>CM059426.1:118705606-119305606 GCA_030390025.1 Squalus acanthias | reverse complement strand
CTTCCCTTGCATGGTTCCAGTCCTATCTGTCCCAACACAGCCAGTGCATTTGCAGCAAAGGCTTTTACTCCATTTCCCACACCATCATTTCTAGAGTTTCCCAAGGTCTTAGGCCCGGTCCTCTTCCTCATTTACATGCTGCCTCTTGACATCATCTATAGACACATGTATCATCTATCTACCTCTCTGCCACTTCTCTCAACCCCACAACTATCTCCAAGCTGACAAACCGCCTGTTACTAAGTATTTATAGCACGGAAACAGGCCATTCGGCCCAACAAGTCTGTGCCTTGTTTATGCTCCACACGAGCCTCCTCCCACCCTTCTTCATCTAACCCCATCAATATATCCTATTCCTTTCTCCCTCATGTGCTTCCCCTTAAATGCATCTGTGCAATTTGCCTCAACTACTCCTTGTGCTAGTGAGTTCCACATTCTAACCACTCTCTGGGTAAAGAAGTTTCTTCTGAATTCCCTATTGGATTTATGACCCCTAGTTCTGGTCTCGCCCGCAAGTGGAAATATCTCTACATCTACCCTATTTTAAACCTTTCATAATCTTAAAGACCTCTATCAGGTCACACCTCAGTCTTCTCTTTTCTATAGAAAATTGACCCAGCCTGTTCAATCTTTCCTGATAGGTTCTGGTATTATTCTAGTAAGTCTTTTTTGCACCATTCTAGTAAGTCTTTTTTGCACCTTCTCCAGTGCCTCTATATCCTTTTTACAATATGGAGATCAGAACGGTTCACAGTACTCCAAGTGTGGTCTAACCAAGGTTCTATACAAGTTTAACATAACTTCTCTGCTTTTCAATTCTATCCCTCTAGAAATGAATCCCAGCACTTTGTTTGCTTTTTTATGGCCTTATTAACCAATGTCGCTACTTTTAGTAATTTGTGTATCTGTACCCCCAGATCCCTCTGTTCCTCTACCCCATTTAGACACTTATTTTCGAAGGAGCATGTGGCCTCCTTATTCTTCCTACCAAAATGTACTGCCTCATACTTGTCTATATTGAGGTTCATTTGCCAATTACACGCCTATTCTGCAAGTTTATTAATGTCTTCCTGTATTTTGTCACAGTTCTCCTCTGTATTAACTACATCTCCCAATTCGGTGTCATCTGCAAATTTTGAAATTGTATTCCGATTCCAGAGTCCAAATCATTTATGTAAATGGTGAACAAGTGGTCCCAGCACCGATCCTAGTGGAACGCCACTTCCCACCATTTGCCACTCTGAGTAACTACCTTTAACACCATTCTCTGTTTTCAGTTTTGGAGCCAGCTTGCTATCCATTCTGCCTGTCTGACATTAAGCCATGAGTGACCAAAGATTTAACAATTAAACAGACACGATGTGGCCTCCTTCTGTGCCGTAAATTTCTATAATTCTAAACATCAGGAAGATTGAAATCATACTTTTCAGCCTTCACCAAAAACTACATACCCTTGTCGTTGAGTCTACGCCCCTCTCTAGTTACTTGAATCAGGCTGCACACAACCTTAGCATTCTGTTCAACCCAGAGCTGAGCTTCAAACCCCATATCCTATCCTCTACCAGGACTATTTACAGCCAGCTCCACAACATTGGTTACCTCTGTCCCTACGCCCCCTGCACCCTTTCATCCATACCTTCCTCCACTCCTCCGACACACTCTTACTGCAGATTGTTTGCCACAGTGCCACCTTTGGTGGCAGAGCCTTCAGCTGTCTTGTAACTCCTTCGCAACTCTGTTTCCCTCCCCATCTTCTTAAAACACATCTGTTCAACCAAACGTTTGGTCATCTTTCCTGAGCCTCCCATAAAGGCTTGCCGATGATTTCTTTCCTCCCTGTGAAGCGACTTGGTATGTTTTTATCGATATTGAAAGAGCAATGTAATGCAAGTTGTTGTTGCTGTTGTTCTTTTCACAATTATAATCAAAACTGGCCCACTTCAAATTACTTCCCGCAAAAGCCTTTATTAGGGCTGGCTATTGCAGAGTATCTGTGGTGTCTGCTCAGTACAGAAGACAGTATAGCGAGTTTGAAGTAGTCATGTATGGACTGTGGAAGGCACAATAGGCGAAATGGCCTTGTTTGATATGTAGAGCAGAGGCTTGCGTTTCTGACACACAGACATTTTGTACAGCTTAATAGAAAATTGTTAATTTGATGAAAGCCCAAAATATAAACATAAGGGCCCAGAAATTCGCGTGTCCGGCTTGCCGCGGGGGTAAGGATCGCGTGCGCTCTTACCTACCGCGCCTGCCGTTGTGTTTTGGGCCCACGGGAACTTCGGGTCCTGGGCCTCTCCCAACTGCCGGCGCGCAGTGCTTGCGTGTTCCAGGGGCGCAGTTAGTGCGATGCGACCCCTGGGATCACGTGGGCCATGGAGAGCCAATGGCAGCAGACCATCTTTCATTCATAGATTTGACAGGAGACCTGTCAAATCTGTGAATTGAAATCGGCCCCAAAAGAACAGCTAAACTTAAAATAAATTTTTAAAAAACCATCACATTTATAAAATAACTATAGTTAAATAAATTAACCACTTTAAACAAAAATTTAAATTTTTGAAAAAATTAAAATACTTTTTAAAAGTGATAAAAATAAACTTACCTTTCTTTAAAGTATCTAAAAAAGATAAACCTGCTGAAAATTTTTTAAAATTATACTTAATTAACCACTTACCTTGTTCAAAAGGGGTCTTACGCCTCCTTTTTATTAGCGTAGTATCTTCAATACTTACCCTCGCGTAGAAACCTGAAAAAAAATCTAAGTGTGCTGCGTGCGCGCAGCCTCTAGCACGCACGCGGTTCACCTAGGAACCACCCCCTTCACCATACCGGAAGTTCCGGTTTCCCGCGCATGCGCAGTGCATGCAGGAAACCGGCACTTCGGGAAGCAATACGGGTGAGTACGGACTGTGTACTCACCCGGGAAGGGCCGAATTTTTGGGCCAAGATGTTAGAAATGGCAGTCAGTGTCCTCTGCTCCATTTAAAAACTCAACTTTTCTAATATATCCTTTTATTATTCTTCATTCCAAAATAGATTACTTCACATCATCAGCATCTGCCACATTCCACTAGTCCATCCATGCCTTTCTGCAGTCTTTCACGCTCCTCATCACAATTTGCCATACCTTCCCCCAATTTAGATAGAGTATATATATGGAGAAACCGTTTCTACTGGCAGGAAGGTTGGTAACCAAGGGACACAGATTTAAGATCATTGTCAAAAGAAATGGGGGAGATGGAGAATTTTTTTTATGCAGCGAATTATGATCTGGAATGCACATTCTGAAAGGGTGGTGGAGGCAAATTCAGTAGTAACTTTCAAAAGGGAATTGGATATATACTTGAAAAGGAAAAAATTGCTATGGGGAATTTGCAGGTGAGTGGGACTAATTGGATTGCTCTTTCAAAGAGCCAGCACAGGAATGATGGGCCAAATCTCCTGCGCTGTAAGATTCTATGAATTTAGTGTCATCAGCAAATTTCAGTATTGATCCATCAATTCCGAAGTGCAGATCCCATATGAGCAGCTCCAACCCAGATCCTTGTGGAACACCGCTCGCCACACCTTTACCGTCTGGAAAACTTCTTTTTCCCTTCTCTGCTTTCTGCCGGCCAGCCATTTCTGTATCCATGTGGCCCCTAGGCGAAATCCATTTCAACATATCAAGCTCTTTTTATTTTTCAGAATGACATGTATGTAAATAAATTAGAATCAGAAAAGGCCAATTGGGGTACAAATTCACCTTGGGCGATTGCGTATCGGCCGCCTGTTTTGCACACTGACGATCCTTTCCATTGAATTCATACAGGAATAGCATTCCACAATGGGGACACCTCTCGGGTACTCACCTTGTGTTGATGAATTAATACCCCCATTGTATCTTCCACTCCTCATACATGACTATCTCAATCATGGATTCTCCCAAACTTGCTATTCTGTCTTCCTAAACAAATACTAGTTATAGCACCAACACTTGAGTAAGCAACACCGATACTTTGCAATAGTCAGCTCTGATAAAGAGCCTCTGGGATTTGTACCAAGTCTTTACCTGTTCTACAAGACATATGCTTTATGCCTCCTTTAATTCTGGCCTCTTGTGCATAAACATACCTCTGACCAAACTGTTGGTCATCTAACCTAATATCTCATTATGTGGCTCGGTGTCAAATTTTGTTTGATAATGCTCTTGTGAAGCGCCTTGGGATGTTTTACTACATTAAAGGCACTATAGAAATGCAAGTTGTTGTTTAGCCAGCTAAGTCAAAATGCCAACTCAATATAATTGGCCACTACAGGGATTGAACCAGCCATTTTGGTATTGTTAACTCATGCTCAAAGCAACATAACTAATTAACCTGATTAATGTGAAAGCCATTTTGTAAAGCTCACAGTACATATAAGCTGTATCTTATTTGGTGTATGGCCTCAAAGCTGCAGGCCAATGATTCCAGCACATGCAGCAACCTACACTACTAATCCAACCAGTTTATGTGGGGTATAGGAAAATCACCTAATTATCATCACCCAATGGGGGGCACATACTTTTCCATCATATCTTAAACACTGCACAGGAGGGGCACGTGGAGGTTACAAATTCTGGTATAAGTAGCTGGGCCAGCATCAAGGTCCCGTCCCCCCCCCCTGCAAGAAGATAATTCTAGCTGCCCCTGTGGCCTTCTTGCCACCTGAAAATAACATTAAGCAAAACAAATTTCGGGGGTGTCTAGGCCACACTCCTGGCTTGCATACATCTGACTATATCTGTTCAACATGATGTCAGAGTATGATTTCAATAGTATTAAAATTTGAAGAATATTCAAGTCACAAGACAAGGCCATTCAATCCATTTACTCTCATTCTTTGAGATCAACTCAACCATTTCCCCAGCTATTTAGCTGTTTCTTAAATGAGTCCAATGCTTTGCCCTCAACTACCCTTCCATGTAAATACACACTCCCCGACATCTGCCCTTCACAAACCTATGCCCTCTTATCCTGTTGCTCCGACATGAACTGCAAATAAATGACGTCTGCATTTTAACCCTCAGGACAGCTAAATCAGAAAGATCCCAGCAGACTTGCAATCTTTCATTCATCTGTCTTGATGCTCCATTAGGAGGGAATTAGACATATTGAAAAGCACAACAATGGAAGAATAAGGGGAAGCAATTGGGAGTAGTGCAGCTAACTCGATGCACGAATGATGCACTAATGACGCACCCAGCCGACGGGAGTCCTGCCCCGGCCCCACCCCCTCCTGCACCACTGGCCTTGTAAGGAGCGGAAGGGAGACTCCATCCCTTAAAAGGCTCTGTAGAATAGACTTGGTGTGTGGAGTCCTGACGTAATTTCTGGCCCTTCTGATATACCCGCTCCAGAACTGCAGCTTTTTTGGCCCCAGTGTGTTTTAGATCTTGACGTTTTGAAATAAACCTTTACTCTTGCCACGTTTTCGAGGTCCGTGTGGCAGTCTAAGACATCTTATTAAAAATGTCCCCACAATCACGGTGCGTGCATAAGTTTGTCCCTCTGACATAGGTAGTGTGGTGGTACATTTTATCAACTATTTCACTAAAACAGATAATTCAGACGGAGACATGTAGTCGGCGACTTCTTCTGGATTTACCTGGTATATGATGCAAAGTTTGTCCAATGTCATTCATAAATATAAGCGTATGCAATGTGCCTCATTCAGGTAGTCAATAGTTCTAAATTTACTTCTAATTGGGTATCGCAAGTTACTGTCTGCAATAAGTTCTGTAACTGAGCATCGGAAATTGCCATTTACATGTAAGTGGAGGCATTTCTTGCGATGTAACTGATAAGTTCGTGTGTCAAAAAATTAACTTCAGGAAAAATAAACCACACCACACAGTGGCCACGAGATGGCCTCAGCGTACCAATGTTTGTACAATATAACTAAAAGTTACAATTTACATTTATACATATGATACATGAAGAATACGCAGCAGTGCCTGGATTACGCCGGGGGTTCTCCTGCCGCAACTGGAACACCCAGAGAAACGAATGCCGCGGTTTCTCTGAGCGTTCTGCCGATCTTCCACCGAAGTTAAGGCCAATCCGGAGAACCCTGCGAACTTCAGGGCTCAGGTATCTGAAGTCGGATGGAAAATACACCCCTCGCCATAATAGTCTTAAAGCTTTTAGCAGCCACGGTTCCTCGTGGAAGTATGAGGCCCATCCAGTGCACCGATTCCCAGCATAGGGCGACTGGTACTTCCACTGACCCGATGCCGGGTCTCTGAGCGCCAGAAACGCAAGTACATCCGACATAGAAGTCTCCGTCGCCGCCCTACTCCTTTCCCACAGGCCATCTTAAAAAATCCTGTGTTAGGCCGAGTTCAGTGTTCTGATGAAAGGTCATCGACCTGAAACGTCAACTCTCTTTCTCTCTCCACGGATGCTGCCTGGCCTGCTGAGTTTTTCCAGCGTTTTCTGTTGTTATTTCGGATTTCCAGCATCTGCAGTATTTTGCTATCGTATCAGTGTATCGGGGACCTGGACTCATTTCCAGCCCTTGGCGGCGCATGGGGCAGTGTGCGGAACTGCTGTGGATTTCCAGCGCCATTCATCTCAGCCTTGTTCCAGTTCATCAGTTTTTCTGTGGCCATTTAGATAGAAACTAAGGACTCCCTGCGTTTGACAACGCCCCACGTGTAAGTCCTGTTATTGATGCAGATTCAGGTTGAGTATTACTGAGAGAATTAGTTAAGAGTCACATTGTAATTTTTGTATTGAGGAGAGGTCGGTAAAGTTCTGTAAACTACTGTAATCCTCTATTATCTATTGCTACTGCCTATCGGCTTCTTTTAATAAATGTTCTTTGTAGATTATAACTTAAACTATGCTCTGAAAAAGTAGTTATTCTGCCGCTTTCCAAAGTCTAGGAGCTCACAGCCAAGTTTGTGGCATGCCCAGCAAGCTAAATAAGCATTTCTAGTCGACTCCTAAGCAATGCTACAATATCAGAAATTCTGCATGTAAGATCAAACTTTGGTTCTTGACAGAGCAGGAGAAAATTATCCAAATAAAACTTATAAATGTAACTATATCTTTCACAGGAAATCAATATAAAAGTTATCATATTCATGTGGTTGTTAATTCAGCAAATAGAGCATGTTACATGTATGTCAAGTGAAACTTTGTACTTTGACATTTTAGTACTATTTAAGTTCTTATGTATATTGACATAGTGGAATGTAAGAACAGGAATAGGCCATTTAGCCCCTCGAGCCTGTTCCACCATTCAATGAGATCATGGCTGATCTGCCACCTAACTCCATATACCCGCCTTTGGCCCATATCCCTAATACCTTTGATTAACAAAATTTTAAATCGGAGATTGATAGATTTAACAATTGATCTAGCATCAGTTGCTGTTTGCGGAAGAGAGTTCCAAATTTCTACCACTCTCTGTGTGTAGAAGTGTTTCCTAATTTCACTTCTGAAAGGTCTGGCTCTAATTTTTACACTATGCCCCCTAGTCCTCGACTCCTCAACCAGCAGAAATAGTTTCTCTCTATCAACCCTATCTGTTCCCCTTAACATCTTGAAAACTTCGATCAGATCACCCCTTAACATTCTAAATTCTAGGAAATACAACCCTAATTTGTGTAATCTCTCCTCGTAACTTAACCCTTGAAGTCCAGGTATCATTCTAGTAAACCACACTGCACTCCCTGCAAGGCCAGTATATCCTTCCTCAGGTGTGGTGTCCAGAACTGCTCACAGTACTCCAGGTGTGATCTAACCAGGGTTTTGTATAGCTGCAGCATAACTTCTACCCCCTTGTATTCTAGTCCTCTGGATATAAAGCCCAGCATTCCATTAGCCTTTTTGATTATTCTCTGTACCTGTTCATGACATTTTAATGATCTATGTACACGGACCCCCAAGTCTCTTTGGACCTCCACTGTTTTTAGCTTTTCACCATTTAGAAAGTACCCTGTTCTATCATTTTTAGGTCCAAAGTGGATGACCTCACATTTGCCTACATTGAAATCCATTTGCCGCAGTTTTGCCCATTCACTTAATTTGTCCATATCCCTTTGTAGGCTCTTTGTGTCCTCCTTACTTTCCGACCTAGCTTTGTATCATCGGCAAACTTGGATACATTGCACTCGTTGCACTTACATTGGCTTCTGTACAATGTACTCTAACTGCTAAGACA
The DNA here is from genome assembly GCA_030390025.1 of Squalus acanthias. NCBI lineage: Eukaryota > Metazoa > Chordata > Chondrichthyes > Squaliformes > Squalidae > Squalus > Squalus acanthias. The sequence goes on along the minus strand of CM059426.1, from coordinate 119,297,410 downwards.
GCCTATGTATAATGTAGGTAAACATTGCAATTTCTGTAACATTAACATGATACTGATACCCATTTTATTTGGTGCAACAACTTATTTCCCAATTCAAAGTACCATCCATTAGAAATAGAACCATAATGTGTGTTACTCTGGCAATGCACTGAATTATCTGTTCCAAAGAACAACAGTATCAAATAGCTGACTTGACAGTTCACTGAACCAAATCTAAAAAAACTAGACAGTGCATCACCGCTTGCCTTTCCACAATAGCCCTCAGACCAGCAAAAGTAGTTTGGCAATACCAGTCGAATTCCCATGGCATTGCACACAGAGTCAAGACCAAGTGTAATCTTCAGATAAAGCGGAGCTAGCGGAGAAGGGGGAAGGGGAAGGGATAATTGAACCAGAGCACACAGATGTAATTAATTTCCTATTTTAAAGTCATACATTCTGTCCTTATTTTTATATTGCCATTATAAATTTCTATGTTCACATTTATCAGCTGTGGCTCAGTGGGTAGCACACTCACCTCTCAAGTCAGAAGGTTGTGGGTTCAAGTCCCACTCCAGGGTGACACTAGTGCAGTCCGGAGGGAGTGCTGCACTGTCGGAGGTGCCGTCTTTCAGATGAGACGTTAAACCGAGGCCCTACCTGCTCTCAGGTGGACATGAAAGATCCCATGGCACTATTTCGAAGAAGAGCAGGGGAGTAATCCCTGGTGTCCTGGCCAAGATTTATCCCTCAATCAACATAACAAAACCAGTTTATCTGGTCATTATCACATTGCTGTTTGTGGGAGCTTGCTGTGTGCAAATTAGCTGTCGCGTTTCCCACATTACAATAGTGACTACACTACTCCAAAAGTACTTCATTGGCTCTAAAGCGTTTTGAGACGTCTGGTGGTCGAGAAAGGCACTATATAAATGCAAGTCTTTCTTTTCACTGGGGATGGGAGCTGGACATGACTCTCGGGGGGGGGGGGGGGGGAAAGGTGCAGTGCTTGACATGATGCTTAGTGGGGAGTAGTAGCAGTCCAGTGGTGAAAGAAAGAGATCAGGGTTTTTTAATGCATCAATCTCATTTGCAGGATATATTATATAAATAAATAAACACACACTGCAGTGGATAAAAACCAGCCGTACATTTTTTCTGGCAAAGAAATAGGAGCATTAGGGTATATATCTCCATGCCCAAAATTTCGATATGTGCTCCCATTGCATGAAGCTCCATGCCAGGTACATAAGTTTGTACCCTAGAATGTATTTCTGTAATATGATCAAGAATTTAAAAAAAGAGAAAAATAGAACAGTAAGAATAATAATTCATACGATTTAATGTCACTATATTTGGGTAAAAACATATTATGAGTTTGCCTCAACTGTATAATAATCTTTAGTAATGATAAATGTACATAATTTTGTATTTCTACGAGTGATTGGTTAGTGTTTGAAGTCATTCTAGACGTAGGCAATTTTGGATGTCGCTACTTTGTAAACAATTTTAGAGCCAACTGATTCACAAATAAATGGTGATGTATCAATTATAAATGTGGATTTACTATATATCCATAGTTCCTGAAGTATGCAAAAAAGAGGAGGGCTGATTGGTAGTGTGAACACAGACATCGGGGAAGCTCACGTACCAATTGTAGACCCGCTGCCCACGATTTCCTGTTGATTGTGGTCAGAAAACCGTGGCCAGTGTACCCACAATTTCCCAATATGCACAGTTGGTGGTTGAGGCTCCCTGCTGGTGGTGCAAGCTCAGAAAATTACCCCAGAGACTCTTTTACATAATTAGCACTTTTCATTTGGCTGCAAAGCTGTTATCCATGATCTTTCAGGCAAATACATTCTAAAGCATATTGTAGCAGCAGACTCTTCTCTCAGTTTTAAGTTTATTTATAAAATAAGATTATTTGTATCTTGCAAACTAGAGGCATCACAAAATGTGATCACAATTCTTCAAAATCTACCTTTAGATTTTCATGTAAAACAGCATCCAGTTATGTCATAGCTGAATAAAACAGCATCAGCTTGATCCATGGCAGATGGCCCCAAGCAATTTCTATGTAATTGTAAACAAATCTGTCGCAGACTAATGAAACCATAGTCACTAACGCTGTTCAGACTAAATCAACATCATAATAATTCACAATAAATAATCAGTCCCAGTGGATGACTCGTTAAAAAGAGATCTATTTTTAACAAAGTCTCAGCAAAGTTAACATCTATCTATTGTACATTAAAAGACTTGTATCTGCACATAATTGCTATTGTGTAATGCTTACTTCCTGTAACACCATATTTCTGCCAAACACCAGCTTCCCCTCCACACTGGTGCCAGATCACCAGACCCTCCCCCTCCAAGGTGGTGCCAGATCACAGGACCCCCAGATCACAGGACCCCCACCATGCGGTCAAACCCAGGACACCCATGCCCTGTGCCCTAAACACTCGTTGACATCATTGGGAATGCGTTTGCATCACGCTGCCCATTTCACATCAGTAAACAGTACAATTTCTCCCCCTTCCCCCAATGTCAATCTGGCAACAGTTGTAACTTGAAGTTTCAGCCTCCAGGTAAATGATTGTTTTGCACCTGTAACAAAGTGAGGCCCTTTGAAGTCTGGCGTTTGACATGCGAGGGCTGATTCCATGATCAGGTGCTCCCTGTGAGGAGCAACTCTTGCAGGCAGTGCTGGTTGAGAAATTATGGGCACAGCACCTTGGTTTTTCCATCTGTTCATTTAAATAGTCAAAGAACTTTGCAAATTAGAATGTACTTGTCAATTTCAGGCTTCAGTTGAGAAGCTTGCAGCATTTTAAGATTGTTTAGCATCTGTAACAAAGTGTGACACCTGCAGTGTGATAGCTACGTGTTCTGATGCACTTAAAAAATATATAGAAATGATAGACTAGCAGATCTCCCATGATGTTGCTCACAGTCAGTTGTTGGATACGCTGCTTTAATAACAATTCTACAATTTTTCATCGTATTTTTCCAGGAGAACTCGCTCAGAAATTCCAGTGCTGCTAAACTGCACGCCCATCACCCCAGTGCGATCAAATCCCAGGAACCTCTCCTCTCCCCTCCCCCTCCCAACGCTACTAAACCTCATCCATCCCAGCACTGCTAAATATCAGGGCTCTGAATTTCTGTGGGAGTTCTCCTGCCGTAACTTTGGTGACAGATCTGCGGAATTCCTGGAGAAAGGGCATAAGCGTCCGTTTCAACCATTTGCACCATTTATCCATCAATCTGCTGAAGTTTCAGAAGGAGATTGGTAGGATTCCCATGGAAATTCAGCTCCCAGATACCAACACCAACTGTTGTAACTTGTTGTAAATCTCGCTGTATATCCTCAGCTTTAAAAAATAAAAAAGGTATAAAAATGAACTACATATGTAAAAGAACAATGGACGGAGACATGGAATTTGATTCAGTACTTGTAAACATTGCAGAATAGCATAAAATAAAAATGAAATTTGACTTATTTGGTCACTATAAATCAGTAGTACATTGTATTTTATATGGGATAACACTCCTACTGTTATATAGTCACTTGTCCTCGAGTTTTGCAAACAGCTATAGCAGCCACAGTAGCCAAAAAAAAGCCTACAAGCCCACTAACAGCCTAAAAAGACTAGAGATGTACCTGAGTGCAGCTGAGATCCATTTCTGCTTGCCGACTGTTAACATCAAGAATTACTGGGCAGATTGAAGAATCCGTGAGTCCGGCACTCCTACCGCTCAATTTGGGAAAATAGTCCTTCAACAGGTGAAGTACCAGTAATCTTTCAATGAAGGCCCCACTGCTTACAGGCGGCCTCCCTGGCCGACTAAATAGATACCATTGGGCCTTTTCGGAGTGCATCTGGTGGAATTCTTGGGATAGCTTGGGAACAGACACATTCCAAACTGCTGCTGAGAAGTGGGTGGGGAGGGGAAACAGAAGTGCCCGCCACCCCCCGCCTCCGATTGGAATTTTCTATGCAACTAACCCAACATATTTGGGTTCTTCCCCAACACAACCTCGTCTGAATTCCATTCCAGGGTAAATTTACCGAATCCACAGTTGCAGTGGAGAGCTATGCTCGCAGTGAGAAGATTTAGGGCTGGAGTGTTGTCGCGCTATCAGTGAGCTGAGATCCTTCAAACCACAGGTGTCCACTAGGAGTGAAGGATTATTCAAGCACAAAATTAACCCCACATTGTAGCAAACAATATTTATATCACATGGGGCCAATTATGCACACAATGCACTAGTAGTCGAATAACGTGACTTTGATTGAGTGGAATGTAATGGTTTATTATGTAATTGATGAGTTGTATAAGTACTATTGTACTTGAATAAAAAGATTTACTTTGATTGAGTTTGTAAATTCAGGTTATTTAAATGATTAGAAATATGCACCCTACGCATATTGATCCAGACACAGGGAAGACACGAATGGAGGTGGGACACTAAAGAGCTGCAGCCACTTAAAAGTAAGTAACTGCATGGTGATTTGGGGGATGGGGACAAAAAAATCTTCCAGATTTTAGAGAGACTGGAGATATATTTAAAATATTTTCAGTCTTTCCAAGGACTGTATGGGAGGAAAGAAATGCCAGATCAAAAGCAAGGGAAGGAAAAGCTGCTGTAAAGGCACAAAATGGAGTCTATGGGCAAGTGACAGAGCAATGCAAGATCCAACCCCTTGTTTCATGGCTGGGGAAGTGTACATGCTCCCGCATGAGATTGTGTGCAGAAGGGTTTCATTGTTTAGCACTCCAGGGCACCCTCACCACAAGACAGCAGGGCACCATGCCTGACTGGAAGTGGTGCCGGGCTCAGTGCTGTGTATAGTACCTGCGGGATGTAGGAGAAGACAACAGTCCAGAAATTGTGTGACCATTTAACCACAATCTGGGTAAATCTGGTTCGGGGTGGGGTCGGAAAACAGAGAAATGAAAATTGCTTGCGTTCTATCTACAACAGGTGGGCGATTCACTCCATTAGTTTACCACCCAAGGCGTGAAGATCAAAATTACCTCCACTGATTTTGAGGCACGTTAGAAACTAAGGCCCTGAATTTCCTCATTGTCCTCAGCACTTATGCCATTGCTACGCCATTATTGGGCTGAAAAGCTTCAGGAATTTTTCAATTTAGTGTCATTGAGTACATTTATGCCATCATTGTGCTAAATGCAAATTTCGTTGATCATTTCAACAGTACAAATTGTACGCACATCAAAGCCCCTCGGGGCTCATTTGCATAGCTGCACTGTTCAAGTACATGGAAGTTTCTTGGGTTTACGCTGCTCCTGCAATTGGAGAAACTTTACAATCAAAATAAAATGATCTAAAAGCTCCTCATATTAAGTGAGTTGTTGAGCTGAAGAGGACACCAACTTCACTTACTGATTACAGCTACAGAGGAATGTTTTTAGCCCCTTCACAATTTTAATCACTGATACCTTCATTTAACAATAGTGTTTTCCTCTCACCTCCTGACCATTGTATATGTATGTGTGTGGGGTGGGGTTAATATTGAGGCCATAGTTATTTCTAATAACCCTAATTTAGGGTTAAGGATCAGCCTATCAAGCATCTGCTGTATGGGTCTCCATAAAAGGTAGTGGTATATGGTCTGGTTAGTGGTCAGGGACAGGAGGGCGTGACTGCAATTCAGGCAGGTAAAGGGACCCCAGGTGCAGTGTTTGAGGAGCCTTGGCCTTTGTCCTTCTCAAACAGGTATTGTGCCTTGCTGCCTGTGTGGATGAGGGCAAATTCTGCAGGGTGGATGAGGAAACTGACCATGGCACCGTGGTACAGGAGGCTATTCAAGTGGGGGGAGTGAAAAGGCATGTTGTGGTAGGGGACAGTATAGTCAGGGGGGTAGATACTGTTCTCTGCAGCTGCGACCGGGCGTTCCGAAGGCTGTGTTGCCTGCCCAGTGTCAGGGTAAAGGATATCTCCTCGCGGCTGGAGAAGAATTTGGAGTAGGAGTGGGAAGATCCAGTTGTCGTCCACGTAGGAACCAATGACATAGGTAGAGCTAGGAATGATGTTCTGCTGAGAGCGTTTGAGGAGCTAGGGTCCAAATTAAAACGCAAAACCTCAAAGGTAATAATCTCTGGATTGTTACCTGAGCCATGTGCAAATTGGCATAGGGACAAGCAGATCAGAGAGTTAACTGCGTGGCTCAAAGTGTGGTGTGGGAGGAAGGGGTTTCAATTCATGGGGCACTGGTGCCAATACTGGGGAAAGAGGGAGCTGTTCCATTGGTATGGGCTCCACCTACATTGGGCTGGGACCAGTGTCCTGGCGAATCGAATAACTTGGGCTGTAGACAGGGCTTTAAACTAAAAAGGTGGGGGGAGGGGGTCAGGTGAGGGAAAATTTAGCAATCTAAAGGGGAAAATCACAGCAATGGAGCAGTGTAGCGATTTGGGTAAAGATAAGCAGAGTGTGACAGGAAGGGAAAATGCTGGAATCCATTTAAAGAAATGGTAACAGGGCACTCAGAAAATCATAATATGATTAGGCAGAGTCAACATGGTTTTATGAAAGGGAAATTGTATTTAACAAATTTATTGGAGTTTTTTGACGATGTAACTAGCAGGGTAGATAAAGGGGAACCAGTGGATGTAGTATTTTTGGATTTCAAAAAGGCATTTGATGGGGTGCCACATAAAAGGTTGCTATGCAAGATAAGAGCTCATGGGGTTGTGGGTAATATATTAGCATGGATAGAGGATTAGTTAAAGGACAGAAAACAGAGAGTAGGGATAAACAGCTTGGCAGGCTGTTACTAGCGGGGAAACAAGGATCAGTGCTTGAAGCTCAGCTATTTACAATCTATATTAATGACTTAGATGAAGTGACCGAGTGCAATGTATCCAAGTTTGCTGATGATACAAAGCTAGGTCGGAAAGTAAGGAGGACACAAAGAGCCTGCAAACGGATGTAGACAGGTTAAGTGAATGGGCAATAAGGTGGCAGACAGAGTATAATGTGAGGTTATTCACTTTGGTAGGAAGAATAGAAAAACAGAATATTTTTTAAATGACGAGAAACTATTAAATGTTGGTGTTCAGAGCGATTTAGGTGTCCTTGTATATGAAACACAAAGTTAGCATGCAGGTACAGCAAGCAATTAGGAAGGCAAATGGCATGTTGGCCTTTATTCCAAGGGAGTTGGAGTACAAGAGTAAGGAAGTCTTACTACAATTGTACAGGGCTTTGATGAGACCACACCTGGAGTACCGTGCACAGTTTTGGTCTCCTTTATCTGAGGAAGAATATACATGCCTTAGAGGCGGTGCAACAAAGGTTCACTAGATTGATCCCTGGGAGGAGAGAGTTGTCCTATGAGGAGAGATTGAGTAGATTGGGCCTATATCTCTGGAGTTTAGAAGGAGGACAGGTGATCTCCTTGAAACATATGAGAGTCTGAGGGGGATTGACAGGGTAGATGCTGAGAGGTTGTTTCCCCTGGCTGGAGAGTCTAGCACTAGGGGGCATAGTCTCAGGATAAGGGGTCGGCCATTTAAGACTGAGATGAGGAGGGTTGTAAATCTTTGGAATTCTCTACCTCAAAGGGCTGTGGATGCTGAATCATTCAGTATATTCAAGGCTGAGATGGATAGATTTCTGGATTCTAGAGGAATCAAGGGATATGGGGATCGGGCGGGAAAGTGGAGTTGAGGTCGAAGATCAGCCATGATCAGCAGGCTTAAGTGGCTGTATGGCCTACTCCTGCTCCTGATTCTTATGTTCTTATAAAACTGCTGCCCACTGTTAGAGGTAGCACCAACAGTTTCTGTACTAGGAGGTCACATTGAACTACACTCAGAGTGCTTTTTGAAGATGCTGCTGACATAGCAGATATCAGAAATGCATTTGATACTATACTTGGATTTAGAATCTTTTTGACAAGTTTCCATATGGACGATTACTGGCTAAAATAGAGTCACAAATGAGGGTTTAACACGGGAAACAGAGGGTATAAGTAGGGTAGCCCAGAGATTACTTTCAGGATTCTTCTATTTTTAATATAGACCAGTGGCAGATACCACTGGTATCATAAGAAATATCTCCAAGTTCACTGTTGATACTAAAGCAGGAAGCAGACCAAAAGTAACTCCGGCCCAGAATTCCCTCACTGTCAGTGACGCCACTGTTGAGTTGGAAAGTTACCCCATTCACCAGCAGAGGAAGTTACACGCATGTTTTGCTGGGTAAGTTAGTTTGTATGTGAACAAGTGTAAGTTCTGGTATAATTTATTTGTAACACCAGTGTAAGCAGCTGAACCTCCAGGAAATTTGAGTGCAATAATAATGTAACTGTATAATAGCACTCCGCAGACTCCTGTCTTCAGCACAACCCTGGAAGACCAGCAGGTAAGGTTGCAGCAAGTGTTTCCCCTCTCAGTTCTGCTGGGACAGGGATCGCATCATGTAGAAGGTAAATGGCTTTACAGATACCGCATGGTCCATGTGATCTCCTGGACTGGTTTTGATCACCTGAGGGGGTCGGAGAGGAATTTTCCAGTTTTTTTTTCCTTATCGCCTCTCCGGGGAGATTACATGGCTGCGGGAGGTGGTGGAGGTGGAGGGGGGTGGGGTGGTGATGGACGTGTCAGTCTTGATGCTCCAGCCATCATGAATGTGGGGCAGGCTTGATGGACCAGCTGGTCTTTTCCTGCCGATTAGTTTTGTATGTTCGGAAATCCCACCATGGCGTGTGTGGCTGTCAAGTCTACATCTTAGCATTGCGGCAACATCTAAGAAGGTTTGTCTTCCTTGTGGGCAACATTGCAGCAAGTGGCAGCTACATTGACAAATGAAACAGCTAAGAGGCAGCCAGCCAGGGACCAATCGGGGTCTCCACCTGCATGGAAGCACAGACTGCAGCTGTGGAGGTAACTGGGGACAGATTGGAGCACAGCATTGATTGCGGCTTCCAGACTGTGACCACTGCCATGTCTCAGGGCTGGACAGATCTGGTAGTTGCTATTAGACCAGACATCCTACAAAGAGGTGGGGCTGCAGATCCAGTGTCCATTGGAATGGCGGTGGCTGAAGTCTTGGTGCCTCATACTGCCCTCTCTCCCCAACAGTGGCACATGCCAGGATTCGTCCCGTCCCCCCCACCCCCCTGCTTTCCCCGCCCTCCTGAGTTCCATGTCAGTGTATACTGGCAGGTAACACCAGGCTGTCGAAGAGCACTCTCCAGAGATGCAGCCAGCAGCGGCTCCCTCTCAGAAGGCAGCTACCATGAATCGATGGCTACCTCAGTCTCATGACCCTTTTGTACATTATGAGGGGCCAACCACCTATCACACTACAGGCCCTTAGGGACACTTAAGACGCTGCACTAGGATAGGAGAGGGGAAGGCATGGTTAGGCATGAGCGGGAAGCACAGTGCTAAGAAAGAGTAAGAGGTTTGGGGCTAAAAATTCAGTTGGTTGCGCCTCCCGTTAGCGCCTTAAGAGGGCGCTAATGGGGCGCAAAGCAGCTAGCGCGCAGGTGCGCCAAAGTTTGCGCCGCTCGCGAACTTAACTAGACATTTTGCGGCGGCGCTAAACTTAATCGCCGCGATCTCCTGCGCACGCAGATTCTGATGTCATACGAGGGTGCAATGCCCTTGTGGCGCCCCGGAGCAGAAATTGAGTGGCGCCCCCATCCTTACCGCCTGGCGCATCCAACGACCGGAAGACTGGAACGCTATCAATCGCTGTGGGGCTGGGGGGGGCGCTATTTAAAGGGGGCCTCTTCCTGTCTTTCTCTGTGGTTGACATTTTTGCACCACTCGTTCTGAGAGAGAGAGAGAGATTCGGAGAGAGAGAAAGAGAGACTTCTGCATTGAGTCAACGCTGTGTGAGGTAGTTTTGGCTACTGATCATAACTTCGCTGGTACTTTGGTTTTTGGCCTTCATAACTTTGCTTGCTAAGAGACTATGGGGGCTGCACTGATTGGGGGCGTCGACCTGCGCTGCGCCCGCGCTCTGAGTTAGCGCCTCACTCCTCGGCCTTTGCGCCTTAAGACAGGTGTGCAGTGCCTGATTTAGTGCTCCAATCACCTCCCGGGGCGTTAAAAGTCAAGTTTGCAGTCAGTGGCGATAATTAGCGCCAGGCGCTAATCTTTGCGCCCGGCCGATAATTGCGCCCCAAATGGGGCGATACTGAATTTTTCCCCCTTTATCTTTTGGACACAAATGGCAAAGTCCTATTGCTCAAAACGATCTGCTGTGGTCTCCTCTGGTAGGGTGAGCAGAAAAAAATACAGCTGAGGTGCTGTCAATTGCAGTCGATTTGTCGTTGAAGACGTCCTGCAGAACCTGCCCTCTGATGCCCCTTGCAGCACTGAGTAAGGACGTGGACAGTTAGCATCACAGATCAGCTGGATGTCCTGTGTAATGAAGCCCCTTCCTATTCACATACGTCAGCGGTTGCTCAGCATGCCTCAACCTCGGGAAATCCAGCTATCCTGTAGAAGTCCAGAACTCTGTGCCTCTGCTGCCAGGGAAAATGCCCATGTGGAGGAATTTGGCTGCTCTATGAAAGAGGGCGCCGTCACCTGCACGGCACATGCCCTGACAGCTCCCTGATTAATGTTGCACAGATTCCCTGTGGTAGCCTGGAAAGCTGCAGAGTCGTAAAAGTTGAGGACTGCTGTCACTTTAATTGCCATGCACAGAGCAGTTGTGGTAGTGGAGTGAGTCTGCACATTTTAACTTTTGATTAACTGTTGTAATATTTCAGGGGTGACTAATCCCAGTTGTACATGGTGATGAGTGTGTTTCACATTCCCTATTGGATTCAGTCAATACTAATTGTAGTAAGAAACCTGAGACTCACATCAGGCACATAAATGGATTCTAGCTACATAAAGAAACATGACTGGGGTCCAAGGACTGTTGGAGGTGGTAAACATTTTAATTCTTTTTCTCACAGACCAGCATGTAGAAATGGGCATGGCCACTTTGCAGACTGGGATGTATGCCCAGGGTTACAAAGTTCAAGAAAACAGCAGTGATACTTGCTATCTGATGAGATATATCGCTTGACTAGTCACTTAATGGAGCTAAAAAGGCTTCCAGAAATTTCTTTACAAAATTTAAATAAATTCAGAAAAATGTCGAATGAAACAACATTGCACTAGAAAGGTACTGCAAACATTGCAAAAAAGCACACACACAAAATTCTGTGGCACTTTAAGAGCTGCTTCACCCATGCACTCTCTCTTGCTCCCATTCCAAACAAGCACACAAGAAAAAAACAGGAAACCCAGGGTGAATCCTGCAAAATTGTGCCAGGTGTTCATTTAAATATTTTTGCACCAAAGCTGGGGCCTTAGTGAGGCATGAAATGGAAATAACCAGTTTAGCACATCAAATGCAGCAGACTGCACTGAAAACAATCTCAATTGTGTGATCTATCCATGTCCATTGTGCACCTGTTCTACCAGCTCTCCCACGGGACAGTAATACAGGACATACCTCCATATCGAAACTGTTGAGAGTCAGCCTTCAAAGCCAAATTGAAGCAGCTGTGACAATTGGGGCTCATAATGTGGCCCCGATGCAGAGCCACCGGGACTTTTGCTCCTTAGGTGCAGGCCACAACTCTGCTCAATTGAGCTGACCATGCATGATATTGCAAGGTCAACTAACTAACATATTAGTAGTGGTCCCAGCATGTAGTGCATGGGAGAGTGATGTGTTTCGCTCACTCTTGTAAGATACCCTCTTGGAGGAGAGGTTGCAGGCCATTCTTGGCAGGGGCATGGCTGAGCCCTTGGCCAGCAGCGGGGCAGAAAGGATACAAGATGCTGGTATCCTCATACATTATCCTCCTTCTCGCATGCACCTCTTGCTTTCCCGCTCTTCCCTCACCACAACTCCACCCTTGTGCCTTCCTCATTTCACACACCCAAGAAATGCAGCCTGCCCAGCCAGTGGTTGACCAAGAAGAGGAGAGGAGAGTGAAGAAGAAACACCGTCACTTGATTGGACACTCCCAGCCATCAGCTTCTCAAGGTCGATCAGCAAGGACATTTGCAGTGTCCCACACGGAAAGTCAGCAGCCTTCCACCAGCCATGCTGCAGCCACTGGGGTAGCACTGTGTGACATCAGTACGATAGGCAAAGGCACACACAAGACATTCACTAAGGCCGCGATTTTGCCATCGGCAGCGGGTTGGAGTTGGGTTGGCTGGTCGGTGGGTTCTGGTCCTGCTGCCGGTTTAAGCCGCTCTGCATGAACTATTTTCACTTAACTGGGCTTATAAAGCCCGTCGATCATGTTGCCCGGCCCAATCAGTGGGTTCGGGTCTGCTGCTCGCTTCTGCGGGCGCAGTAGAGCAAGCTGGTGACAGAATAAATTTGCAACCCTCTCATTTAGATTGCATGAGTGACTGATATGGCATCTGATGTTCATACAGATTGAGTTCTGATCATCTGCACAATGGGATGTGTCTGCTGCGTTAATAACACATGTCTAACTCATGCCTTTACTCCCCCACAGGACCATCGAGAGCCCCCTTCCCCACTGTCCAGGAGGAAGAGCCGGAAGACTCCTCAGAGGAAGCTGCAACCTCTATGGTGGAGACAGGGACAGCAGTGGAGTGTCCTCGTCAGAGGGCACAGGACGCTCCTAGCTCTGCTCAGCTGCAGGTGGACGCTGTGTCTCTGGGGCCATCCAGAAAGAGAGCGGTGCTGGAACTTCAGGAACAAGTGCAGGAGTCTCTAACAGGGTTTACAACCACTGTAACTGCGAGTGTGCAGGGAATGGAGGAGTCAATCTCAAACATGAGCACTCAATGGCGAATGTAGGTGCCGCCATGGAAAGGATGGCAACCTCCATGGAGGACATAAATCGCCAGATGCAAATGAACATGGTGACTCTTCTAAATAGATGGTCTGCTATGGAGGATAGATGGCCATCTATTGTGGACAGACACCAGAGGTACATGGATGTCCCCGTTATGAGGTCTGTCAGCACAGAGACGGGTCCTCATGGCCCCACTGATGTGCAGCAAGGTGCTCTCCAGCTATTTGCTAGCAGTGAAGTGCGGGTGACCCATGAGAGGGATGTTGGTGGTCGACAACCAGGAAGTGTGGGCTCCTCTCCAAGCGCTCACACTCCCATGTCACTGCGGAGACCTCGGTCAGAGCCCTAGATTCCTCACCCAACTGAGATGGCCGTCTCAGCCCCTGCACAGCCGCAGGAGGAGCAGACTGTTGCCGAGCCCTCCCAGGCTCCCAAACCCAGAGGATGCCCACCAAGGGTGTCGAAGCAGATGCAGCATGTAAGTGAGCAAGGTGCCTCAACATCTGCTGAAGCCACAGGGGAAGCACCACATAGAAGCATGCGTAAGAGAAAGTTAACACACACATAGTCACAAGGGTAGTCACATGGGTGTTTTGATATAAAGCAAAGTGAAGATTTTCATCATTATTTCAATTGTAATAAAGAAATGCGATGGCAAAGATTCAAAGAGTTGGCCTATGTGTGCTCAGAAATGGAAGTTGTACAGTGAGGGGTCAGGGTGCCTTTCATCTGTAATGATGGTAGTAAGAGTGATAGGATCCCACAGTTTATTGTACAGATGCTGTATGGTGTGTTCAGAAGGTCGGCCAGACACTCATTTCCATGTGCCAGCCACATGTGTTTGCTGCGTAAACTTACGTGAATCTGGCATAGATTAGTGCATCCGTTGCCTCACGTGCTGGTGGAACTGACACATGTGCCTCCGCAAGGTCTTCCTCATCTGCATCCTCCTCCTCCTCCTCCAAGGAGGAGGCTGTGCGCTGATCCACTTGTTCCTCAGGCAGCGGTAAGCCACACTGCTGTGCGATGTTGTGCAGTGCACAGCAGACCACGATGATTCTGGAGACCCTGGCTGGTGAGTACTGTAGGGCTCCACCAGATCTGTCGAGGCATCGGAATCGTCTTTTGAACAAGCTGATATTTTGCTCAATGATGCATCTGGTGGAAATGTGGCTCACATTGTACCGCTCCTCAGCCTTGTTTGATGGCCTCCTCATCGGTGTCATGAGCCACTTTTTCAGGGGATAGCCCTTGTCTCCAAGTAGCCATCTGGAAAGTTGGGTTGGCGGATTGAAGAGCTGAGGCACACTAGACTGCCGCAGGATGAACAAGTCATGGCAACTGCCAGGGAACTTGGTGCAAACATGCATAATGTTCTTCCTGCGGTTACACACCAGCTGGACGTTAAGGGAGTGGAAGCCCTTGTGGTTGACAAATACAGCTGGGTTGTGATGTGGTGCCCTAATGGCCACATGTGTGCAGTCTACGATGCCCTGCACCATTGGGAAGCCTGCCACATTTGCAAAGCCAACCGCACGCGCGGTTACACTTGCTTCATCCATTGAGAAGTGGATGTAATTGTGCGACTTTGCAAAGAGGGCATCGGTAACCTGCGTGATGCAAGTGTGTGCGGCCGACTGGGAGATGCCGCTGATGTCTGGAAGGACCCCGAAGCAAAGAAATTGAGTGTGGTGGTAACTTTGACAGCCACTGGTAAGGAGTGTCCACCCGCTCCTCTGGGCTCCAGATGTTGGTGCAGTATTGTGCAGATGTCAGCGACTACCTCTCTTGAAAGTCTCAGCCTCCTTTGGCACTGCTGCTCACTCATGTTGAGGAAGCTCATCCTCAGCCTGTAAACCCTGTGTTGGGGGTATCTCCTGCGGCAGGGAGTAGCCCTACACTGACGCCCTCTGCCCTGTGCAGTATCAGGTGGCTGAGGAGAAGTTTGGTGCTCCTGTTGTTGCTGCTGCTGTTGTGCCTGGTTCTGCTGCTGCCGCGGCTGCTCTTCCTCCAATTCTGAGGACCAGGATGAGAGGGTATAAATGGTTCCCATTCCGCTGGTATATATCTCAGTTGAGGAATAGATGCTATAAGTGCTCAGTCAATGTGGGGAGAGGGCTTTCTAAGGAGGTCTCAGCTTAAACACTTACAAGCTCAATAGACCTGCAAAATGTGTTCCAAAAACACAAAGTTCTGGCATCTGAAAGTCAGCCATGCTACAGGTCCGCTTTTATGCTGCAGGTGCAGTTGTCAACAATTCAGGTAGTTGCTGAACCCGGCACAATCAGCTGGCGTGTTTGACGCACGATATGCAACACGCTGAAAATGTAGTAAAATGGGAAGAGCCTGTAAAAATGGGATTAAGTGCTTTTCCCGTCATTTGGTGTCGGGTCTGATCGGGACTCGCAGACCTGACACTTTGCAAAGTTGCGTGGAGGCGGGATGGCGGCGGGTTCACAACCCGCTGTCAACCATTTAGATTTTCACTACTGACCCGCCCTGTGAGTGCCGGCAATATCGCGACCTAAGAGAATGTATGAGGCCCTGCAGTGGTTGACCAAAAAGAGGGAGAGGAGAGTGAAGAAGGAGGAGAAGATTGATTTGACACTCCCAGCTCCTCAAGGTCGACCAGCAAGGCCATTTGTAGTGTCCCCCACTGAAAGTCAGCAGCCTTCCACCAGCCATGCTGCAGCTACCAGGGTAGCACTGCGTGACATCAGTAGGATAGGCAAAGGCACACACAAAACAGTCACTAAGGGAATGCATAAGGGTGATATGTTGATTTCTTGATGTCATATTGGATGGATAGATGTATAAAGTTGGATTGGAAAGTTTGCTTTCTGGTGGCTTTTATTTCGGCATCATGGTCAAGAGGACGCTGTGATGGTCAGTAACAGAGGGAAGGTAAGGTGTGGAACAAATGAATGTTGAAAGGGGAATTGGGGTTGTGGTCACTGGTACCGCAGGCGGATGATTCCATCTCGGATATCCCGGCCAGAAAGGGGCTGTCTGGGTTGCATCCTTCCTTCTGCTTCCTCCGCTTCTGCATCTTCCTCTTCGCCTTCTTCCTCTTCTGCGACTTCCTCTTCTCTCTGCGAGCGGATGCTGTAAATCCGAAATGACAACATAAAATGCTGCAAATATTCAGCAGGTCACGCAGCATCTTGACATGAAACGTGAACTCTGTTTCTCTCTGACGAATGTTGCCTGACCTGCTGAGTGTTTGTAGCATTTTCTATCTCCTCAGAGGCTTTCCTTTACCATCTGAGTCCTTGCAAGCATCCAGCAGCATTCCCATCACACTTAAAAAAAACTTTTAACATGTATTGCAGCAAGCCACTACTTCAGTAAAATCAAAAAACCCAGTCCAAAAGCTTAAATGCAAACTTACCTGAAAGATGTGCGTGTCCCTTTAAAAGGTGCTGGCAGAGCCTCTGTCAGTCTGCTTGCATGCTGGGTTTACCTGGCGTGCTTAGGACCCAGCGCTGAACACAGTGCTAGGGTCAAAGTTCGCCGTGGTGACATTAAGTCGGCGTTGCACGTTGACTGACGTCACCACTCATTCATTATTCGTTGCAGGGCGATACTTCTTAGAGGCAGCGCTACCAGGCCTGGGAAAATGGAGGAGGCAGCGCTACCAGGCCTGGGAAAATGGAGGACGTTGCGGGACCTGCTACCAGCGGGCGAAAGAGCGGTGGCCGCCTTCTTTTCGCCTTTTTTGCCGGTAACGGGTGACATTAAGCCCCCCCAAATTTTTAGCCCAATGTCTCTTTAAATGTGTGTTTTTCTTTCTGTTGTTAAAAGTTGCAGTGTTTTGGGAACATAAGAAAATCAGAAATAGAGCAGGAGTAAGCCACACGGCTCTTCGAGCCTGCTCCGCCATTTTTTAAGATCATGGCTGATCTTCAACCTCAACTCCACTTTCCTGCCCGATCTCCATATCCCTTGATTCCCTTAGAGTTCAAAAATCTATCGATCTCAGCCTTGAATATACTCAATGACTGAGCATCCACAGCCCTCTGGGGTAGAGAATTCCAAAGATTCACAACCCTCTGAGTGAAGAAATCTCTCCTCATCTCAGTCCTAAAAGCCGGCCCCTTATTCTGAGACTATGCCCCCTAGTTCTAGACTCTCCAGCCAGGGGAAACAGCTCACCTCTCATTCTTCTAAATTCCAGAGCGTATAGGCCTATTCTACTCCATCTCTTCTCATAGGACCACCCGCTCTCCCGGAAATCAATCTAGTGAATCTTCGTTGCACCACCTTTAAGGCAAGTAAATTCTTCCTCAGGTACAGAGCCAAAACTATATACAATACTCCAAGTGTGGTCTCACCAAGGCCCTGTACAATTGCAGCAAGACTTCCTTACTCTTATACTCCAACCTCCTTGCAATAAAGGTTAATATGCTATTTGCCTTCCTAATTGCTTGCTGTACCTGCATGTTAACTTTCTGTGTTTCGTGAACAAGGACACCTAAATCTCTCTGAACACCAACATTTAATCATTTCTCAACATTTAAAAAATATTCTGTTTTTCTCTTCTTCCTACCAAAGTGAATAACCTCACATTTCCTCATATTATACTCCGTCTGCCACCTTATTGCCCACTCACTTACTCTGTCTATCTCCCTTTGCAGGCTCTTTGTGTCCTCCTCACAGCTTACTGTCCCACCTAGCTTTGTAACATCAACAAACTTGGATACATTACACTTGGTCCCTTCATCTAAGTCATTAATGAAGATTATAAATAGCTGAAGCCCAAGCACTGATCCTTGTGTCCCCACTAGTAACAGCCTGCCAATCTGAAAATAAATCATTTATTCCTACTCTCTGTTTTCTGTCCTTTAACCAATTCTCTAGCCATGCTAATATATTAACCCAACCTCATCAGCCCTTATCTTGTACAACAACCTCTGTCACTGACCATTACAGCATCCGCTTGGCCACAATGTAAAAATAAAAGTCAACACAAAATAAACATTCAAAACCAAATTTGTAAATTAAATCATGACATTTTGCATGCAAACGTAAACTAATCACCCTTGTGCATTCCCTTAGTGCTTGTCTTCTGTGTGCCTTTGCCTGTCCTGGTGCTCCTACGCAGTGCTATCCCAGTGGCTGCAGAATGGCTGATGGAAGGCTGCTGACTTTCAGTGGAGGAGATTGCAGAAGGCCGTGGAGGACGACTTCAAGCAGCTCTAGGCCTAGAAGGCCAGGCTTCAGACTGCACTATCTCGGCATGGGTGGCAGCAGTCTGAACTGGCTGGCTGACAGGCAACAACACTGGCGGAGTGGCAGGGATCGGAGGATGAATGATGTCATCCTGAGAGAGGACAGCAGGCTCACGGAGCCACTGCCACTCCCCTGGGGCGGTGCCTCAGCATTCCTAGCCATCTATTGGAGGACAGATTACTGGACTGCTGTGACACCCTGCAAGCCCCTTTGAACACTGGTAAGCACAGCCACAATGGCAGCAAGCTGACCTTGCATGACAGAATGTGAGCTTCCACTGGAGCACTCAGACGTTGGGTGGCTTCTGCTTGTGCTGCATTGGAAGCTGAGACATTGGCCGTCAGAAGCTGCATCATGGTTGGATCCACAAGTGCGCTAACGGAGATGGCCATCACTTCCATGCTGGAAATCATGGGCTACAAGCTCTGCGCCAAGTTGGTGCCGACCCCTCCATGCTCCTTGACATTGCACCTAGGCTTTCTGGCAGGCCTACCAATGCACCAAGCATTTCATTGTGCACCCATCAGCCTTCTTCTGTAGGCCGCCCCATTGAAGTACTCATCTGATTCCTCTGCAGCAGAACTCGTGTGTGTCCTCACCCTCCAGGGAGCTGGCACCTGCACTACCCTTGCCCCCTGTCCTGGCTGCAGGCTATTCATGCCCGGTGTCTCACCATGTGCAGTTCCCACATCTAAGCTATCCTCTAAAGTATGTGCAGTGTCAGTATCTGAGCTGGTGTCTGCGAGTGTGAAATCGAGCGACGGTGCTGTGTCTTCATCATCACTGCCTTCACCCTCTTCCACCTGCTGCTCTTCCACCACTGCCTGGCCAGGTTGCAATTTTTGGGTATCTGAAAGGAGAAAGGCACAAGGGTAGGGATGCGGTGCGGGGAGGGGGGAAAGTAAGAGGTGCATGCTTCTGCCATCTGCAGCTTCTAAATCGAAAGACATTGTGAGATGAGGGGGAAGTGGGATGTGAGAAGGAGAATTAGGTATGAGGACACTGTCATCTTCGATGGATTCAGCCCTGCCGCTGGCTACAGGCTCAACGATGGCCACTTCAATAATGGGAACCACCGTTTTCTCCATCGGGGTAAGGTGATGCAGGCGTGCCTGTCCCCTGCTGGTTAGCTCCTGCTGCCTCCGATTCTGCACCAACTTGTCCTGCAAGAGAGAGGGAAGTGTTTCAATGAGTGTGGTGCAATCTGTTTGGGTGATGTGGATGTCATGGTTGAATAGCTGGCAGTGTGTGCAAGCTATGAGATGTGGGTGTGAGGGTGAGGTGAAGCCATGAATGTGAGGTAGGAGTCCTGTTTGATAGAGATTGTTGGTAGGTGAGTGATGGGGGTGTGGTGCAATGAACAGTGTGTGAGGCTAGTGGTGCAGTTGGTGGGATATGGCATTTGAAAATTAATTCACTATGTAAGATTTAGACCACAGGTCACACACACATTACCCAAAGGGTCTTAGGAGTTGTAAGGCTTTTTATTAAAGAGCTACAGTTTAAAGCATAATCAGATATTACTACATGCGATTGAAATAGATACAGTAGACATACAACCCGTGACAGATGAGGGTGATCTACGGCCCTGGAACAGAACGAAACAACTGGATGGACGGTTGTTGGAGGTGTTAGGATATCAGCCACCTCAGAGACTAAACTTGACCAAGGTGTTAGGCCGTAGCCACCTCGGGGAAGCCTTTGCCCCTAACTGCCTGATTCTCCCTCTCGGTCGTCTATATTTATAGTTATTTCGGTGGGCTGATGATTACCTGGTGTCAATCATTTGTTCCCCATCTATAATCCAATTGTGAAGCGGGAAGGCATCCCTCGCCGTCCCTTTCTGCATGGCTGACGAGGCCTCCCTCTTATCTTTCTGAGGAATGTTTTGTTATGTTTCTTTAAAGACATTTTATGACTTTTCGGCTCTATTTTGTTTAACTACTATCCCACCACCCTGTGTTGTTTTGCATTTTACGATTCCCTTATCACTTCTATTTGTCTTTTGGTGCTTGTTATTTGACCTCGCTGGCATTTCTGCCATCTGTTCCCGGCTGCATGTTGTCAGTTTCTAAGAATTAAAACCCCATCTTTGAATCCAACAGCTATTTCTTACAACTGACCTTGACCACTCATGTGAGGTCATTGAACTTTTTGCGGTACTGCATCCAGGTCCTCGGGGCTTGACATCTGGCATTGACCGCCATGACTATCTGCTCCCACTGCCTTTGCAGAGTTTGTCCAGAGGACCTCCTGGCCCCCTGTGGGTAGAGGACTTCTCTCGTCCTGTCAACCTCCTCCACCAAAGCCTCTAGTGCAGCGTCTGAGAACCTTGGAGCACGCTCTTGACCCTGTTCTGCCATTAGTCACTGGCAGGTCAGATTCTCTTCTCCAGCCACTTTCAGCACCTGCTCCAGGCAGAATGCACCTCTCCTTTAAGAGGAGCAGGCTGGCTTGAAGTGATGCTAGCCTTGCACGAACCTGGGACTCCTGCTGAGAGTTTCAGACACTGAACAGCGCGTTTAGTGTTTCCTCAATGCTGCAATCATTTAAATTAGCAGGCAGCATAAAGTTTACATGCCGCCTGCATCGGAAGCCACGGACATGGGTTAAATGCGCATCACAATCCCCTCGCCTGTTTTCGGGGCCTATTGAATTTAGTCCCCTATGTATTTAATTCATTTAGCTTATATTTTTAGGTTTTTTTTAACAACTTACTTGATCTAGTTTTAAGTTATAGGAGGTTAAATATTTACCTGTAACTTACCCCCCGCCGTCCCTCCTTGTGCTGTGACGTTACTTTGCGATTTTTCATCCACTCCGCTCGCACTCACATACCGCCCTTTTCTCCCGCTCTGCTCTCGGCCTCGCTCTTTTCTCCCGCTCCACTCTTGGCCTCAACATTTTCTCCCGCTCCGCTATTGGCCTCGCTCTTTTCTCTCATTCCGCTATCGGCCTCGCTCTTTTCTCTCATTCCGCTCTCAGCTTTGCCCTTTTCAATGCTGCATCCTCGGCCTCCCCTTTTCTACTGCCCCGCTCTCGGCCTCCCCTTTTCAATGCTCCGCTCTCGGCCTCCCCTTTTCAATGCTCCACTCTCGCCCTTGCCCTTTTCTACCAGTCTGCTCCCAGCCTCACCCTTTTTAATGCTCTGCTCTTGGCTTAAAGTGGTTTAATTCTTTGTAGTCCTATTGTTGCTGTTAAAACAGTAATGTAAGCATTTTGACCAATGTCCATCACCAAGAGTAACTTGGTAGCACCACTACTAACCGAGCTGGCTGAGTCCTGAAGGACATATCTGCCAGACTGGGTCTGCGGCAGGTGGTGAGAGAACCAACACGAGGGAAAAACCTACTTGACCTCGTTCTCACCAATCTACCTGTTGCAGATGATTCTGTCCATGACAGTATTGGTAGGAGTGACCACCGCGCAGTTCAAGTGGAGATGAAGTCCCGTCTTGACACTGAGGACACCCTCCATCGTGTTGTGTGGCACTACCACCGTGCTAAGTGGGATAGATTCAGAACAGATCTAGCAGCTCAAAACTGGGCATCTATGAGGCACTGTGGGCCATCAGCAGCAGCAGAATTGTATTCCACCTTCTGGCCCGAAATATCCCTCACTCTACCATTGCCATCAAGCCAGGGGATCAACCCTGGTTCAATGAGGAGTGCAGAAGAGCATGCCAGGAACAGCACCAGGCGTACGTAAAAATTAGGTGCCAAACTGGTGAAACTAGAACCCAGGACTACATGCATGCTAATCAGCAGAAGCAGCATGCTATAGACAGAGCTTAGCGATCCCACAAACAATGGATCATATCAAAGCTCTGCAGTCCTGCCACATCCAGTCGTGAATGGTGGTGCACAATTAAACAATTAACGGGAGGAGGAGGCTCCAAGAATATCCCCATCCTCAATGATGGTGGAGCCCAGCACGTGAGTGCAAAAGACAAAGCTGAAGCGTTCGCAACCATCTTCAGCCAGACGTGTTGAGTGGATGATACTTCTCGGCCTCATCCTGTGGTCCTCACCATCACAGAAGCCAGTCTTCAGCCAATTTAATTCACTCTGCGTGAGATCAAGAAACGGCTGAGCGCACTGGATACAGCAAAGGCTATGGGCCCCGACAACATCCCGGCTGTCGTGCTGAAGACTTGTGCTCCAGAACTAGCCACGCCTCTAGCCAAGCTGTTCCAGTACAGCTATAACACTAGCATCGTATCCGACAATGTGGAAAACTGCCCCTGTATGTCCTGTTCACAAAAAGCAGGACAAATCCAATCCAGCCAATTACCACCCCATCAGTCTACTCTCAATCATCAGCAAAGTGATGGAAGGTGTCGTCGACAAACAGCACTTACTCAGCAATAACCTGCTCACTGATGCCCAGTTTCGGTTCCGCCAGGACCACTCAGCTCCAGACCTCATTACAGCCTTGGTCCAAACCTAGACAAAAGAGCTGAATTCCAGAGGTGAGGTGAGAGTGACTGCCCTTGACATCAAGGAAGCATTTGACAGAGTGTGTTATCAAGGAGCCCTAGTAAAACTGAAGTCAATAGGAATCGGTGGGGAAAACTTTCCACTGGCCGGAGTCATAACTAGCACAAAGGAAGATGGTTGTGGTGGTTGGAGGTCAATCATCACAGCCCCAGGACATCACTGCAGGAGCTCTTCAGGGCAGTGTCCTAGGCCCAACCATCTTCAACTGGTTCATCAATGACCTTCCCTCCAACATAAGGTCAGAACTGGGGATGTTTGCTGATGACTGCACAGTGTTCAGTGCCATTCGCAACTCCTCAGATAATGAAGCAGTCCATGCCCGCATGCAGCAAGGCCTGGACGACGTTCAGGCTTGGGCTGATAAGTGGTAGGTAACATTCGCGCCACACAAGTGCCAGGCAATGACTATCTCCAACAATCGAGTGTCTAACCACCGCCCCTTGACATTCAACGACATTACCATCGCCGAATCCCCACTATCAATATCCTGGGGGGGTCACCATTGACCAGAATCTTAGCTGGACCAGCCACATAAATACTGTGGCTACAAGAGCAGGTCAGATGCTAGGTATTCTGTGGCGAGTGTCTCACCTCCTGACTCTCCAAAGCCTTTCCACCATCTACAAGGCACAAGTCAGGAGTGTGATGGAATACTCTCCACTTGCCTGGATGAGTGCAGCTGCAACAACACTCAAGAAGCTCGACACCATCCAAGACAAAGCAGCCCGCTTGATTGGCACCCCATCCACCACCTTAAACATTCACTCCCTCCACCACCGGCGTATCATGGCTGCAGTGTCTACCATCCACAAGATGCACTGCAGCAACTCGCCAAGTCTTCTTTGGCAGCACCTCCCAAACCCGCGACCTCTACCACCTAGAAGGACAAGGGCAGCAGGCGCATTTGATCACCACTACCTCCAAGTTCCCCTCCAAGTCACACACCATCCTGACTTAGAAGTATATCGCCGATCCTTCATCGTCACTGGGTCAAAATCCTGGAACTCCCTACCTAACAGTGCTGTGGGAGTACCATCACCACATGGGCTGCAGCGGTTCAAGAAGGTGGCTCACCACCACCTTCTCAAGGGTAACTAGGGATGGAGCAATAAATTCTGGCCTTGCCAGCGACGCCCAGATTCCATGAACGAACAATAAAAAAAATATGCTGCCCGTCCACAGAACCCGGAAACAGAACCAACTAATAGCAGAGACAGTTCCCATTTTTAAACTCCTTTCAGAACTCAAGTGCCTTTAATCAGACAATGTCACACTGTTTCTTCAGTCAAATGGATATGAAGTGATACATTACTGATCCATAGTTTCTCTTGCAACAGTGTATTTAACTTTGAAAACATAGATGACTGTTGCTAAAGCGAAAGGAGAGAGAACAAAATGAAACTGCCCAGAGACAGATATAAAGCTTCCCCAGCAACAGAAAATGTAAATATCTAAAGATCGGAAGAAAATCACATCACAAACACATTTCCAGAATCATATAAACTTTTGAGAAATAAAAACAGAAAATGCTGGAAATACTCAGCAGGTCAGGCAGCATCTGTGGAGAGAGAACGTTAACTCTGTTTCTCTCTCCACAGATGCTGCCTGACCTGCTGAGTATTTCCAGCATTTTCTGTTTTTATTTCAGATTTCCAGCATCCGCTGTATTTTGCTTTTGTGTTAAACTTTTGAGAATCTGCCCATTAGTTTTGGACTGATTAGCAGAAGTGCAAAGGTGGTATTGGTTTGAATGCATTTTCATTTGGGAAAACAAATAGAGAACTTGCTCAAGGAGAATTCCATTGGATCCAAACTTGACAAACAGCCTTGTCTGTAGAATGTTGAGCAAACACTTGTAAAACAGCATAACTGTGTTAATAGAATCTCTGGCAGCAGGATTATAACTGTCACAGAATATTTGCCTGATCAGTGTTTCTCAGTTGTTTCAGTCTTTTCTAAACTGCATGCTTTGTCAGCTAGCCAGGATTCAATTTTATCAGAGTCTATATACCTGGTGATAATAGGACTTTAAATACATTTTGCATAGTGATTTTGTTTTAACATAAAACCTGATTAAGGCATAAGCTCCTACAAGCCTCTGTTTCATTTTTGTAACAAAACTAGCTGATGAAAGGTCACACTCAAAACTATAAGGTCTTTTCTCTTCACAGGTGTGCATTTCCAGCATTTTCTGTTTATGTACTCTCTGACCTACTTTGGCTCGAGGTCCAGCAAGGCCTAAAATTTTAAATTCTCAACCTTGTGTTAAAATCCCTCCATGGCCTCTCCCCTTCCTACCTCCGTAACCTCCTCGAGCCCTACAACCCTCCGAGAACTCTCCATTCCTCCAATTCTGGCCTCTTGTGCATCCCTGATTTCCTTCACCCCTCCAGTGCTGGCAATGCCTTCAGCTGTCTAGGCCCCAAGCTCTGGAATTCCCTCCTTAAACCTCTCTGCATCTCTACCTCTCTCCACCTTTAAGATGTTCCTTATAACTTACCTCTTTGATCAAGCTGTTGGTCACCTGTCCTAAAATGTCCTTAAGTGGCTCGGTGCCATCTTTTGTCTGATAACGCTCCTGTGAAGCACCTTGGGATGTTTTACTACATTAAATGTGCTATATAAATGCAGGTTGTTGTTGTTTCAGATTTCAAGCATTTACCATGTTTTTCTTTTTGTTTGTTCATTAATAACAGCTAATTGAATTATAATTCATAATTTGGCATAACATTAAATCATATTTGTATTTTACTAAAAGCACTTCAGTTCTATTTGTAATCTCAGTGATTTCCAATGTTCTAGTAACCAGTGACTCAAGCTACATTTTCCAATGCAAAGTATCATAGACTAGATATCAAGATGTGTTTAGTGTTTACTGTAACATTATTTAAGAACAGGAACCCAGAGCAATTTAAGTAATTTGGACAAAAAAAAGCTAAGATGTCAAGCAGAATGTGTCTAACAAATTCAAATAGCTAAAGTGAGAAAGTAATAAGAACATAAGAAATAGGAGCAGGAGTAGGCCATTTGGCCCTTCGAGCCTGCTCCGCCATTCAATAAGATCATGGCTGATCTTCTACCTCATCTCCACTTTCCTGCACTATCCCCATATCCCTTGATTCCCTTAATATCCAAAAATCTATCAATCTCTGACTTGAATATACTCAACCACTGAGACTCCACAGCCCTCTGGGGTACAGAATTCGAAAGATTCACCACCCTCTGAGTGAAGAAATTTCTCCTCATCTCAGTCCTAAATGGCCGACCCCTTATTCTGAGACTGTGACCCCTTGTTCTAGACTCCCCAGCCAGGGGAAACATTCTCCCTGCATCTACCCTGTCAAGCCCTGTAAGAATTTTGTATGTTTCAATGAGATCACCTCTCATTCTTCTGAACTCTAGAGAATATAGGCCTACTCTACTCAACCTCTCCTCATAGGACAATCCCCCATCCCAGGAACCAGTCTGGTGAACCTTCATTGCACTCCCTCTATGGCAAGTATATCCTTCCTTAGGTAAGGAGACCAAAACTGTACACAATACTCCAGGGGTGGTCTCACCAGGGCCCTATATAATTGCAGTAAGACATCTTTACTCTTATACTCAAATCCTCTTGTAATAAAGGCCAACATACCATTTGCTTTCCTAATTGCTTGCTGTACCTGCATGTTAACTTTCAGTGATTTGTGTACAAGGACACCCAGGTCCCTCTGAACACCAACATTTCCCAATCTCTCACCATTTAAAAAATACTCTGCTTTTCTATTTTCCTACCAAAGTGGATAACTTCACATTTCTCCACATTATATTCCATTTGCCATGTTCTTGCCCACTCACTTAGCCTGTCTATATCCCCTTGAAGCCTCTTTGCATCCTCCTCACAACTTACATTCCCACCCAGCTTTGTATCATCAGCAAACTTGGATATATTACATTTGGTTCCCTCATCCAAATCATTGCTGTAGATTGTGAATAGCTGAGGCCCAAGCATTGATCCTTGCGGTACCCCACTAGTTACAGCCTGCCAACCCGAAAATGAACCGTTTATTCCGACTCTCTGTTTTCTGTCCGTTAACCAATCCTCAATCCATGCTAGTATATTACTCCCAATCCCATGAGCCCTAATTTTGTTTATAACCTCTTGTGTGGCACCTTATCAAATGCCTTCTGAAAATTCAAATACACCACATCCATTGGTTCCCCCTTATCTTTTCTGCTAGTTACAACCTCAAAAAATTCTAACAGATTTGTCAAACACGATTTCCCTTTTTTAAATCCGTGTTGACTCTGCCCAATCCAATTATTATTTTCTAAGTGCCCTGTAACCACGACCTTAATAATAGATTCTAGCATTTTCCCTACTACTGATGTCAGGCTAACTGGTCTGTAGTTCCCCGTTTTCTCTCTCCCTCCTTTCTTAAATAGTGGGGTTACATTTGCTACCTTCCAATCCGTGGGAACCGTTCTAGAATCTATGGATTTTTGGAAAATGACAACCAATGCATCCACTATCTCTATAGCCACCTCTTTCAAAACCCTAGGATGTAGGCCATCAGGTCCAGGGGATTTATCGGCTTTCAGTCCCATTAATTTCTCCAGTGCTATTTTTTTTACTAATACTAATTTCTTTCAGTTCCTTATTCTCGCTAGACACTTGGTTCTCCACTATTTCCAGAAGTTTTTGGCATCTTCTTCTGTGAAGACAGACACAAAGTATTTGTTTAATTTCTTAGCCATTTCCTTATTCCCCATTATGATTTCTCCTGTCTCAGCCTGTAAGGGATCCACATTTACTTTTGCTAATCTTTTCCTTTTTACATACCTGTAGAAGCTTTTACAGTCTGTTTTTATGTCTCTCGCTAGTTTACTCTCATATTGTATTTTCCCTTTCTTTATCAATTTCTTGGTTCTCCTTTGCTGAATTCTAAAATCCTCCCAATTCTCAGGCTTACTACTCTTTTTGGAAACATTATAAGCCTCTTCCTTTGATCTAATAGGGCAGAATTTTTATTGACCCGTGGAGGTGGGTTTGGAGGCGTGTGGGGGATTAAAATTGCGAAAACTGGCGGGCGGGCACAAGTCCGCCTCCATCCCGCCTCCACGTAATTTTCATTAAATCATGTCTGCTGGCCCCGACTCCGTCCCGCCTCTAAGAGGCGGGATAGGCTGTTAAAGCCCTTAACAAGCACTAAATTGCCTCTATAATGCCATTTTGAAAGGCCTTTGTGATTTTAACCCTTTTTCTACATGATGCACGCCTGTTCTGAACCACGAATGTGAAACCTGGTGGGAGCACATTTCGATAGCTGACTATCAGCTGCAGGTTCACTATGTCATCGTCGTCGTGGTAGTATAATATCTGGGAGCAGACTTAGGGCTGCTGCTGCTCATTTTGCCTCCAGGTCCTCTCACAGCAAAGGCCAGGCAGTCTTTGCAGACCTTCAAGGCAGCAGCAATGATGACATCATCAGAGGTGACTTTCAGACTGAAAACACTAATTGGTTCATGGGTTCCCACATGCTGGAACTCAATTGCCCAATTAGGTGAAAATCGCATCAATCTCCTACATCCAATTGCAGTCGGGTGGATAACACGAAAAGTGGATAACACAACCCCAGCCCGCCCCAGTATCAAAATCCAGCCCATACTATCTTTAACTTCACTTGTTAGCTACAGTTGGACCACTTTTCCTGTGGGGTTTTTGTGCCTTAAAGGGATGTATATTTGTTGTAAATTATGTATTAATTCTTTAAATGCTAGCCATTGCTTGTCTACTGTCATACCTTTTAATGTAGTTTCCCAATCTACCTTAGCCAACTTGCCCCTCATACCTATGTAGTTTGCTTTGTTTAGATTTAAGACCCTAGTTTCAGATTTAACTAAATCACTTTCAAACTCAGTATAAAATGATATCATATTATGATCACTCTTCCCTAAAGGCCCCTTTACTACAAGGTTATTAATTAACCCTTTATCATTGCACAATACTAGATCTAAAATAGTCTGTTCCCTAGTTGGTTCCTCAACATACTGATCTAGAAAACAATCTTGCATACATTCCATGAATTCATCCTCCACACTTTTACTGCCCAGTCTATATGTAGATTAAAGTCCCCCATGCTTACTGTATTACCCTTGTTACATGCTTCTCTAATTTCCTGATTTATCCTCTGCCCTACATTACAACTACTATTTGGGGGCCTATAAACAACTCCCACCAATGTTTTCTGTCCCTTGCTGTTTCTTAGCTCCATCCAAACGGATTCTACTTCTTGATTTTCAGAGCTAAGATCCTTTCTCTCTACTGTCTTTATCCCATCCTTTATTATTAGGGCTACCCCTTCTCCTTTTCCATATTGCCTATCTCTTCTAAAAGTTAAGTATCCTGGAATATTTAGTTCCCAACCTTGGCCACTTTGCAACCATGTCTCCGTAATGGCTATTAGATCAAACCTATTAATTTCTATCTGCGCTATTAATCCATCTATTTTGTTGCGAATGCTTCGCGCATTCAGATATAGTGCCTTTAGCTCTATCTACTGCCCAAGTTATTCGATTTGCCAGGACACTGGTTCCAGCCTAGTTTAAGTGGAGCCCGTCCCAATGGAACAGCTCCCTCTTTCCCCAGTATTGGCGCCAGTGCCCCATGAATTGAAACCTCTTCCTCCCACACCACTCTTTGAGCCACGCAGTTAACTCTCTTACCTGCTTGTCCCTATGCCAATTTGCACGTGGCTCAGGTAACAATCCAGAGATTATTACCTTTGAGGCTCTGCTTTTTAATTTGGATCCTAGCTCCTCAGACTCCCTCAGCAGAACCTCATTCCTAGTTCTACTTATATCGTTTGTTCCTACATGAACCACAACAACTGGATTCTCCCCCTCCCACTCCAAATTCTTCTCTAGCCGCAAGGAGATTTCAGGCAACTCAACCTTCGGAACTTTAGGTCACAGCTGCAGAGAACAGTACCTATGCCCCTGATTATACTATCCCCTACCACAACTACATTCCCTTTCACTCCCCCCACTTGAATGGCCTCCTGCACCATGGTGCCATGTCAGCTTGCTCATCCATCCTGCAGGCTTTTCCCTCATCCACACAGGCAGCAAGAACCTCATACCTATTGGACAAGGGCAAAGGCTGAGGCTCCTCCAACACTGCACCTGGTGTTCCCCTAACCTGCCTGAGTTACAGTCCTGTCCCTGACCACTAACCAGACCTGTACCACCACCCAACCTAAGGGGTGTGATTGCCTCTTGGATCAAACTGTCCAGGTAACTCTCCCCATCCCTGATGCCCCGCAATGTCTGCACCTCAGACTCCAGCTCAAAAACTCTGAGCTGAAGTTCCTCAAGATGCAGGCACTTACTGCAAACGTGGTTGTCTGGGATCACAATGCTCACCACAAACTCCCACATGCTGCAGTTGCGGCACACCGCCTGCACTGCCATCCCTATATGACCTTGTTTTATTTAATTAAATGTAATTAAATTTGTAATTAGGTAACTTAGTTTACAGTGTAGTTTCTTGACTACTTACTTGATCTAGATTAAGTTAAGGGTACTGAAATTAAATATCTACCTATAACACAAAGCACTACAAGTAGTGTAGGCAAAAAGCAGCAACTCCTTCCCCCTCTTCTCCGAATTCTCACTCTTTCCAAATTCCCAAATACAACACTCTGTTCAAGTCCACTCTGTTTAATCCTGCTCTGTGCAGACCGCAGACGCTGAAGAACAATTGGTAAGAAGAAACTATGTTGCCAGCTTGTAATTGTAGGGTGCTTTAAAATGTTCCAGTGTAATGGTGATCCGACTGTTGGATGCTGTCGGCCTGTAACACTTTGACCTGACTTTGTACTATAATGTGAGATCTGCTCATCTACAAAATGCTGTGGCACTCCTGAGACACAGCACATGAATTGATCAAAGGTTGGGTTAACCAGTGTCAGTAAGGGCAGAATTGGCAGCCTCAGGTGCATGATGGGATGAAGCTTTAACAAAATCTCAATACTTTCAGTAGTTATTGTTTTCATATCTTCACACTCTTTCCTTGAAGTAGTGGAAGGATTTTCAGGCTAAATGCAGGCTGTGGTACATGGACATAACCATTTTCCATGGCCTTCCATGGCCATAACCATTTTCATTCCAGTCGATAGGGTGGTTAATCCTATAAGGCGGGAGAGCTTTAAGGGTTTCCACAAACCATACAATGAGGGGGAGGGCACCCATACCCACCGGACACTAGTATCCTGCCAGAATTCAGAGCCAGAGCTCCAGTCTCTACTTGCCAGGACTGTATGGAGCAGGGTTCAAACCCTGAACCTTCTGACTCAGAGGCAGGAATGCTAACACTAAGCCAAAGGCTAGTTCCACTTTCAGTCGTAAAAGCAAAACCAAAATAGCGAAGATGCAAATATGCAGCTTTTTACTACAACTGCCAAGCAGAGTCCTTGTTAAGAAAGAGAACCCAACTTGGCTGATTGGGCCTACTAACCAGCATGCATCTTATATGGGTGCTGAGCAACTGCAGCACTATTCAGACACTGAGGGTGCATTATGGGGCCATCTGCTAATTTAAATTAAATTCAGGGTCTTACTGAGCCACACCAAGTACACAGTCCTCAGCTCTACAACTGATTGTTGACTGCACGATGGTGTGCTATGTGCACTGGGTACACAGCAGAGCTCACGCCCCGGTGCCCAATAATACCACACCCATATTGTATTTATATAGCAATCCTCATCCTCAGGATGACCCAAAGTGCTTCACAACCAATGAATTATTTTGGTAGTACAGCCACTGTTGTTATGTCGGCAAACATCACAGTCAATTTGCATATAGCAAGGTCGCATGAACAGCAAATTAAATAAATTACTGTACCGGTTAATCTATTTTTTGGTGGTGTTGGTTGAGGAATTAATATTGGCCAGGACACCAGGAGAACTCCCTATTCTTCTTTGAATATAGCTATGGGATCTTTTACATCCACCTGAATGGGCACATCTGACAATGCAGCACTCCCTCAGTATGTTACTCTCAGAGTGCAATGAAGGTTCACCAGACTGATTCCTGGGATGGGGGGATTATCCTATGAGGAGAACTTGAATAGACAAGGCCTATTTTCTCTAGAGTTTAGAAGAATGAGAGGTGATCTCATTGAAACATACAAAATTCTTACAGGGTTTGACAGGGTAGATGCAGGGAGGATGTTTCCCCTGGCTGGGGAGTCTAGAACCAGGGGTCACAGTCTCAGAATAAGGGGTTGGCCATTTAGGACTGAGATGAGGAGAAATGTCTTCACTCAGAGGGTGGTGCATCTTTAGAATTCTCTACCCCAGAGGGCTGTGGAGGCTCAGTGGTTGAGTATATTCAAGACAGAGATCGATAGATTTTTTAATATTAAGGGAATCAAGGGATATGGGGATAGTGCAGGAAAGTGGAAATGCGGTAGAAGATCAGCCATGATCTTATTGAATGGCGGAGCAGGCTCGAAGGGCCAAATGGCCTACTCCTGCTCCTATTTCTTATGTTTTTACTTAAGTGTTACCTTAAATTATCTCCTCAAGTCCCGGAGAAGGACTTTAACTGAGTCATAGGCAAGAGAGCCAAATGTTCAATAAAATGCTGTGCTCCAGCAAGGTCTGCCTCTTCTCCATGGGTGACCCATATGCTCTAAGGTACTAAAAAGACTGAAGAAAAGAAATATTATAATATGTCTGGAGAGATTACAGCAAAACTTACAACTGATTCTAGTCAATGTTGCACTATACTCTGAGGTAATAAAAGGTGGACTTTTAACAAAGTTATATTTTGCAATCTCATTGTGCTACTGCATTCACTATCAATGACTAGATTTCTCATTTGACACAAATTTCAAACAATAATGTTTGACATAGAGAAAGCGTATTCAAAGATAAGTGAGATGCATATCAATATAAAAAGCATTAAATAGGCATGACTTCAGAAGAGAAAACGTTGAACCTACAAGGAGGATACTAGAAATGAAAAAATGAGAGATGGCACTTAACATTATGGGAGAAATAAATTCAATTTTTAAAGATGAATTTAAAGGATGTGAAATAGAATGATGTAGCCCTTGAGTCAGATCAGAAATCTGTTTTGTTTTGAATCATAAAAGACTCTATAATGCCAATTCAGCGGTACCAGTTAAAAAGCTGCTTGGACCCTTCAAGAGGCACAAATTGCATGCTAGCAAAGTGATAGGCTGTCCTCACCAGATATATTGAGGATAACTCCTGAATATAGCTACACTCCTTGTGTCACTTGGGGTTTGTGCAGGGAGTGTGCTTACATTGAACATAGAATCATTGAATAATACTAGAATATCACAGAAGGAGGCCATTCGTAGGAACAGGAGGAGGCCATTCAGCCCCTCAAGTTCATTCTACCATTCTATTAGATCATGGCTGATCTGTATCTCAACTCCATTTACCCGCCTTTGTTCTGTATCCCTTGCTACCCTTACATAACAAAAATTTATCGATCTCAGTCTTGAAAATTTCAATTGACTCGGCAACCACAGCCTTTTGGGAGAGAGTTCTAGATTTCCACTGCACTTTGAGACCCCCTTAAGCTAAATAGTCTTCTACTACGCTTATTCTTCTCACGAGGGCAGCACCTAGAAGGCACACATAATATACTGTCACCAAGAGGAAAGCATTGTGGTGGCATACACAATTGGCATGTAGGGATATTAATTCAGAGCACTTTGTTTAAACAGTCCCAAGAATTCATTTAAGAAAAGACATTCAAGTAGAATAGATGAGTTGATATGCTTTTGTGGTAGCTGAAATACAATAGTGGATGATAATGGAGGGCATGATGTTGCAAGGTACACTATATAGCCAAAAACAGTTGCAGCTTATTTGTTATGAGACTGGATTAGTAAATTAGCTGAAGGCCCTGTTAGTCAGCAACTGACACACTGGATGTGTTTTCTTGCTGCAACTTGCATTTATCAATTTCTTCCTCCTTCTCCTCTGCCAAAGGCTGTGCTTGAGGTTCCTCATACTTCGGTTGCATTCTAACTCCCCTTTCAATGTCAAAATTGCACTAGATGCAGCAGGCAACTTGGGTTTTTGATACCTTGACAGGCCTATATAGCAGGACATCCTCAATCTGCCTAAACTTAAAATTCTTTGCTTCAGCATACTGATGGAATGTTCCACTAGAATTCTGATGTGGTCATGAGTCTCACTGCATCCATGCTTCATGACTGTTCATGGGTTTGGCAATGGGACATCATATTTTACGGGGCACTCTTGGTCTCCAAGGAGCCATCCATCCAGCATCTACCCCCTTTCAAATAATGATGGGATGGTGGACTGGTAGAATGGTAGAATGAATCATTATGGATGACAATAAGGTATTGGGCATTTACTTACATGATTCAGTTCCAATGGTCCAATGCCACTGGACATTAATGAAATGGAACCCTTCCTTGTTCAAGTAGGACATGGAGCTTGTGTTAGGGGCTAGCTGGCTACATGTATGCAATAAATAAGGCTGTGGACTTTTGGGAAACCTGCCACCTCGAATAATCATTGCGCCCCTCTTGCTGCTGCCTCATTTCAATGGTGAAAGTAACAAAAGCTTTTCTCCTGGTAAGTGAGGCTTCGATCACTTATTTGATGCTTCAGCGCACAAACAACTGACTGATTTGGCAAATGTCTGTGGTGGTAGCTTGGAAGAATCTAATGGCATAGAAAAGTAATGTTGTGGCACCTTCACAGCTGTAAGCAGAGTCATCCTTGTGGCGGAAGTTGTCTGAAGCTCAGGCTTGAGAAGACGGCATAACTGTACATTCCAATGTTTGTAACTTGGAAATGGCCTCCTTAGTGATGTGTAGGCAGCAAAGGCTTCCAACATACCCAGGTACTAATGACTTTACAAACAGTTTCTGAGGTGAGAGTAAATGGTGCCAAATGCTTCAAATTGCACCTGCCTTTCTCGTCTCCACAGAAACTCCTCTTCCTCATTGAAAATTAACAGTGTTATTGGAATTGCCAAAGAAATTCTCATGCTGACCACTTTGCTGACTGCAAGTAAAATACACACTTGGCAGAAAGACTGTTATAGGAAAAGCAATGGAAAAAGTCTTCAAATTCAAATGATCAGTGCTAAACAATTATAGGAAATAATGCAATACTCAAAATGCAGATTATGGTATTCAATAAGGCAAAAAAACAGCTTGCAACCAGCAGTAACAAGTCCAACACACCTTTAAGAAGCCAACTCCCAAAGGAGAGACGATCAAACTCCTCCAAGGTCTGTTTTATATGGGCAAACAGGGCTATTGAAATATACATTCAATTCAATGGTGGAATATGCATTTAAGGGGAAGTTAGATAAGTACATGAGGGAGAAAGGAATAGAAGGATATGTTGATAGGGTTAGATGAAGTAGAATGGGAGGAGGCCCATGTGGAGCATAAACACCGGCATTGGCCAGTTGGGCCAAATGGCCTGTTTTAGTGCTGTAAATTCTATGTGACATCATGGTAGCATAACTGAATTTCTGATATGCACTCACTGCACAAGAAGCTCTGCACTGGGAGCATTACAACAAAAATTTACCTGAAGATTAATGTATTTTGACCAATGTATTATAGATTACAAGTAGGATGCTTCCACTATGAGTAGTAAAGAAGCTATGGGATCTGGAAATTGACCATGTTGTTTTATTTTATCTTTGGCATTCATTGGTATCTGCCAATTCTGAAAATAACTAAATTTATCCACAAAGTCTGTACCTGTTCATTTAAGACATATTATAGCTTGGCAGCTGCAGCGAATGTCCATCTCTTACTGCTGGGCTGCAAAGCAATGCTGACAGTCACCAAATGCTCCATGCTGGAGTACACAAACAAAATCCAAATTTGGCCAAATTGTCAGTGCTTTAGAAGATTGGGCGGCAACAGATTCCGTGTGCTAGTTATAGTGAAATCATAAACATTATTCTTAAAAGCTTTCACAATTTTGCTACAAGTAGGGCACAGAAGGTATCTTCCTCTATGACCTGGAGCAGGACCACAATAGTTGCTTGCACTTCAGTCAGAATTTCATGATTATTCTATAAATAGAAAAAACTACTACAAGCAAACTTCAACATCCTGTATCAATCCAAAAAATCTCCACTGTATACCAACAACAAAGCTTCACAAGTCACTTCTGAAAGACGGCGTGCCATTCGTGATATTACTTTTAACTGACGATGGGTAGGGGATTGTAGGTGAGCCAATCTTGTCCACATGTCTGCACTTCCCAGCAACAGTCACTGATTAGTTACAGAAAAGGTGAACCCTGGCTGGATCTTTCCCCCCTCTCCAGCATTGAGGCCCTGAAGCCAATTGTAGTACCCATACTGCTGCTCCTGCTGAGACTGGGTATAAATCTTGGGACCTTCTTAGATTGTATGCATATGAATATGTTTAAAATTAGAGCTAACTATCCCTTACTGAATAAAGCCTCTAAAGCTTTCATTAGGTTATTGCAAAGCTGTGATTTGCTGATCAGTATCCCTTGACTAAATATCTAGAAATGAATTGGTTGGATAACATTAGAAAACGCTAACAATTTCCCACAAATTGCTTTTTCATTATTTTGGCCTCCAAATATTTGTTATTCACTAGATTGTGGATTCAAGTCTCACTGCAGAGACTTGACCACATAAACTAGAGAGACATGGTACTCCACTGTTGGAGGTGCTATATTTTGGATCAGGCTCCATTGAGGCTCCATCTGCTCTTCCAGGTAAAGGATCCCATGGCTCTATTTGAAGAAAAGCATGGGATTTCTCCTGGTGCCAACATTCATCACTCAACCAACATTATTAAAACAGATGATCTGGCCATTTAACTTATTGTTGTTTGTGGAACCTTGCTATTTGCTGATTGGCTGCTGTATTTTCCTACGTAACAACAATGACGACGCAAGTACTTCATTAACTGTAAAGCGCTTTGAGGTCATGAAAGGCGCTATATAAATGCAAGTTCTTTCTTTATTTTGGTAAAAAACAAAAATTTTCTATGAGGATAAAAATATCCCATTAAATTAGCAGAGCAGGAAAAAATAATGCCAAGATTTAACTTTCCTTTTATGCTGGAAAAAAATACTTGTTTCAATATTCTCATCTGTATTGGTTTGATGATTTCTTTAGGCAACATGGTAACACAGGACCTGGTCATCACGAAGTATTCTCAGATATATTTTTAGCAGCCGGCTATACACATTTTTGGCTGCCAAGTTGGGAGAAGTCTGGTTAAAGTAACAGCATACTAGCATATGTAAAACGTCTGGCCAATAAAAGATGAGGAATCAGAGAACCATGAAATTGTGATGCTGCAAGAACAAAGCTCTCTGGAGAGGATACATGTAATGATTTGTTACTAACACCTCTGCATTTAGATGCATGGAAATTCTTGTTAGATTACTTGCACCTTGCTTTAAAATGATTTCATCATGCATTTTCATTTTGGGATGATCTTCAGCCAGAAGTGCCGAGTTCCCCACCATCACAGAAGCCAGTCATCAGCCAATTCGATTGACTCTACGTGATATCAAGATACGGCTGAGTGTACTGGATACAGCAAAGGCTATGAGCCCCGACAACATCCCGGCTGTCGTGCAGAAGACTTGTGCTCCAGAACTGGCCGTGCCTCTAGCCAAGCTATTCCAGTACAGCTACAAGACTGGCATCTACTTGACAATGTGGAAAATTGCGCAGGTATGCCCTGTCCACAAAAAGCAGGACAAGTCCAATCCGGCCAATTACCGCCCCATCAGTCTACTCTCAATCATCAGCAAAGTGATGGACGGTGTCGTTGACAGTGCTATCAAGCGGCACTTACTCACCAACAACCTTCTCACCAATGTTCAGTTTGGGTTCCGCCCGGACCACTTGGCTCCAGACCTCATTACAGCCTTGGTCCAAACATGGACAAAAGAACTGAATTTCAGAGGTGAGGTGAGAGTGACTGCCCTTGACATCAAGGCAGCATTTGATCGAGTGTGGCATCAAGGAGCCCTAGTAAAATTGAAGTCAAGGGGAAAACTCTCCACTGGCTGGAGTCATACCTAGCACAAAGTAAGATGGTTGCGGTTGTTGGAGGTCAATCATCTCAGCCCCAGGACATCGCTGCAGGAGTTCCTCAGGGCAGTGTCCTAGGCCCAACCATCTTCAGCTGCACCATCAATGACCTTCCCTCCATCATAAGGTGAGAAGTGGGAATGTTTTCTGATGATTGCATTGTTCAGTTCCATTCGCAACTCCTCAGATAATGAAGCAGTCCATGTCTGCATGCAGCAAGACCTGGACGACATTCAGGCTTGGGCTGATAAGTGGCAAGTAACATTCACGCCACACAAGTGCCAGGCAATGACTATCTCCAACAAGCGAGAGTCTAACCACCGCCCCTTGACATTCATAGATATATAGATACATAGAAGATAGGAGCAGGAGTAGGCCATCCGGCCCTTCGAGCCTGCTCCGCCATTTAATGAGATCATGGCTGATCCTCCAATTCAGTATCCCGTCCCCGCCTTCTCTCCGTAACCCTTAACCCCTTTTGCCTGTAGAAATATATCTAATTCCCTCTTAAATATATTTAATGAGCTGGCGTACACTGCCCTCTGTGGCAATGAGTTCCACAGGTTCACCACCCTCTGAGTGAAGAAATTCCCCCTCATTTCTGTCCTAAATGGTTTAGCCCTTATCCTTAAATTATGTCCTCTAGTTCTGTTCTCACCCGCCAAGGGAAACATTCCTTCTGCATCTAGTCTGTCTAGACCTGTCAGAATTTTATACACTTCTATGAGGTCCCCTCTCAATCTTCTAAACTCCAGTGTGTACATCCCTAAACTACATAGTCTCTCCTCATAGGTCAATCCCGCCATTCCTGGTATCAGCCTGGTGAATCGCCGCTGCACCCCCTCCATGGCAAGAACATCTTTCCTCAGATGAGGCGACCAAAACTGTACACAGTACTCGAGGTGTGGTCTCACCAGTGCCCTGTACAGCTGCAGCAAGGTATCCCTGTTCCTGTATTCCAACCCTTTTGCTATGAAGGCCAGCATACCGTTTGCCTTCTTGACCGCCTGTTGCACCTGCATGCTCGCCTTCAGTGACTGGTGTACAAGAACACCCAGGTCTCTCTGTACTTCCCCCTCTCCCAATTTATTGCCATTTAAATAATAATTTGCCCTCCCGTTCCTGCACCCAAGGTGGATAACTTCGCACTTGTCCACATTATAGTGCATCTGCCATTTATCCGCCCAATCACCCAGTCTGTCCAAATCGCTCTGGAGCTTCCTGGTCTCCTCCTCTGAGCCCACCCACCCTCCTAGTTTAGTGTCGTCTGCAAATTTGGAAATGCTGCATCCGACTCCCTGATCCAGGTCATTAATGTAAATTGTGAACAGCTGGGGACCCAGTACAGATCCCTGTGGTACCCCACTTGTTACTGCCTGCCATTCAGAAAATGAGCCGTTTATTCCAACTCTCTGTTTTCTATCTGACAGCCATCACTGAATCCCCCACCATCAACGTCCTGGAGGTAACCATTGACCAGAAAATTAACTGGACCAGCCACATAAATACTGTGACAACAAGAGCAGGTCAGAGGCTGGGTATTCTGCGGCAAGTGTCTCACCTCCTTACTCCCCTAAACCATTCCACCATCGACAAGGCACAAGTCAGGAGTGTGATAGAATATTCTCCACTTGCCTGGAGGAGTGCAGCTCCAACAACACTCAAGAAGTTCGACACCATCCAAGACAAAGCAGCCCGCTTGATTGGCACCCCATCCACCACCTTAAACATTCACTCCCTCCACCACCGGCGTACCGTGGCTGCAGTGTGTACCATCTACAAGATGCACTGCAGCAACTCACCAAGGCTTCTTCGATAGCACCTTCCAAACCCGCGACCTCTACCACCTAGAAGGACAAGGGCAGCAGGTGCATGGGAACACCATCACCTGCAAGTTCCCCTCCAAGTTACACACCATCCTGACTTAGAAATATATCGCCATTACTTCATCGTCGCTGGGTCAAAATCCTGGAACTCCCTCCCTAATAGCACTGTGGGAGTACCTTCACCACACGGACTGCAGCGGTTCAAGAAGGTGCTTCACCACCACCATCTCGAGGGCAATTAGGGATGGACGACATCCCGTGAACGAATAAAAAAAATGATCCTCCTGAGATTTTGAAATCAGCAGCAGCCATTGCACTGTGACAATCTTTGAATGTCGACATTTTCTTGACTTACCTACCAACAAGGTATGTGCTAAAAGGAAATAGTATGACCTTATAGAACACAAGTCACCAAAGGTATCCATATGATGCAAAAAAGAAATGTGTAATATATTGAATTTTTGGATTTTCATGTTGGTGGAGCACTTTGCAAGTATGCATGAAACTATGCCTACCATGGAAAACTGCCAACTCAAATGATATTGGCCCGTATTTTCTGATGCCTACGGGTGTGTACAGGCTGTGTACCCACCCATAGGGACATCGGAAATGCTGGTTTCAGCCATGCAAAGCACATGCGCTGAAAACCGGCATTTCCAATCTGTCAAGAATGCTCTTGACAGACCGGACGCCTGCCCTGGAGAAGGGCCTCTGCGGGGGGAGTGTTCCACTTTCTGCAGAACCTCCGCCCACTGAAAACTCTTAGGTGGAAAAATTAGGTCGCGCCCCATTTGGGGCGCAAATATCGTCTGGACGCAAATATTAGCGCCTGGCGCTAATTATCGCCACTGACTGGAAACTTCACTTTTACCGCCCCGGGAGGTGAGTGGAGCGCTAAATCAGGCGCTGCACACCTGTCTTAAGGCGCAAAGGCCGAGCAGTGAGGCGCTAACTCAGCGCGCGAGCGCAGCGCAGCTGCTGCCAGTTAGCGAGGGAACACAGACACACTGGCTACGGCCACTTCTTAAAGCGGGGGGGGCCAACTTGCTCCCCAGCCACACCCTGCTCATTGCAGCCTTGAATCTCGGCCTGGAGAGACCTGTGAATCCATTTTGCTGCCAAGGATGGAGAGGGTGAGAGAACGAGCTCATCGCTTCACCGAGCGGGCCTTGGATGCTCTGGTTGGCGCGGTGGAGCGCAGAAGATGTATACTCTTCCCTGAGAGTGGCAGGAGGCCTTTGCCACGCGAGTTCAGAAGAGTGTGGAGGGAGGTGGCTCAGAGCGTCTCCTCCAGGAGCATGGTGCCCAGGACCCATACTCAATGCCGCAAAAAGTTCAACGACCTCACTCGGGTCGTCAGGGTGAGTGGCTTTTTCTCAATACCTCTCCATCCCTCCATCTCAACCTCACTCTATGGCCAGAGGGTCTTAAAACCCCAATGCACAACACTCATCCAACACCTATGGCCCTTTCATGAAACACACACACACATTCCACACTTTGCATGCAGTAAGGGCTATTCACCTATGGGAGGCACATCAGGCAAGACCATGGCTGCATACAGTAAGGGCTATTCACCTATGGGAGGCACATCAGGCAAGACCATGGCTGTATATTTACTCAGATGCTGTCCTTTTTCTTACAGGCCAAGCTGGCGCATAATCGGAGACAGCAGCAACGGACAGGTGGAGGGCGGCCTCAGCTGCAACCCCTCAGCGATCTTGAGGAGCGCGTCCACAGGATTGTGGCAAGCCGGGTGATCGGTCCCGTCGCCACTGGAGACGCCGA
This sequence comes from Squalus acanthias, assembly GCA_030390025.1. Lineage (NCBI taxonomy): Eukaryota > Metazoa > Chordata > Chondrichthyes > Squaliformes > Squalidae > Squalus > Squalus acanthias. Next base: position 119,256,138 of record CM059426.1, on the reverse strand, counting down.
CCCCGTTCTGGACAGCAATGGTAAGGTCATCACCTTTTTGTCCTCTGTCCTTCCACTTGTCCCTCACAACACCAGCCTTTGACACTTTCAATCCAACTTGCTAACTCGCTGCACGTATTCCTCCCTTACTGCCACCCTGTCCTCACGCTAAAGCCACTCTTGTACCTCCCTGCTTTCAGATGGTGATTCACCAGCTGAGGAGACGGGCCCTGAAGCTGCCAGTGGGAGTGAAGCTGCAGCCGAGGAGGAAGAGGAAGCCGGAGCATCAGTGCCACCCTCTCCCGAGGAAGCCCATGCCCACACTGGGAACACGCCTTCCCTGGAGGGGAGCAGGGGGGAAGGGTCTGATGAGGGTGAAGCTCCAGGACCCAGCGGGCTGCAGCAACGCCATGGGGGTAGGGAAGAACGGGGGCCTTCTCCCCAGAGGGAGAGTATGCCAGACACTCCTACTGCAATGGACGCAGAGGAGGAGCGGCTGATCGCAGAAATGAACACCCAGGCAGTGGGCATGCACACTGAGCTCATGGGTGCAGTGGGAAGGGTGCCCGAATGCATTGAGTCACTGGCAAGGAGTGTGGAGCACTTCACTGTAGCACAGGCGGATGCCACACTAACGCTTAGTGCTGCAATTCAGTCACTGGCTGCCGTTATCCCATCTCTGACTGCTCCCATGCAGACTCAGATTGAGGCCATGCGAGCACAGACTGCTGCCAACCTCGATGGTTCGTTCACATGTCCCCGGGGCTGTCACCGCGCCGCAGCAGGCCAGCAATCTGTTCTCCAGCAGATTGCTCCGGATGCTGAAGTGCTGCCCCGTGGGAGTGCCAGTGTGTCGGGCGAGCAGGGAGTTGCTGTCCTCTCTCACGATGACAGCATTCCTGCTGCCAACACTGTCACTTCTCCACTGCACTTGCCACCGCCTGTAGGACAGACTGTTGCCGCCCATGCAGAGTTGGTGCAGTCTGCAGCCGGGCCCTCCAGGCCCAGAACTGGTCGAGGCCGTCCTTCAGGGGCATCTGCAGTGTCAGGGTCTGACGAGCAGCAGCCTTCCACCAGCCTTGCTGCAGCCACTGAGGTCCCATTACGGAGGAGCAGTAGGGTTAGAAGGGGGGAAGTGCGCAAGGGAAGGAGATCACCCTCGAAGGGCAAAAAGTAGGAGGTGTGACAAAATGCTGGTCATTTTTTTATTAATGGTCGAGGTTCATGGTCCAACTTTTGTTTAGTGTTTTGGACATTATCTCCAGGTTGTGAGAACCAGTTATGTTATTGACTGTTTTTTTGTGTTTATTTCTATGAGTTTGTCATGAGGAATTGACACACACAGAGTTTGTAAAATAAATAAGTTTCTGTATTCAAAATATACATGGTTGGTGGTTGGAATTATTGGTGCCTTGGCCGGCTTAGGGGTTGCGTGCTGGGTTCATTGATGTTGTTAGCAATGGCAGAAGCCATTTCCACAGCAGGGGCCCTAGAAGCGGCTTGCTATTAGCCGTTGACGGACAGCCCTTGCAGTTTCACCATTGTGGGCCGCCCTCCCGCCTTGGTGCTGCTGATGATCATCCTCCTCGTCCTCTTCCTCCTCTTCCTCCTCCTCCTCTGGTGGTGCTCCAAGGCCTGGTGGCATTGGCTGGGTCCTGAGGATTGCCATGTTATGCAACATGCAGCACACAACTACGAAGTTGGATACTCGCTCAGGCGAGTATTGCAGGGCTCCTCCAGAATGGTCGAGACAGCGGAACCGTTGCTTCAACACGCCGATTGTGCGCTCAATTATGTTCCTGGTAGCTTGATGGCTCTCATTGTACCGCAGCTCAGCAGGGGTGTTGGGCGTACGGAGCGGTGTCATCAGCCAGGTGCTCAATGCATACCCCTTGTCCCCGAGAAGCCAACCAACTGGCTGATGCGGTGCCTCGAAAAGTTCTGCCACAGTAGTCTGGCGCAGGATAAAAGCATCGTGGCAGCTGCCAGGATAGTGGGCATTGACAGCGAGTATCAGCTGTCTGTGGTCACAGACCAACTGAACATTCAAGGAATGGAACCCCTTTCTGTTCCGGAATTCCTCGGCATTCTCATGTGGAGCACGCAAAGCCACATGCGTGCAGTCAATGGCGCCCTGCACCATGGGGAAGCCCGCTATCCTCGCAAAGCCCAGAGCGCGGTCACGCTGCTTGTCTGGGGTCATGGGGAAAGAGATGAACTCTCGTCTCCTTTTAAAGAGGGCATTTGTGACCTGCCGGAAGCAGCAATGCACCGCGAACTGGGAGATATTGGCGAGGTCCCCAGCAGCAGCTTGAAATGAGCCAGTAGCGTAGAAGTTGAGAGCCACTGTGACCTTCACTGCCACCGACAGAGACGTCCTGGACCTCAGTTGAGGCTGCAGATCTGGCTGCAGCAGGAGGCAGAGCTCAGTGACCACCTCCTTGCTGAATCACAGCCTTCACAAACACAGCTCCTCAGACATATGAATGTAGGAGAGCTGTTCACGATATACCCTGGGAGGGTAAGCTCTCCTGTACATACGCCTGTTGGCCCTCCTCCGTCTGGCCATCATTGCCACTCTCTCTCTGCGTCTCTGTGTCCTCCGATTCAGCTGGAGCAGGACGACGCCCCCAATCAGTGCAGCCCCCATAGTCTCTTTGCAAGCAAAGTAATGAAGGACAGCAACTAAAGTACTAGCGAAGTTAGGATCAGTAGGCAAAACTACCTCACAAAGCGTTGAGTCAATGCAGAAGTCTCTCTTTCTCTCTCTCTGAATCTCTCTCTCTCTCTCAGAACGAGTGGTGCAAAAATGTCCACCACAGAAAAAGACAGGAAGAGGCCCCCTTTAAATAGCGCCCCCCCCCAGCCCCACAGCGATTGATAGCGTTCCAGTCTTCCGGTCGTTGGATGTGCCAGGCGGTAAGGCAGGGGGCGCCACTCAATTTCCACTCCGGGGCGCCACAAGGGCGTTGCACCATGGAATGACGTCACAATCTGCACGCGCAGGTGGTCGCAGCGGTAAGGTTTAGCGCCGCCGCACAATCTCTAGTTAAGTTCCCGAGCGGCGCAAACATCGCTGCGCCCGGGCGTCAGCGGCTTTGCGCCCCATTAGCGCCCTCTTAAGGCGCTAACGGGAGGCGCAACCAACTGAATTTTTACCCCTTAGAAATCTTACGCCTGGTAAAAGCAGGCGTAAGGCCTGCTTTTACCAGCACAAGAGCTGAAAAAAGTTTAAAAAAAATTTTTTTCACTCATTTATAACTTAAAAATACTTTAAAAAAAGGTAAGTTTATTTTTAGCCCCGTAAAAACTTTAATTATTTTTTTCAAAAAATTACATTTTTGTTTAAAATATTTAATTTAATGTAATTTTAACTCATTTAAAAAACGTGATGGTTTTTTAAATTAAAAAAAAATGTTTTAGTGTCTTTTTGGGGTGATCTCCATTCATATATTTGACAGGTCTATCTGTCAAAAGTATGAAGGGAGATTCCCTTCTCCTATTGGCTGGCCTGGCCCATGTGATCCCAGGGACACTTGTGAACTGCATGCGCGTCTGGGATACGTGGGCCCTGCGCATTCCGACTTTGGAGAGGCCCAGGAGCGGAAGTGTCCAGACCTCGGGAGCCCTCAGGTAAGTGCGTAGATTTTTTTCCGATAGGAGGCATCTGCATGTAGGAAGCCTCCTATCGGAAATTACGGGCCCATGCTAGGTTGCTTGGAAACCTTCAATATAAGCAACACAATTACATATTCTTGGCCGAAAAAAGAACAGGTTCTTTGACTGTTGGGACTGTTCATGCGAATATGCAAAAGATATCATCTGACTTTCATTAAACTATGAAGTTGCATTAAAGGAAAACTCAAAGTTAATCAGAAAATTAGTTTATGTTAATGACCACCCTATACTGAACTAAAGGTTGTTTTGGTTAATATAGTGAAACAGAATGTTTTCTCATTATTGATAGTAGCAATCATCTACTTTGTAAGAATATTATAATACTGTCAGAAATTATTGTCCCTACCTTTAAAGCAAAAAGGCACACGCTACATGAATGCATTTGACTACCATGCATCAGGTTACCATGACCCTTGTTCTGATAATGAAAAAATGTGTTCACTTAGGGTCCATTCTAGCGTACATTAGGAATAAAACTAAAATTGTCTGTTGGAATCAGATTATTTATAAGAAACACTGGGAAATTATGAACATTGTTTCTCAAAGTGAATGTAACATTTAGAATTAAAGTAATTGTGATACAAAAATATCTAATATTCAGTAGACTCAATGAGTAGATAGGCATGTGTACTTAGAGCAGTGTTATACAACAAATGTAAGAAGAAGGTAAAATTACAGAACAAGTCATTGCCTATTAGAGGATGTTACATTTCTGATTCCACATTCAGACAAGAACAAAACACAGGTATGTTCTATTTGCTCTTAAAAATCTAATGAGAGGAACTAAGTGTAGAATTGAAAAACTCTATAAAAGGTGATAAAAGTTCTCTGCCTGTACCTTTGCATTAAAGGTTTCTATACTACACTTCATCATGTTGCTTAACCCTATATATTGGATACACTATGATGACAGTAGCATATTAATTTGCAGTAAACTACGTTACTGCCACTATCAAAATGGAAATATAATAATTGCTTCTGATCTGTGTATTCACTGATTCAATATTTTTACTCTTGTTAAAATAAAACATACAGTGCATCAAGAACAATACTTATGAGAGAGTTCTCTTTGTTACATAGCTAGCAGTATTTATATTTCAGCAATAAAAACAGAAAATGCTGGAAATACTCAGCAGGTCAGGCAGCATCTGTGGAGAGAGAAACAGAGTTAACGTTTCAGGTCGATGACCTTTCGTCAGAACTGGAAAAAGCTGGAGATGGAACAGGTTTTTAAGCAAGTGCAGGGGCAGGGAAAGGGGGAGGGGAGGAAAGAACAAAAGGGAAGGTCTGTGATAGGATGGAAGGCAGGAGAGATTAAGAGACAAAAGGGATGATGGTGCAAGGCAAAAGGAGATGGTAATGGGACAAGTTAAGAAACAAAAGATGGCTCTAGAAGAAGTGTAAATGGCGCTGGCAGTGTGAAAGACAGCTGCCATGTGAGAGAGAGAGAAAAAAAATATAAATGGGAAAAAAGATAGGGGCAGAGGTTATGGTCTGAAATTGTTGAACTCTATGTTGAATCCAGAAGGCTGTAAAGTGCCTAATCAAAAGATGAGGTGCTGTTCCTTGAGCTTACGTTGAGCTTCATTGGAACAGTGTAAGAGGCCGAGGACGGTGAGGTCTGAGTGGCAGTGGAGCGAAAAATTAAAGTGACGGGCAACCGGAAGCTCGGGGTCACCTTACGGACTGAATGGAGGTGTTCCGCAAAGCAGTCACCCAATCTGCATTTGGTCTCCCCAATGTAGAGGAGACCGCATCATGAGCAGTGAATACAGTATACTAAATTGCAAGAAGTACAAGTAAATCACTGTTTCACCTGGAATGAGTGTTTGGGGCCCTGGACAGTGGGAAGGGAGGAGGTAAAAGGGCATGTGTTGCATCTCCTGCGCTTGCACGGGAAGGTGCCGGGCGAAGGGGAAGGGGTGTTGGAGGTGATAGAGGAGTGGACCAGGGTGTCACGGAGGGAGCGGTCCCTTCGGAATGCTGAAAGGGGAGGTGAGGGGAAGATGTGTTTGGTGGTGGGATCACGCTGGAGGTGGCGGAAATGGCGGAGGATGATCCGTTGAATGTGGAGGCTGGTGGGGTGAAAGGTGAGGACAAGGGGAACCCTATCGTGGTTACGGGAGGGAGGGGAAGGGGTGAGAGCAGAAGTGCGGGAAATAGAATGGACATGGTCAAGTGCCGTGTCAACCACAGTAGAGGGGAATCCTTGGTTGAGGAAAAAGGAAGACATGTTGGAAGCACTAGTATGGAAGGTGGCATCGTCAGAGCAGATGCGGCAGAGATGGAGAAACTGGGAGAATGGAATAGAATCCTTACAGGAAGCGGGGTGGGAGGAAGTGTAGTTCAGGTAGCTGTGGGAGTCAGTGGGCTTGTAGTGAATGTTTGTCAATAGCCTATCCCCAGAGATGGAGACAGAGAAGTCGAGCAAGGGAAGGAAAGAGTTGGAGATGGACCAAAAGGGAGGCTTTTGGCAGATACAAAGGGCTAAAAACAGTGGAAGCCCTAGAGGAGTATAGAAAGTGCAGGGGGGTACTTAAAAAAGAAATTAGGAGAGCGAAGAGGGGGCATGAAAAAACACTGGCGGGCAAAATAAAGGAAAATCCCAAGGTGTTTTATAAGTATATTAAGGGCAAGAGGATAACCAGGGAAAGAGTAGGCCCCATTAGGGACCAAAGTGGCAATCTGTGTGTAGAGCCGAAAGATGTAGGTGAGGTTTTAAATGAATATTTTGCATCTGTGTTCACTATGGAGAAGGACGATGTAGGCATAGAAATCAGGCAGGGGGATTGTGATATACTTGAACAAATTAGCATTGAGAGGGAGGAGGTACTAACGGTTTTAGTGGGCTTAAAATTGGATAAATCCCCAGGCCCAGCCAAGATGTATCCCAGGCTGCTGTGTGAGGCAAGGGAGGAGATTGCAGGGGCTCTGACACAAATTTTCAGAACCTCTCTGGCCACAGGGGAGGTGCCAGAAGACTGGAGGACAGCTAACGTAGTACCATTATTCAAGAGGGGTAGTAGGGATAAACTAGGGAATTACAGGCCAGTGAGCCTAACATCAGTGGTAGGGAAATTATTGGAAAAAAGTCTGAGGGACAGAATTAGTCTCCACTTGGAGAGGCAAGGATTAATCAAGGATAGTCAGCATGGCTTTGTCAGGGGGAGATCATGTCTAACCAATTTGATTGAATTTTTCGAGGGGGTGACTAGGTGTGTGGATGAGGGTAGTGCAGTTGATGTGGTCTGCATGGACTTCAGTAAGGCGTTTGACAAAGTTCCACATGGGAGACTGGTCAAGAAGGTAAGAGCCCATGGGATCCAGGGCAATTTGGCACATTGGATACAAAATTGGCTTAGTGGCAAGAGGCAGAGGATGATGGTCGAAGGTTGTTTTTGTGACTGGAAGCCTGTGTCCAGTGGTGTACCGCAGGGATCGGTGCTGGGTCCTTTGCTGTTTGTAGTGTACATTAATGATTTAGATATGAATGTAGGAGGTATGATCAGTAAGTTTGCAGATGACACGAAAATTGGTGGAGTGGTAAATAGCGAGCAGGGAAGCCTCAGGCTACAGGATGATATAGACGGGTTGGTCAGATGGGCAGAACAGTGGCAAATGGAATTTAACGCTGAAAAGTGTGAGGTGATGCATTTTGGGAGGACTAACAAGGCAAGGGAATACACAATGAATGGTAGGACCCTAGGAAGGACAGAGAATCAGAGGGACCTTGGTGTGCATGTATATAGATCCCTGAAGGCAGCAGGACAGGTAGATAAGGTGGTTAAGAAGGCATATGGAATACTTGCCTTCATTAGCCGAGGCATAGACTATAAGAGCAGGGAGGTTATGATGGAGCTGTACAACATGCTAGTTAGGCCACAGCTGGAATACTGTGTGCAGTTCTGGTCGCCACACAATAGGAAGGATATGATTGCATTGGAGAGGGTGCAGAGGAGATTCACCAGGATGTTACCTGGGCTGGAGCATTTCAGCTATGAAGAGAGACTGGACAGGCTGGGGTTGTTTTCCTTAGAGCAGAGAAGGCTGAGGGGGGACCTGATTGAGGTGTACAAAATTATGAGGGGCATAGATAGGGTAGATAGAAAGGAACTTTTCCCTTTAGTAGAGGGGTCAATAACCAGGGGGCATAGTTTCAAGGTAAGGGGCAGGAGGTTTAGAGGGGATTTGAGGAAAAACTTTTTCACCCAGAGGGTAGTTGGAATCTGGAATTCACTGCCTGAAAGGGTGGTAGAGGCAGGAACCCTCACAACATTCAAGAAGCATTTAGATGAGCACTTGAAACGCCATAGCATACAAGGCTACGGACCAAGTACTGGAAAATGGGATTAGAATAGACAGGGCTTGATGGCCGGCGCAGACACGATGGGCCGAAGGGCTTCTTTCTGTGCTGTATAACTCTATGACTCTATGACTCTATGTGAAGGTGCTTGAGAATGAGGAACTTACAGGGTTAACGACAAAAAGCAGGGGTGTGGAATTAATCACGACTGCTCTTTCAAAGAGCCAGCTCAGGCACGATGGGCTAAATGGCCTCCGTCTGTGCTGTAAGTTTATGATTCTATGAATGTACCAATACAAAGCTTTTCACAAAAAAAACGATCCTTATAAGTTTCCAATGTCTAGTGTTGTCCTATTAATGCAATCACTAATTTAGAGAAAGAATAAGGATGTTGATACACAGATGAAAAAGACAAAATAAGGAAAACAAATATGAAAGAAAGTGGAAACCAAAATGTAAAGTAAATGCTGAAAGATAAAGGAGCAACAAAAGACAAAGCACAAACTAGATGTAACACTTAAAAGGGGAGAAGCTCGAATACAAATATAACTACTTGCAAATATAATGGCCTGGATTTTGCAGTGGGTATGACAGCGTACTCTGAGAGTACGCCATCATACCGCCTTTGAAATACACAGCAAGTTCAGGATTTCTGCATGTGCACGCGCTGAATCCAGAACTTACAATCTACCAAGGTACGCCTTGCCAGATCATCCGCACCACCGAGGAACTCACAATTGCTGATGCAGAGTTGAGCTATTTGCCCACCAACTGCTCAGCAATTACGGACAAAACTCTTATGGTTACTGAAAGCAAGCTTAGGAGCCTGTTTCACATTGTAAAAGAAGATCTGCAGTTGAAAAATCACCACTTTGCATTTTTAGGAGTATATATATTTTGGCCGATTACTTATATTTTCCCAAGAAATATTGGCAAATATATCTTTGTAAAGAGAAACCTGATAATTAAACTTGCAATATGTTTGGCCCTTGTCTTTTGCTGCAGTATGATAGGGTACAGCCCAAATAAATTAGATAACAATTCTGAAGCTCTGTTATAAAATGTGTACCAAAACTATCTTCACTGAACTTGTGGAAATCAAATGATCGCTAACGACAATGTATACATGTTAAAATGAGAGAAAATAGACTACTCGCTTAACAGGAATTGTTTCTATGAATATACAGGGGAAAATATCTCATTCATCCTGTGAGGTTTCTGTGTGATGAATAAAGCTTTTTGTTTTATGTGACCATTTCTGTCCTTTCAACTCAAAAATTAACAACATAACAAACTATATAATGCATCTATAACAAGGAAAATAGATGTATCTATTACCAGTCTAAATGAGGTCTGAATAATATATTTTAATCCTGAAAATGAACATTGAATATATGGCTGGGAATCTCTGAAGTTCAACATTACTTGAAGGAGTGTTAGACCTTTACTGACTATCTAAACAGGAAGCTGTATACATAGGGACTAATAAATTGTGAATTTGGATGAAAAAAAAACGAAAATGCTGATATGAAGTAAGTCCAAGTACCAGTTTAATTAAAAGTTTTTAGAAGGTGTTTTAGAAGGTTTTAAAATGTAATTTCAATGTAAAAGACAGAGAAATGTTTGTGGGCGTGGCTTAGTTTTGACAGATTTTGTGGGCGTGTCTTCCCTTATGCACAGGCTATGCGCTCCTGGCCTTCCTGATGTCATACGCTGCACAGAACTCTGCAGCGCTGAAGAGGAAGTCTCCGTTCTGGGCCTCGCAGGTCGGCAGCGTACTCCATAACTATGCCGCTGACCACAATTTTTGGCCCAATTAATATATGGTGAATGCGGAATTGCTAAAACATGACAATGTTGAACTATTGAGCTTTGAAGAGCAGATGTAACACTATTCGATGAGAGAATCCGACTCAAAACTTACGGAGGTTGCAAGTTGTTAGGAACATTGGAACAGGAGTAGGGCATTCAGCCCCTCGAGCCTGTTCCACAATTCAATGAGATCATGGCTGATCTGCATCCTAACTCCATCCACCCGTTTTGGCTCCATATCCCTGAATACACTTGGCTAGCAAAAATTTATTGATGTCAGATTTAAAGTTATTAATTGAGCTAGTATCTACTGCTTTTTGTGGAAGAAAATCCCACATTTCTACCATCCTTTGCATGAAGAAGTGTTTCCTAACTTCTTGCCTGAATGACCTGGCTCTGATTTTAAGATTGCCACCTTGTCCTGGACTCCCACACCAGTTTCTCCCTATCTGACCTACCAATTCCTTCCAAAATTCTAAAAACCTCAATCAAATCACCCCTTAACCTTCTATATTCCAGAGGATACAAGTCTAGTTTATGTAATCTCTCCTCATAATCTAATCCTTGGAGCCCTGGTAACATTCTAGTGAATCTGCACTGCACTCCTTCCAAGGCCAATATATCCTTTCTAAGGTGCGGTGCCCAGAACTGTACACTGTACTCAATCTTTGTGTCATCGGCAAACTTGGATATATGGCTCTCTATTGTGTTATCTAAGTCATTAATAAATATAGTGAATAGTTGAGGCTCCAGCACAGATCCTTAGGAACTCCACTAGTCACTTCCTTCCAACTCTCTGTCTTCTACCACCTAACCAGGTCAATAATTTGCCTTCAATTCTATGAACTTTAATTCTGGAAGTCCACATAAACTACATTCATAGAGATTCCCCTACTACTTTAGTTACTTTAAAAAAATCAATTTGGTTGGTTAGACATGACCTACCCTTTACAAATCCATGTTGGCTCTCTCTATTCAGCTCAAATTTCTCTAAGTGCTCTGTCACTCTCAATTATAGATTCCAATAAAATCTCCACAATAGATGTTAGACTAACAGGTCTATAATCTCCTGGCTTCTCGCTCTCACCTTTTTTTAAATAATGGAGTTACATTTGCAATTTTCCAATCAAAAGGGACAATTCGTGAATGAGACAGCTTTGGAAGATTATGGCTGAAGCATCTTTAGGTGGGTAGCTGCATTTTGAAAAAATATATATTTTGAACCCGTATGAAATCCATCCGAGTATTTAATACAAAGATGCAACATTCGGGTTACAATGCGCTAATAGTATACCATCTGGGAAACCTATCTCAAAGCTCATAAAGATAGTAGAAAATACATCAAAAGTTCTCACGAAGTAATAAGGCAGAGTCAAAACAATAGTTTGAAAAGCAAGGTCCATGACTTACAATGGCCCCTGAGCCATTTTCTACTCATATGCTTGCAATACCGAAGCCGGAGTGCATTGTTTGAGGATTGTTGTCTTCAACATGTCGCTGCCCAGTACAACATCTCGCATACACTTTAACTTCATTTTAATGGTTTGAAATCATGTTTAACCTGCGTTCAAAGTTACATAAAGAACAGTTGGCCGTAACAGGTTTGTGTACAGTCTTAAATAAATCTGTCGCTGGTTGAAAGTGTTTTTTAATAAATAGTTGATTTCATCTTGATCCAACATATAACAGCCGGAAAAAGTAAAATAAAAAAAGTGATTAGTCAAATCAGACACTACCCAAGACAAAGGGAACTCAAATAAACGTGTTTCCATTCGGGGGAAAGCCCGGAATTCTTCAGTAACAGCTGTTGTAGATAGCTTCAACAAGACTTCTTTTGTAATCATATGCAAATTTCACAATGTGGCGCGGGCTATCAATTTAACCATTTGATATGAATACAAGAATAAATCCCATTGTCAAGAAACGTCCAATTTCGTGACTACAAATGTTCAATGTAACATTCAGCAGATAAAAATTACGGGGTGTGCAAATAAATTAGAACTGAATTTTGCATTTCATACTTGCAAAGAACAAAATGACTGTACTGCATACATTAATCCCGAGACATGAATACACTGTACAACCGTGTGAAAGTAAAGCAGGCTCTTCAGGGTTTGCATGCTGTGACATACAATACAAGTGTATTGTATGTCACAGTACTTTATAGTAATAGCCTTCAATTCAGGAATAGTACCCCCATGGAAGAAATCTGCATTTTTTAATGATCTGATGATTTTTGTTTAAATTGCTGGATTAATGTATCGGAGGTTTCGTGGATGAGACACCATTCTCATTCAATAAGTGTGCAATTGGTGCGACAACATACACCGTGTTTTCGGGATTCAATTCTCTTTTATGCATAAACGTCGAAGAGTAGAGTTTGCTTTCTACGAGGAATTCAAGAATCAGAACTTGTTTCCAGCAATATGTAACAAAGTGCACGTTGGCGCTCATGAAATGCTAAAAATCTATTTTCCTTACAGGGGGGAGGCTGGTATTATTCGGTTAAACAGGTTATAAAATCAAGGAATTGCAATTGAAATGGACCCGGCCTCTGTTGCAGCGATAACTGCTGCTGTAACCATGACGTTTGGGCCTTTATGAACAAAGAATAATAAAACACATAAATTAAGAAAACCAATTGCTTCTTTACTGTAAAAGTCATAGATTGCCACCACGTTTCTTGATGCTCGTGTTGGTTCAATTGACCATAACCTTGGGCACTCATCTGCATTACTGGACATAACATCCATATCAATGTATCAGATCCGGAGCCCAAAGGGCAGAGAAAGAGGCAATATAGAGGGAAGTTTAATCGGTTGTTTTGGTGAAAGAGAAATGGCTACTTTTGAGTCTTATGAAACTAGCAAAAGTTCTAGCCTTCAGAACTTTTCCACAATTGGCATATGGGCATTAACTATACAAGGACATCTCAGAGCATTCCTTCTGATGGCGTCTTTATTTGTTAATAAACATGTTTGTATGTTGTGATTTTCCCACTCTGCAGTAGTAACTGATCCGTTTATAATCGTATGCGTTGGTTTGTTTGGTTTTCAATTGAAAGTTATATATAAAAGAAAAACACAACAAATAATATATTACAATAGAAAACCAATGAACCTATGCGTTTTATAAAAAAGCATAGAATGAAAAGACTGAATTTGGATCAGAGGTTGAAAAGTTACGTGCCAAATTTCCGGAGCTATATATGAATCAATTAAGGTGGTAAGGATTTTTCTCTGGGTCTTCAAACAGTCAAACGGAAAGAAGAGGATATTCATCATTCATTAAAGTCTCGCCGTGTGTGCTACTTTTATTCAAGTAGTGTACAACCTCGAATTTCTGGGTTAAAGTTGTGGGGGAGAAACTGGCGATATAATCTTATTGCGATTGATAAATCGTCCTACTTGTCTTGCTTATCTTTAATTCCAAATCAGCTTTTTAATTTTTAAAACTCGTTTAAATAACAACATAATATTCTAGTATCATTTGAAGTCAAAACTTGGATTATTCAACTCACAGGGGTTTTAGAATTCAGCGTGAACTGCTGAACACCAATTTATTTGGTTCAGCTTGATTTATTATGAATTATTTGTGAGTAACAACAGAGACCACATCAACATTTTAGAATTGGTTAGAGAGGTGTCTGAAGGAAAGGGGGATAAAGGGATATGGGAACAGGGCATTGCGACTAGTGCGATGTGGAGGATAAACACCAAAACCTACTGGTTGGATCCAACAGTCTGTTTCCGTGTCGTAATTTCTATGTAAAAAGAAAGACTTGCATTTATATAGCGCTTTCACGACCTCAGGAAGTTCCAAAGCGCTTTACAGGTAATTAAGTACCTTTGAAGTGTAGTCAGTTATACTGTAATTCTACGGCACACCTTAACTGTGCTAACTTTAAGTGAAGTGTATCTTGAATAATTTAATTTGTCTCAATCATGAAAGGAAGAGGCAGAGTATTGGAATTCAAACCACAAGCTCACAATGCCAGTTATTTTGCTCGGGGCCTACATTTTCTAACTTCAACATTCTGTACCTAAAAGAATCGCGGGCTGCCAATTTGAAATCTAGTTAATATGGAACACATTAACTTTTTTTCCCCATTGGCGTAAAATATTTGCAAATAATAGAAATTGTATGGCAAAACACGATTAGCACGAGAGACAGCTGTTCATATTTAGCGGTGCATTGAGAAAGAGCTACTATTCATGTCTAGATCAACGCAAGCTTAAAATAACGTTCGAACTCAGCATATTTTGCTCTAAAATTAACCACTAGTAGATTTAAAAAAAACCCTGTTGCTTTTTGTCGATTACAGTCCATTTTTTTTATTAAATCCGTGTTGGATTTCACATTGGGGATCCCATCTAAAAGACGGCAGAATGGGCAGGAAATAGAAAGCGATAGTGACCTGACCACAGTAACCAGTCCCACTGACGGCGGATCCACGCCGCTCACCGCCGCCTCTCAGGCCCAAGCGCAGCCCTTGGTTCGAGCAGAAGTAACGAGTTCTTTCACTGGACTAGAACATGGAGGACAGATTGTTTTTCTACAATGCACACTCTTAAATGCGTTTTGTACACGTTGATCATTGATCCTATCCCGTCCTGCAAATTTGTCCTGTGTATATAAATATATGAAATAAACACACACGTCTCGCCACGGGAAAGTGACAGCTCGGAGTCACGGAAGGTATGCAGAATGGTATCCCTGCGCCGATCAAATAGTGCAACTAGTTGTTGGATTCCTCTCAATTATAAATTCCTGTGAAAGTGGGGCTGCTGCATTGCTGCATCTGTTGAGATTTGGAATTACATTCTAACGGGTCGGGGGGTTTCCATGTGCGCCGATCCTCTGCCCCCTGGCTCAGCGAGCCAGCGCACTCTGATGTTGGGCGATGGAGTGTCGCCAGGCCGCCTGCTGTGGGCGGGGACCGGAGGGAGGCAGCGAGGGGCAGACAACGAATCTGGCCGCAACTGCGCCCCGGGAAACGGGAGATAAAATGGCGCGAGTGGCGGACTCGTGTCGTTTCTCTTTTTAGTTGAAGGGAAACTGAGGCGGTGCGTTTTGGCGGAAGCCTCTGCTGCACGGAGTGAGTACTTTGAGTGGCTGCACAGCGTGTAACGGGGTCGTGCTCGGCGGGCTGAGTGAGGCTCGGTGCTCCGCTGGAGCAGCTTTGTTTCTGCAGCCCGGGCACCTTGGGTGAGAGGCTTTAGTTCAAAGCCAGACGCGAAGCTACTTATTTTTTGGACAAAGGGTTGTTGATTTATGTGTGAAGTTGTGTTGGCGCCAAGACCTGACTCTCTCTCTCTCTCAGTCTCAGAGGCAGTAGAAATCTACTTGTTTTTTCCGATAGTCACGAGGCAGCCAATTGGATCCTCGTGCTGCAGCGCAAAGCTGAGCCGAGCACAATCTGGAGAGACCAGCAATTGGAGTCAAGGATTTAAATGACGGCGTATCGCCGCCAAGTACTCCACACAAATTATCACTCTTCCTTCGTGCGAGTTTGCTCTCAGTGGGTAATCTGCTGTAAAGTAGTGAAATAAAACGTGATCTGCTGCGGTACAATGCAAATCATGACCATCTACACGGTCACCGCCAACACAAATATGATTCTTCTACGCCGCGGCGTTTCATGTTCAATGATCCAGCATCTAAACTAGTGAAAACAAACACCAGAATATACTTTTGAAAACAATGCAGTTTCAATCGTTATACATTAAATGCCTTAAGTTTCTCATCTAATTGTTTATGTAAATTAATTATTTTGTACTAAACAGTAGGAAACCCGCAGGATATAAATATTTGGAACGGAAGGATATGAGATTGTAATTCGGCCTCCGGTCGTTTTCATAAACCATTTAGGTAGGTTTGGGAATAGAGATGCCTTCAGAACACAAAGGACTGAAATGTCTTGTAAATAACTGATACCTGGAAATTAGAAGGCAATAATGTCATCAAACAGTTCAGATGATCAGTGTCATCTAAACACGAAGATAACATTTGAATCCAGTCAATGTATTTTTTTATTCTTTTATGGGATGTGGGCGTCACTGGCAAGGCCAGCATTTATTGCCCTTGAGAAGGTGGTGGTGAGCTGCCGCCTTGAACTGCTGCAGTCCATGTGGTGAAGGTACTCCCACAGTGCTGTTAGGGAGGGAGTTCCAGGATTTTGACCCAGCGACAATGAAGGATCGGCAATATATTTCCAAGGCGAGGTGGTGGTGTTCCCATGTGCCTGTTGCCCTTGTCCTAGGTGGTAGAGGTCGCGGGTTTGGGAGGTGCTGCCGAAGAAGCCTTGGCGAGTTGCTGCAGTGCATCTTGTAGATGGTACACACTGCAGCCACGGTACGCCGGTGGTGGAGGGAGTGAATGTTTAAGGTGGTGGATGGGGTGCCAATCAAGCGGACTGCTTTGTCCTGGATGGTGTCGAGTTCTTGAGTGGTGTTGGAGCTGCACTCATCCAGGCAAGTGGAGAGTATTCCATCACACTCCTTACTTGTGCCTTGTAGATGGTGGAAAGGCTATTAAATATTGAATTCCAGGCACACTTATTTTATTTTAGATCACGTTCGATGCCTGGTGTCTCACACAACATTTACAATCATTAGTGGGCTATTATATTGAAGTATTAACAATTATATTTTGATTGAATGGGTGTGATGTATATTATTTCCCATGATTGGACTGAATATCATGGCTTATTTGTGGTGTGTGTTATTTCTGAAATCGATACTCTGGTATTATGTGACTAATGCACATTCATGTGCCTAGCCAATGCCCTTTTAAACTAACCTCCACCATACACATTCTTTTTCACTTCCCATCCTTCCTGAAGGTTCATGCAGTTCAGTTCCATCAGTACCACTACAGTACTTTGCCCAAGTGGTCATTCTTCACTGGTGAACTCATCCAGTGAATGTTGGCAGTTTATTGGTCGATGGAAGAAGGGAAAGGGAAATATAGTTGTGCTAGAACCTGCCCTTGTTTGACACCTACATATACGAACGGGGAGTAATGAAACCTTGCTCCTTTTCTCTTTACCAGTTCAGGAATATTGCGGCTAATTAAACACATCATTTTATCTATCTTTAATTTGTCACTTAATTGCTGCTTTTGAAAATAATTATTTACTGTTTTTTGCATTCCACAAGCCAATTGGCTTCTACAATGTACTCCACTTTTATAAACCCAAATCACCAAATATGCTAAATCACCAGTAATTAGAATCACTTTATTAAAATATTAGAGGAGGTGATTGAAGCAATGGACGAATTTCCATACCTAACCCTTCTCTTCAATCTAAATGGCAATTTTAAATTGATGACTCCTCGTCATTGACCCGGAATTTGCAGTCACCGGAGAAGCAAAGCTGTTCGCTGCTCGCCCGAAAGAAAGCTGCACACACAGATCTCACGATCTCTGTGGCGAGAAGTTTGCCTTTTTCAACGCGCAAGTGATTTCAACGCAGTATAATGGGGAATCCCTAGTGCACGCTGCTGTGACGTCACAAGCTGTCTAAGCGGCCAATCACAATACAGAATTCTCAGACAGGGAAGCAGGAAATGAAAAGCTGCTTTTATCTCCACTTTGTTATAAATGTTAGAGAGCAAAACAAAGATTGGGGCTCTCGCATGGGGATTAGGTAAACCTGAAATAAATATGAACAAACTTTTTAAATAAGTAATTTAAGTTGCTTAAAAATTGTACTCATCATAATGGAGACATTTGACACTCCACAAAATCAAAATTAGTTTTTCAGGACCATAACGTTTGTCAATACGCTGTTAAAATCCAGTTACACCTAATCCAATAAGGCCTTACATTAATGGGGTATTTAACAGATATTACCGCGGAAAAGCCCAAGTTTTCGTCAATTTCACTGATTGCTGGTTATGGGGGAGGGGCTACAGCGCAGCCTGTTTCGGTGCATTGACTGACCGCAACTTCAGGATTCCCACGTTTAGATGCGCATGCGCTACATACTGAAGTTGCGGTCAGTTTCAAAGGGGTAATAACAGTGAATGCTGTTCATTTGCTGTTATTACCCACTGCAAATTCCAGGTCATAAACTCTCCAATCACAGGAAATTCCCCTATTCACCCCATCAAAACCCTTCATAATTTTCATAACTTTTGTTAAATCTCCTTTTGGCCTTCTCTGCTCCAGTGGCAATAGTCCCACTTATCCTCAAATATAATTTTTCATCTCTACCAGTATCCTGGCCAAAACTTATCCCTCAACTAACATAATTAAAAACCGATTATCTGGTCATTTATTTCATTGTTGCTTGTGTGACCTTACTGTGTGCAAATTGACTGACAGGCTGCCTTATACAAGAGTGACTCCACTTCAAAAGTACTTAATTGGCTTTAAAGCATTTTGTGACATCCTGAGATTGTGAAAGACATGATATAAATGCAAGTTTTTCTCCCTTTTTTTTCTATGCTGGGCACCTAAAATGGCACAGTACTATAACTATTGCCTAGTTCAAATTTCTCATCTTTTCCCCTTGAAGTCTATGCTCGTATAAAACTCCAAATACTACTGACCTTTTGATAGTTTTATCTACCTGTACTCGCACTTTCAATGAGTTATGTATTTGAACCTTTAAGTGTCTCTGTTCATTGACACTGTGTTTTCATTTAATGTATACTCTCATTCCTTGTTCTCCTCCCAAAATATATTATCTTGCTAGTGTCCGTGTTAAATTGCATTTGCCATCTGTTTGTCCATTCTGTTAACCTATCTATGTCCTTCTGAAATTCTTTAGTCTTCCTCACTGCTTTTCAAACTCCAAACTTTTGTCCTCGGCAAATTTTGGTACTTCATTGGTTGTGAAGCACTTTGGGATGTCCTAAGAGCACAAAGTGCTATATGAATGCAAATTTATTTTTCTCATGCGACTGATGCTCAAGTCCAAATCATTTATAGATATATGTGTGTGCATAGATATCTATACCTGTATAATCAAGAGCAAAAGTGAACCTAACACTAAACCTTAGGGCAAACCTTTATCAACCCTTTTCCATTAACCCAATCCTTTATTTCATGTCAATCAATCAAATTTCTATTCAGCCGCCCACAACTGATGTTCGACTAACTTGTCTACAATTACATGGTTTATCCTTCTCTCCCTTCTTGAACAGAGCTGTTACATTGGCTACCCTCCAGACCCCAGCACAATTATCATATCTAAAGACACTTGGAAAAATTGTGGTCAGAGCCTGTGTTATCTCCTGAGTTCCTTCAACAGCCTAGGATGCATGTCATGAGTCCAGTGACATTTTCACTGAGTTCTGCTAATATTTTAAGAACCAATTCCTTTTCTACAGTTATTTCTAATAATTGCTTCACACTCTCTAGTATATCTACATTTGTAAAAATGGATGCAAAATATTTATTTAATATCTCAGCAATTGAATACCTTTGCAATACCTCCACTATTAGACTCCTTCCTTCATTCCTGAGTGATTCTACTCTCTAGCTATTCTTTTACTTTTAATATGTTTACAAATGCCATTACTATTTGAAGTGTTTTGACAGACTATGGAAACCACTGTGGAGGAGCAGAGATGTGATGTGGGGTGGATGAAGCTAGACTTCAGTCAGCACTTCTGTATAGTACTGATTCTTGGACCCTTGTAAATGCACAGATGTAAAAACTGGATGGTTTTGGAATGTACCATGTAAAGAGAATTTTGGACATTAGCTGGAAAGACAAAGTGACACCAAATGTGCGTTGTGTTATGGACACCACAAAAAGCTCAGTGGCAGTTATTGGCTATGAGGTATTCTGGTTAGAGCTGGTACTTGCTGCTGCTCAGAGCACACACCTGTTTCACTTTTTCCCCCAGCTACCAGTGGCTTGAGTGAAAGTAGTTCCAATTGAGTTATCTCACCTTACATGTGAAAAATTCCATATCTTGTATGTATGCTATGAAAACTGTTTCATCATGTATATTTGTAAGTTATGTTTGCATGAAGTAAAGTTGAAGCCCAGCTTCACTATCACTCTTATTAACAGTGAATAAAAACAACTTGCCAGAACTAGCTTGACTGGGAAATCTTGGACAAAAGAATTTGAATATCTGGATTTAAGACTGTTGTCAATCTGCAACCAGACTAATATAACTATTCAATCATTGTGAAATTGAGCTAGACTTCCATTATAGAGTAACTTCTGATATTTCTAGATTAGAAATGGACCTGATCCTAATGATTATTCATCTCATTTTTGATATCTTGTGGTACAACTTATGTCAAACACCACTTTTGATTCAGTGAGAAATACTATTAGACAAATAATTTTGAGCAAAATCTTTGCATACCTAACCATTTAATAACCTGTTTGGGAGCAACAGGGATCTTCAGTTTTATACTTGTGCTGACTTTATTGCTAAAACTATGGACAGGAAGCATTTCACCCTTGTGGTATGAAACTCAACTCTGGTTGCCGATGCTAGCATGTTCCAGATGCTGAACACAATTGTCTGATGTGCCTTGTGCTTGTCAGAACTCCCAGCTGGTTTCTACGAGTATCACCAATATGTTACACAGATACAAATGACAAAGACGTAAGCATAGGAATTCTTCTCATTCATATTCAGTAGTATGGTGCAAGTAGCTATGCTGGACAACCTAGTTAAATTGTAAAAAAGTATTTTTAACCAAAAATTGTTTTGCATTGAATGGCCTTTAATAATAGACCATACATATTCAATAAATAAGTACTTCTTTTCTGGTATTACAGCATGTCCTGTATGATGGCATTGTAGGATTGGTGTTTATACTCACTGCTATATAGAAAATAATTTATCTTGGATGTTCCACTAGGGATGTACAGTGTGTGATCTAGACACTTACTCCACAGTAAATGAGAGAAAATCACAGGTGAGACATCAGATTGTTTTACAAATTTCTTAACTGATTGATCAAGAGTTCTAAGCAGAAGCCGAGAACAACACTGACAACTTGCATTCCTAAAGCATGACAAGATGTCTCCAGGCTTTTTATAGAGCAAAGGGAAAAAGCAGACGCTGAGCAAGAGGAAAAATTAAGTTAGAGGTAAGGGTTAAAAGTATAATTGAAGAGAATTTAGAAGACTTGTTGGGAAGGAGGAGGGATTTTGAGAGGAGGACTTCAGTGGTAGAAAGGTTGGGTTCCAGTGGTGGTGTAGAGAAAGTGGGGAATGAGAAACAAACTGGTGTCAGAGCAGCAAAGAGTGTGAATGAAAACTTACGGCTGAAGGAGGCTACTCTGATAGGATAGAGGCATCATCATTTAGAAACTGGGTCATGGATCTTAAAATTAATCCATTAGGACATGGAAAGCAAGTGCAACATGGCAAATAGGGGAATATGTGGATGAGACTGGGCTGTGGCATAAATTATTACTTTTATTGGAGAACTTGGGCCTCAACGCTTGGATTAGGGTTTTGGTAGCCATTGGGAGAGTTTGAGCGGAAGCAGGTGTTTGTGTTTCAGTGGTGAATGAATTTGGTTTTGGAAATGGAGGAGATGGTGGGAAGGAAGTTGAGCTCGGAGTTAAACAGTCTGCCAAGGCTCTGCATCAGACTAGGTTATTGTCTACCTCGTGGTGCAGGGGTTTTAAAGAAGGGAGATGATTTAAGCAAAAATTCAATGTTAAAATTAGGAGAGGAGAAAGAAATTGGGTTTTTGGAGAGAAAAATAGATGGTTGCAGAACTTTAATAATCTTTGCTAACAGTCTAAATATGATTTTTGTAAAGAGTTCAAATGTAATTTCTTGTTTGTTGTTTTGATCTCACTTTGCCCAAGTTGTATTATTGGCTTAAGATTCATCAAGCCTGTATTATACATTTTATTGTTAAGGGGAGCCTCGCCCGGTGGGAGTGCGTATTAGAAATTAGTACGCAGTGTGTGCCCAGCCATTTAAAATAATGGTTGGAATTTTCATTATCATAGAATCATAGAATGGTTACAGCACAGAAGGAGGCCATTTGGCCTGTCGAGCCTATGCCAGCTCTCTACAAGAGCACTTCAGCTAGTCCCACTTCCCGTAGCCCTGCAAATTTTTTTTTCCTTCAGGTACTTATCCAATTCCCTTTTGAAAGCCACAATTGAATCTGCCTCCACCACCCTCTCAGGCAGTGAGTTCCAGATCATAACCACTCGCTGCGTAAAAAAAGTTTTTCCTCCCGTCACCTTTGGTTCTTCTGCTAATCACCTTAAATCTGTGTCCTCTGGTTCTCGACACTTCCACCAATGGGAGCAGTTTCTCTCTCTCTACTATGTCTAGACCCCTCATGATTTTGAACATCTTTCAAATCTCCTTTCAACCTTCTCTGCTCTAAGGAGAACAACCCCAGCTTCTCCAGTCTATCCACGTAACTGAAGTCCCTCATCCCTGGAACCATTCTTGTAAATCTTTTCTGCACCCTCTCTAAGGCCTTCACATCCTTCCTAAAGTGTGGGGCCCAGAATTGGACACAGTACTCCAGTTGAGGCCGAACCAGTGTTTTATAAAGCTTCATTATAACTTCCTTGCTTTTGTACTCTATGCCTCTATTTATGAAGCCCAGGATCCCGTATGCTTTTTTAACCGCTTTCTCAACCTGCCCTGCCACCTTCAACGATTTGTGCACATATACCCCCAGGTCTCTCTGTTCATGCACCCACTTTAGAATTGTACCCTTTAGTTTATATTGCCTCTCGTTCTTCCTACCAAAATGTATCACTTCGCACTTTTCTGCGTTAAATTTCATCTGCCACGTGTCCGCCCATTGCACCAGCCTGTCTATGTCTTCTTGAAGTCTATCACTATCCTCTTCACTGTTCACTATACTTCCAATTTTTGTGTCATCTGCAAATTTTGAAATTGTGCCCTGTACACCCAAGTCATTAATATATATCAAGAAAAGCAGTGGTCCTAGTACCGACCCCTGGGGAACACCACTGTGTACCTTCCTCCAGTCTGAAAAACAAGCGTTTACCACTACTCTCTTTCCTGTCACTTAGTCAATTTTGTATCCACGCTGCCACTATCCCTTTTATTCCATGGGCTTCAACTTTGCTGGCAAGCCTATTATGCGGCACTTTATCAAACGCCTTTTGGAAGTCCATGTACACCACGTCAACCGCATTGCCCTCATAAACCCTCTCTGTTACCTCATCAAAAAACTCAATCAAGTTAGTTAAACATGATTTGCCTTTAACAAATCGGTGCTGGCTTTCCTTAATTAATCCATACTTGTCCAAGTGACTGTTAATTTTGTCCCGGATTATTATGTGGTTCAAATGGACAAGGCTCCATGCCACTAACGTAAAGTCAGAAAATTACTGGCGCCAACATTCTGGATCCATATGGGAAAACTCCTCTCTGCTCTTTCTTCCATCCCCTCCAAAAAAAATTCGGTACTATCTAAAAATTAATTGAGAGAACCAAAAATTGAAAATCTCTTGGTTTAAAACTTTCAGTTGTAATCAGAGACTAAAATTAAAGTTGGTCTCTGTCTCCTGCTGTAAAAGAAGCAGGTAGTGATTAGCTTCCAGTGCTAACAATCAAGTACACTGCATTTCAGTGTCAAAAAGGAACAATTTAATTTGTGCAGCACAACATTTTACAGTGCAATTTAATTTTTCTCCCTCATTGTAAAATTAAAAGTAAATTTTATGGTCAGAACATTATAGATATAAAATGTAAATATAATGTGTAAAAGTAGATCAAATGTCTATGCAAGTATTTGAGGATTACAAAGTTACATTCATCTGCAAGGTTATGCCTGCTGTGTGACATTATCAGATATGCCTTTTATATGGAAGTTGACCTTTTCTGTATGCACCACTACTGAGTCAGTGATTGTTTCAGTCGTATCCAGGTACCTGCTCGAGCTTCCTCAATATAATTCTATCCAAGACCCCACCAAAGGCTGATGCATTTACCTTTATTTTAATTTTAAAAATCAGTCACAGATTTGCTGATCTGTTATGCTATGGTGAAGAGAAACTGGCCAAATAAGAATCTGCTGGAGGCTGCATCTAGCAAAAGGTACCATCAGAAACAGGTACTGCTCTTGCATCTATCCAGATAATTGCAGCTGCAACTTAAATTAGGGATACAGAATGATACTGATCTCATGTCACAGGCATGCAGCAATTAGCCATGCTGTTACTGGCTTTGTGTGAGAATAGATTTTACACTTGTCTATGATTTGGACCAGAGATGTATGACCTATGGTCCCAAATTCTAGCAATATGGCCCTCAAAGTGCATAGTCTCTGTCCTATTTGTGCTTGTAGGCCATATTTGCTGGTTTGAATTTTGGGGGTTTGATTATTTGAAAAGGGCTGCTCCTCTTGCTTTTGTCTAATTGCAGGATAAATCCTAAATCAGCATAGTGATCTGTTGGTAGAAGCAACTTGAGATATGCAGATTAGTGGATTTTAAACTTTGTGTGGCCCCTAAAAGTTCCATGGTAAGTTATGCACCCTATGAAGACAAAGGTTGGACTGCTTTGCTGTACTTACTGCAGTATTTGGGACAATTGAAGTTGACATCAGCAACTAGCAGTTATCCTATTCAGAACATAATTGTTTAAATTGTTATGAATTAATAACAAGTAGAGACTTGCAAATAACTGCATGCTGCAGATTTTTTATTGTCACCAGCATGTTGTAGCCAAATGTAAGGAAAACCACAAAACTTCACTGAGAAGCTTTTCTATGCAATAAAGAAGTAGAAATTACTGTCAAATGCTATTTTAATGTGCTTTGCAAAACCCCTTTTCAGTAACCAAAACAAATTCATTGAACTCTTCTGTTGCATAGTATAGTTTAGTTAACTTTTGAAAAATCCATACCAATCTAGTGTACCAAATCATTTTCAATTTAATCTCGAGTCCCAAATAAACATTTTCCTTTTTTTAATAAAATAAGTAATTCTTGGGATGTGGGTGTCACTGGCAAGGCTGGCATTTATTGTCCATCTCTGGTTGCTGTTGGGACAAAAGGCGCAATGTGATTTTATTCTTTACTCTGTTTGGGGATAATCAACGGTTTATATTTAATTTAGAGGTCTCTTTGTCCTAATAAGAATGTCCAGGCATAAACCATAATTTTATAATATAAAGAAGGATAATTTATTACACTCCAGAAATATACCTTTATTAGAGAAAAATGTCTCTATTATACTTGCCCCTTAAAAGAAAGTTTTATATATAATTGGGGTTGGCTTGGGCTGTGTGGTCTTTTGAGGCCTTGTAGATGACTCGATGCCCACGGGTAATATATATTTTTCCCACATTGCTCTGAAAAGATGGGGGTCTTCTTGAACCACTGCTTAAAGGAAGACCTAACTTGGAACTAATGATACTAATGGACTAGAATTTGTCGCACTTTACTGTAGTGGATTTAAAAATATTAGGAAATTATCCCCAGCTATACTATTATTTCTTTAACTCCTACCTGGTATAAGACATGCAATCAGTGAGGCACACATGATAGACAGTACAGTACTTAAAATAAAGATACAGTCCACAAGGGGTTAACATTTGTAGAACCCATTTCTTGCACAGCTTTATAATTAATATAACTTTTGTATAAAATAATCTTTTGTAAATCTTCATATGATATACATGATTTATAGGAAATGGCAAAGAACTTCCAATTTCTCCCAGTCCCAGAGTTAATGGGCTCGATTTTAATAGCTCTTTGGAGGTGGGTCGGCAGCGAGAATTGGAAAAACTGGCGTCTGGCTGCGAACTCGCCTCCATCCCGTCCCCACGCGATTTTCGTTAGTGTCAGGCCAGCCGCTCCCGAACTGACCCGACGGGAAACGGTGGGACAGGTGGTTAAGGCAGTTAACAGCCTGTTAACTGCTTTGCTAATCCTATTTTTATAGCAGTTTCTGCTTTGTGTTTCTGGCTCCTGTTTCCCGTCTTGCCAGAAACACGCCAGCTGCAAGGAGACGAGTTTCTCGAGGACATGATTTGTAGTCATTGGTGCAGCACTTTAAAAGTGCTCCTGTAACATGGCTGACATTCAAATGCAACAACTTTGTTGTTGGAGGTTTGGGATAAGATTTTGCATATCTACTGACCTTGTGACTGTTCAAGCTGACACCCATCTGCTGTTTGAACTGATTGGAATAATTTCAGGCCACTTTGAGTGAGCGCTTGCAAGCTTCTTGCCTCAACTGAAATCTATAGCAACGGGATGGGAACCATTTACATCCGCTCATCCTGGTCATCAGATTCGGAGGAACAGCAACTGCGGCAGCTCCACAACCAGCCACAACAGGAGCGCCAACCTCCTCCTCACCCACCTGATGATGCAGAGGGCCTCCGCGCAGGGCTGCACCTCGCTGCAGGAGATACCCCCAACACAGGGTTTACAGGCAGAGGATCAGCTTCCTCAGCATGACGGAGTAGCAGTGCCAAAGGAGTCTGAGACTTTCAAGAGAGGTAGTCGCTGACATCTGCGCAATGCTGCACCAACACCTGGAGCCTAGCGGAGTGCGTGGACACTCCTTACCAGTGGCTGTCAAAGTCACCACCGCACTCAACTTCTTTGCTTCGGGCTCCTTCCAGGGATCAGCTGCAGACATCAGTGGCATCTCCCAGTCGGCCTCACACCCCTGCATCATGCAGGTCACCGATGCCCTCTTTGCAAAGGCGCACAATTACATCCACTTCTCCATGGATGGTCCAAGTGTTGACCGTGCGTGCGGTTGGCTTTGCCAATATGGCAGGCTTGCCAATGGTGCAGGGCATCATAGACTGCACACATGTAGCCATTAGGGCCCCCTATCACAACCCAGCTGCATTTGTCAACCGCAAGGGATTCCACTCCCTGAATGTCCAGCCGGTGTGTCCACAGGAAGATCATCATGCATGTTTGCGCTAAGTACCCTGGCAGTTGCCATGACTCCTTCATCCTGCGCCAGTCTACTGTGCCTCAGCTCTTCCATCCGCCAAACCAACTTTACGGATGGGTTCTTGGCGACACGGGCTACCCCCTGAAAAAGTGGCTCATGACACCGATGAAGAGGCCATCAAATGAAGCTGAGGAGCGGTACAATGTCAGCCACATTTCCACCAGAAGCATCATCGAGCAAACCATCAGCTTGCTCAAAATGCACTTCCGATGCCTCGACAGATCTGGTGGAGCCTTGCAAGTATGCACCAGCCAGGGTGTCCAGAATCGTCATGGTCTGCTGTGCCCTGCACAACATCGCACAGCAGCGCGACTTAGTGCTGCCGGACGAACAAGTGGCAGAGCGCACAGCCTCCTCGGAAGAGGAGGATGAGGATGGGGAGCGACTCTTTGCGGGGCAGGATGTGGCCAATCCAGCAGCACGCAACCACATTGTTAGCCGTCAGGCAAGGGATGCACTCATCTATGCCAGATTCGAGTAAGCTTACGCTTCAACCACAGGTGGCTGGCACATGGAGATGAATATAAGTCCGACATCCTCAAAACCCCAGGCATCATCTGTCCAATAAACAGTGGTTTGCGCTCAGTGTCACCACCAACATTGTAAATGGAATTCTCCCTGAGCCCTCACTCTTGAACTTCCATTTCCCAGAACACAGAGGCCACACTTTAGATGATCTCAGCAGATCATTAAACCTTTATCGACACTGAACCCATGTGCATCTGCACACAGACCTCGAACTCACCTCCTCAGCAATTTGCAGCCAAGCTGCCTTGGTTTGCTGAGGAGGCCTCTTCCTTCCGTTTCCAGGGAAGAGGACCTCCTGACATCCTTTAACTCCCTCCACAAGAGCATGGAGGAGCCCTCATTGAACCTGGGTGCAGCCTTAGTTTTTGTGGCTGCCATTCCTGCAGCAGTCTGCACTTTTAACAGAAAAAAGCTAATGCTTCTGCAAAGGGGACATGGCCCCTTTAAATCTTTAATGACACAATGCGTCATCAGAGGTGAGAATCTGACACTCTGCAAGCAATTGCCTGGAGGGACCCGCACGTCGGCTGTAATGAGGCCAATCAACCTAAAATCTCATCTGCGGGGCGGCGGCAACCGGGAGCAGCGGTCCCGCCGTCAACCCACCTCCTTCATAAAAATTAAGCCCAATATCTCCAATCAGAACTAAAGCCTAAAGGAGCATCCCCCGACTTAATCCAAAGGCCTGTTCACACCGGTTAATCCTTGATTAATAACATGGTACTAGGGATTTGACATATCATGCAGCTTAGTGAGCGTTCCCATCTCATCCACGTTTCTCATGCTCATTAATACATTATGAATTTGATTAACACCTAAACAAAGCTTCTGTCCTGACTGAACAATCAATTTGACGTTGGTTCTACAAACAGTCTTGTTATTGGGTGAGGAAAGAGAGCTTCTATTTTTAGCTGCAAGTATTTCAGGACTGTTAAGGAAATGTCTCGATTTTTAAACTTATTTGTCGGGATGCAAACTCTGCTTTTGTCACATCTATTTATTTCAAAGGCCTTCATTAAAATACATAAATTTGACACAAACTCATTAATCAATGCACTAAAAATAGCACGCAAAGGAATTTGAGTCCACTTATAAGGTGCCCAAGAAACAATGAAGAGAATAAGACTTCAGCATCTAGTTTGCACCAAGTAAGGCTGTTTCCTTGCTGATATCTTGACATGTATGAAAGCATACTGGAACTTGAGTGACCTGGCTGCTATCTGGTGTACAGCCCCATTTCCTTTCATAAATTCTCAACTTCATGTACAAATGAACTTTTAACTGTGCGTAATAAAGCATACAATTAATATTGGCATCTTGAATGTTTTTATCATAAACACTATGACATGGAACAAGACATCAGGGCTTGCATTTATCATTCCTAATTTAAATTGTAAACATACTCAAACATGGCAAGACATGAAACTAGTCCTCGCCGTGTATTCTTTGTTTTGACTGAGCAGTAATTTAGGCCTTGGTTTACAAAACCTCGAGTGTTACTCATTGGTCTGTGATTCTTAAGTGACTACAGGAAACTCTTTTAACCGGCACCCAAATAACCGGAAATCTCTCTTAACCGGCAAAATTCTTGAGTAGGTAACCGGGGTTTTCCTTCATCTCTCCTTTAAAAATAACTTAAAAAAAAAACCCCGAGGCGTTTGCCTTGTATCGGAGCGTGTAGATTGGGAGGGGAATGTGCAGCCCGGGTAGGCAGCGGACACGACAGATGGCGGTCCCTGGGGAGACGGAGCTCCGAATGCAGGCGCATGTCAGTGTGTACGGGGCTCTCGTACGTTGGGAGATATAACTCTCCATTATCCGGACTTTTTGATTAACCGGCACCACGCCGGTCCCGTCGGTGCCGGTTAATAAAGAGTTTCCTGTACATGGTTATCATGTATCCACATTTATTTTTTTTTACTCTGCTCATACTATTTTTTTTCTTAATCCTAGTTGTATTATCACTTTAGTATTTTTAAATTTTTCATAGCCGGGTCCTGAGTTGCTCAGACTCTCTGGCCGCGATTTCGCCGATCGAGGCGGGTCCTGGGCGGCCAGGGTTATTGTGGTCCCAGCCCGCTGCCTGCTCCAGCCCGCACTGAGTGATTTTCCATTGATTGGGGTTGGTAAGCCCGCCCTGCGAGGTTCCTGGGCCCTTAAAAGGAAGCGGGTCTGATGATGTCATTTGATGACGCGTCATCAGCCGGTTTCCTTAAAGGGACCATGTCCACACTCATTTTGACAGTTCTGTTGGTGTTCTACAGCATTGACGTGCTGCAAACACTGACCAGCACTGCACAAAGGTGCACGGCTGCACCCAGGCTCTCCCATGACTCCCTCCATATGCTTATGCAGGTAGTTGCAGCATGCAGGGAGGTTCTCTTCCCTTCCCATGGGTGGAAGAGACCTCCCCAGGACACCAACGTAGCCTGGTTACACATTGCACAGGAGGACACAAGCAGCGATGTCGTCAGGAGGACCTGGCTGCAGTGGCGCAAACATTTCAATTATCCCAGTAGATCACGAAACGTTACTGCAAAGCCACACTCAACCTCATCCTGCTGTGCCACTCATTACATCCCCATCACTCTGCCTTCCCTACCCTACTCCTGCACATCTTTACTCACACCAACTTACCTTGCACTTCCACCCATCCCTCTCTATCTACATTATCACCTCCCCATCTCACTGGCCACCCCTCACACCCCCCATCCTACTGCAAGCATACCAACTAACAACACACAAGGGTAGGCACTTGGGTGGTTTAGCCAATGTTCATGTGAAGTTTCTGGTAATGTGCTGTCAAACATTGAAACCTTTATTTTCAGCACTTTGCGTTCTTGAACATTTTGTATGCACCTTTGGAAGTGGCTTAGTGAATTGTAGTGAATGGTGAGACATAAGGGTACCCCACCCTACCCCCCCCACCCCAACGGGCATTGTAGGGATGCTTTATGGTGTTGGTGTGGGGTGGTGCCAACCTGGCGCATCATTTGGCATCCAGGGTGTACAGCATCAAGTGAAGTAAATCTGGCTATTGTTAGAACATCTCTCTGGCGTCCCGGGCAGCAATGTGGTCGGGTGCTGATGCTCTGTGTCCTGTGCAGCATCAGTTGATTGCGGAGAAGGCTGCTGCTGTTGTGCCCAGTGATGCTGGTGTTGGGGCTGATCTTGGTGGGATTCTGAGGACCAAGGTGAGATATTTTCAAGGGCAACCTTGCTGATGGAATAGATGGCAGGTGAGGTTGAGATGACAGAAGCGATCTGTCAATGGTGAGTGAGGTTGTTCCAATGAGGTGGCACTAGATAGAGCGTTTGCTCCAAACACTTGCAAGCTGCAGAAAGCTCAATATGTCTTCCAAATGCAGGAACCAACAGTTTCTGAGCTTTGAAAGTGAACAGCTGTAACATGGGATCTTTGAGACAACTTTGGCAGCTGTCAGGTCATGAGATAATTCAATGCTGAATCCACTCACGACATGCTGAGCTGACGTGTTCCCCGAGCAGCGGGTAACCTGTGGGGGGAGCACGTAAAATTGAAATGTAGGCTTAAAATAAGTTAATTGGATGTTAACAACCCATTTAAAGATGTGAATCGCCTCCCCCACCACTTGGTGTCGGGTCTGTTCAGCGCCGACAGACCTGACACCTGGGAGACTCACGTTGAGGCGGGTTGACAACGGGTTCCCTATCTGCTGTCAATCTTTGCTATTTTGACAGCGGACCGGTCTCTGAACCCGCCCTCTGAGCGCCAGCAAAATTCAGCCCTCTGTTCTCGCTGACCAAACTTTCCACTCCTGTTAGTGCAGCTGCATGCAAAGTCCTTGCCCATTTAGTTGTCTTCCTGCTTGACCCAAATCCTTTCCTCCACTCTAAGCACGACAATGTGCCAAGGTTCCAGCTCGATTTGGCAAGACGATATCATCCTTCTCTCTGTTCTGTCCACAAGCACGGTTGTGGAGCTACAACTGGTAAATTAAACCTGAAGGAGTGAATTCAAATAACAAAGTAGAAGTGGATTTCTGAGAAAATAGTGACCAGCAAAAGAAGAAATGGAAATCACAAAAAAAGTAAAGCAAATTCAAGTTTTTTTTTAAAGTGTGGGACAGCCACAGATTTACAGAGTAACCAAGCTATATAACCAGTGAGGACATACAAAATAACAAAACAGGAAAGGACAGATTTACAGGATATGAAGATTGTTAGCAAAATAGACTGATCTGTGTCAGTTGTCAGAGAGACAGAGTGCAAGATAAACAGTTGGGAGATGAACACACAGACAGTTACTTGGAGAAGTGCACACGTTTAATCATTTTGACCATGAACAACGTCACAGGAGGGCAACTAGAAAATAAATTTGTTTATGTAAAGGATTCATTTAAAGTTTATTTCAGCTGATTTCCACCAGTTTTTAACCAATTTATCTCCTGTATATAACAAATCAATTCTTCACAGTAACAGCTTCACCCTGGATCTTTCTATTGTAAGCAGTCAAGTTTGGGTGTTATTTGTGTTAAATGGAACAGAAATGTTTGAAGTGCAGTATTCCTTGTTTCATTGAAGTTATCCATTTACAATAGGAGGTTTATTGTATCTGGCCCTTGAATTTGGGGCTATTTTTTTCCCCCTTGAGGTTTAGCAATGATCCAAATAGTAATTTGATTTTTTCCCCCTCTGTAATTTACCAGGGTGTTTTTGGGGTCCATCCCCTCTGATTTTCTCCTAGTTTTTGATTTTTTTAAAATTAGGACCTCGGAAAACAACCAATTTAAATAAAGTTGTTAAATCAGCAATAAATACTTGACTTTTTTAAACAATCCTTATCTACATAATATATAGCACAGTTTTGCTATAAGAGACCTTTCTGTGCAGATATTTTAAATTCACTCTTCTACTAGGCGATTTTTGCTTTGGCATTGCTAAAGAGGTCAATATCCCTTTTGAGGCCCAGAAAAACCACTTGGCATTAACCAAAATAATGGCACAAATACCCAGCCAAAGATTTTTTAAAGCAAACTTTAAAACATTAGATTATTTACAAAAAAAATGCTTGATTAGAACTGTGTGTACTTGGTTAATAACAACAATTCAAATAGCATTAAATTTGCATGATGCCAGAAAAGGTCAAAAATAAGATAAAATGCACATTTAGAAATACTACAAACAGCAAAATAACCCAAACTTATTTTCTGTTTAAAGATTCCTAATTGTATTTAGCTAGGGCCATATTTATCAATCAGACTATTTTGGTTTAAAGTTAGATTGACATTTCTGCCCTTTTTTTTTATAATAATAGTTGCTTGAATTGTTTATAGTCGTCTTACAGATGGGATTTTGTATGTGTTGCTTACACTTTGGTCTACCCAAAATGAAATGTATGCAGTGGTTGCTGTAAATCTAGAACCAGAACAATTCTTGAATAAATTGATTGCTTTTATTTCTTTTATTATTTCTTTTATTACTTTATAAGCTTCGATTGCATTTTTCAGAGTGAGATTTTTTAATATTCTTATCATGAGTACTAGAAAAATTCAAACCAGGTGCTTTAGTTTTAACTTCTAGAAATTACAACACGGAACTGGGCAGTTTGGCCCAAACAATAAATGTTGTTTATCCTCTGAGCAGTAGTCCTAAACCCATATGCCTTCATTCACCTTTCCTTCAACTACAAATCTAACCTTTCTTGATAATGTTGACATGGTCACTGCTTCAAGCGCTAACTCTGATGGTGCATTCCACAGCCTAACAACCCTCTTGTGTTTTTTCAAAAGTTCCTGCTGCTATTTTGTCCCACATCTCTAACCCATCATTTAAAATTTTAAACGGCTCCATCAAATCACCCCTTAATCTCCTATGCTCGAATGAAAAACACCCCAATTTATGAGTGACATTGAATACATATTAAGTAAATCTTAATTAAATAGAAATATATTTGATTTGACCTCAAAAGTATGTAAAATATTCTATCCATTTTAGGACCTACCAGTCTAGCAGTATTACAACACGGAAGGTAATCCAAAGCATGTCACATCCATTTTATGGACTGGAAGGTCATCCTAGGACAAGAAATGTCCAAATTGTATCCCAACTTGGAGTGTTTGAAACTTGTTGTCTGGTACTAACTGATGCTGGAACATTTAAGTGAGGGATGGACAAGAAAATTGCCACTGATATAGCCAGGCTACCAGTGAACTGGCTCTGATCATGATACCCAGCTTGATCAACTGATTTGGTGCCCTATGGGGATGAGGTTTACCGCTCATCCGCCGTTACTTTAGGAAAGCCCTGGTCAAGGAATTCACCTGCTCTCACAAATGAAAGTGAATCATTGACTAGAATGATCATAGAAAATAGTGAAAATCTACCTCAGCACTGTGATTAGATTTAGTTCACCTGTTCAAATGCCTTCATAAGAAATAGGACTAGGCCATTCGGCCCCTCGAGCCTGCTCCGCCATTCAATAAGATCATGGCTGATTTGATCTTGGCCTCAACTCCACTTTCCTGCCCACTCCCCATAACCCCTGACTCCCCTGTTTTTTCAAAAATCTGTCTATTTCCGCCTTGAATATATTCAATGACTACGCCTCCACAGCTCTCTGGGATAGAGAATTCCAAAGATTCACGACCCTCAGAAGAAATTCTTCATCTCCGTTTTAAATGGGCGACCCCTTATTCTGAAACTATGCCCCCTAGTTCTAGATTCCCTCACGAGGGTAAACATCCTCTCAGCATCTACCCTGTCAAGCCCCCTCAGAATCTTATGTTTCAATAAGATCACCTCTCATTCTTCTAAACTCCAATGAGTATAGGCTCAACGTTTCCTCATAAGACAACCCCTTCAACTCCGGAATCAACCTAGTGAACCTTCTCTGAACTGCCTCCAATGCAAGTATATCCCTCCTTAAATAAGGAGACCAAAACTGTATGCAGTACTCCAGGTGTGGTCTCATCAATGCCCTGTACAGTTGTAGCAAGACTTCCCTACTTTTATACTCCATCCCCCTTCCAATAAAGGCCACCATTCCATTTGCCTTCCTAATTACTTGCTGTAACTGCATGCTAACTTTGTGTTTCATGTACGAGGGCACCTATATCCATCTGTACTGCAGCATTCTGTAGTCTCTCTCCATTTAAATAATATTTTGCTTTTTAATTCTTCCTACCAAAGTGGATAACCTCACATTTTCCCACATTATACTCAATCTGCCAAATTTTTGCCCACTCACTTTACTATCTATATCCCATTGCAGACTTTGTGTCCTCCTCACAACTTGCTTTCCCACTTATCTTTGTATTGTCAGCAAATTTGGCAACAGTACACTCGGTCCCTTCATCCAAGTCATTTAATATAGATTGTAAATAGTTGAGGCCCCAGCACTGATCCCTGTGGCACCCCACTAGTTACAGTTTGCCAACCTGAAAATGACCCATTTATCCCAACTCTGTTTTCTGTTAGTTAGCCAATCCTCTATCCATGCTAATATATTACCCCCAACAGGTGAGCTCTTATCTTGTGCAGTAACCTTTCATGTGGCAGCTCATCGAATGCCTTCTGGAAATCCAAATACACTGCATCTACTGGTTCCCTTTTATCCACCCTGCTCATTACATCTTCAAAGAACTCC
Source organism: Squalus acanthias (assembly GCA_030390025.1). Lineage (NCBI taxonomy): Eukaryota > Metazoa > Chordata > Chondrichthyes > Squaliformes > Squalidae > Squalus > Squalus acanthias. The sequence continues at coordinate 119,221,291 of CM059426.1, read as the reverse complement.
AGTAAATTTCTCAAACACTATTTCCCTTTCATGACTCTGCTTGATTGTATTCATGGACTTGGCATCAAGATCTTCTTTATTGACATCCTCCAGTTTTGTAATGGATTCAGCTGGAACAGCTGATCCCTAGGTATAAATCTATTAATTTAAGGCTGCAGGGTATCTTTCTAAAACACGAGCTCTTGGATGCATTTAACTGGTGAGAATCATCCTAACCCAGCTGGCTAGTTAATAAAGATCTTGCCATCCTGTGTTTCCCTCTACCAACTTCTGCAATTGTTGCCCGTCTTTCATTCAAGGCTTGGTGTGAACAGTACTACTACCATCTCCGTTTTGGTCTTCCACAAAACCACTTTTCCTGACCTAAACCTATTTCATTAGCTTACAAATGTAACAATCCAGTTATGTAATGCGTATGCCTTACCCAGAAGAGTCATCTTGTTAGAATATACTTAATTGTTGCACACAGGTCATTCTTTATTTCTTCAGCATTAAGCTGTCTCCCGGCTGCTATCCAACCTTGTCCTTACACAGTGTATTCTGAAAGCATCTAACTTCTGCTTTTATGCGGGCGAGGTTTCCAGCTCATCCACCGTTACTTTCGGAAAGCCGTGGAAACTCCAGAAGAAAGGTTTTTTTCCCCCGGCGTTCTCGCGCCGAAGTTACGACAGACGAGCGGGAGAAGACCCACGGTCTGACTTGGTTCGGGTTCAGCTCTCGGTCAACTGGAACACAAATTGAAGAAGTCGAGTCCGAGATGGTGGAAACATGTGGATTTAAGCATCGGCGAGGATAGATTCCAACTATCCTTTTTATTGCAAAACATTTCAATTAAAGTTACTTAACCGTCAACATAAATAATAACTAGCAGACAGCATTCTATGTGAAAGACGTGTATATTTAAACAAATGACAGATGCATAGAATGTTTTTAACTCACGGTTGGTATAAAACGACCAGTTTATTTTCTTTAGGCTACGAATCCTTTAAATGGGGAAGGGTGGTGCTGGTCAGGAATGTTGATTACTCATCACGTGACTTTAAAGACACTCCCGAGTCACTGCCTCAGGGAGAACTATCTGCCGGTTAATTCCAGTACAGAATGGGAACATGGTTGTTAGTAACTCTGGGACTCGATGCCCGCGGCAATAAGTTCAAGGAATGTTCTGAACATTCAGCCCACCTGCGCATTTGCCTCCCGCTCTGCATGAAGCAGCAAACCCCTCACAGCAAGCCATATAAATGTGATTGAGTTAAAAATATCGGTAGCTGAAAACTAGCCACGCGGCGATTCAGCGTTTTAAAAAAAACTGCTACTTGGCAGCATGTTCACATTTTATTAACTCGACCATGTATGGAAATGGCAGCGTGCATCTTTCCGTCGGCGTTTATGCAACCGATTTCTGCCTTGGTTTCAGTGTCTTTGGAGGGCGGGGTTCAGCGATTGTATTTTGGAGTGGGGGAATCAGCAAAAACCTTTACAGCTTTTCTTAATGCAGCCAACAAACCGGGGTCTTTAGATCTTTTTCAAATAAAGGGATGAAGCGGAGTGTTCAGATAAGTTTTTCACCAATTTTTTTAATTAAAAAAAATGCCGTTTATTTTTTTATTACTTTTAAAACTTTTACTTTGTATAGAGGTTGGAGGTTGGACATTTGCAAAACAAATCCAGACTGGCAAATAACGAACCGTCATTTTGTCTTGTCTTTCTTGCGCTCTCTGAATACGAGAGAAGAGTCTTGAGCTGAGTTTTGATTTGTAATGCAGCCCCCCTGTTGCACTGTCCGTGTTAGACGGGAGGAGATGGATTGCCATTTACAGGCGCGGCGCCTGCTCCAGCCCAGTAGATTTCTATAGTGAGCGAACAGCCAATGGGAGCGCCGGGCTGGCCGGCGGATGTGCACAGCGCTGGTTGGCAGTCAGTCCCTGAGCGGAGCGGTGCTGAGGCTGCCGGGCGCGGTAAAGCGGTCGAGAACTATTTGACCATCAGTAGTGGGGGAGGTTCACAGCGACGGACGGACCGCGGCGGTCGGTGGCTCCCGGTGAGCGGGGTGGGCCGGCGCCGGTTGTAAGTTTCCCCTCTTTTGTTTGGGTCTCTTGTGGGATTCGGGGCTCGAGTTCGGCCGCCTCTCCTTGTCCGTTGGGAGGGTTTCTGTACACACTGAAAGCGCGGGCGCCGCTGTTGCGGCTGCGCGGCCCTGAATTTTTACTGAAACAATTGAAGGACGAACAGTTTGTGAGCCAACGGACTCCCCGCCCATCCTCGACACGGCGCCGAGCAGCGGGAGGGCGCACCGGGGTCACCGCCCTCCTGACATCTCCCCCCCTCCCCCCTCCCGGGAACACAACTCCCCCTCCCTCGGAACACAGCTCCCTCCAACCCCTCCTCCTGGGAATGCAATCCCCTTTCCCCCCATCCCCCCATCTCCTGGGAACACAGCTCCCTCCTCCTGGGAATACAATCCTCCCTGCCCGCCCATCTCCTGGGAACACAGCTCCCTCCTCCTGGGAATACAATCCTCCCTGCCCGCCCATCTCCTGGGAACACAGCTCCCTCCAACCCCCCCCTCCTGGGAACACAGCTATCCTCCCCCTCCCGGGAACACAGCTCCCATTCCCCCCCATCTCCCGGGAACACAGCTCCCATTCCCCCCCATCTCCCGGGAACACAGCTCCCATCCCCCCTCCTCCCGGGAACACAGCTCCCATCCCCCCTCCTCCCGGGAACACTGCTCCCTCCTCCCGGGAACACAGCTCCCTGCTCCTATTATAAAGGATGCAATAACTGGGCACTTAGAAACTAATAGTAAGATTGGGCAGAGTCAACATGGATTTATGAAAGGGAAATCCTGTTTAACAAACCTATTGGAGTTCTTTGAGGATGTAACTAGTGGAGTAGACAAAAGGGAACCGGTAGATGTGTATTTGGATTTTCAGAAGGCCTTCAATAAAGTCCCACACAAGAGGTTGGTGAACAAAATTAGGGCACATGGAATTGTGGGTAATATACTAGCATGGATTGAGAATTGGTTAACGGACAGAAAACAAAGAGTCGGGATAAACGGGTCTTTTTCAGGATGGCAGGCTTTGACTAGTGGGGTACCGCAAGGTTCGGTGCTTGGGCCCCAGCTATTCACAATCTATGTCAATGATTTGGATGAGGGGACTGAAGGTAACATTTCCAAATTTGCTGATGATATAAAGCTAGGTGGCAGTGTCAGTTGTGAAGAGGCTTTAGGGGGATCTCGACAGGCTCAGTGAGTGGGCGAGAACATGGCAGATGGAATATAATGTGGATAAATGTGAAGTTATCCACTTTGGTAGAAAAAACAGAAAGGCAGAGTATTTCCTAAATGGTGAAAGATTGGGGAATGCAGATGCTCAAAGGGACCTGGGTGTCCTTGTACATGAGTCACTGAAAGTGAATGTGCAGGTGCAGCAAGCCATTAGGAAGGCAAATGGTATGCTGGCCTTCATTACAAGAGGATTTGAGTACAGGAGTAAAGAAGTCTTACTCCAATTATATAGGGCCTTGGTGAGACCACACCTGGAGTACTGTGTACAATTTTGGTCTCCTTACCTAAGGAAGGATATACTTGCCATAGAGGGAGTGCAACGAAGGTTCACGAGATTGATTCCAGGGATGGCGAGACTGTCGTATGAGAAGAGATTGAGTAAACTAGGCCTGTATTCTCTTGAATTCAGAAGAATGAGAGGGGATCTCATTGAAGCATACAAAATTATTACAGGGCTTGATGGGGTGGATGCTGGGAGAATGTTTCCCTTGGCTGGGGAGTCTAGAACCAGGGGCCACAGCCTCAGGATAAAGGGTAGGCCATTCAGGATTGATGAGAAGAAATTTCTTTACACAGAGGGTGGTGAATCTTTGGAATTCTCTACCCCAGAGGGCTGTGGAGGCTCAGTCATTGGATATATTCAAAACTTAAGTCGATAGATTTCTGACTAGTAAGGGCATCAAGGGATATGGTGATAGGGCCGGTGAATGGAGTTGAGGCAGAAGATCAGCCATGATCTCATTGAATGGCGGAGCAGGCTCGAAGGGTCGAATGGCCTACTCCTGCTCCTATTTCTTATGTCCTCCCGGGAGCACAGTTCCCTCCTCCCCCCTCCTGGGAACGCAGCTCTCTCTCTTTCCCTTTTCCACCCCCCCTTCCCGGGAACACAGCTCCCCACCCTCTTCCTGGCAACACTGAAATCAGTGATCATGTAAAAGTCTATTTTAAAGGACTGAGGTAACAAACTGATGTTGACACGAGTTCATTAACACAAAGAGCTGTTTAGTATCTGCTGTAAATGAAGTGATTGAAAGATATTTTAATACTAATGTTTATTTTTATGACTTCCAGAAAACATTTGGAGGTGTAATTTTAACAAAAATGAAGACCTGTGAAATTGGTGCAGCAGAAGGCTGAAAGTGTCCAGGTAAATCTTAAACTATTAGTTTGAAATGCTCGTGTACAGATTTTCTTCCTCCAGTGATAAGTTATGCTATATTTTAATAGTATTTGATATTGTTCCCTTATATTTGTTCGGTACTGAACAGGAGACCTTAATGAATTTCAGATAAAAGTAGTTGATGGAGCCATTTAAATAGGTGCTTCTTAGTTAAAAAAATACCGCTGATTAAAAAGCCTTAAGTTCTAAATCCATTGATGGGGAAATATGAATCAGGGATCTGTAAGTTGACTAAAAGAGGGAAAATAAATCTGGATTGTGGACATATCGCTATCATTTGATTATTTCAAGACAAAACTTGTAAGAGGAGGCCTAACCATTTTGAGAGCTGCATGTCAGGAGCAGTACTTAAAAATGAGATGCCAACCTGGTGAAGCTACAACACAGGACTACATGCATGCTAACCAGCGGAGCAGCATGCTCCAGACAGAGCTAAGTGATCCCACAACCAATGGATCAGATCAGATCAAAGCTCTGCAGTCCTACCACATCCAGTTGTGGATGGTAGTGGACAATTAAACAACTAATGGGGGGAGGAGGAGGCTCCATGAACATCCCCATCTCAATGATGGCAGAGCCCAGCATATGTGAGTACAAAAGACAAGGCTGAAGCGTTCGCAACTATCTTCAGCCAGAAGTGCCGAGTGGATGATCCATCTCGGCCTTCTCCTGAGGTTCCTACCATCACAGAAGCCAGTCTTCAGCAATTCACTTCCCTTCATGTGATGTCAAGAAACGTCTGAGCGCACTGGACACAGCAAAGGCTATGGGCCCGACAATATTCCGGCTGTAGTGCTGAAGACTTGTGCTCCAGAACTAGCTGCGCCTCTAGCAAAGCTGTTCCAGTACAGCTTACAACACTGACATCTATCCGACAATGTGGAAAATTGCCCAGGTATGTCCTGTTAGACTTACGGGGTTCTGGCCAATTAACCTTTTCACTCCTACGTTTCAAAAGATTTGACTTGACCTGTATCGGTGACGGTGATTATATTTTATTCAGTGTAAGTGAGACTTGATGATGCATTATAGCATCTGAGCAGTAGTCATACAAGACGCAATCAAGATTTATATTACCCGTTATGCCCTGGGTAGAGGTCACGATCTCCACAAGCAAACCCCTGCCAGCCCCTCAGTCCTTTTGAGTCTACATCCGGTCGGTGTCACATATGTAGTTCCTCCATCAGCTCGTCCCTCCTTGGCCCGTCTGATGGATGGTCCCAAGCTTCCAGCCGAATGCCTCTACAACCTAAGTGTCTGAGAGACCCCTTCTTATACCATTACACTCATTCAAAACCTATGGAGTCCTCCTGAACTAATCACTGGCTTACACCCAAAATCCAATCATAAAGATGCCACATCTGCAGCACCTTGGCTTATGCAGGTTCTAGTATATGATACCCTTATAGTATCATCTGTTTCTGATCAAGACTCATCTGGGGTAGTTATGGCAACACAAACAGAACGTGTCCCCATGCGTAGAGATATGGTGTCCTTGCTGTTTGCCTATGTTTTTAATTCACTGCTGACATCATAACATTCCAACACTGGCAGCTACATGTGACCTTGCTTCCCAGGCTAGCTGCACTCTATTCAACCATGGCAATCCTCTTTCTCACTCCATGCTGTCTGGTTACAGCTTACTCACAGACTTTTAATTATAAGCAAAAGGGTTACATGTCATATATAATTCAGGTTGTTATTGCATACTGTTGATGATTACAAACTTCTACATTTAATTCTTACACATGATTATAAATCCATTACTTAATGGTTATAAGATATCAAAACAAGTATTCTAAAAATCAACTAATCCATGATAATCTTACAGTCCCTTTGCCTCTTATCTCATCCCAGGAATTCCATTAATTTCATTAGCTTTGGGTCCACGAACAGGCTGCTGTCTAGTTCTGCTGCTGACTGCATCTTTAATTTGGCCAAGCAAGGCCCAGCGTCTTGGTTTCTTCCATTTTAAATTTAACAGGTCTACCCAGCGCATATTACACTAGTTTAAAAGCATGGTTATTCAAGAATCGCCATACATTGTGTAACAGTTACATAATACAAACTTGAATTTAGTCCATGTTAGTTGGGGAGAATATGAAATGGAAACTTCCCACCATTCTCTGCCCTATCCACAAAAAGCAGGACAAATCCAATCCAGCCAATTATTGCCCCATCAGTCTACTCTCAATCATCAGCAAAGTGATGGAAAGTGTATTCACAGTGCTATCAAGCGGCACTTACTCACCAATAACCTGCTCACTGATGCTCAGTTTGGGTTCTGCTAGGACCACTCCGCTCCAGACCTCATTACAACCTTGGCTCAAACATGGACAAAAGAGCTGAATTCCAGAGGTGAGGTGAGAGTGACTGCCTTTGATATCAAAGCAGTATTTGACCAAGTGTGGCATCAAGGAGCCCTAGTAAAATTGAAGTCAATGGGAATCAGGGGAAAACTCTCCACTGGCTAGAGTCATATCTAGCACAAAGGAAGATGGTTGTGGTTGTTGGAGGCCAATCATCTCGGCCCCAGGACATCGCTGCAGGAGTTCCTTGGGAGAGGGTCCTTGGCCCAACCATCTTTAACTGCTTCATCAATGACCTTCCCTCCATCATAGGGTCAGAAGTGGGGATGTTCGCTGATGATTGCACAGTGTTCAGTTCCATTTGAAACTCCTCAGATAATGAAGCAGTCCATGCCTGCATGCAGCAAGATTTGGACAAAGTTCAGACTTGGGCTGATAACTGGCAAATAATATTCGCGCCAAACAAGTGCCAGACAATGACCATCTCCAACAAGAGAGAGTCTAACCACTTCCCTTTGGCACAATGGCATTACCATCACCAAATCCCCCACCATCAACATCCTGCATGTCACCATTGACCAGAAACTTAACTGAACCAGCCATATAAATACTGTGGTTACAAGAGCAAGGTCAGAGGCTGGGCATTCTGCGGCGAGTGACTCCCCAAAGCCTTTCCACCATCTGCAAGGCACAAGTAAGGAGTATGATGGAATACTTTCCACTTGCCTGGATGAGTGCAGCTCCAATAACAGTCAGAAGCTCAACACCATCCAGGATAAAGCAGCCCGCTTGATTGGCACCCCATCCACCACCTTAAACATTCACTCCCTCCACCACTGGCGTACCATGGCTGCAGTGTGTACCATCTACAAGATGCACTGCAGCAACTCACCAAGGCTTCTTCGACAGCACTTCCCAAACCTGCGATCACTACCGCCTAGAAGGAAAAGGGCAGCAGGCACATGGGAACACCACTGCCTGCAAGTTCCCCTCCAAGTCACATACCATCCTGACTTGGAAATATATCGCCCTTCCTTCATCATTGCTGGGTCAAAATCCTAGAACTCCAGCAGCACTGTGGGAGTACCTTCACCACACAGACTGCAGTGGTTCAAGAAAGCAGCTCTTCACCACCTTCTCGAGGGCAATTAGGGATGGACAATAAATGCTGGCCTTGCCAGCAACGCCCACATCCCATGAATGAAGTAAAAAAAAAACTAATTCCATATGAATAAATTAATTTTACGATTTAAGAATTGATTTCTTCCGTATATGCAGAAGATGCTCAGTGAAGGAAACTGACCAACTGAATCACTTTGGAAGTTGTGAAGTGTTTTATGCTGATGCAACTTAACTTATCTACAGTTCTCTTCAGCGTTTAGCCATACATATGTTTCTTTCTGTATGTCGTTTGCTTACAATTGACATTGAGGTGCAGTCTTGTATTTGGATGTCATTATCCTGTAATGAAAGCTGGAATTGATGTCTGCATTTCATATTTGTGAATGAATTTGTGCTGTACATTTATGTTCTCTCCTTCTTTTGGGAAGAGGGGCATGAGCTTGGCAAATGTCTGCTTTCTTCATCTGCTATTTCTCACCGGCTATTTCTCTGGGTGTTTAAATCGCTTATGTTTTAAGTCGTTTACATATTGAAGTCAGATACTTCCAGGTTTATGAGTTGATCCTTGCTTCTTGCAAAAAGGGAGGGCACATAAAGTTCAGTTGGAATTTAAGAATTATATTACCTGAACTTTGTTATCAATTTGTAAGGGAATTGAGGAACATGAGCAACCTATTTTAAATCATTATATGAGCAATTGTACTCCAATGAAGGATTTAAGAAATGAATATTCTTGGGGCACTGCTGGTTGGACTTCCCAAGTGTTATAGAAACATAGAATCTAGGAGCAGGAGTAGGCCATTCGGCCCGTCGAGCCTGCTCCACCATTCAATACGATCATGGCTGATCATCCAAGTCCAGTACCCTGTCCCTGCTTTAATCCCCACAGTACACATATCCCACCCTACCCCCGTAACCCCACGTATTTAATTCCCCCTAACATATCCTATCCTATCCCCATAACCCCACATATTTAATCCCCCCCTAACACTAAGGGTCAATTTATCATAGCCAAATCAACCTAACCCGCACATTTTTGGACTTGTGCTTTCCCACTCAGCTTTTAACTGCTGAATAATTAGCATTTTGTTGCAAACACCATTTTTACTTCTCCTTCATTCTTTCTGTATTGTGATTCTGGTGAAACAGCTATTTTCATAGTCCATGTAATATTTTATAAACTACTGAGGTAGAACTTTGGAACACTCTTCCGCAAATGGCAATTGATGCTAGATCAATTGTTAATTTTAAATTGGAGATTAATAGTTTTTTGTTCACCAAAGGCAGGTATATGGTGTTCGGTCGCAGATCAGCCATGATCTCATTGAATGGCGGAACAGGCTTAAGGGGCTGAATGCCCTATTCCTGTTCCTATGTTCCTAAAATCTAATTTTCTTTCCCATTTATTTCTTGTAGGTTGAAGCATTTCTAGTGTCATAAGATGGGCTATCCTTGCAGTATTGAAATTCAGGCCCTGGTGCAAAAAAGGTCAAAGAACATTTGGAGAAAGGAAACCCTTTTATTTGTGGTGGTTCTTCTCCATTTGAGTCACAGCAGGTGACTGAATTTTATTGGAAACTGAGAAAATGTTACATATAAAAGAACAAAATTCTTCTATTGGATCGTTGCACGTGATTGCTCAAGACTGAATTAGAAAAAGGATCGACAGTAATAGATAAACAAAAGAGCTGATGTAGCACAGCTTACTTTCAGAAATCCATTTTTAAAAATCTGCTGAAATTTAAGCAACTTTAAAAAAAATGCAGCTTAAATGGTTAAGAGTGCTGCTGCCAAAAATGGAAGATCTCCCAGGGAAGGAGAGTTTTGCTTGTACTGCTTCACAAGTCTCATTGAAGTGTGGTACTGGAAGAAAGCAGACTGCACGAAAGACCACCGCAATCAAGAGTCATTTGAGTGCTAAAAAGCAACAGTCAAAACAAAATCTGAAAATAAGTAAAGAGAAGATAGGAACCTGTGATCATGTCGAAGGATATGGAAAAGAGATAAATGAAATGTTAATGTTTTGTGTTAAGTGTAAAGATATCCAGCAGTTCAGCTTTGCAGAACTACAGGAACACTGCCAACAAAAGCATCCTGAAGACAAACCTGTGTTCGTCTGTAGCAGATGTGGTTTCACTGTGGATGATGTGGAACAAATGAATGTACATGCAATTTCACACACAGTGGACAGTACATTAAACACAGAACTCAGTGTCGGCAAGGAAGATCAATCCTTGAATATAGAGGGGAAACTACATAAAACTAGGCATTTAAAGCCAGATACCTTGTATTGTAATAAATGCAGGTTTTCAACAAAAGATCTACTTCTGTTTCAAAAACACATTCTGAGACACGAAGAAATTCAGTATAAATGTGGACGATGTGATCGTGTTTGCTACACTAGGGGAGAATTCCAGCGTCACTCTGTACAGCATACTGGAACGTTTCCCTTTAAATGTAGGTATTGTGATTATGGTGCAGTCCGAAAGGATTATGTTGTGAAACATACCAAGGGAATACACCGAGACATCATAAAAAATGGTGGATCTGTGCTCGTTCTACCAATGAGGAAAGGCCATAAGAAGGCTTTCTCCAAACTTAAGAGCGTCTTAAAAGTTAAACGAACAGCAACTACGCAAAATGAGAATTCTGCTAATGTTGACCTACATGATAAGATGGCAGCTTCCGAAGCTTTGGCTCCTAATCCGAATGGAACCTCTTGTCAAGTGCAAGACTTGGATATTGCTGTTCCTCCACAGACAGGTACAAACAGTGCCAGTGAAAATAAAAACATGGATAAAGCAACTGTAGAATATACTAAACATTTAAATTGCTCTCCCACTGACGCTAGAAAGATTCGGCTACAGGTACTTGCATCTTCTAAACATGCTGTTAAGCCTGGTACTCCATTAACAGTGGTTGCTCCAGCACAGGTGGTTATTCCTTCTAACTGCTTGGCTCAGCTAATCGAAATAAAAACTGTTGATGGGAAGCAGCAGTTGGTGTTCAGACTAATACCACAAGTTTCAGCAGCTTCATGCCCTGTGCTAGGAACTGGTGCACCAGGAATTACTACACTTCCATCACAAGAATTGCAACATGTTGTGAATACAGAAATTGCACAGCCGCAAAAGAATAGTATGTCAAATCATTCGCCTACATTACTGACACAAATTGTGGGTGACAAAAATAAATTGCGCCATGTAGGTCCTTTGAATGAAGTTGTTGATGTTGAGCAGAAGAGTATGGGAATAAATACTAAAATGCCCTTTTCAAGCCCTCCATCTCCAGCTGATGTAGAACCGATGGCTAGCAACTCTTCCAGCTTGGAGAGCAGAAACAAAGGCAGTCCAAAACAGAACAGAGTAGTTGCAGAACAGCCACAAGGCAGAAAACCAACCGAAACTGATCCGACTTGTGGTTCACAGCAAAATACCCTTGTATCCCCAGATGTTTTGGGGGAAGCGGTGCATTGTCTTCAGCAAGGTGCTATAGGCAGCAAAACCACCGTGAAGGATTTGAATGCAGATACCCAAGAGATACTCAATCAAATTGATAAGGAATCCTTAACTTTTTCTGGATCTAAAGAAACACAGAAAAGTAAAAACTCTTCTTTAACTTACGAAGTTGCTGGCAATAAAGTGCATGAATCTATTTCCAAGGGAGACCAGTTTTATGCATCAGGATTCAATAATAAAAGTACAGATTACATTGATGAAGTTATCTCTGTTGAAGAAACTTTTAACAAACCTTTTGTACAATTGTCTAAGGCTGTGCCAGTGTTGCCAAATAAAAATATGCATTTGTGTGATTCTCAAATACTGACTGACTCCAGTTGCAGAACTCCGATCAAATCGGTTGAATCCTTGCCAGCTGATGGAATGAAAGCCAATACACATCATTGTATCGCATCTTGCTGTACACCACTTGATGTTGGTAAGGCTTCACTGTTGCAGATCTCTCCTACCTCGTCTAGCAACAACACAACTCTAGCTTCTAAAAACAGTGATCGTCAAATTACACCTAACTGTTCATCTGTAAAACAAACCAGAATTGTACCTAAAAGTATGTTTCACACAGAATATTTGAAATGTCAGCATACTGGTATTGTTGATAAGCAACCCACTAATCCTGAAGCTTGTAAAAATCTATTTGAAAGTCACAGTATGTCCTCTGCTGCAGTACAGAATCATAGTAATGCATCTGCATCATGCTTATATGCTCAAGATTGTAATGAAGTACACGGTGTTAGCAGTTCATATCCTACATTGGAGAAGTGTGAAAACAGCAGGAAGAAACCAGACTTACCTCTTCAGCAATCAAATGCATTGGAGCCTAAGAAAATTAATGCAAATGATAATGAAATTAAATCAGGATACTGCAGTCAAATTTTGGTTACAAAGACACATGATCAGAATTTACAAAAAAAAGCTATTGGTTCAAGTACAACAGGAGCTGCTACTAATTCGCTTACCACTGTGTCTACAAACAGTTCGGCATTCATGAGTGAAATACTGTCACCATTGCATGATCAGAGTGAATTAACTGGGGAGGAATTTTCAAATTTTGTCCCTGATACTCACTATGCGCAGGACACATCACAAGATATTGCAATTAATCCAGACTTTGGTGATTTCAGTAATCAGTGTGGTCTAGATACTTCCAAGTCCACCGATGACCCTTCTGTCGATACACAGTGGCCTATAATTTCTTCAGTATTTTCTCTTAGCTGTGGTACGAATGATGTCCCAGACAGTATTCGATGGGATAATGACCAAGACAACAATTGTACTTCATTCACTTCTGCGCAAGAGATCCTGAAAGTTAACCTATGTTCTCGGGTTCAGGCAGATAGTAAAAGTCTCTCAAACTGCCTTGAGAAAAAAGAATCAAGTAAAAGCTGCTATATAAGTGAATCATTAAGTCGCAAAAATCCAGTGTGCGTATCAAGGTCTGAAAATAGAAACCTCAGTACAACATCAGTTCGGTCAGTAATGGTAAGTGGAAGCACATTCCAGTTGTCCAGTAGTAATAACTTGGCTGAGTGTCTTTCGTTACTGCCACCACTGGCTCCTTCTATGCCACCAATGTCACCTGTTGAGATTCAAGATAGTTCTTCTGCAAATCAGTTTCAACAGTTTGATGACAATACCCATAAGATCCAGGATGAACATAATCAATACTCAAGTGAATTTTCTTTAAATCAAAGCAGTTCCAATGTATGTTTAGGACTGTCTTCCACAAGCAATGATAATACAACAAAGGAGTGTTCCACACAAATGGATAGTTTTGTACAGAGAATAAAAATTAGTGGTGTGCCTAGCACTACTGGGAATCCATTAACTGGTGTGACACAGAACTACCAAGTTAAAGGCTTCTCACCCCCAAAACTTAATGTTTTTCCAAATTTATCCACAGAAGGTGTATCCTTTCAAAATAAATCACTGCCAAATACTTTTTCAGATATAGATGGGCTTGGGAAACCTTCAGTTTCACATAACTTCAGTAGCACCTTTTTAATTACATCTGCTCCCCCTGGAGGAACACCAAATGCTTTTAAACAGCAAGTTTCAACTTTGGTAAATTCACAAATAGCAGTTCAGAATCAGTCACCAGTGGCGCTTGCAAAGATTTATGAACCAAATTCTAGCAGTTCTGAGGGACATTCCTTTCACCAGCTGCAAGCAGATACACCTACAACTAGCGTGACGCCCTCTTCGAAAGTCTGCCACCAGCTTAGTTTGCAAAACAAAGTCTCTTTGTTTCCTTTAAGCTGCAATCCAAGTGCAGATCCTAAAAATTTTAACTCTACTGATGCTGTTGAGAAACTTGAACGAGTACCTTGTAGCCTTGGCCAATCTGTGCAGCTTGCAGAAAAGGTAACACTTCCATCTACAGTAAAACTGCAGAGTATTCCATCGTCACCCCCATCTGTTGCAGACAACCAAAGCAATCCTACCAAAGTTCAGTTAAAGCCTCATAGTAAAATCAACAATACTCATTCTGTTTTACCTCCTAGTATCCATCATAAAGCAGCAGATGATGCATCTAACCAGACTGAACATGCAATAGGTCTTGTTAATTTTCAAAATGCTGCTGAAATTGAGAACAGTGTACCAAACGTTAGTGAAAATGGGTCTGGAAATGACAACATGGGTCAAGATGTGCCAAATCTGCTTTTTCCACAACTGCAGTCCAAATCAGAAAGTTCTTCACATGTTTCTGCATTTGCACTCTGTTCTACAAAAAAACAAGTTAATCTTGAAAACACACCACCTCCTCATTGCCTAGTAAAAGATACTGACTGTTCTAAACATGAAACTACTTACAAGGTTGTTTCAAGTGGTATTGTGCTTAGAGTGTTGAACGCTGCTGACGACTCCAAACAAAAAGCTTCTACTGTAAGTTGCCAATCTATCAACCAGTCACAAAACTTCAGAGTGTTGTGTTCCACATCAGTTGCATGTAGCATAGCAGGAAAATCAGAATTACAAGCATCTGTGACAAAGAAGCAAAAAATTTGTGCCAAACCTGATTCAATAAATACTTGCTCTCCTAAGGCAAAATACCAGGAAAGCAGTAACTGTGATCAATCTTCTGTTTCAGTTGACAGACCAAACACATGTAACACTATTTCAGTTAAGACAGCGGCTCGTCAGAAATCTCGACTCTTAAAATCCAGTGCTGGTGAACATTTACCTTTGAAACGTAGAAATACCAGAAAAAGGAAACATGATCACATTCAGGATGATATCCGATTAAAAAAGATAAAAAAACAAGGCAGTCTGGTTCCTGTTGTTACTGATAACTGTGAGATATTAAAGACTGCCCGCAAACTGAGGCTCAAACCATTTAGTGAAAGTCAATTGGTGAAATGCCCTCGTCGCAATCAACCTGTAGTTGTGTTAAACCATCCAGATGTAGATGTTCAAGAGGTAGCTAACGTAATGCAAACAATAAGCAAGTACAGAGGACATGTACTCAAGGTGGTTTTATCTGAGAGAACTGTTATTTCTCTCAATTTAAAGAAAAAGCATCAACGACAGGAATTTGGAAACCAAGGTGTTTTATTTGACAAATGGCATAACTGCAAGGTAGTCAGTCCAGTGAAGGAAAGGCATATGTTGAAAATCAAACTAAAAAAGATTCATAAAAATAATTATCAGATAGTAAAAAATGTTCAAAATGACCATTTGCAGTTTAAGTTTCACTGTTGGTTTTGTGGGCGGATGTTTTGTGATCAAGAAGAATGGATTGCTCATGGACAACGCCATTTAATGGAAGCCACCCGGGACTGGAATGATGTTACCACCGTTCAAGAAACTACAGAAAGTGAAGCTGAAGTATTGTATGTGGAAAAGAAATCCGATATAGAATGACAGGCCAGGGAATTACAGATCCTGAGTTTTAAGATCCCGAGTTGGTTTTGGCCCAGAATGTACACTAGTGTACACAAGTTCAAAATGAACAAGTGACTACTATAAGTGACTCATTCATCTTGGCTCACTTGATTTGAAATCTCAATGTTCCTTTTTGCCATACTGATGTAAAATAAAATTGATCTTTAGCAGTGAAAGATATACTGACTGCAAACTGCCGATCCTTGGGTACAGTGTGGGGTGAAGATACGTCAAAAAGGAAGCGTTACTGTTTGTCATTAAAGATGTACAATTGCAAGGAAAATTTGAATGTACCAATGTAATTGTACCAATTGTGAGGATATGATATTGGGAGAATGAGGTATTTTTAAATTTCCATACTAACTTCTATATGAATTTCACTCTTGTTTAATACGTAACATTTTGTAGACATGGATAAAACAAACTATTCTGAAACAAGTGCTATTTTTGTTTGTGTAACATGTTTTAAAACAGCGCAATGTAATTTTATTAACTCTTAAGTGTACTCGTCGAAAGATGGAATGTTCACTCCTAATGTATAGAGCCGGATGATGTGTACAGTGTACACTATGTAGAGTGATAATTTGTAAAGTAGGTTACACACTACAGTTAATTGTGCTCAGAAAATTGATATTTTTTGCATATTGGTTGTTTGATATTTGTCTTAATAAAGAAAACCAGGTGAAATTTTCACTACTACTTTAAAATATTGTCTTTCACTTGAGTGCATACTTCTCACTACAGAATAATAGTTAACTCCAATAATCGCTATATTCAGGGTTTCTACCAGCATATAGGAGATTAGAGAACCATCACGGAAATTTGATCAAAACTTTTCATTAAATGGCTGGGCTGCCAGCTATGAAATACTTTTGTATCAATTCCTGAACCCTGGAAGAAACCTTGCATTTATTTTTTAAAATAGTTTTATGCCATTAAATGTAGTTGGAATGGGTATTTGTTTGGTACTACTATGGAATCTGACTAATTTGGATATTTAATTATTTTATAAATCAGTTACTTACTTTAAATTTATGAACCAAGTAAAAAATAGTTATTGAGACTACTACTTCATGAGAGTTTTAAGTCATGTTTTTCTGAGTTGCATGCTTTCCAATTTGCTGCTTCCAGCTCAGTAAGGGTAATGTAACAACTGATAGACTCTACCTGCACTGTAGAAGTAGTCGGTACTACTTGAATTCTGTTTATAAGTGGAAATTCTGTTTCTGTAACTCTGATTTTGATTAAATAGTCATTGGCAGAGAATGGATGGAAAAGAGAAAGATGGTGACAGATTTGGATATAGTGCTATAGAACAAATATGGCACAATATGAACTCATTCAAAGAAACATCACCCTTTCAATATCAGTCATTTTTAAAATGACCATTAAATACTTTGAGAGAATTATTGTGGAATGCTTCTTAAATCTAAAATCTGGTGTTTCTTTTATGGAATCCCACTGCTCACTGCATTGAGAGTAAACCTTGCATGGTCTGTATGGATTGATTGGCTTCCAACTGTATTGTCCTGAATTGAGAGTCTGGAAAGTAGGTTTAAAATGGTCCGATTTGAATATGTTCAATTTGAACCGAATTTGGCCAAATAGTATTGTAGTGGAATGAACATTGGTGTAGAAATTATAAATTTGCCAAATTAAAATTTCATTTAGGTAACTTTTATATTATGAACATTGAATGTATTTTTCTGGATAACTGCACACTTCTCAATTTTATGTTGACATTGAAAATGGGTAATGCTTTAATGTGCTGCAGAATGTGATTTCTCATTCCTCAAATTTTTATATCCAGTGTTTTTGTCAGGAACAAAGTTGGGTATAGAATAGCTTAGGTTAACTATGTGGAAAATGTGTTTTCTGCTCTGTCTTACCAATGCGTTTTGACCAAAGCTTAGAAAAGTACACTGCTTATGGTGTGGCTAGACCTGTATTTAGTACAAGTTCATTATCACTTGACAAGTTTTGAGCTCTATTCCTTTAGCTTATACAGCCAATGGTAATGGTCCATTAGAATCCCCAGATCGCTATACTGGATTGTATTAATACTGTTATTTCCCTTCTCTAAGTCTCTCTCTTTGCATTTATCACACCTGTGTCGCAGGTGAGCACAACCTCCATTGTGCTAGTCTCACAAAATTGGGGCTGCTCTATCTCTGCTCTGTGGAGCTCTCTCCCTAAACCACCTTGCCTTGTCACCTTGCTCCCCTTCTTCAAAACTCAACTCTTCAAATGTGCATTCCTCTCCGCCCCCCTAGCCCCAACCTATCTGACCTATTTGGAATAACAGCAGAAAATGCTGGAAACACTCAGCAGGTCAGGCAGCATCTGTAGAGAGAAACAGAGTTAACGTTTCAGGTCGATGACCCTTTGTCAGAACTGGAAAAAGTTAGAGATGTAACAGATTTTTAAGCAAGTGCAGGGGCAAGGAAAGGAGGAGGGGAGGAGAGGAAAGAACAAAGGGAAGGTCTATGATAGGCTGGAAGGCAGGAGAGATTAAAAGACAAAAGGAATGATGGTGCAAGGCAAAAGGAGATGGTAATGGGACAAGTTAAGAAACAAAAGATGACTAGATGAGCTGTAAATGGCAATGGCAGAATCATCAACAGCTGCCATGTGAGAGAAGAAATAAAATAGGGGCCGAGGTTATAGTCTGAAATTGTTGAACTCAGTGTTGAGTCCAGAAGGCTGTAAAGTGCCTAATCAAAAGATGAGGTGCTGTTCCTCAAGCTTACGTTGAGCTTCGTTGGAACAGTGTAAGAGGCCGGAGAGATCAGAGTGGGAGTGGAGCGGAGAATTAAAGTGACAAGCGACCGGAAGCTCGTCGTCGCGCTTACGGACTGAACGGAGGTGTTCTGCAAAGTGGTCACCAATCTGCGTTTGGTCTCCCCAATGTAGAGGAGACCGCATTGCGAGTAGCGAATACAGTATAGTAAATTGTAAGAAGTACAAGTAAGTCGCTGTTTCACCTGGAAGTTATGGACAGTGGGAAGGGAGGAGGTATGGCTTTAGTTGTCCTACATTTCCCTCTCGTGGGAATGTACCTCGACTGTACCCGAACCATCTCCTCTTTAAAGGCAGCCCATTGTTCGATTAAATTGTAAGAAGTACAAGTAAATCGCTGTTTCACCTGGAAGTTGTGTTTGGAGCCCTGGACAGTGGGAAGGGAGGAGGTAAAACGGCAGGTGTTGCATTTCCTGCGCTTGCATGGGAAGGTGCCAGGCGAAGGGGAAGGGGTGATAGAGGAGTGGACCAGGGTGTCGCGGAGGGAATGGTCCCTTCGGAATACTGAGAGGGATGGGGAAGATGTGATTGGTGGTGGGATCACGCTGGAGGTGGTGGAAATGGCGGAAAGTGAGGACAAGGGGAACCCTATCATGGTTCTGGGAGGGAGGGGAAGGGGTGAGAGCAGAAGTGCGGGAAATGGAACAGACACGGTAGAGGGGAATCCTTGGTTGAGGAAAAGGAAGACATATCAGAAGCACTAGTATGGAAGGTGGCATCGTCAGAACAGATGCAACGGAGAATGGAATATAGTGTCCTTACAGGAAGTGGGGTGGGAGGAAGTGTAGTCCAGGTAGCTATGGGAGTCAGTGGGCTTATAGTGGATGTTTGTCGATAGCATATCCCCAGAAATGGAGACCGAGAAGTCGGGGAAGAGAAGGGAAGAGTCAGAGATGGACCATGTGAAGGTGAAGGGAGGGTGGAAATTGGAAGCAAAGTGAATGAAATTTTCTAGTTCAGGGCGAGAGCAGGAAATGGCACCAATACAGTCATCAAAAGAGGTGAAGGAGGGGACCTGAGTAGGACTAGAACAAAGAATGTTTCACATATCCCACGAAAAGGCAGGCAAAGCTAGGGCCCATGCGGGTTCCCATAGCAACACCTTTAATTTGGAGGAAGTGAGTGGAGTCAAAGGACCGGTTTGGCATGCGTCTTTGTTATCCCTAGTAAAGTGCCCTGGGGCATTCTGTGTGACACCTGCAGATTATGGTTGCTGTAAATAGCCATTGAACCAGTATAAAGTAGCACGTGGCGGACCAATCCAGCTGCCAAGAGCGTAATTTCTAGACAAACTTTTAAAAAAAAGAACAGAAGGTACAAAGCCCAATTGAAAGATAAAGCTCTGCAGCTGTTGGTAGATAGCATAAGAACACTGTTAAGTAATCTCATAATGTGGAGGGGCAACCCACCAACAAACAGGGTATTGCAGGCATAGCTGATATGGTGACCCTGGAGGCTTATATGGAAGAAGGTGTCTGATGTGAAGAAAAGTGCGAAGATGAACATGAACAATCAGATGCTGCCACATATGCCGGAAGCCAATGATGTTGTAGGAATTCTCCTGATCATCTGCTATAATTTTGGCCGGTAAGCCTGGAGAAATAGCATAAACGGCCATTTCTGCAGAATTTCTGCCAAAGTTAGGGAAGGAGATCGGGAGAATCCCTGTGGAAATTTTACCCCCATGTGTTGAATGTGTTTGCTTTACTAGCTTAGTATACTTAACCCAAACTGATCATCTGAACTGCTGGAAGGCTGTCGAGAATGAGCAGAGCCATTTCCACCACCTCCAGCGTGATCCCACCACCAAACACATCTTCCCCTCCCCTCCCCTCCCTTTCAGTATTCCGAAGGGACCGTTCCCTCCGCGACACCCTGGTCCACTCCTCTATCACCCCCAACACCCCTTCGCCTGGCACCTTCCCATGCAAGCGCAGGAGATGCAACACCTGCCGTTTTACCTCCTCCCTTCCCACTGTCCAGGGCCCCAAACACAACTTCCAGGTGAAACAGCGATTTACTTGTACTTCTTACAATTTAATCGAACAATGGGCTGCCTTTAAAGAGGAGATGGGTCGGGTACAGTCGAGGTACATTCCCACGAGGGGGAAATGTAGGACAACTAAAGCCAGAGCTTCCTGGATGACGAAAGAGATAGAAAGTAAGATGCAGCAGAAAAAGGGGGCATATGACAGATGTCAGGTTGAGAATACAAGTGAGAACCAGGCTGAATATAGAAAGTTCATAGGGGAAGTGAAAAAGGAAATAAGAGGGGCAAAGAGAGAGTATGAGAATAGATTGGCAGCTAACATAAAAGGGAATCTGAAAGTCTTCTATAGGCATATAAATAGTAAACGGGTAGTAAGAGGAGGGATGGGGCCGATTAAGGATCAAAATGGAGACCTACGCATGGAGGCAGAGGGCATAGCTGAGGTACTAAATGAGTACTTTGCATCTGTCTTTACTAAGGAAGAAGATGCTGCCAAGTCATGGTGAAAGAGGAGGTAGTTGATATACTGGATGGGCTAAAAAATGATAAAGAGGAGGTACGAGAAAGGCTGGCTGTACTTAAAAGTAGATAAGTCACCAGGACCGGATGGGATGCTGAGGGAAGTAAAGATGGAAATTGCGGAGGCATTGGCCATAATCTTCCAATCCTCCTTGGATACGGGGGTGGTGCCAGATGACTGGAGAATTGCAAATGTTACAATAACTTCGACTTGGGTGTACAGGGCACAATTTCAAAATTTGCAGATGACACAAAACTTGGAAGTATAGTCAACAGTGAAGAGGAGAGTGATAGACTTCAAGAGGACATAGACAGGCTGGTGGAATGGGCAGACACGTGGCAGATGAAATTTATCGCAGAAAAGTGCGAAGTGATACATTTTGGTAGGAAGAACGAGGAGAGGCAATATAAACTAAAGGGTACAATTCTAAAGGGGGTGCAGGAACAGAGAGACCTGGAGGGTGTATGTGCACAAATCGTTGAAGGTGGCAGGGCAGGTTGAGAAAGCGGTTAAAAAAGCATACAGGATCCTGGGCTTCATAAATAGAGGCATAGAGTATAAAAGCAAGGAAGTCATGATGAACCTTTATCAAACACTGGTTCGACCTCAACTGGAGTATTGTGTCCAATTCTGGGCACCACACTTTAGGAAGGATGTGAAGGCCTTAGAGAGGGTGCAGAAAAGATTTACAAGAATGGTTCCAGGGATGAGGGACTTCAGTTACGTGGATAGACTGGAGAAGCAGGGGTTGTTCTCCTTAGAGCAGAGAAGGTTGAGAGGAGATTTGATAGAGGTGTTCAAAATCATGAGGGGTCTAGACAGAGTAGATAGAGAGAAACTGTTCCCGTTGGTGGAAGTGTCGAGAACCAGAGGACACAGATTTAAAGTGATTGGCAGAAGAACCAAAGGCAACAGGAGGAAAAAATGTTTTATGCAGCGAGTGTTAGGATCAGGAAAGCACTGTCTGAAAGGGTGGTGTAGGCAGATTCAATTGTGGCTTTCAAAAGGGAATTGGATAAGTACCTGAAGGAAAAAAAATTGCAGGACTACGGGGAAAGGGCAGGAGAGTGGGACCAGCTGACGTGCTCTTGCAGAGAGCCGGCACGGGCTTGACAGGTCAAATGGCCTCCTTCAGTGCTGTAACCATTTTATGATTGTAATCTCTGTCACCTAACTCTTAACCAGTTACCAACACTGGTTATAGCTTCCTTTCTTCGTAATCATTGGTGAGATCAAGGTAGCTCTGTTGTTTGCAGTAGACCTTGCTGCCGAGTTCAAGTCCTGGTGGTCTTCCTTATTTGCCCCTGACCTCCCTGGTCCACCTCTTCATCCACCTCCTCCAACGTGTTCAGCAAAGTGAGATTTGTTGAATCAGCTATGCTGATGTGTGTACTGAAAGATTTGAGTCTCTGTGTCTTCTGATCATCTGCACGGTAGACTTCTGCCAGCTCACGCTGCTACCTTAACGTCCTCTGTTGTGTAGGCCTTCAATGATATGATGTGCTTTTGAAGGCAAGCAAGATAATTTTTCACTTGTTAAATGCTGCTTAAGAAGCCAATAACAAACAAAAAAAACCTTAACGCAATTGACTGTTAATTAATGTGTCAAACTGATTTACTCCCACAGTTTTTAGGAGCTTGGACAAAAATTTCTGACCACTTTGTTAATGTTTACATATGAAATCACCATGGCTAATGCAGTGTTTCTCAAACTGGGGTCCGCGTACTCTTGGGGGTCCGTAGCGACTTTCCAAGGTGTCCGCGGCCTGCTTTCCGACACCCTGGCCCGTACCGACACGTGCCACCGGGGCCATGGATTTCCTTAAGCTCTGGGACCAGGTAAGTCCCACGCCATGCACCTTGTTGTTACTGCAACTGTGGAAGAGGAGCCGCGGCCACTGCTTGGGCCTGTGAGCTGGGACCAGGGGATGGTGACTGGAGCCTGACCCGAGCCGAGGCGCCAGTGGGGGAGGTCACTGAATGGCCAGTGGGCCGGGCCTCACCCGGGGGACGGCTTTTCTCCTGCCCCTCCCCCTACCTGGAAATCAGGGTTCTCAAGTTGCTCCCACCTCCGGTTGGGGTGGGGTTTCACCGGTTCCCCCCCGGGTTAATCGTCCCATGCTGGGTCGCCTCCTCCGAGGTTTGCGGGCGGCCGGTTCCCGGGCTCATTTAACCTCCGGCTGATTTTATTCGGTTTCAGGCCGGGCTGTTGAGTTGTGATAGTTTTTTGGGGGGGGTGGCGGCGTGCGCCGGGGATTCCATTATTTGGGGAGGGGTGAGTGACGGGGCTTTGTGACCCAAAACCTTTTGCGTACACATGGTGCCCCTTTGATGGACTGTGGCTCCGAGTCTGTACTTTTGCATATTTGAGCGAGATCCTTTCTCCCGAGTGTGGAGGCTGCAGCAGGTGGTGAATGAACTACGCTGCACTTTGCATATCTGTTTACACCCAGCTCCAGTGGCAGAGGTTTGTGAGCAGGTTGCATGCTTGCCTTCCTAATCAGGAATAGTGCAGGGAGTAGAAGCAAATCTTTGTCGGTGGCAGTCGGTATGTCTTGTCCAATATGTTGACGGTACCAAAAGTCAGCCTGATTCGTGAGACTGTTCAGTAGTTTCAGTAATCAAAGAATCAGGTAATTTCAAGCCTGCTCCTCCTTTTATAAAACCAACACTGATTCAGTTCTTGCGAATTACTCTCAAGGGCTGGGCCCTCCTCCTCACAGAAACCCACAGGCCTCACTCACTTTGCAACGAACGCTCCCTGCCGGTCGAGCCGATTCCTCTCCCTGGCGCTACGATCGTGTGCCTGCAGGCACACCATCTCACTGATATCTGTAAATAAATAGCTGTTTTCTTAAAAGCATTATTAAAGCACTCTTTACATACAACACTTTCATATTATGAATTATACAGTATTATAATTTAGATGGGGGTCCATGCTTACTAATTGATTTGCAAAGGGGTCTTCCAACCCAAAAAGTTTGAGAGCCACTGGTCTAATGAACACTTAACATGTGTGGAAATTCAAAGTATAGATTAATTCCACCCCTTAGTGTATATTATGCTGCGGAATATGCATAACTGAAATTTTCCCTCCTCTGAGGCCGTTGTTTGGGTGAGATGTTAAACCGAGGCCCCATCTGCCTTCTCGGGTGGGTGTAAAATATCCAATGACTCTATTCAAAGAGAAGCAGGGCAGTTTTCTCCGGTGTCCTGGCAAATATTTATCCCTCAACCAACATCACTAAAACAAGTTATGTAGTCACTATCTCGCTGCTCTTTTTTCCTCTCTTTTTTCCTCTCTTCTTCCTCTTTCTTCCCTTCCTTCCTTCCTTCTTTCCTCCCTCCCTCTAGTGCCCATTCTTCATGTGCAACCTTCGACAGTGTATGTTGGCAAACTATCAATTATGGAGGGCATTGTAGCCTGTCCCCTCATGCATATTTTGCAGCAAAGGGAAAAAAATTCTGTGATGTCTTTTGTAGTCAAACATTTTTTATCATGTGTATCACACACAATTGTATTACTGCATTATTAATATTTGAGAAACCCAGTAAAGGAATACCCAGATTTTATATCCTATTCTAATGCTATTAGCTTAGCGCTTTGCAATATTAAACTAAGAAGTGGTTTATATGAAAATCATGAATAAACAATGGGCCAGAATTTGCTGGAGCAGGGCATCTCAGGTGTGTGTCCCGTTAGATTTTATCCGGCACCCTTCAGCTGAAAAATATTTTGCCCACAAAGTTGCTGGAAGTGCGAGCTGAGACGGGCTCGGCAAGGGCAACGGTGCATCTGGGACCTCAGTGAACAACAGGAGCAACAGAATATCTCCTTAACCAATGGGATTAAAGGATTGAGGAAGAAACAGGAAGGACTGAGATGGAGGGTGAATTCAATGTCAAATCAGGTACAGAAAAAGAGAGTGAGAGAGAAAAATAGGATTAAGAGAGAGAGAAAAAAGACAGAATGAAAAGTAAGGAAAAAATGCTAAATTTGGACATTTTTAATATCTCCAACAATTCACTACCTGAGGGAATGAGACTCCACAGTTTAAGCTGTTTACTTTCTGAGCCAGAGAGTCATTATCATTTATCACGTTGTTAAAAGGGTACTTGCGCTAATAACTACTAGACTTAACTTTCTGTGATGAGTTTAATGGGCAATTAAGGTGTAAATGTAGCAACTTCATGAAACTCACCGGGAGTTTAAGAGCGAGTTACTGCTTTGATGAGGCTAATGGCGGAGCGGCGCAAATCATCCAGCAACTTGCGGTAATTTGCAATTCACAGGGTATCTCTTCCTCACCACAAGTTGCTGGCCGACTTACTTATTGGGCCAAAAATTCGGCCCTTGCCGGGTGAGTACGCACTGTGTACTCACCCGTAAGGCGTCCTGAAGTGCCGGTTTCCTGCATGTGCGGGAAACTGGAACTTCCGGTCTGGTGAAGGGAGTGGTTCAGAGGTGAACCGCGTGCGTGGTAGAGGCTGCGCGCACGCAGCAAACTTAGATATTTTTTTTAGGTTTCTCCGGGAGGGTAAGTATTAAAGAACCTGCACTTTTAAAAAGGAGGCGCAGGACCCGTTTTCAACAAGGTAAGTGGTTAATTAATTATAATGTAAACATTTTTTCAACTGGTTTATCTTTTTTAGATACTTTAAAGAAAGGTAAGTTTATTTTTAGCACTGTTAAAAAGTATTTTAATTTTTTCAAAAATTAAAATTTTTGTTTAAAGTAGTTAATTTATTTAACTTATAGTTATTTTATAAATGTGATGGTTTAAAAAAAAAATTATTTTAAGTTTAGCTGTTCTTTTGGGGCCGATTTCAATTCACGGATTTGACAGGTCTCCTGTCAAATCTATGAATGAAAGATGGTCTGCTGCCATTGGCTCTCCATGGCCCACATGATCCCAGGGGACGCATCGCACTAACTACGCCCCTGGGACACGCAAGCACTGCGCGCCGGCACTTGGAGCAGGCCCAGGAGCTGAAGTTCCCGTGGGCCCAGAGGTCAACGGCAGGCGCGGTAGGTAAGTGCGCGCGCGATCCTTACCCCCGCGGCAAGCCGGACACGCGAATTTCAGGGCCATTAATAATGACGTGGGTCGTTCAGACACTATTATTTTATCAGCAAATTCCGGCCTAGTGTATTTCCATCAATACTATATATGGATTTTGTATTTGAAACTCACAATATTTTGAACCATAATTTAGACATGTCAAAGTCTAAATGATTTACACAATACACTGCAAAATCACCTTTTAGTACCGCACCTAAGTGGCCATTATTCATGGGTGAACGGCAACAAGTTATTTGAGCTTCACAGCTGTGTCAGATCTTGTCCTCAACCAACATCTACCTGCATGCACTTCGAGCAGGGAAGCAATCAGGAGCAGGAACTTTGGATGGTTTTGTTTCTGCTAATCCAGGGGCACAGGCCAATTATTGCTCCCCTACTGCTATTTTGGCTGAGATCAACTAACTCAGCATAGACCAGGGATTGAACCCGGACCTTCTGTTTCAGCTACTCATTGAAAAAAACATGCTAAGCCATCAGGGAGCCTTATACCTTGTTATTTATATGCCCATGAGTATTTAACATCATTAGCTTAATACTTTGTAATATGGAAGCACAAGTGCTTTTTTAATCTCTCTCATATAGGGTTATGCATAAATTGGGTCTCACAACATTAGGCAGAATGGACAGAGTAAATACATTAACAGAGTAATGCATAATAAAGAATACATTTAAAAAAAAAAAAAGCTGAACAGATTTTTTTATGTTATACTTCAAAAGGTTGTATATTAAGAACGATGGGATGGAACTTTCAGCTTTGGCGGGAGTGTAAAATGGGCAATATTGGATCAGCCACCATTGACTGCAATGGAAAGGAAAATTGGGCAGGGTGCATTATGAGCAGTTGATCCAGAATCGCCTTCTAGTGCACCCCCATCATAACTCCGGTGCAACAGAAGGGCCGTAAATTCGGCCTGGACCTGGACATGCCAATTTCCAGATATTGGCCTGAAGTTTCTGTTTGGCCTTGTGTGCAGAGCCACCACCTGGCGTAAACATGTTCACTGATGAATGAGATGATAAGGCTGGTGGGGTGGGGGGGGGGGTGGGGTGGGGTTGGGGGGCAGGCGCGGGCAGGGACTTCCTACACCAGGGTTTTTATGTCTGCAGCCTCTCAAAGGATTGGTGGAGTATCGTGAGACTCTTCCACCCCATCCCTCCCGGAGCTGGAATTTCCAGTCAGGACTGACAGGCGGGTTCCTGAGATGCACCCCTAGTAACGCGGGCACCTGCCCCCATCATGCCAATTAAACTTTGACGGGGTCAGTGCTGGAGGTCACAGGTAGGCGCGTCCTGACACTTTCATTGGGATATCAAGCGTGCTGATTTTCAGGCCCTATATTTAGGGATGTATTTGGTAAGTATTGTTTATAAGCAGGTTGCATAATCATCATTTCTATAGATCACAAGTGGACAGTGGCACCTTCTCGCCATG
The DNA here is from genome assembly GCA_030390025.1 of Squalus acanthias. Classification (NCBI taxonomy): domain Eukaryota; kingdom Metazoa; phylum Chordata; class Chondrichthyes; order Squaliformes; family Squalidae; genus Squalus; species Squalus acanthias. Next base: position 119,194,160 of record CM059426.1, on the reverse strand, counting down.
TCCTGAATCATATTGCTCTGCACATTTGCTAGATTATTCCACTTCATTTTTGATGTTAGCCATGTTTTTGCACTATTATTTTCACATTCAAGCATGATGTTAATGTGAGCAAATATCGCAGGTTTCCTCAACTAGCAAATTGAATTTCTCTCTTCATCATTGCCCATGAAAGTGATAAACGTATTGTACAGCTACAAAAAAACATACAGGTAACTCCCAGTCATTTGTCCCAAGTAAAATAATGTTATCAATAGAAACAGCTGAAAGTTGTAGTTCTACATTCTGTAAGAAAAATAGAACACATTTTCTTTATTTCAAATATATTTTCCTGTATTGTAGTTATCTTAAATGACAATGAACTGTATCATATCTGAACAAGTTGTTATTTTAAAAAGTTTTCATAAAAGTACAGTAGAAACTAGAGTTTTTAGCATGTATATATTTACATTAGTGCAGTTTTAAATATACAATGTAGATATGTGAGGATAAAAGTCATTAACATGTGACACTATCAATCTGTCAGTGCAGTGTCAGTGGAACGGTTAGGGTGCATTGTTCCATTTGGCTTCCTGATTGATCTCTTCGATCGATTAATCGCAAAGGAATATTTTTGTGGATTTCTATCATATGAGACACTGAATCAAATATCTGTGGGGGGGAAAATAGACACATTTAGTATCGAAATATAATGGAAGGTTCCAACTAGAAAGGCATAATACTTTTGGGTTCATTGGCAATTTTCTCCTAAACCTCCCTTAAAGTGTAGGGAATCTAGAACTGGAAAGTGGTTATTAAATTGATTATTTGAAAACAAGCAAATTATCTTCCGTGCAAGTTTTGCTTAGTAAAGACAAAAATTTGATATCAGTGCAACATTGTTCTGATCAAAAAGAGTTACTTGCAGTTGCAATACCCTTAGTACTTTTAAGTAATGATTTAAATAAGCATTTCAAATCAAATTGGCCTGGAGTTTCTGCTCAGTTGTGCTGGTTTTTTTCGGTGCAATTAGCCCAAATTGTCAAAACCAGCGCAAAAGATCATAGAATTTCAAGCGCAAATTACGTTCAGCGCAAATCGAGTTTGCACTAGATTAAAAAACGTTGCACTAGAAGTTGGTTCCGCCCACAAAATGGCCACGCCCCCAATAGAATTAATCACCATTGCGAGTTTCTGCCAATTGTACTCGATTTTGGGCCTTCGAGGAGGCTCTTAAAATTAAACTGTTTGTTTAGGCGGAAGGCCTCTAATAGGCACATTTTAAAAGCTTTTGAATATAATTTTTTTAATTGACTAAAACTGACTACTGTACACCAATATAACTAGGAAATGGTTCTGTATAGATGTTTAAAATCATTTTCAGTTATTTAAAATTGATTCACAGATGGTGGACGAGACACTCTGATTAAAATGCTTATATTTTGTGATAGCCCCATTTTTAACTGTATTAATCAAACAGCACCAAGTTACCACTCTTAAATATATCAAGGAATATTTTTAAAGCAATTAAAAAAAAAAAATTACATTTTAAAACGCTGCTGATTCATGGCAGATTTTACATTCACCAATATGCAAATGAGTTTGAGCGGAAACTCGGGAAAAAAACACTTCTCAAAACTAATGCAATTTTGGGCACAATTTGCACCCAGATAGCCGATTGCGCCCAAAGCGGAAACTCTACCCCAATTATCTTTAATTTCAGAAGTGCAACCGAGTTTTGTTGTATTATTTAATCAGAATAACTGACACACCTCCTGATGTCAGTGAAGACTCTCAATGGTTTGCGGATTTTGTATGTGCAAAACTAATCTTAAAAAAATCATGAATTGTAAATAGTTCAATGTGGTGACCTTGATTGCTCATGCCCTGTGTACATGTTGCATTTTGTTTTTATATGAAACAAATTGAACATCATTGCAGACTCATTTAGCAGCTGCATTGGCATCTCGATCTCGGGAGCTTTTTATTAATCTGAGTCGTCACAGACACTGTGCGTATTGTCGTATAGAGCCTGTTGCCTTAGCAACACCCTCAGCTGTTCCAGAATGTTTTGTGCCAAACATGCAGCAGCTGGACATTGGTTCTTACTTCAAAGCAATTGGAGTGAATTTCATCTGGTGATCGAACACTCTCATTTGACGCCTGTTAAGGATAGTGGTTGAATGCAAACTCAAGCAAGATGAGATCCAAGGTGAATTCAGGCCCCATGTAATTGGAGCATAAAAATAGGTGCCCGTATAAAACAACGCTCAATGAAAATGATTTGACATCAAAAAAATGTAACCCTGTAATGATATCTTGTTGTCAATATACTGAGAGAAATTTAGAACCTGTTTAAAAACCAACAGGCCCTTTGTTTTATGAAGAATAATCCTTTTGGGCCTGCACTTGGAATCATAGAAATTTAAAGCACAGAAGGAGGCCATTTGGCCCATCGTGTCTGTGCTGGCCGAAAGAGCTATCCAGCCTAACCCACTTTCCAGCTCTTGGTCCGTAGCCCTGTAGATTACGGCACTTCAAGTGCATATCCAAGTACTTTTTAAATGCAATGAGGGTTTCTGCCTCTACCACCCTTTCAGGCAGTGAGTTCCAGACCCCCACCACCCTCTGGGTGAAAAGGTTCTCCTCAACTCCCCTCTAATCCTTCGACCAATTACTTTAAATCTATCCTCCTGGTTATTGACCTCTCTGCTAAAGGAAATAGGTCATAGAGTCATAACGGCACAGAAGGAGGCCATTCGGCCCATCGAGTCCGTGCCGGCTCTCTGTAGAGCAATCCAGTCAGTCCCATTCCCCCGCTCTATCCCCGTAGCCCTGCAAGTTTATTTCCCTCAAATGCCTATCCAGTTTCCCCTGGAAAACATTGAGTGTGTCCGCTTCCACCACTTCCGTCAGCAGCGAATTCCAGGTCATCACCACTTGCTGCGTAAAAAAGGTTTTCCTCACATCCCCCCTGTATCTCTTGCCCAAAACCTTAAATCTGTGTCCCATAGTCCTTGTACCATCAACTAGTGGGAACAGCCTTTCCCCGTCTAGCCTATCCAAACTCGTCATAATCTTGTACACCTCTATCAAATCACCCCTCAACCTCCTTTGCTCTAATGAAAACAAATCCAGCTTCTCCAACCTGTCCTTGTAGCTGAGATCCCCCATCCCCAGAACCATACTGGTAAATCTCCTCTGCACCCTCTCAAGGGCCTTCACATCCTTCCTAAATGGTGGTGACCAGAACTGGACGCAATACTCCAGTTGTGGCCTAACCAGCGCTTTATAAAGGTTCAGCATAACTTCTCTACTTTTGTACTCAATACCTCTATTTATGAATGAGAAGTCGCACAACACCAGGTTATAGTCCAACAGATTTATTTAATTTTACAAGCTTTCGGAACAGTTCGCTCCTTCGTCAGGTAAGTTAGCAGTGAGAGAATCTTCCAGAATTCACAATTTAAACACAGACAAAATATATTCAAATCTTTCCTACATCAAAGAGCACAGCCAAGACAATGAGATGTGTCCCAGGGGGTCCAACGTGTCAAACCACCTGCTGGCTGCATATCCTGTCAATCTGTGTAGGTTCTTGTGTTAGTCTTTTTAAAAAAAAACACCTGGGAAGACCGGCCATGATGTCAAGTCACGTTCTGTATCGTGACATGAACCCGATATCGCGATTGAGGCCATCCTCATGAGTGCGGAACTTGGCTATCAGTTTCTGCTCTATGATTTTGCGCTGTCGTGTATCTCGAAGGCTGCCTTGGAGAACGCTTACCCGCATATCCGAGGCTGAATGCCCCTGGCTGCTGAAGTGTTCCCCGACTGGGAGGCAACCCTCCTGCCTGGCGATTGTTGCGCGGTGTCCGTTCATACGTTGTCTCAGTGTCAAGTTCCGCACTCATGAGGATGGCCTCAATCGCGATATCGGGTTCATGTCACGATACAGAACGTGACTTGACATCATGGCCGGTCTTCCCAGGTGTTTTTTTTAAAAAAGACTAACACAAGAACCTACACAGATTGACAGGATATGCAGCCAGCAGGTGGTTTGACACGTTGGACCCCCTGGGACACATCTCATTGTCTTGGCTGTGCTCTTTGATGTCGGAAAGATTTGAATATATTTTGTCTGTGTTTAAATTGTGAATTCTGGGAGATTCTCTCACTGCTAACTTACCTGACGAAGGAGCGAACTGTTCCGAAAGCTTGTAAAATTAAATAAATCTGTTGGACTATAACCTGGTGTTGTGCGACTTCTCATTTTTGTCCACCCCAGTCCAACGCCGGCATCTCCACATCATGACCTCTATTTATGAAGCCCAAGCTCCCATATGCTTTGTTAACCTCTCTCAATATGTCCTGTCACCTTCAGGGACCTATGCACATTAACTCCCAGGTCCCTCTGTCCCTGCACACTCTTTAAAACTGTGCCATTAAGTGTATATTGCCTCTCCCTGTTCCTTCTGCCAAAATGCATCAACTCACACTTCTCTGTATTAAATTCCATCTGCCACTTGTCTGCCCATTCTGCTAGCCTTTCTATGTCCTGTTGCAGTCGATTGGTATCATCCTCACTGTTTGCCACACCCCCAAGTTTGGTGTCGTCAGCAAATTTAGAAATTCTACTCTGTATTCTAATATCCAGGTCATTTATATAGATCAAAAAAAGCAGTGGCCCCAGCACTGACCCTTGGGGAGCACTACTGTCTACCATCCTCCAGTCTGAAAAACAGCCATTTACCACAACTCGCTGTTTTCTGTCCTTAAGTCAATTCCTTATCCAAGCTGCCACTGACCCACCTATTCCATGAGCCTCAATTTTGTTAACCAGCTGTCTATGTGGTACTTTGTCAAACGCCTTCCGAAAATCCATGTAGACAACATCCATTGCATTCCCTTCATCAATCCTCTCTTAATTCATGAAAAAATTCAAGTAGTTTAGTCAAACACGATCTGCCTTTTACAAATCCGTGTTGGCTCTTCTTAATTAGCTTATACTTCTCCAAGTGCCCGTTAATTTTTTCCTTGATTATTGTTTCTAAAACTTTACCCATCACTGATGTTAAACCGGCCTGTAGTTACTAGGATTGTCCTTACACCCTTTCTTGAACAATGGTGTCACATTTGCCACTTTCCAATCCTCAGGCACCTCCCCCGCATCTAGGGAAGATTGGAAAATTATGACAAGCCCTTCCGCTATCTCCTCCCCTAATTCCCTTAGCAACCTAGGATGCAAGCCATCTGGACCAGGCGACTTGTCCACTCTAAGCATACCCAGCCTTTCTAGTACATCCTGTCTATCAATTTTCACCCCTTCCATTGCTTCTACCTTTTCCACTTCTACCGATATTTTGTCAGCATCCATCTCCTTAGTAAACACCGATACAAAGTACTCATTGAGTATTCTAGCCTTGCCCTGCGCCTCTAAGCATACATCACCTTCTTTGTCTCTAATAGGCCCCACCCCGCCTCTTACTACCCGCTTACTGTTTACATGCCGGTAGAATATTTTTGAGTTCCCTTTTATGTTAACCGCCATTCTACTCTCATATTCTCTCTTTGCCAATCGTATTTTTATCTTCACATCCCCTCTCAACTTATTGTATTTGGTCTGGTTCTCCCTTGAAGGTCCTTCCTATCCACTTTGTCTAGGCCCCTCATAATTTTAAACACCTCAATTAAATCACCCCTCAGCCTCCTCTGTTCCAAAGAAAACAACCCCAGCCTATCCAATCTTTCCTCATGGCTAAAATTCTCCAGTCCTGGCAACATCCTCGTAAATCTACTTTGTACCCTTCACATGGAAGCAGAACAGTTTGCTCCCGGGAAGAGGAACTATGAGTAAAAAAAGCTAATGGTCCTGAACTTGCGGTCGGTATGATGGCGAGCTGTCAGAGTACGACGTCACACCGCCTTTGAAACTGACCGCAAGTTCGGGATTTCCAGCGCATGCGCTAAATCCCAAACTTGTGATCTATCAAGTTGCGACTACACAGAGGCTTTGCTGAGTCTTTCACCTCCTGATAGGAATCAACATGCTGGTGAAAAGTTGGGCTAATTGCCCAGCTATTCCGAAGTAATTACGCCGAAAAATTATAAGTCTTGTGTAAAAAGGCGCAGCCTGATCTACCTTATTGAGCCGCTGCTGTCCGTGTGGTGAAGGTACTCCCACAGTGCTGTTTGGGAGGGAGTTCCAGGATTTTGACACAGCGACGATGAATAAACGGCGATATACTTCCAAGTCAGGATGGTGTGTGACTTGGAGGGGAACTTGGAATGTGCTGCAACTTGTACAATTGACCCTGGCCCTGGGTCAATCCCACTCCTGCTGCAACAGCCCCACCCTATCCTCTGGCCTTCTTTGTTAGAATCTTCTTCCTATCCTGCAGTCACTCCATGGAGATAAACAGGCGAGAGAGGAATAAGAAATAGGAAGGGGGAAAGGAGAGAAAGAAGCAGAGAAAAGGGGAGGGATAGAGAGGAGCGAGAGAGGCAGAAGGGAGAAGAGTGAAAATAAACCAGAAAAGGTGAGAGAACCAAAAAAAGGACCAGAGGCATAATGAACCAGAAAGGGAAAAAGAGAGAGAAACTTCAAAAGGAGAAACATAAGAGAAGAGAAGGGAAGGGAAGGAGGAGAAAGCAGCACAGAAGAAGAGAAAGGAAGAGAAGAGAAAACAAGGAAGGAGGGAAGAGAGATGGCAAGGATGGAGGGAGAATGGAATGACAGAGGAGAAGGAAGAGGGAATGGAAAGGAGGAGAGAGACAGACGGAAAGAAGAGATATGCTGGGAATTTCCTCGGGGGGGTTCTCCGATCAGCCGTCAGAATTTTGGCGAAAAATCAGTGGAAACGGCGGACACATCACACAAATGGGATTTTGACGAAGTTCAGGAGAACCCCTGAGGAAATTCCCGATGATAATGACTTATAGAAGGGAAGGAGAACAGAGGGAGTCACACACACGAAGGAAAGTGAGAGAGATGCACACATACAAGGTGAGAACTGAATTAGACCGATCCTACATATTTTATGTTTATAGTCAATGTTGTGTGTGGGAGGTATAAAGAAAATGCTGGCTTAAAAAAATATAAAAGGAAAGTAAAATATATATTTTTGCTGCATAGCTTTAGGATTTTGCTCCAAAGAATTTGATGCATCCATTTCTGTTCCCTCGCTGGACAGTCTCCAATATTTTCCTCTGTGTTCGAGTTTAACAGATGTGTAAACATGTTTACTGATTTGTTAAAACTAACAGAGACAACTATCACAGTGTTTTTGCATGGTTTCCACATACTTTACATGCTTTCTAAAGGTAGGTCTATAGAAAGAATCTGCTACCAATCTGGTCACCATATTCTAAAAAGGATATAGAGGCACTGGAGAGGGTGCAGAGAAGATTTACAAGGATCATATCAGAAAAGGATGAATAGGTTGTGTCTCTTCTCTTGAAAAAAGAAGGCTGAGGGGTGACCTAATAGAGGTCTTTAAAATTATGAAAAGTTTTGATAGAGTGGATACAGAGAGAATGTTTCCACTTGTGGGGAAGAGCAAAACTAGAGGCCATCAATATAAGATAGTCACCAAGAAATCCAATAGGGAAATCAGAAGAAACGTCTTTCCCCAAAGTTTGGTGAGAATGTGGAACTCACTACCACAGGGAATGGTTGAAGTGAATAGTATAGATGCATTTAAGGGGAGGCTAGACAAGCATATGAGGGAGAAGGGAATAGAGGTTTATGCTGATAGATTTAGTTGAGGAAAGATGGGAGGAGGCTCGAGTGGAGCATAAACGCTGACATGAACAGGTTGGGCCGAATGGCCTGCTTCTGTGCCATATATCCTATGTAAAAAAAAAAAATCCACCAATAGCCACTCGGTGCATCAGGATGATTATGACTACTGCATTTTCTCATGTTAATTCTTTGCTTTAAAATAACATGGTCCAAAGTATAGAAGTGTCCCAGGCTTCCATTATGGAAGAAAAAGGGGGTGGGGTCATTTACATGCTTCACTTCAACCCACCCAATTTTCCAATGTTCACTGGATTGCCTGGCCATAGACCCAGGAAAACCCCTAAAAAACTTAATTAATCTATAAAAAGGAAAAAAATTTGCAATATTTTAGTTCCTTTACATATTCACCAATTTATGTAATTTTTAAAAGCAATTGTCACTGTTACAGCCCTTCTGAGTTTTAAGCCATTTCCCAAAATGAACAAAACGCAGATCTCTGTGGGAGTTATGCACTTTAAAATGAACTTGAAAGTAGAATTAATTTGCAGAAGTATGTTTTATAATTAAAAAAAAACTTTAAATATTAATTTGACCATCTGAATGCAGAAAAAGTGATTTATATACTACAAAAGACTGGAGCAATGAAATAGCAGAAAACTTACATCATGTCCTCTAAGCCCACTCCCCAAAGCGTACTGATTATTATCCTCTAGATATCGTATTTGAATGCTGTAAACTTTATATCTGTAGTATACCACCAACACATATGGTTTATCGGGGAGTCCTTTGGAACTATCTCTCACCAGGAAAGTACCATTCTAAGTGAAGAGAAAACAAGCTGTCATTGAATCAGCAAGAGAGTGCATCAACTCAATGTATACCTCTGACTAGTTATATAGCAAATACTTTATTTTATAAATACAGTGTCTAGAAATGATTTTCACTGGAATATCGTTCTCGCAAAAATACAAATACAACATCATACTGGATAAACATGAGAACTTTCTAAAGCTTCTGAAAATGTCTTTAGATTTGGGAAGATATTTAATTTCAATAAGAAAGTGACATTGATATGTCAAATACTTTCAGCAAATGACTCCATTTGAAATACTTTGTAAATGTAACAGAATTGATTACCTTGTTGTTTATCCTTAAAGCCTCCTCTGCTTCATAGCGGTCATAGGCACCAATGTACCATGCGTTTCCTTCTAAATCCTGAAATATTTTTAGAATGTAAATAATGGGAAATAATTTGAGCAATGAGGTGCAACATTCCAAAGGACTGTTTTGTGCTCCTGTGTTCTCAGTCAGCAGCAAGATGTGGTCGGTGAATAGTCCTGAGTATCTTGTCATCCCGCTTGCAAATGCTCCAGTGGAAACAAACTTTCTAATATATTAAGAGCTGATAATTGATGCTGGATTCACCTTAAATTCACCCCAGCACTGACTTTGCTACTATAAATCAACCAAATTATATACTCCAACTTGGCATCGATATAAACCAGACCCTCCACATGAGTAGGTTGCATACCAGTGCAAGTTTGAAGACACACAGAGGCGAGCTGGTATTGAACTCGTGACTGAATTCCCTTTCCCGAATGCTTCATTCCATTCTGCTGCTGGTTGCTGCATTGTTCTGTATCAGTAACTACTTCATTTAATTAAGATTTTATTTTTTCCCTCCTCCTCTCCGGAAGGCCTTAATTTATGTTGGGTTTGGTCACACAGGAACCCCAGCCCCGCAGTGTTTCATCCCAGTTGCCATTCTTTATTTGTGAGCCTACATAGGTGAGCTTACATACTGGGCTGGCATTCGACTGTGGAGGGTACAACGTGATCCTCTCCTCACCCCACAATCCACACACACAATGCAACATGGGACACCAGACAGCGATGGTTACTGGGAGCCCAAGGTGACCTATCACCTGCACACCCCACCCCCCGCCCCCCTCCCAGATCAGCACAGACTAGGTATTGAACCTCCTGCTCTGTATGAGTCAGTCCCCTACCAGTTGGTGCATTTACTCTCTAGTCATTGAAGGAGCCATCACTTAATTATTATAGAAAGAAAACATTTCTGTCTACACACTGCAGAGCAAATTTGACAAAATCATGCTCTTGGCAGCGAGCCTTGCCCACCAGGAGCATATGCAGGGAATCTGCGTGTGCGCTTTCCAAGTTGTCCTTCCATCAACTAATTTCAAATGCAGGTAGATTTAATTACTAAACTCAGACTGCAGCATCAGCTTTTTACACATACAATGGCCTGGAATTTGCGGTCAGCGGCGAAGCAAAGGTGTTTGCCGCTGGCCCCAAAGTAAACTTCGCACAAAAATCTCGCGATCTCTGTGTCGTGAAGTTCAGGTTTTCCGACGTGTCATTCAAATCAACGTAGTTTAGTGGGAATCCCCTAGTCTGAGCTGCTGTGACGTCAACAAGCTGTCTGAGAGCAAAACAAAGATTGGGGCTCTCACATGGGGAAAAGGCAAACCTGAAATAAAGATGAACAAATTTTAAAAAAATGTAACTTCTTTAAAAGTTTCTTAAAATTTTTAATTTTTATTAAAATGGATAAATTTGACACTGCACCAAATTATCATTATTTTTTCAGGGCCATTGTTTAGCAGTCAATACGCTGTTAAAACCTCAGTTACACCTAATCCCTTTGGGTTTGACTTTTAATGGGATATTTAACGGCGTAATTACCATGGAAGAGCTGAAACTTCCATGATTTGAGAGACTTCACTGATTACCGGCTCTGGGGGGGGGGGTGGCGGTGGGGTGGGGTGGGGGGGTCCACAGCGCAGCCTGTGGAGGAGCAGTAAAGGGCAGACCGCAACTTCAGGATGTCCGCATGCGCTGAATCCTGAAGTTGCGGTCAGTTTCAAAGGCAGAATGATGGCGAACGCTTCCAGTTCACTGTCATCAGGACCACAAATTCCGGGCCATTAGCTGCTGTATTGTACTTAGGAGTACAAATCATAAACAGATATAAAAATAAACAGATTCCACTTATTGCTAGATTTGGTTAATAAATTGATTTAAACATTGTACTGTACCTTTGCAGCAGGATTGGGAAAATGTTCAGGTTTATGCAGATCAGGACTAGACTGAAGTTTTGGTCTCCTGGAAGAATCTTGCAATAGTTTCACTATTAATCATGAGAACTTAAAGGTTGTATCACTGATATGAACCATTTAAGTTAATATTATTTAATTCAAAGTAATTCTCATATTTTTGCAGTGGATTTCTGTCTAACATTAATTTGATAATCATAGAAGGAACTCCACAAAATGGGTTCCATAAGGCTTAAGTCTAAATATAAGTTACAAAATCTACATAGGATTCAATAAACAGTAAATAATTAAAAATTGACAAATGCAGATAAATACCTGGCATCTGTGCTGCTTGATGCAAAGAGCTAGCATAGAAAAAACATGTATTAAAACTGAGGAAAAAGTGAGATCACTTACATCATTTGTATCAATTATCAGTTCCACTATGAAGATTTGCTATAAATCCAACTCAATGTTTAATCATGTGGCAGATAATGCTGAAATGAGGATCAGAAATTAATTGGAGCGGCTAATATCATCAGCCATAATTTGCTGTCACAATAACGGTGAGGCTAATGGCACTCGCCATTATTTATGCACAAATGGTATAGAAACTTCAGGCGAAGGGCAGATGTACATCCAGGGGAAGAAATTTGGTATCGCCCCTTTGGGGCACAAATTTTTGAAATCATGAAAAATTAGCGCCAGGGGCTAATGATTCTAAGCTTCCCCTAAACTGCCGGTTCGCGCTCCAGGAAAGAACTGGAGCGGTAAATCAAGCGGTAATGACCTCAGTAGGGCGCTACAGGGGCGCTACCAGCAGAGCGATAATGAATTTCAGGTGCTATACAATCGGGAATGATCCTTCACACTGGCTCCTTCCAGCTCTTAAAGGGGAGGTTGCATCATTGTGCAGATCCTCATTATCATCATTGCTGGCTGTGAAGGTGACCTGCAAGCAACTCAATCCCCTGATCGTGATGGCTGATCCCACTCCCAGGGAGAGAGCTCGTCATTTCACGGATGAGGCATTGGAGGCATTGGTCGTGGGAGTGGAGCGAAGGATGGCAGTGCTGTTCCCGGACACTGGAAGGAGGCCATTGCCCCAGGTCTTCAGGGCAATGTGGAGGGAAGTGGCCCAGGAGGTCTCGGCCAGTAGTGTGGTCGTACACAGCCTGACACAGTGCCGGAAGAAATTCAACGACCTCACTCGGGTGGTCAAGGTGAGCACATGCTTCAACAGGTCCCACATACCAGCATCTGAACCTCAGTCTGTGCACACTGCACAAACCACCACACCCCCACCACTCACCCACCAAGCATCTGCACCTACTCAAACTCACATCCACATCTCACGCCTTGCCTACAATCACAGCTATTCAACTATGGCAGGCATATCTACCAAATACAAAGCTGGACTCTGACTCTCACACATTCGTTTCTCTTGCAGGCCAAGATGGCCCACAATAGGAGGGAGCAGCAACGAACAGGCGGGGGTGATGCGCAGCTCCAGCAGCTTTCAGACCTGGAGGAGCGAGTGCTGAGAGTCATTGGGCAGCAGGTGGTGGGCGCCGTGGCCGTTGGTCACGTCGACCCACTTGGGGGCAACGACGGTATGTTCATCCCCATAACTTCACTCATCCTACTTCCCCCTCACAGCACAAGCCTTTCCCACTTTCCAGCTCATTATACTGTCTGCATTCCTTGCTCCCTTCCTGCCCCCCTGCCCTCACCTTAAAGCGAGTCTTGTGCCTTTATGCTTTCAGCGAATCAGCAACCAGATGACCAGCCTGTCCCTGAGCCTCCCAGTGAGAGTGAGGAAGGAGAAGAGGAGGAGGAAGAAAGCACCGCGTCACTGCATGTCTCACCCGCAGGCACCTCCTCAGATACTGGCACTACGCGATCTTTAGATGCAAGTTTAGTAGAGGGGTCTGCACTGGGTGATGCACCGGGGACGAGCAGGCTGCAGCAAGGCCAGGGGGAAAGGGTAGCTCGGGAGCTAGCTCCCCGGAGGGCGAGTTCACGCACGAGTTCTGCTGCACAGGACTCAGATGAGGACCTCGATGAGGAGACGTTCACAAGAAGGGTGATGGGCATGCACACCGAGATGATAGGTGCAATGGCAAAGGTGCCCAAGAGCCTCTCGGCCATGGTAAGGAGCGTGGAGGAGTCTGCCTCCAACATTGCACAGAACTCTGCGGACACTATGAAGCCCATCCTTGGTAGTCTGCGAAGGATGGTGGACTCCCTGAGAGACCGTGGGGATCCAGACCTCATGCCGTGTGTCATGGGCGATGTGGTAGATTCCATTGCAGCACATGCGGAAGCCACGCAACGTCTTAGTGCTGTAATGCAGTCAATGGTTGATGCCATCGAGTCTCAGACTGCTCTCGTGCAGTCTCAGCTGGATGCCACGCAAGCTCTGACTGCTGCCATCATCGCTGGGTCCACTACAGTCCACCGGGGATCTCACGGTGTCTCAGCAGGCCAGCAATCTGTGCTCCAGCTGATTGGTAGGGATGCTGAGGTGTTGTCCCGGGGGAGCGGCAGTGTGTCAGTGGAGCAGGAACCTGCTGTCCTCTCTGAGGATGACAGCATTCCTGCTCCCACCACTGCCACTCCGCCATTGCACTTGTCGCTGCCTGTCATCCAGCCAGGCCAGACTGCCACCGCCCAGCCTGAGGTGGTGCAGTGTACAGCCGGGCCTTCCAGGCCCAGAGCTGGTTGAGGGCGTCCTGCAAGGCCATCTGTAGTCTCTGGCACCAACACTCAGCAGCCTTCCACCAGCCCTGCTGCAGCCACTGGGAGACACTATGTAGGAGCAGTAGATTAAGAAAGGCATTGTAAAGAGGGGAAGTAAGGGTTCGCACAAGGGTGATTCGTTAATATTGTTGTATATATGTGGTTACTGAATTTGGATACATTTATTATTGGAATGTTGCAGAAATGGTGCTTTGTCTCATTTCAGCTTTGGGGTGTGGTATGGAATGAGAAATTGATGGAATAATGGGGACGTGCTGAGCAACTGGGAAATGGCCTCGAATACATTGGAACCGACGTCTGATGAGGCGATCACGGACCGCCCTTCCACAAGATCGCTTTAGTGGCTGCCTCCTCTGTCACTGCTGTTCGTGCTCCTGTTCCTCCTCCTCCTCCTCTGCCTCCTCATCCTCCTCGTTTCCCTCGTCCTCCTCCTGAGGTCATGCGGCTATGCCTGTTGGCAATGGCTGCACCCTCATGATGGCCAAGTTGTGGAGCATGCAGCAGACGACGACGAAAAGGGACACCTGCTCCGCTGAGTACTGGAGGACTCCTCCCGAGTGGTCAAAGCAGCGGAACCGTTGCTTGAGCACTCCAAAGGTCTGCTCAATGATGTTCCTGGTGGCAGCATAGCTCTCATTGTATGAGTGTTGGGCAGGAATGTTGGGGTTGCGGAGGGGAGTCATGAGCCAGGTGGAGAGCGGATAGGCCTTGTCTCCCAGCAGCCAGCAGCCAGCTTGATGTGATGGCTGGAAGAGTGCTGGCACACTGGTCTGGCGCAGGATGAAGGCATCGTGTCTGCTGCCAGGATAGCGGGCATTGACGGTCAGGATTCGCCGTGTGTGGTCGCACACCAACTGCACATTAAGTGAGTGGTAGCCTTTGTGGTTACGGAATACCTCAGGATTGTTATGAGGTGCCCGCAAAGCGACGTGGGTGCAGTCAATGTGCCCTGCACCATGGGGAAGCCCGCTATCCTGGCAAAGCCACATGCACGCTCGCGCTGCTTCTCTCTGGTCATGGGGAAGGAAATGTAGACCCTTCTCCTTCTGTAGAGAGCATCTGTGACCTCGCAGATGCAGCAATGGACAGCAAACTGCGATATGTTAGATATGTCTCCTGTTGCACACTGGAAGGATCTGCTGGCGTAGAAATTGAGGGCAACAGTGACCTTGACTGCCACTGAAAGAGCCGTAGTGCTCCTGATGTGAGGCTCAAGGTCTGGCTGCAGGAGGTGGCAGAGCTCTGTGACCCCCTCCTTGGTGAACCGGAGCCTTCTAAGTCACTGTTCCTCAGTGAGATTAATGTAGGAGAAATGCTGCCGGAATACCCTGGGAGGGTAAGGCCTCCTGTTGAGAGCCCTGTTGGCCCTCCTTCCTCTGGACACATTTTGCAATCTTTCTCTCTGCCTCCGACGTTGATGCTGGAGGGCGAGGTCCAGTGCCAGTACAGCCCCCATTAAATTATGGAAATGTTGCACTTTAAAATCTCACCGAAATGAAAGTAATTAATTTTTCTGAGGCAGAAGACTCCTTCAAGTGGAAAATACTGAAATCGCTCAAAATGCCTGTTTGCTTTTGTCAAACTGACAAGGCAGCATTCTTTGCCGACTAAAAATAAACCGGATGTTGACGCCTTTAAATAGCGCTCCTCCAGCGATCATCCAACTGCATTCCGCCTCCTCTACCTGTCGTTGCTAACGGCAGGCGCTCAGGCGGGGGAGAGAGTGAATTTCTGAGCCGGGGCGCTGCGCAGCCAGATGACGTCACGAACTCCGGGCGCAGGAGATCGTGGCGCTCGTATTTACCACTGCCGCAAACCTCCACCTCAATTTTGCGGGCGTTGCTACTATTGCCGTGCCCGGTCGCAAAGCCGGTAGCACCTGGGAGGCGCTGAGGTACCGAATTTCTCCCCCTTAAACTCAAATATCCAAAAATTGCTGTCTGAGTTGAGCCACTCCGCCGTCAGCTTCGCAGAAACGATATCTCGCTCTCTGGCTCACCATTGAAACGGTATCTCGCTGTCTGGCTCACCATTGAAACAGTATCTCGCTGTCTGGCTCACCATTGAAACGGTATCTCGCTGTCTGGCTCACCATTGAAATGTATTGAATGGCATGAAGTTGCCGTATTTGTGTGGTAGATACGAATTAAGCTCGTCTTCTCCATTTCCGTCTGAGTGTCCTTTTAACGATGCGATAAGTGTTAATTACTGCGAGTCAACCTCTCTGGCACTGAAAATTAACTATTATGAACGTGGAGTCTCATTCCTTCAGGTTTTAATTGTTTTTGGAGATTTAAAAAATGTTAAATTTAAAATTTGATTTCTTTTTACTTTTCCTTTCTGTCACTTTTTTCTCTCGCTTAATCCAATCTTTCTTTCCCTCTCTTTATTTCTCTTTCTGTACCTGACTTGAATTCACCCACTCTAATATACACTTCCTTCTTGGTCATTGCGCTGTTAATTTCACAATCCTTCAATCTAATTGGTTAAGGAGATACCCTGTTGGTTGCCCTGTTCGTTCAGGTCACAGATGCCCTGTTTCCCTTGCTGTGATGTTATCAGCTCGTACTCTCAGCACTCCTGGCTTCACAGGAACAATTTTGTTAAGAATTTTTTTTAAACTTACTTTTCGTTGGCGACTGATTTCATCTGCCCGGGACGCCTAAAAAAAAAGTGCCCCACGAATTTAACAGTCAGACCAATGCCTGCGCCGATTGGGCACAGGCTGTCCCACTGCTAAATCGGTGTGCTTTGCACCTGTTTTACGCCAGAAAAACAAGCATACTAATTTCTACCTTAGATTGACAAAACACCATACTTGTCAGAAACAGACGAGCTGTAAAATTTTTAATTGTACCTTGCCGGTGACGGGCTTTTAGCAATGAGTCTAAGCGGTAATGAATGGTGCTGTCTCACTGGTGGAATGTCAGGTGAACATCGGAAATCAGTACCTAGAGAAGAAAATTTTAAACTAATAGTTGTCTTAAGAATTGTGACCATTACATCTGCAATTTGTTCATTAATGTCTGTATTTAGTGTTTAATTACTCGTGTTCCAAGTTGCTTTGCATGTTGTGTGCCATGAGGTAAAGGACAAATGCACACTGCATTGATTTTCATTTTCAAATTCATTTGTCTCCTCATGATCCATGTACCATTCTTCAGCTAAAAAGTAGGCTGATGGCAGACTGCTCCCAGTTCTGTGCCCATCCTGTTCTATAGCCAGCTATTGGCATTAAGCTGAGTGTGGCGCAGTATGACTTATCTTTAAATTCTGCCTTCTTCTCAGTTGGAAGGTGCCTTGCCTTTATTCACCACTTACTTTTGGCACTTTGGGGTTGAACAGGAACTGGACATTTCTGGAATCACAGCTGTAAACTCACACCCCAATAGTCGTGGCCCAGTCTATCTGTTATACCACTTGTGTATCAATTTTATTTCGCTGCAATTTCCCCCCGTCTTTTTCTGAGCATGTTGAACAGTTCCACGGCCACCAATCACATTATTAATGTGTGAGTATTGACAATGGTGCCAATAGGCTATGTGACTAAGAGGGCATCAGAGCTGACCCTGACCCTGTGCTCACCCAATATGCATTGTAATTCTTAGTTTGCAAAGTTGATAAGTTTTTCAATTCTCTTGGAGGCCACTAGGTGGAGCAATTCACAGCACTTTCTCTGTTTCCGAACTAAAAATAACAATAAGCTAATATCAGGTTAGGCGTGGTAAATGAAGGAGCACTTTTTAACTTTTGTAAGTTCCTATATGTGTGGGAATGAAGCTCACACAGTAGCATGCTCCCATCGGTCTCTGTGCAGCATGTAGCTGCATTTGGATTCACTCTATAGACTGGGTATGTTATCGGTCCATTGAACCACAGGAAGTGACAAACAAGAGAAGAAGAATCTTTGCTGCTGATGAGCTGCTATTCATTGATCTAGTATCAGAGATAAATACATCATTTAGTTTTCTTTTATAAATGGTGCATTGATCTTAAAACGGTGCGCAGCTCCTATAGGATACTGCTACCAATGGTGTTTATTTTATCATGGGTGCTGTATTTCAGCATTACTGACATCACATTACATATTGGTTTTGTCTGAAGGCCAAAAACAACACACAAATAAATAGCTATCAATTCATTCCGTTTTTATAACCAAACACTGTGCTTGTGAACAATTAAATCTGTTTCTGGCACTGCCATTTGTTTAAAATGAATGACCAGAAAATCATGGGCTGGGCTCCTATGATATCCCTGTGAGGTTGGATTACAGAATCACCACTCTTGTTTCAGAGGCAGGTATTCATCAGCTTGTGAAGAAATTTAAATCTTAATTGAAAACTTCGTGAAGTATCCTTTGTGTATCAGTGCATACAATTTAATTTAACTTCTTCAACACATACCAGAAAAATATAATTGAAAAACTCTGATCTTTAATTATCATATTGTGTAGTGTTATTTTCGAAGGATGTATGCTTGTGATTTTTAAAAAATAAAATATTTTGCTAAATGTATTGCATACATTTTCTCAAAAAAACCTGTTATTTTTCTTTGTAATGTACCTACCATTCCTTGGTATGATTGCCTGTTGGGAAAAAGGAAGAGGCAATAATATTGAAATGCAAGTATTCAGCTAACAAATCTGTAAACCATTACTTTCATTTAAGTGCAGATATTAAAAGAAAATAATCTATAATTGCTTTTAAGTTCAAACAGCAATTCTACAGTAAAATTGAAGAAAACCAACAGCTATGTTTTCCTGACAAAGTTGCTTAGCAAAAATGTGATAAAATGAAAGGGATCTACAGACAGTGTACAGACCTCATTTAGTTTGTTCTTCAATAATCTGAAAGGAAAATAAGAGATAACTGACATGACAAACAATTGTATTTGCTATAGTGCTACCGTAGCATTCAATTTCAAGTCATAAAACCAGCTAGCTATCTAAGTAGAGTATTTGATTTAACTCACCCCATATTATTTTCAGGCTGTGTTATTGACGGCATGTTTATGGAGTGCAGGAGTTTGGCAGGTCCTGAGGAACTATGTGCGTGGCTTGGTTCAAGAGGAAGTCGTTTGAATTCTTTGGGCATACTCTTAGGAGGCCTAGAATTTCACAAAACAAATCACTGAAAACAAACCAAATCACTAACAGTGACGAGATGTTTTATCATGATGTCTATCCCATGTAACTTGTAAACTGAATATGGAATTGAAAGGAAATGTTATGTCTGAAGAAACATTCAAATTGGTGGTAAAAACAAACTGCTTTTGTTTTCAGAACCTCTAGAACATTCCCATGGAAATCAAAGCATAATACTCTTTCTCACACACGATATTGCTTCGTAGTTGGTGCTCCACCATTGCAAAGTTTCTTTCTCAACCATGATGCTTCCAAGACAGGTTTAAAAATGTCAAAACGAGCACGTAACTTCTGCCAAGTGAATAACTCAGCCCAAACCATAGCGATAACGGTAAGAGGCGTTGTACGATAACTCCAAAGATAGGGCAGCACGGTGGCATAGTGGTTAGCACTGGTACCTCACAGCGCCAGGGACCCGGGTTCAAATCTGACCTCGGGTGACTGTCTGTGTGGAGTTTGCACATTCTCCCCGTGTCTGCGTGGGTTTCCTCCGGGTGCTCCGGTTTCCTCCCACAGTCCAAAAATGTGCGGGTTAGGTTGATTTGGCTATGATAAATTGACCCTTAGTGTTAGGGGGGGATTAAATATGTGGGGTTACGGGGATAGGATGGGATATGTTAGGGGGAATTAAATACGTGGGGTTACGGGGATAGGGTGGGGTATGTGTCGGTGCAGGCTCGATGGGGATTCTGTGTGGGAAAGCAGGGACAGGGTACTGGATTTGGATGATCAGCCATGATCGTATTGAATGGTGGAGCAGGCTCGACGGGCCGAATGGCCTACTCCTGCTCCTAGTTTCTATGTTTCTATACTGCTAATTTCTGATGTATGGTGCCAGGTCTTTAAACGTCGTTCAGGAAGTTTTGAATGTACGTACAACCCTCTCAATTTCCCCATTTGACTGCGGGAGCCCAGGTGGAGAAGTAATATGAGGCACACGTTCTTACTCAAAAATTGAGAACAATCGTACGACTTAAAAGGTGGCCCATTGTGAGAGACCAGCTCTGCAGGAAGTCCATATTGGGCAATCAAATACCGTAACATGTCAATCATCGCCTTCGAATGTGTTGATGACATCAGAACCACTCCGAGCCATTTAGAATGAGAATCACAATAAGTAAAAATGTCCACATTTTCAGCTTGGTGAAATCAACATGAATTCTCTGCCATGGTTTTGTTGGCCATTGCCCAGTACTAGTTTCCACCAGGTTTACAGGTAAGGTGATCTGTCAGGCTTGATACTCATGAACAGCATCTTCTACGTTGCTATCTAGCTGATCCTTTTATTCTGACTATACCAGGATGACCGACTTGCAATTCCTGGATCATAAGGTTTTGGAATTTAGGTGGAATAACAACAAAGTCCACAAAGCAAACGCCTTTCTTCAATCGACAATTCATCTCGATGTCTACCGTATAATCATAGTTCTGTTGGCAAAACGCTATCATCAGGCCAACCATTCATCATGTAGTACATAGAAACACAGAAGATAGGAGCAGGAGTAGGCCATTCGGCCCCTCGAGCCTGCTCTGCCATTCGATGAGATCATGGCTGATCATCCAAACTCAGTACCCTGTACCTGCCTTCTCCCCATATCCCTTGATACCTTTAGGTTTAAGAAATATATCTAACTCATTCTTGAATATATTTAATGACTTGGCCTCAACTACCTTCTGTGGTAGAGAATTCCACAGGTTCACCACTCTCTGGGTGAAGAAATTCTTCCTCATTTCTGTCCTAAATGGCTTACCCCTTATCCTTAGAGCTTACCCCTTATCCTTAGATAACATGGGATAGGACAGGGCCGTATGCTGTAGCATTACGTCTGTCACTGACCATGATGGGGAGTGAGTTCAGCTGCTCAGTAAACAATTTTGTCATAGTCAAATCTTCATCAATACGTGAAACTGATACAGGTAGGTGGAACAAAAAATCTGCACTGGCATTTAATTTTGATGGTTTAAACTTGATGTCATACTGATCAGCTGATAATTGAATAGCCCACCTTTGAATTCTCACTGAAGCTAAAACAGGCATTCCTCGGTTCTCAGAGAATATGACAGCTAAAGGCTTATGATCAGTATATAGAACAAAACATCGTCTGAATAGGTATGTATGAATTTTTTTCACTTCAAATATAATTGCAAGGGCTTCACGTTTGATCTGTGAATAATTGGTCTTGGAAGAAGTTAGGGTATGGGAAGCGAATGATATCAGAACTTTGGAACTGACAGGGTGGTGGTCAAGTTCCAGCATCCAATTGAGATGCATCAACAGATAAAATCAGCGGCAAATTAAGGTCATGCTGTCCCAATAGTGGTGCACGCGCTATTAAAGTCTGACGAAGAAGTTTACTCAACAGGTATGTGACCATCGACATGTTTGGAACAAGGTTCTAGTAATAATTGACTAGACCCAGAAATGACTGTAACTCTTGCACATTAGTTGAAGCAGGTATAGAAGTCATTTCTTAAACCTTCTTTGCTGGTTGAATACCAAACCTGTTAACAATAAAAGAAAAATACTCTATGGAGTCTTGTAACAGCGCGCGATTGAACGACTTTAGTCGGAGATCACATTCATGTAAACGCTTGAAAACTGCTTTGAGATTTTGCAGATGTTCTTACTCTGATCTTCCAGTAACCAGGAGATGATCCAAGATTCACTGAGTGCCTTGGAGATTCACTCAAATTGTCTCCATGGCTTTCTGAAATATGTGTGGAGCATGACCAAAATTCAGCCTTTTGTAACAATAAAGTCCTTGATGTGTATTTATTGTTGCCAAATTCGGACGTTCTTCAGCAAGCTCCAGTTGAAAGTAAGCCTGGGAAATATCTTTTTGAAGCAATCTAATTTACAAAATTGTTGGCCACCATTGAGATTGACAAACTCTTCAACCCTGGACAGAGGATATTCATGAACATCCAAACTAGAGTTCAAACTTATTCTATAGACACCACAAATTCTTCTTATCACCGTCAGGTTTTATTACAGGCACAATTGGGCTTGCCCCATCGCTGTGATCGATTTTCTAAAATGATGCCCTCATGCTCCATCCGATCTAATTCAACAACAACAAGAAGTATTTATATAGCGCTTTTAACATAGTAAAACGTTCCAAGGCACCTCACAGGAGCGTTATCAGACAACTTTTGACACTGCACCAGATAAAGAGGTATTAGGACAGGTGACCAAAAGCTTGGTCAAAGAGGTAGGTTTTAAGAAGCGTCTTAAAGGAGGAGAGAGAAATGGAGAGGTTTAGGGAGGGAATTCCAAAGTTTAGGGCATTGGCAGCTGAAGACAAGGCCACCATTGGTGGGGCACAAGAGGCCAGAAATGGAGGAATGCCGAGTTCTCGGAGGGTTGTAGGGCTGGAGGAGGTTACAGAGATAGGGAAGAGCGAGGCCCTGGAGGGATTTGGACACAAGAATGAGAATTTAGAATTTAATGCAGTGCTGGAGCTGGAGCTAGTGTAGGTTGGCGAGCAGGGGTGATGGGTGAACGGGACTTGGTGCGAGTTAGGATACAGGCAGCAGAGTTTTGGATAAGCTCAGGTTTACAGAGGGTGCAAGGTGGGAGGCCGGCCAGGAGAGCAATGGAATAGTCAAGTCTGGAGGGAACAAAAGCATGGATGAGGGTTTCAAATTATTTTTTTGGCTTCATCCACTCCTTCACATTAAGGTGTACCTGGATATCCTTTGCTGTACCAAATTTTGGACTGAATAAGGATGTATATTTTTCCATGAGTATGTCTTGGAGTGGTAATCTTACTACTTGCCCAGTTTAACTTCAGGCCATAAAACCAATCAATGAAGGATCTTTACCCGTAACTACAATTACAGACAGTTGCTTCATCTGGTTTTCATATCTTACTTGGACTGTTATTTTTCCAAGAATTGGCAATGAGTATCTAGAATAACTTGTCAGCAAAATGTTGTTTTTTTTTGTTGGGCAATTTTCTGAAACTTGTAAGGGAATATACAGGAAAAGGCACTTAATCATCTTACACAAACAGTGGTCTGGACGATGATTTCTTTTACCACACCTCCAACATGTTTGAACGACTCTGTTCACTCGGAGTTGTTGGACCCTCAATGATTCAGCTCAAAAGTTGTTATAATAGGTAAATTATGCAAATTAGACTCACTCCACGAAGTCCATTGAACCATATAGCACAGAAGGAGGCCGTTCAACGTATCGTGCCTGTGTAAGCTCTTTGCTAGAGCAATCCACCTAATCCCACTGCCCTGCTCTTGCTCCATAACTTTGTATCTTCTTCTGTTTTAAATATTTTACCACTTTTCCCTTAATAGATGCAATAGTTTCCCTCAAACACTCCCAGTGGCAAAGTAAATAAATTTCTCCTAATCTTGCTCCTCATTCACTTTGTGGCAATTTTATATTCATAAACCCCCTCATCACTGACTTCCCCAACCACAAGAAAAAGTGAGGTCTAAATTTAAGATTGTTGTGCCCATTTTATGGGCCTAAAACGGGTGCAACTATAACCAATTTAGCAGGACAGAACCCGCGTCCAAACTGCATGGTCATTTGGTTCACTGTTAAATTGGTCGGGGCCTTTTTTTAAGGCGACCCTGGCAGCCGCCTCATTTCAAGATTGAAATGAGACTTCTGTCCCATTTCAGACCGAAATTATTAACTTTGTTTGGATTCGTCGGAGCGCAAGGTCTAACTGGTACACCCTGGTCTTGAGCAGCCTCCAGCGGTTCCTTTAAGCCCCAAAACTTCCAGAAATGTAGTATTTGCGGAATTGGAAGGAGAAGGAGTGCTCCTCCAGGCTCTGCAAAACAGCTGCGATTCATTGCTGTCCTGCACCCCCCTAATCGACCAAACCCTTTACTTGTGGGCCTCACTGCAAAGTGAAATCGGTAAGCCCCGACAGATGAGACCAATGTCTGCGCAGATTGGATGCAGGCTATACCACTACTAATTTGATATGCTTTGCACCCATTCTACTCCGGAGAAACAGGCACAATGCATTCCAATTTCTACTCCAATGAGTCTGGATGGCTCACAGGAAGGAAACTAGATCAGTATAATCACCCAACATCCTGGCTGGAATGAGTTCATAATTCTTATCATCTCAAGTCGAAGTAGTATGTTGGAAGCAACATTTCATAAACTGGTTTGTCTACTTTCAATACTTATCCTCCATGATCAGTTTAGGCAACTGTGGGAGATTTTAATCTCTTGTGAGCTAAACCTAACTTAACAGTAACATTTTGATAATTACCATACCAAGATCCTTGTATTGTGAAACAGTTAGAAATTCCAAACTGTGACAGAAGTCAAACAAACAAATTTGATGAGACTTCAATATATTTTTCACTGCACAGTGTGAAGCAGAGCGATATTTTCTAAACATCTCTATAATGTTGGTAGGGATGACATCATATATTTGGCCCTGAAAATCCCAATTTGGGGGGGGGACATATCCCAGCACGTGTCCTGGGATATGCTCACCATGACCTCCGCCACTGACCCCACTGAAGTTTGCGGCTACAGAGGCAGAGGCCACGAGTAATGGTGCTTTCTCAGATTGGGGAACATCTGGGGTACCCAGCTCAAAGTAGTCAGAAAGTCTGGTGGAAATATTTCGACTTGGAAGGTGTTACCAGGGGAAGAGGCTGCCCTCAGTCAGGATGCCATTTGTAAAAAAAAATTCCGCATCTCATCTTCAGTGATCCCGGTCCTAATCCCTCAGGTGAGCCCTACATCCATCCTGTTAGTGAGGTACAGCTGGTGAGACCTGGTGTACCTCTGCTGACTCTATGATAGGCCCTGACTGAGTATCAGGGCGTGGGAACTCTTGGCTTAGGAAGCCTTTCCCCACCATTCACCCCCCTTTCATTGACAGGCTTGTAGGAATGGGCATAAGCTCCACCACACGAGATTATCCCCAAAACTGGGTCCCTGCTGTTTCATTGGACTTTGGCGAAGTTACGGTCGAAGATTTCAGCCCTATTGTATGTAAAGTGTAAATTGGTTTGATGCACTGTTTATTCCCACTATCCATTGTGGATATAGGAGCCAGGTTTTCAGCCAATGGCAGAAATCTGAAGGTTGACATAATCACCTCACAGATCTTATTGTCAGATCATATCAGCATCAAAACACGAAGAGAGCACCTGTGATGCCCAAAGGGTTAAGGAAGTATGTGCCTGGAAGATAAACAATGGAGTTTTTTGCCATTTAACTATGTAGTCTGCCATAAATCTCTCTGTATTTGGTAGAACTCTGAACAAATACAATTAACTTGACATTACCTGGGTGGTGGTGGTACTGGTTGCTGTGGGGAATAAGAACAATTGGAGCTGTTAGTAAGACAATAATTACAATGTAACCAATATAATATTATCCCATCATGCCTGTTTGAGGTAAAAGGGTCCTCAAATTTTCAAAATAATTTAAGTGCCTTGAATTATAGATAAACATAGGGGACAAAATGCAGTCCTACCATAACTTCAGTGGGAATGGGCTAGAATAGCCAGAAATGTGGTGAGACCAGGTGTAGCAGGTCACCAAGCACGTGGGCCCTGCCTGATGGTCCAGGCTGGGAACGTGCTCCGGGGCCTTGAAGATTTAAGGCTTGTACAATTTTTTTTTTAATGTTGCAGGTGACCAGGTCAGCACGATTTTGTCCTTTCTGGGGAGGGATGGTTCCGACACCACTCCTCTGCTGAAGTTTGCAGCCAATGGAAACAGACGGTGACCCCAGATGCATCTCTAGTGACATGAGCACCTGCCACTGATAGGCTAATAAAGGGACCTCCTCGACCCTGCAACTTTGGCAGGGTCAACGGCGGAGATCCCAGCTGGGTGCATCCCAGCACTTGCCCAATATTCACCCAGTTAATCACCTGAGGAATATTCTCTTAAATAATTCCAGGATACTTAACTTTTAGACGAGATAGGCAAAATGGAAAAGGAGAAGGGGTAGCCCTGATAATAAAGGATGGGATAAAGACAGTAGTGAGAAAGGAACTTAGCTCCGAAAATCAAGAAGTAGAATCAGTTTGGGGAGAGCTAAGAAACAGCAAGGGGCAGAAAACATGGGTGGGAGTTGTTTATAGGCCCCCAAACAGTAGTTGTAATGTAGGGCAGAGTGTAAATCAGGAAATTAGAGGCACATGTAACAAGGGTAATACAGTGATCATGGCGGACTTTAATCTACATATACACTGGGCAAACCAAATTTGCAGTAATAGTGTGGAGGACGAGTTCATGGAATGTATACAAGATAGTTTTCTAGATCGGTATGTAAGAAATAGGTATTAGAGCCAAAAATGGGGTTATTGTAAGAAATAGCTATTAGATCCAAAAATGGGGTTTTACTTCTTAAGGAACAGAGAAGATCCTTGAAGTAGCAGGCCAGGTAGATAAGGTGGTTAAGAAGGCATACGGAATGCTTGCCTTTATTAGCCGTGGCATAGAATACAAGAGCAGGGGGGTTATGCTTCAACTGTATAAAACACTAGTTAGGCCTCAGCTAGAGTACTGCATGCAGTTTTGGTCACCACATTACAGGAAAGATGTGATTGCACTAGAGAGGGTACAGAGGAGATTTACAAGGATGTTGCCAGGAGTAGAGAATCTTAGCTGTGAGGAAAGACTGGATAGGCTGGGTCTGTTTTCCTTGGAACAGAGGAGGCTGAGGGGAGACCTTATTGAGGTGTATAAAATTATGAGGGGCATTGATAAAGTGGATAGAAAGGACCTATTTTCCTTCGCATAGGGGTCAAAAACCAGGGGGCACAGATTTAAAATAATTGGTGGAAGGTTTAGAGGAGATTTGAGGGGAAATTTCTTCACCCAGTGGGTTGTGGGGGTCTGGAACTCACTGCCTGAAAGGGCGGTAGAGGCAGGAACCCTAACCACATTTAAAAAGTACTTGGATGTGCACTTGGGATGCTGTAACCTGCAGGGCTACGGACCAAGAGCTGGGAAGTGGGATATTTCTATGATTCTATGAAATAAACTGAAGAAATGTGGCCGGGAACGGATGGCAGGAATATCAGCAAGGTCAGATAACAAGCACCAAAGACAAACTTCCGAACACGGAAGTGATGAGGGAGTCATAAAATGCAAGACAATATGGAGCCAGAAAGTCATAAAATGTCCTTAAAGAAACATAACAAGACCTTTAGAACAGAGATAAGGAGGGAAATTACCTCATGAGGCTGGGGGGGGGGGGGGGGGGGCTGCTGTCAGAGGTACCCGCTCCCTTGTAATTGGACAATGGGATGGGTAAACATGATTGACACCAGGTATTCACCAGCCCATCGAAATAAGGTATAAAAACAGATGACCGAGAGAGGAAAACAGACAGCTAGGGGCGAAGGCTCCCTCGAGGTGGGAATCAATGCTGGCTTATGCCAAACACCTTGATCAAGTTTAGCCTCTGAGGTGGATCCATGCTGGTTCATAACCTAACACCTCCAACAGCTCGAGGAACGACCCAACGGAAGTGACTGGTGCTGCAGGCAGCAGAGATCAGCTGACCCGAGACCTCCAGGCTGTCTCATCGGGCATCTAACCGTCTGTCCGTCCGTCTGGTCGTGGAGTTCCGCTTCGGGGGTCGTAGATTGCTCTACTGTCACGGGTTGTATGTCTATTATACTTATCTTAACCACATGTAATATCTGATTATGCTTTAAACCGTAGCTCTTTAATAAAAAGCTTTACAACTCCTAAGACCCTTTGGGTAATCTGTGTGTGACCTGTGATCCAAATCTTACAAGTATGTTGAGGAACCAACTAGGGAACAGGCTGTTTTAGATCTAGTATTATGCAATGAGACAGGGTTAATTTAATAAACGCTGATTGGCGACACCAGCGGCGGCGGAGCATAAAACAGCAGGGGAATCAGCGCCGAACTGATTGGAGACACCAGCGGCGGCCGAACCATCAACGATTTCCCAAAAAAGCGAAGAGTGACGTCACAGGACAGCAGGTAGGTGATTGGTTGGTGAGTCTTTAGTTTTTTTTAATCTCTAATCGAGGACAGTGGTTTAAGCTAGGTGCGGGAAACTACAAAGTACTGTATTAAATTTATAGCTTAACTAGTTAAACTATTTAATATAACTATAAATAATCATTGAATAAAGACTTTAACTAATTAAATAAAGACTGCAGGGAGGACAGCCACAATGCAGACCAAGGCACCGCGGCTCAGAAGGCTGTCCAAGGGGTGGAAGAGCAGAATAGAAATGTGGTAGTAATAGGGGACTCTATAATTGGGGGAAAGATAGCGTCCTATGCAGCCAAGAACGAGAATGCCGAAGGGTGTGGGAAAGAGGGGTTCCTTTTCATGGGACACTGGCACCAGTTCTGGCACAGGAAGGAGCTGTACCGATGGGACGGGCACCACCTGAACCGGGATGGGACCCGTGTCCGAGCGGAAAGAGTATATAGGGAGGTGGCAAAGGCTTTAATCTAGTAAGAAGGGGGGAGGGATCTACAAGAAACATAAGCAGCCTAAATATAAACAAAACAGGAAAAGTGAGCATAGGAAAGAATAAAGTAAGGGAGGACATTGACGGCAAGGGAGCAAATAGAGTTATAGAACAGGAGTCTAAAAAGATGGCTAAACATAAAGTGAGAGGAAATCCTATTAAAAATGAATTAAACTGTCTGTACAGCAATGCACACAGTGTCTGTAATAAAACAGGGGTGCTGGAGGCAAGCATGTGTTGGGAGGAACCAGACATAGTAGGGATTACTGAGACATGGCTTCTGAAAAATCAGGACTGGGAATTAAACATTGCAGGGTACAACATATTTAGAAAAGATAGAGAGGGAAAAAAGGGATGTGGAGTAGCTGTACTTATTAGGGATAACATAATGGCAGATATCAGCAAGACAAAAATAAAATAAAAATAGAGATAAAAGATAATAAAGGATCAATCACACTAATAGGCGTAGTCCACAGACCATCTTTAAGTGGAAGGGAGGTGGAGGAATAAATATACAGACAAATTAGAGAAATGAATAAAAAACATAGAATAATAATCATGGGGGATTTCAACTACCCTGATATTAATTGGACAGAAGAGGTAGTTAAAGGGGATAGGGGAATGGAGTTCCTACAATGTCTACAGGACTCCTTTTTAACCCAATATGTAAAAAGCCCAACAAGGGAGGATTCGCTATTGGATCTAGTTATGGGTAATGAGCCAGAGCAGATAAGAGAAGTAAAAGTAGGGGAACATATAGGCAATAGTGACCATAATATAATACGCTTTAAGATGATAATAGAGAAGGACATAAGTATGACAAAAATCAGGTTAATAGAATGGAGAAAAGCTGATTTTGAGGGGCTGAGAATAGAACTTGGGAAGATAAAATGGGCAACAATATTGGCAAACAACGATGTAGAACGACAATGGGAAACATTTAAAACGGTGTTCAACAGAGTGCAGGAAAAATATATTCCGCTAAAAAGAACAAACTAAACACTAATGAGACTCCATGGATGAATAAAGACATAAGCGAACCAATTGTAAAAAGGATATAGAGGCACTGGAGAGGGTGCAGAGAAGATTTACAAGGATGATACCAGAAATGCGAGGGTATACATATCAGGAAAGGATGAACAGGTTGGGTCTCTTTTCTCTTGAAAATAGAAGACTGAGGGGTGACCTAATAGAGGTCTTTAAAATTATGAAAGGTTTTGATAGAGTGGATAGAGAGAGAATGTTTCCACTTGTGGAGAAGAGCATAACTAGAGGCCATCAATATAAGATAGTCACCAAGAAATCCAATAGGCAATTCAGAAGAAACTTCTTTACCCAAAGAGTGGTGAGAATGTGGAACTTGCTACTACAGGGAGTGGTTGAAGCGAATAGTATAGATACATTTAAGGGGAGGCTAGACAAGCATATGAGGGAGAAGGGAATAGAGGGTTATGCTGATAGATTTAGTTGAAGAAAGACAGGAGGAGGCTCGAGTGGAGCATAAACGCCGACATGGACTGGTTGGGCTGAATGGCCTGTTTCTGTGCTGTATATCCAATGTAATCCTATGTAATTAATAACCTTGCAGTAAAGGGGTCTTTAGGGAAGAGTGACCATAATGTGATAAAATTTTATATTAAGTTCGAAAGTGATTTTGTTAAATCCGAAACTAGGGTCTTAAATCTAAACAAAGCAAACAACGTAAGCATGAGGGGCGAGTTGCCTAAGGTAGATTGGGAAACTACATTAAAAGGCATGATGGTAGAAAAGCAATGGCTTGCATTTAAGGACTTAATACAGAATTTACAACAAATATACATTCCTTTAAGGCACAAAAACCCCACAGGAAAAGTGGTCCAACCGTGGCTAACAAGATAAGTTAAAGATAGTATTAGATCAAAAGAAGAGGCTTATAATGCTACCAAAAAGAATAGTAAGCCTGAGGATTGGGAGAATTTTAGAATTCAGCAAAGGAGGACCAAAAAATTGATAAAGAAAGGGAAAGTTGAATATGAGAGTAATCTAGCGAGAGACATAAAAACAGACTCTAAAAGCTTCTATAGGTATGTAAGAAGGAAAAGATTAGCAAAATTAAACGTGGGTCCCTTACAGGCTGAGACAGGAGAAAATATAATGGGGAATAAGGAAGTGGCTGAGAAATTGTCTATCTTCACAAAAAACTCCCAGAAATAGTGGAGAACCAAGGGTCTAGCAAGAATGAGGAACGGAAAGAAATTAGTATTAGTAAAAAATGAGTACTGGAGAAATTAATGGGACTGAAAGCCGATAAATCCACTGGACCTGATGGCCTACATCCTAGGGTTTTGAAAGAGGTGGCTATAGAGATAGTGGATGCATTGGTTGTCATCTTCCAAAATTCCATAGATTCTAGAACAGTTCCTGCAGATTGGAAGGTAGCAAATGTAACCCCACTATTTAAGAAAGGAGGGAGAAAGAAAACAGGGAACTACAGACCAGTTAGCCTGACATCAGTAGTAAGGAAAATGCTAGAATCTATTATTAAGGGCGTGTAACAGGGCACTTAGAAAATAATAATAGGATTGGGCAGAGTCAACACGGATTTATGAAAGGGAAATCATGTTTGACAAATCTGTTAGAGTTTTTTGAGGTTGTAACTAACAGAATAGCTAAGGGGGAACCAGTGGATGTGGTGTATTTGGATTTTCAGCAGGAATTCGATAAGGAGCCACACAAGGGGATATTAAACAAAATTAGGGCTCATGGGATAGGGGGTAATATACTAGCATGGATTGAGGATTGGTTAACGGACAGAAAACAGTGAGTAGGAATAAACGGGTCATTTTCTGGTTGGCAGGCTGTAACTAGTGGGGTACCGCAAGGATCAGTGCTTGGGCCTCAGCTATTCACAATCTATATCAATGATTTGGATGAGGGGACGAAATATAATGGCCCGAAAATTAGTCCTAATACGCGAGAGTACGCACTGTGTACTCTCGCGTTTTAGGTCTCCAATTGCCGGTTTCCAGCATGCACTGCGCATGCGCGGGAAACCGGCACTTCGTGAATTCAAAAGGGGGCAGTTCCTAAGTGAACCGTGTGCGCGCTACAGGCTGCGCGCACGCAGTGCACTTAGTGCTTTGAACGCGCAGGTAAGCATGGAAGATTTTACACATAAAGAAAGGAGGCGTAAGACCCTCTTTTAACAAGGTAAGTAGTTAATTAAGTATTATTTTAATTTTTTTTCAACAGGTTTATCTTTTTTAGAGACTTTAAAGAAAGGTAAGTTTATTTTTATAACTTTTAAAAAGATTTTAAATTTTTTCAAAAATTTAATTTTTTGTTTAAAGTGGTTAATTTATTTAACTATACTTATTTTATTAATGTGATGGCTTTTAAAAAAATTTAATTGAGGTTTAGCTGTTCTTTTGGGGGGGTATAGTATTCATAGCTTTGACAGGTCTTCCTGTCAAAACTATGAATGACAGATGGTGTGCTGCCATTGGCTCTAACTGAATCACGTGATCCCAGAGCTCGCACGAACTAATTGCGTCTCTGGGTCACGCAAACACTGCACAGCTGCAGCCTTGAAACTAAAGTTCGTGTGGGCCCGGAGGAAAAAGGTAGGCGCGGAGTGAGATATCGCGGGGAAGCCTTACCCCCGCGTGAACACTCAGGGGTAAAAATTGAGTCGCGCCCCATTTGGGGCGCTAACCTCGCCGGGGCGCGACTTTTAGCGCCCCGAAAAAATTAGCGGCCCCGCGCCGGAACTTCAGTGGTTGCGCCCCAAGAGGGAAGCGGGGCGCCACTGGAAGCACCCCGCATCCCTCTTGGGGCGCTGCGAGTGAATATCCTGGCGCTACGTGCCGCAGCGCCATGCGCTGCGGCACGTCGCGCCGCGGTATTGCAGGCCTTTCTCCCCTTCTTAAAGGGGAGGGACCCTGCGCAGCGCGAACCGGGGCCCAGCTGGGCCCCCAGGGATCGGGAGTGCCGGCAAAAGAGCCCGGCACTCAAGAGAAGTGTCGGGCTCTTGGAGCGCAGCCGGCACTTCACGGTGGGGGGGCTTCACGGGGGCCGGGGGCAGGTGCTGGCAGGCGGCCAGCAACAAAAATGGCCGCCTGCCACCTCCCCTTTAAATATCGCCGCCCCGGCCGCACGTACGCCCCCCTGAACCCGTCGGACATAGCGTCTGGCGGTAAATCAGGGGGCGCGACTGAAGATCACGGCCGGGGCGCGAGCGGGGCGCTGCGCACGGCGATGACGTCATCGCCGGCGGCGCAGCGCCACAGGGCGCTACCGGCTGCCGCCGCCGCTAACCTCCCACTAAATTTTTCGGGAGGCGTGGGCGGCGCTGCGCCCGGGCGTTAGCTGCTTTACGCCCCATTAGCGCCCTCTTAAGGCGCTAACGGGAGGCGCAAGCAGCTGAATTTTTCCCCCTCAGTGTTTAATTTCTGGGCCAATATATCCAAGTTTGCTGATGATACAAGGCCAGGTGCAAATGTAAGTTGTGAGGAGGATGCAAGGAGGCTTCAAGGGGCTATAGACAGGCTAAGTGAGTGGGCAAGAATATGGCAAATGGAATATAATGTGGAGAAATGTGAAGTTATCCACTTTGGTAGGAAAATAGAAAAGCAGAGTATTTTTTAAATGGTGAGAGATTGGGAAATGTTGGTGTTCAGTGGGACCTGGGTGTCCTTGTACACGAAGCACTAAAAGTTAACATGCAAGTACAGCAAGCAATTAGGAAAGCAAATGGTATGTTGGCCTTTATTAGCCTGAGGATTGGGAGCAGTTTAGGATTCAGCAAAGGAGGACAAAGGGATTAATTAAGAGGGGAAAAATAGAGTATGAGAGTAAGCTTGCAGGGAATATAAAAACTGACTGTAAAAGCTTCTATAGATATGTGAAGAGAAAAAGATTGGTGAAGTCAAGCGTAGGTCCCTTGCTGTCAGAATCAGGGGAATTTATAATGGGGAACAAAGAAATAGCAGACCAATTAAATACATACTTTGGTTCTGTCTTCACAAAGGAGGGCACAAATAACCTCCCAGAGATGTCGGGGAACATAATGAGAGGGAGGAACTGAATGAAATCAGTATTTGTAGGGAAATGGTGTTAGGGAAATTGATGGGATTGAAGGCCGATAAATCCCCAGGGCCTGATAATCTACATCCTAGGGTACTTAAGGAAGTGGCCCTAGAAATAGTAGATGCATTGCTGGTCATCTTTCAAAATTCTATAGACTCTGGAACAGTTCCCATGGATTGGAGGGTAGCTAATGTAACCCCACTATTCAAAAAAGGTGGTAGAGAGAAAACGGGGAATTATAGATCGGTAAGCCTGACATTGGTAGTGGGGAAAATGCTAGAGTCCATTATAAAAGATGTAATAGCAGAGCACTTGGAAAACAGTGACAGGATCGGACAAAGGCAACATGGATTTACAAAAGGTAAATCATGCTTGACTAATCTACTGGAATTTTTTGAGGATGTAACTGGTAGAATAGATAAGGGAGAACCAGTGGATGTGGTGTATTTGGACTTTCAGAAGGCTTTCGATAAGGTCCCGCATAAGAGATTAGCATGCAAAGTTAAAGCACATGAGATTGGGGGTAAGGTACTGACTTGGATAGAGAACTGGTTGGCAGACAGGAAGCAAAGAGTTGGAATAAACAGGTCTTCTTCCGAGTGGCAGGCAGTGACGAGTGGGGTACCGCAGGGATCGGTGCTAGGATCCCAGTTATTCACAATATAATGATCTAGACGAGGGAACTAGATGTAATATCTCCAAGTTTGCAGACGACACAAAGCTGGGTGGGCGTATGTGTTGTGAGGAGGATGCAGAGAAACTCCAGTATGATTTGGACAGGTTGGTTGATTGGGCAGATGCATGGCAGATGCAGTATAATGTGGATAAATGCGAGGTTATCCACTTTGGTGGCAAAAACAGGAAGGCAGATTATTATCTGAACGGCAATAGATTGGGAAAAGGGGAAGTGCAACGAGACCTGGGTGTCCTTGTGCACCAGTCGCTGAAGGTAAGCATGCAGGTGCAACAGGCGGCTAAGAAGGCAAATGGTATGTTGGCCTTCATAGCGAGAGGATTCGAGTACAGGAACAAGGATGTCTTGCTGCAGTTGTACAGGGACTTGATGAGACCACACCTTGAGTATTGTGTGCAGTTTTGGTCGCCTTATCTGAGGAAGGATGTTCTTGCCATGCAGGTAGTGCAGCGAAGATTCACCAGACTGATACCTGGGATGGCAGGAATGACGTATGAAGAGAGATTGGGTCGATTGGGCTTGTATTCGCTAGAGTTTAGAAGAATGAGAGGGGATCTCATTGAAACTTATAAAATTCTAACAGGACTAGACAGACTAGATGCAGGAAGGATGTTCCCGATGGCGGGGGAGTCCAGAACCAGAGGTCACAGTCTAAGGATAAGGGGTAAGCCATTTAGGACTGAGATGAGGAGGAATTTCTTCACCCAGAGAGTGGTGAACCTGTGGAATTCTCTACCACAGAAGGCAGTTGAGGCCAATTGATTAAATATATTCAAGAAGGAGATAGATATATTTCTTAAGGCTAAAGGGATCAAGGGATATGGGGAGAAAGCAGGGACAGGGTACTGAATTTGGATGATCAGCCATGATCTCATTAAATGGCAGAACAGGCTCAAGGGGCCGAATGGCCTACTCCTGCTCCTATCTTCTATGTTTCTATGTTTATTACAAGAGGATTTGAGTATAAGAGTAAAGACGTCTTACTGTAATTATATAGGGCCCTGGTGAGACCACACCTGGAGTATTGTGTACAGTTTTGGTCTCCTTGCCTAAGGAAGGATATACTTGCCATAGAGGGAATGCAATGAAGGTTCACCAGACTGATTCCTGGGATGGGGGGATTGTCCTATGAGGAGAGATTGAGTAGACTAGGCCTATATTTTCTCGAGTTTAGAAGAATGAGAGGTGATCTCATTGAAACATACAAAATTCTTACAGGGCTTGACAGGGTAGATGTAGGGAGGATGTTTCCCTTGGCTGGGGAGTCTAGAACCAGGGGTCACAGTATCAGAATAAGGGGTCGGCCATTTATGACTGAGATGAGGAGAAATTTCTTCACTCAGGGTGGTGAATCTTTGAAATTCTCTACTCCAGAGGGCTGTGGAGGCTCAGTCGTTGCATATATTTAAGACAGAGATCGATAGATGTTTTGATATTAAGGGAATCAAGTGATATGGGAATAGTGCAGGAAAGTGGAGATGAGGTAGAAGATCAGCCATGATCTTATTGAATGGCGGAGCAGGCTCAAAGGGTCAAATGGCCTACTCCTGCTCCTATTTCTTACGTTCTTATATTCTTATAATCCCTGGTCCCCAAAGGTAATCAGGCAAAACTCTACAAAAGGTTTCTAATCTCGCATGAAGCATGTTAGCTGAAAACTTGTGCTCTCTAGCTCTGTGCTCACAGTCAAAATCAAATAATGTGCTTATATTTATATAATCTGTGGCTCTCACTATTTTAAAGAGAGAGCAAAAAGAAGGAAAGAACAACCTCCTCTGAAAAAAGCTCTATAACCCTCAATCTTGCTTCTCAACAGATATCATCCAGCTCTCTCTTAAAGGTAACAACTGACCTCCTTCTCTAGCTTGTCTATATATCCACTATTCTGTTGGGAAAAAAATATTTCTCTAATCTGTAACCTTGCTTGAGGCTTGTGAATTTTATATTCATGCCCTCAATGCTTAATGTCCAAATTAGTGTGTTTACTTCAACCTTATTTATACCTTGCACAACAAACCTTAAACATATATAATTACCCAAGAAGTGCAGTGAAACTGAGAGTCTGAAGCTGAAGATTGAATTCCTGCTGGTGTATTGTAAGTAATGAAAGATCCTTCAATTTATTAGTCCCTAAGTACTTTAAGTGGGAAAGTCTAATTAGATTGGCCAGCAAGAGCTGTATATCTGGAGAGAAGAGTATTATGAAAAGAAATAGAAGGAATGAGAAGAGTGGAAGAACAAGAAAAAATAACAACTTGTATTTATAAAAGTGGATTATGATTGGAAGCAATCTAAGATGATAGGAATCAAGGCAAGGAGGAGGTATGAGACCATTGTTAGAAAAGGAGTTAAACAGCAGACATGTGATGTTGGGCACTTTGGATAGGGAGATGATAGCAGCAACAAGAGAGGTAATAGAAAGAGGATTTCCAAGTGATTCACAGATAATTTTAAGAGTTAGCCTAGTAATGTTTTTCAATACAGAAATGTCTGATGCTTTAATTAATTATGATGAATTATTTGCTAGTGAGCATGTGAACATGATTTGGCAGACTCAAAAAGTATTTTAACAGCAATGAGGCAATTAACTATATAAAGGGAAGAAGACTTGGACACTGGTTAGCATTTATATAGAATTATATCGAATTTACAGCACAGAAATAGGCCATTCAGCCCAACTGGTCTGTGTCAGTGTTTATGCTCCACACAAGCCTCCTCCCACCCTACTTCATCAAACCCTGTCAGAATATCCTCCTATTCCTTTCTCCCTCATGTAGCTATCTAGCTTTCCCTTAAATGCATCTATGCTATTCGCCTCAACTACCCCATTTGGCAGCAAGTTCCACATTCTGTCCACTCTCTGGGTAAAGAAGTTTCTCCTGATTGGATTTATTAGTGACTGTCTTATATTTATGACCCCTAGTTTTGGATTCCCCCACAAGTCCACATCTTCTCTACGCCTACCCTATTAAACCCCTTCATAATCTGAAAGACCTCGATTAGCTCATTATTACCTTTATTACCATCGCAGTAACCCATGACTAGTTGAATTTGAAAATTAAGAAACCGATGGGAAAATGAGAACGACAGGTTGCAGTAAAAAAGCAGACAGTAACATTCAGGTTACACATAGAAAGTACAGCTAAAATGATTGGCAGTGATGTTTGATCTAGGAATTTGGATTATAAAGGAGTGAGTGGGATGACCCAACTGGCCTTTTTTTTAATGTTCCTACACTCCTCTACATTTTTTTTAGAACCTCTAAAGATCAACAAAACAACAAACTTTTGAAGACTACCAAAAGAAAAGTTAAAAGGACTGAGTTTGCACTAGAGGCAGGGATCCTCACTGATACTGGGAAATTCATCCATAATAGATGGCAAATCGTAGAAAGCGATTTTCCGACGTGCAAGATAGTGCAAAGTTGAAAATTACTCCAAATATACAAGCAAAAAAAAAATACAATATGGTATAAATGACATAAATAAAGCGTATATTTCCTTGGATTGATGTAAGTATTCTTACCTTGTAATCAAGGACAGGACTTTTTTCTGATAAATTAAAAACAAGAATTAGTATCAGACAGAATCAGAACTTGTATTTCTTAGTATAACAGCTGAAAAATGAATTATTTGAATATCTATGAATAAATATTTACTTTACAAAGAGGTTATCAAGAATATCCCCTTGACAACGCACATGTGTTAAACATACATATTTTTATGTAAAATCTTTGACATGGACCTTCAAGGAGAGCTGCCAACTTGACCAATCCATGCAGTGGAAATAGTGCAGCAAGAAGGTTACTGACCTTACTAGGGGTCTGATGAAAGGCCATTGACCTGAAACGTTGACCTTGATTTTAAGTCCCTCCCCACCACCCGCCACCACCCCACCCCCCACTCAACCAATAGGCAGGAAAGGGTCGGGCAAGGGGTTAAAATTTTGAAATATTAACAGCAGCGATTCAGGACATCATCGAGGCTTCCGCTAAAAGCAGGTGGGGGTCTATTTAAGATGCAAAAGTTGTGGCCCGATGACATCATCAGCGCCGCGAGGTAATATTAACATTAAGCCTGGGACGGGACAGGTCCCCGACAGTGGCCTCGTCCCGCCCGCTGACCAGCGAGTGAATCTGGCTGGGTGTCGGGTGAGACATCGGGAAGTTTTATTTAAATGAGTCCCTGCCATTAAGATCGGCCAGGCCTCCATGTCCCCGGACTCTCTGGGTGCGCCGTCCGCTACTGGGGTCACGACCACCATTCTCGCTCCCCTGTAAAAATCGAGGCCGTTACCTCTGTTTCTCTCTCCACAGACGCTGCCTGACCTGCTGAGAGTTTCCAGCATTTTCTGTTTTTAGTTCAGATTTCCAGCATCTGCAGTATTTTGCTTTTGTAATGAACTGACTAGTTCAGGCAAGATAAGAGGAACCACCCAGACCTCCCATTAATACAGCTCCCGATTGACTTCAGTGGAAACTAAAATCAGGAGAGATGTTTAACGGGCGGCCGAGTCGATATTGCCCGATTTACACTATCATCCAAAGTCAAAATTACCCCCGTCAATCTAATGATTCCAGCCACTTTGACAATTTTACCTTAAAATAAATTGATAGTAAATTTTTAACATTAGATATCGTTCCTTAGCAAACACATGCAGTAGTTGTGAACGTATTAGTGCCGATTTTCTGAGTTTGTGCTGCTGGTGGGGAGCCTCGCTTGCCGGATGCACATATCGTGAAATGTCAGGCCAACGATTTTCCATCCATTAAAATGAATTGACAGAAAGTCCAACTTCAGACAACATGCCCACGATTTCCCAATATACAAGGCTGCACTTAGAAAATCAGCCTCAATTTTGTTTAATTTTGACTATTTTTAGTGTTGCCAATCGGTCTTTGTCAATCATGACTTTTAACTGTTGTAAAACAAGCCTTAGTTTGCCAGCAGGAGCAGCAATACAGAAACTAAAGGTAAATATTTTCCATTTTCCAATCATTTATTATACATTACTTAATCTTTCACTTTACTTTGCCTTCAACGATTACCATTTTATCCTGTTTGCTTTTACTCCAGACTTTAAAAATAGGAGAGGTCTGTGATATATGTCGTGCAATATGTTGCATAATGTAGAGTCAGATTGATTTTCAAACAAGGATTACTGTTTTGTCAATTCTGAGTGATCCACATACTATAGAGCCCTTTTTAATCCCCCTTCCCATGCCTGATGAGAATGGGATCTGCGGGGGGGGGGGTGGGGGGGGCGGGGGTTGGAGGGGGATAAAATATCGGCAGCATGGTATTCTCTCATTAAAATGAAAAAGTAGGGGACTGCTGATATCATTCAGAACCGACGAGATTTTAACGTGTTCCGTGCCCGGTGACGGCCTATCCAAGGAAACCTGGCACCACACAGGAGCAGACTCAGAATCGTGCTGAGAAAGTAATGAGGCCTGGGACTTAAAATGGCCCTGGCCATAGGCCCATGAATCGGTGCGAGCCTGCCGCTCGAACCACTGGCCCCACGCTCGCCTCTCGTACTGGTTTGATTATGCTGTGTATCGTTAGTGAAACCAAATGTTTTTGCTTTATTCATGGTATGATTTGATAAAATTTTAAGATATATTTAACTATAGATTCAAAAATATATGTGCAGTCTCACAAATTAATGGTAATATATTTTCATATATTTATGAAGATATAAATTTTTCTTAAGAACAGTACCTTTTTAAGGCCACTTAATTGCATAGATTTCACTTCAAGTATATTTACATGAGAGTGAATGGAAATGATCTTGCTCACTGAAATATTTAACTGTACATGAATTTAACTATTCAAAGATGATCTTAGACAAGCTACGGTATTCATTGTAATAATGTGACATCCCTAGTATTACACAAATACTCCAAAATAAGGCCCTACCACAGCCTTGTCTTGACATAGTCATCTGTAAAAATACAGTTTTGAATCTAAGGGGTAGAAATTGGACCTCGTTGTGCTCATTTTACAGGTGATATAACGGGCACAATGAGGGCCAGCTTCGGGGACCAACATCCCGAGCCCAAAGGACGGGTGAAAGACGTCCAACCCGATATTGGGTCGGGAGATTTGTCAAGTATCCCTGACGGCTCCCCAAAACAAGTGTTTAGGCCCCTTACATACCTAATTGAGGGGCCTAACGCCTGTTTTAGGGCCCTTCTGTTAAATTCGAACAGGAAAGAGCCAGGGCGATTTTAACTGCCCACCTGCCAGGTTCCTGCTGAGTGTGTCGGGTTAAAATTAAAATTCACTCTCTAATCCCGCTCCACCAGTGGAATAGACCTTCTATCCATCAGCTACCAAGGATGTGTACTCTGTTGCAAATTGCAGAGTTGGTGTCATTGCCATAGTTGCCCTTATTGGTACAACAGAAGTGGCTACCCACACTTTTGGGTGGAGTTTAGAGCAGCACCATTCCACTCTATGTCGGAGTCTGAGGCAAAAGATAAAATATAGATTTTTTCTCCAAAGCGACACATTGCCGTTCATTTTAAGATAATCGAGTCCCTTTTCTGGCACACCATTCTGAGGCCTTAGTAAGGCCCAGTATGGGACCTACGCCTGCTCTCAGGTCTGACTGGGCCTATTGGTGGCGTACTGGGCAGAATTCGCAGGGTAGCCTGGGAATGCCCCCAAACTTGGCCCCCAAAGCAGTGCTGTGACATGGGGTGGGGGGGGGGGGGGGGTGTGGAACAGGGCACATGTGCAGGCAGAGGACTCACCCATTCCCCTCCCTATCTGGAATTGGGGCCGATTTGTACATTGGGTGGAAATCCAGTGGATCTGGGTTTGGCCCCAAATTGTGAGCCCCTGCGAGCGATCTACCCAACTTCCACCCTCGAACCCCACTAGAAGTTCGGGCCTTAGTGTTCAATTAGAGAGTTTCTTGCCCTTCCTATGACCCTTTCATATAGTATTATGATTTATGGTGTTTCTTTTTAACAAAATAAAACTGTTATGATGAAACTTCAAATTCTTGAAAATAGCACAATGGAAACTACAATCCATAGATTTTCAATATTATTGAAATGTGACCTTTTACGATTTAATGTTAATAAATTAATTCAAATACCTGAAGCCTGGAAAGGGACTTTTACAGGCTTTACAGTTCTGTCAACAGCTGGGCCTGTGGAAAAACAAAAACATCTGGATGACTGGAATGGTTCTGTCACATTCTTCTATATTTGTTTCTCATTAATCATAGCACATCTAATGAAATATTCAGATCTCTCTGAGCATGCTGGCAGTCAGCCTATTCTTTTTGGAGTGATGTACATCAATAATGTGTTCTGTTAATGGTCAAAACTTCACAAAATAAGCTAAGTTGCATACAGTTGTATCACAAACATTAAAATGTCAGAAAGTAAATTAATAGAGAGTTAATGATCAATTAATGATCTTTCCATGTAGATTGTTACATTGCCAATTTTGGTGAAATACCAAACTAATTTTTAGGGGGTGAAATTGTGTGCCTTTGCGCCTCAGGGGCGCTAACGGGGCACAAATGGCTTTGCGACCGGGTGCGGCGCGGGCATTGACTCCCGCCATACTCGCCGGGAGTTTTGCGGCAGCGTTTCGGCATTGCGCCCCGATCTCCTTCGCCTGGAGATCGTGACGTCATCGCCGTGCGCATCACCCCGGTAGCGCCCCGGATCCGAAATTGACTTCCGCCCCCTGCAGCAGCGCCGGTTGAAAACACTGACAGCTGCAGGAGGCAGCATCGGGTGGCCAGCCACTTCAGGGGCGAGGATTAAAGGCGAGGTGGCCGAGGTAACTAAAAAAAAACAGATTCCTGTCCACGATCGATCAGCCTGGCACTCTGCTTGAGTGTTGGGCTGATCGCGCGGAATCGCGGCTGCCTTGGTGGTCCAGGTAGATACTTTTAAATTGCAGAGCCTGTAGCGATGGCCTTTCCCTTTAAGGGAGGGAAGGAGCCTTTGAACACGACAGTGCTGCATGGCCCAGTGTGCAGCGTTGCTGATGTCTCCGCCCCGCTCTCCGGTGTTAGTGCCCTAAGAAGGAAGTGGAGCGCTTGAGTTAGCGCTCCACTTCCCTCTTGGGGCGCTAAAACTCAGGGGGACCATTTTGGGGTGCTAACTTTAGCGCCCGGTGCTAATTAGAGCCGGCGACTGTGAAATTCAGTTTTAGCCCCCCAAGAGGGAGGTGGAATGCTAATTCAAGTGCTCCATTTCCTTCTTAGAGCGCTAACCTCGAATATCGGGGCGTTGCGTTCTGCAGCGCTACGCACTGGGCCACGTAGCGCTGCCGCATGGAAGGGCTCCTCCCTTCATTAAAGGGAATGGCCCAAGCCCACAACTCTGCGGGGCCCTACCTGGAGCACCGGGGAGCGGGGTGCCGTGCCAGCAGCCCGGCACACAAGAGGAGTGTCGGGCTGCCAGATCACGGCACGGATCCCGTGTTCGAAGACTCAACGGGCCGCGACAAGTAAGTCGACTGATTTTTTTTTCCGCCGCCCGCCACCTCCCCTTTACTTAGCGCCCCATGAGCCTCCTGCCGCTCCGTTCCCGCCCCCTGAATTGGTCGCTTTCATCGCCCTGCGCAGATTCAGGGGGCGCGGGCCAATTTTGCAGGCAGGGTGAAAACGGGGCGCTGCGCACGGTGACGATGTCGTCATCGCCTGCGCAGCAGAGCGGGGCGCTACCGGTTACTGCTGCTGCTGCTAAACTCCCGCTGAATTTAGCGGGAGTCGTTAGCGGCGCCGCGCCTGGGCAAAAAGTCGTTTGCGCCCCGTTAGCATGTTCCAGAGGTGCTAATGGGAGGCGCTAAGGTACCCAATTTCTAGCCCTCAATATCCCGGTCACCGGCGCTAATTAGCGCCGGGTGCTGTTAGTGCCCCAAAATGGTTGATAGCAAATTTTCCCCCTTAATTGTTTTAGTCACTCTATTTTATAAAAATACTTCAATGTACAGTAAACCATACAAGGTACATTGTTTATCATTAAAAGATAAAACTTTTACTTTATAATAAATATAGTTCACAAACACAGTCTTACAGAGGAGGGGGCAGGTCTGGTTGGGGTTGTCTATGCGGCTGCATATTTTTCACAGCTGGTCTACACAATGTCACGTTAAATTACTACAATGCCTGAAACCACTCAACTTGGCAGATAATAGGAAGCCATTCTGAAGAAAACTGTTTGCTAGTTAAATACAGGCAGTAGGTACCAAAATGGGACTGAGAAAGGAGCTACAAAAAGGGAAGCTGATGAATCAGGGCCAAGGATGAACACAGATCACTGCGTTCGATTTCCTGAAGAAAGTGGAGCCGTTTACTGAGGGTGGGAGGCAAATCGATTAATAAGTTTGTAAAAGGGCTTCTGCGGCAGTACCTTGAGCAACGAAACCTCCGTGACTGTCAGAACTTTTCTTGTCTCTTTGCATCTAGAAAGCAACCATAGGTTAGAAATATGACAGCAAATCAAAACATCAGGGAGAACAAAGTAAATCAGGCTGTAAAGGTTTTGTCCATTATTTAATTTGCATTCTTGCAAGTTAACATATAATGGTTTCAAAATATGCAATTAAGTTATAGTTCATCCCCATCATATCAAACTCTATAATAGTACCCTTGTGTTACAATAAACTTTCCCTGGTGAAGAGTTTTTTTTTTATTCGTTCACAGGATGTGGCGTCGCTGGTAAGGCCAGCATTTATTGCCCATTCCTACTTGCCCTTGAGAAGGTGGTGGTGAGCCGCATTCTTGAACCGCTGCAGTCCGTGTGGTGAAGGTACTCCCACAGTGCTGTTAGGGAGGGAGTTCCAGGATTTTGACCCAGCGACTATGAAGGAACCGCAATATATTTCCAAGTCAGGATGGTGTGTGATTTGGAGGGAGTTTGCAGGTAATGGTGTTCAATTGTGCCTGCTGCCCTTGTCCTTTGAGGTGGTAGAGGTCGTGGGTTTGGGATCTGCTGTTGAACAAGCCTTGGCGAGTTGCTGCAGAGCATCTTGTAGATGGTACACACTGCAGCCACGGTATGCCGGTGGTGGAGGGAGTGAATGTTTAAGGTGGTGGATGGGGTGCCAGTCAAGTGGGCTGCTTTGTCTTGGATGGCGTCAACCTTCTTGAGTATTGTTGGAGCTGCACTCATCCAGGCAAGTGGAGAGTATTCCATCACACTCCTTACTTGTGTCTTGTAGATGGTGGAAAGGCTTTGGGGAGTCAGGAGGTGAGACGCTCGCCACAGAATACCCTGCCTCTGACCTGCTCTTGTAGCCACAGTATTTATGTGGCTGGTCCAGTTAAGTTTCTGGTCAATGGTGACCCCCAGAAGGCTGATGGTGGGGGATTTGATGATGGTAATGCCGCTGAATGTCAAGGGGCGGTGGTTAGACTCTGTTGTTGGAGATGGTCATTGCCTGGCACTTATGTGGTGCGACTATTACTTGCCACTTATCAGCCCAAGCCTGAATGTCGTCCAGGTCTTGTTGCATGCAGACACGGATTGCTTCATTATCTGAGGAGTTGTGAATGGCGCTGGACACTGTGCAGTCATCAGCGAACATCCCCACTTCTGAACCTATGATTGAGGGAAGGTCATTGATGAAGCAGTTGAAGATGGTTGGGCCTAGGACACTGCCCTGAGGAACTCCTGCAGCGATGTCCTAGGCCTCCAACAACTACAACCATCTTCCTTTGTGCTAGGTATGACTCCAGCCAGTGGAGAGTTTCCCCCCTGGTTCCAATTGACTTCAATTTTACTAGGGCTCCTTGATGACACACTCGGTCAAATGCTGCCTTGATGTCAAGGGCAGTCACTCTCACCTCACATCTGGAATTCAGCTCTTTTGTCCATGTTTGGACCAAGGCTGTAATGAGGTCTGGAGCTGAGTGGTCCTGGCGGAACCCAAACTGAGCATCGGTGAGCAGATTATTGGTGAGTAAGTGTTGCTTGATAGCATTGTCGACGACACCTTCCATCACTTTGCTGATGATTGGGAGTAGACTGATGGGGTGGTAATT
This sequence comes from Squalus acanthias, assembly GCA_030390025.1. Classification (NCBI taxonomy): domain Eukaryota; kingdom Metazoa; phylum Chordata; class Chondrichthyes; order Squaliformes; family Squalidae; genus Squalus; species Squalus acanthias. Next base: position 119,149,218 of record CM059426.1, on the reverse strand, counting down.
GGCCGGATTGGATTTGTCCTGCTTTTTGTGGACAGGACATACCTGGGCAATTTTCCACATTGTCGGGTAGATGCAAAGCTCCACTAAAGACATTAGTTCAAATGTCCATAGGATAAGCTGCTAAATTAAATCTATTAATTTGCTGCGCTCCCTGAATTTGTAATAAGAAGTATGTTTGGATTTTAAGCATTACTTGGGTCAGTATTTAAGGATGACTTGTATCATTTTGAAATGTCCGTTCTGAATTATATATTATTTGGTACAATTACAGTAGAGATAACACTGCAGTCAAACTATAAATATAACAATTACTTACATTGCTGCTCCTGAACTGTGTGCTGAGTTCTATATTCACCATTGACTGCTGTCTAAGGGCTGTTTGGGGTCTCTGACGTGGGGATAAACCATCCTTTGGACAAATTGGGGGTGGTATTGTCGGTAAACACCGCTTATCTGTAAAAATTCCAAACATTTTTAACTAACATTTCTGTAAAAAAATGTGAAGCATTATGTGACGGCAGGAAATGGTGGCTGATCAAGTTTTATCGTACAAGACTATGTTATTTAAATTTTAATTTCAATGCATGTGTTATGTCATGTTTGTGCTATCAAATAAATGCTGATTTTTCAAAAAAAATGAGTCTTGGAATAAATATGTCACAGTCATTTAGAATCTGAAAAATGTTTTGGGGTATGAATAACAGTGTTACTGGGTGGGGGGTGGGGGGAGGAAATGAACCAGTAATGCTGATCGGACCAGACTGTAGAATCTTTGGCTCCGATATGAACTCGGAGACACGTTGGGAGGGGGTGGGGGGAGGGGTGGGGGGCTTTGATATTGTGTGGGAAACCTGGAAGAAAGTTCAGCGCGTCTGTCAGTGGCATTTTAGTGCAGTTACTTCATTATCATTTTACTTCCATGTTTGCCGACAATTGCGCGACAGCGGACGTGATGAGGACCCGCATGATGTGGTCACAACTCCAGCATTTAAAGGCCAATCCAAAGATGGAATTTGGAGGAGTTTGGAGTTGGAAGCAAGAGAAGACAAGGTGTGATAATGGATCAAGGACGCTCCTAAGCTGTGCCCCGCTTCAATAATGGCTCCCTTGATGTACTGCTGGGGGCTGTGAGTAGCCAGAGAGAGATACTCTTCCCCAGCAATGGGAGGAAGAAACCTGTTGCTGCCACGCCTGTTAAAATGGCACAGGTTGCGAGTGCAGTTTGGACAAGTTGAGTACCATAAAGTGCACCCATCATTCTCTTTCTATGCACTTCCTCACATCCCCATTTATCCATCCACCACTGCCACTCACCCTCATCCTCATGCAATTTTATCCCTCTATCTGATAGTCAACCTCACCAAACGTATTGCATCCATCACGTGAACACATGCTATTACAGTCACTCACAGGTCTGTTTCCCCGTTGATGGAGAAGAGAACACAGAACACTAGGGAGAGGGAGAGAACCGGAGGTGGTCCTTCACAGATTTCCCAACTAACAACAGCAGGAGTCCGTGGACCTTGCGGACGATGAATCCTTCTGAGGGTGCACTGTCACAGGACTCATGCTTACCATGCATCAGCTCAGATACTCACACTTTGGTGGGACCAGTTAGACAGAGAGTTGCGTTTTCACCTGGTGGTTCATACTTCACAAGTGAGCAAGAGCAGATGGTGGTGGCAAGGACAGCTATAAAGAGTCTATGTCGGAGCCCTCTCCAAACTCTGCTCAGCTGGACACAGATGCTGTACCCCGGGGGTGTTGATGAAAAGGATAATCATTGAGGAGCAGCAGAGAATGTGCGATGTACTGACAGGCTTTCCAAGCACACTGACCATGATTGTAGAGAGATTGGAGGAATCCACCTCAAGCAAGAGTGAGATGATGTCACAGGGCATTGCGATGATGTCTTCTTTCATGGATAGAGTGGCAACTCCGTGGAACATCAAATGCGGCAATCAACTGAGTCCATACATGCCTTGACCATGGCCGTGCACACTCTGGAATGCCAACATGTCTGTTGCCTTAAATAGGATGACAGATACCTGAGCCTTGGTCTTACAATGTCGTACTGATCTGCACCAAAGTGCTCTCCTGCAGAGTGGTTGCAGTGAAGTGTGGCTGGCCCATGAGAGGGATGATGGCGAAAGGGGACATGGAAGTGGGGACTCCATTCAAAGCACTCCCACTTCTCACCTGTTGCCCCCCCCCTCTCCCCCCTGCCCGCCCCCCCTCAGCCAGTACCCGACATGCTGCCTCGTATCCCGATGGCAGAGTCTGTCCCTGCACAGGTGCATGTGGAGCAGTCTTTGGTGGGGCCTTCAGGGGCTCCAAAACCCAGATGTCATCGGCCAAGAACATCTCAGCAGTCAGAGCAGGGTTCTGAGCAACCTGCCTCTACCTCTGCTGAAGCCACAGGGGTTGCACCATGTGGGAGGGGTAGGAAAAGGAAGAGTAAACCTTTGTAGTTGCACAAGGGTATGCACATGGGTGTATGAGAAAATGTTATGTTGTGAAGTTTCTGTTCTTTAGTAAAATCACATAAATTTTATTACTTTGCATCACTTTCCCGCCTTGCCAATTCTTGGTTTCTGGGTGGCAAGTCGTCTTTTAACTTGCTTGATGATAAATGGGAAGACATGAATTGACGGGGACCAATGGGGGGGATGTGCAAGGGGTAGTTGGTTGTTTGCAGGACTGCTTTGTGTCAGTGACATTGGGAGGGGGTGGGAAGAGTGGCCATTGCGTGTGGTTCTGACATCGGTCCACTGGTGCAATCTAAGTAAACCTTGCACTAATAAGGGCATCCCAGGCAGCAATGCGAGCAGCTGGTGCTGCATTGCTCTCATCACCTTCCTCCTTCTCGTCTTCCTTGTTTTTCTCCTCCTCAGAATCGTCTGCAGACGATCAGTGCTCTGCAATGTTGTGTAGAGCGCAGCACACCACGACCATTTTAAAGACTCTGGCTGGCGCGCACTGAAGGGCGCCTCCAGATCTGTCTAAGCACCTGAAGCGCATCTTCAGCATGCCGATGACTTGTTTGATGACACATCTGGTGGTGATACTGCATTCATTGTAGCGCTATTGGACTTCATTGGTTGTGTTTCTGACGGGTGTCATTAGCCAAGTTTGAAGTGGGTATCCCTTGTCTCCTAGCAGCCACCCCTTAAGTGTGCTTGCAGGTCCAAAGAGCTCGGTAAGCTTGGACTGTCACAGGATGAAAGCATCATGGCAGCTGCCCGGGAATCTGGCGCACACCCGCATAAACCTTTTCATGTGGTTGCACACCAGCTGCACATTGATGGAGTGGAAGCCCTTGCAGCTTACGAATCCTCCTGGTTGATCTGAGGGTGCCCGGATTGCCATGTGTGTTCATTCGATAACGCCCTGCACCTGTGAGAAGCCAGCCAGAGATGCAAACCCGAGCGCCCGCTCATTCTGATTGGCGTCACCGCAGGCAAAGTTCACATAATTGCTGGCCTTGGCAAAGAACCCATCAGTGACCTGCCTTATGAATTTGTGGGCTGCCGACTGGGAGATCCTGGATATATCGCCGGCAGAGCCCTGGAAGTATCCGGAGGCCACTGGTAACGTGTGACCATCAGGTCCAGCAGGGAGCAGGTCTTCTTCTAGGAGGCTACAGATGTCTGCCACCACCTTACGGGAGGTCCCGAGCCTCCTGAAGCACTGCTGTTCTGACATATCAAGGAAACCCAGCCTCTGTCTGTACATCCTGTGTCGCGGGTAGTGCCTCCTGCGAACTGCATCCCTCTGTTGCTCCCCTCTCTGATGTCCAGCTGCAGGTCTCTCAACAACAGGCTGCTGCTGGTGCTGGTGCAGGTCATATTACCCTCCTCCGAGGTCCAATCTAAAGCAGCCAAGGCACCACCCATCCTGTTGTGATTCAGAAAACCTCCAAAGTGTAGAAAGTAAACTCTCAGCAAAAGTACTGTGAATAAACCCTTTCCCACTACTAGGTAAGAAAGCAGCTGTGAGTACTGAGTATTTATTGCAGTATTTCCAGGAGTTTAATCAGCTCCCTCAATTGCCGCTGTTTTCTCACCTTGCTTTGAATGGTGAGTTTCAGGAAGCCCGGGAAACCCGTGGATGCGCCGTTAATGTTAAAACTGTATTTAAATATTACTCTAATTGAGCAATTAGCACATGTTAATAGACAACCCATCTCTCCTGAGGGGGCAAACACACTTTAGTTAAACGCGGAAGTTGGCGGGTTGGAGCCAGCTTCCCTACGCACTCACATTTTTGCCGTATTTAACCCCCCACCCACACCCAAACCCATGCACTTCTCCAGGTTAAAATTCCCCCTTTCTCTCTCTCTCTCTCTCACACACACAAACATGAGAGACAATCACACAGAGCAATGTCCATATTTAGTCACTAGAGGGCAAGAGTGTCTAATTTTCAGATAATGAATCACCATTATGAAAAATACTTCTGAAGAGCTGCTGAAAAATGACATAATGCACCAAGCCCAGAAATAATGTTCGCTGGTATATTTTCACCTAATGTTCCATCTGTTTTGTTCCAGTTTTCTTCACTTGTTTCCTGAAGGCACTGATTCATATTTTCCCAGACACTGGCTGCTCTTCCCTACTTCATCCACACTCCCATTTTTTAGGAGCAATACAAATTTTTCTTTTCTTTTGAGTGATCCCAGATATGGATTTTCAGGAGGCTGATTTCCCTTGGCGGGCATCACAGCCAATCAAATCCACACCTAGGACATACAAAAATGATGGACAGGAAAAGGCCCACTGGTCCAACTAGCCTGTCCCATATGGTTGTGATCAATGTTCCCTCTAATTTTTATTTTAGGTGCGCGGTCCCTTTAAGTTTGCTGCGCAGGCCGCATTGCATGCGTGGTATCTTTTCCAGCGTTACAGCTGGTGATCGGCCTGCGCGGGACCTCTCGATCACTGTGCGGTCGCTTAGGGGGAACGTTGGTTATGATGCCCTATACATCATGATTAGGCACTCCCTACACATCCAGAGCCATGTAGAGAGAGGAGAAAAACCAGGGGCCGTATTTTGCGACCCCTATGGGTGCGTACGAGGTGCGCACGTGCCTGTAGGGGCCGCGCAAGTGCCGGGTTTAGGCATGTGAAGCGCATATGCTGAAACCCGGCACTTGCGATCTATCAAGAATCTTCTTGACAGATCCTCCGTATCCCCGGGAAAAGGGCCTCTGCGGTTGGAGATTGCGCTATTTGCACAACTTCCGCCCAATGAAAGGCCGTGGAATTCTTACGCCTGGTAAAAACAGGCATAAGGCCTGCTTTTACCAGCATAAGAGTTTCAAAAAATAGAAAAATAAAATGTTTTCACTCACTTATACATTAAAAACCCTGTCCGATAAGGTAAGTTTATATTTAGTCCCATTAAAACATAGACCTTTTTTTTCCAAAAATTAAATTTTTGTTTAAAATATTTAATTAAATGTCATTTTAATTATTTTTATATATGTAATTTAATTTGTTTTTTTATTTCATGTGTTCGTGTATTTTGTAAGTCATCCCCATTCATACTTATGACAGTTCCATACGTACGGAACTCCAATCAGTATGAATGGGGATTCCCCTTCTTTGATTGGTTGGGCTGGCCCACATGATCCCAGGGGCGCTTGCCAATCACATGCGCCCCTGGGATATGTGGGCCTCTACGCATTTCTACCAGGAGAGACCCAGGATCGCAAGCTTCCGTATTTCCCGGACCTCAAGGTAAATGCGTAAATTTTTTGATGATTGGAGGAATCCACCCGCGGGAAGTCTCTGATCGCAAATTCAGGCCCAAATTAAAAACCCAGGCCAATTAGAAAAAATCTTCAAAATTCTTTTCCGACCCCTTTAGGCGATCGATACTCGTCTAGGAGATCACATAGATTTTGTATTACAGTACTTGCCTCCAAATACATGCACTTTTAGGCAGGGCTCGTTAGATGCAATCAGAAGCAAGATGTCTAGCGGATTTTTTCTCTTTCTAATCTGGAGACAGTGAAGCCCATTTTACCTCACTTTATTTGCCTCCCTAACTCAGGTCACTCTTCTCAGCTCAAACTGGGGATCAAACTTTGGCCACGTCTGCTCGATATGCCTCAGTATTGCACCATGTCATGCATATATTTACTGAGCCATTCATAGCAGCATATCACAACAAAATTCTCTTGTGCATTGACTCAAATTTATCTCATTTGTGTATGCAAAAGGGGCACTGACTTTTATGTTGGATGATAATAAATTGGTGCAAACAATGATCTTTTTTGTGTGTTGTCAGCACAGCAGCTCTGTAATTAGGATATTGAAAGAAGAGCAAAATGCTTGAATAGTTCTGTATGGTTACCTGCATAATCTGATTGTATATTCATTGGCTTAGCAGGGTAAATTTTCACATGCCGTAAATCTTCTAGACTGGAGGAAGTTACATATTCATAATCATAGTCAGATTGCTCCTTTTGATCTGCAGTAGGCTGTTCATATTCAGAGTCACTGTCAGTCATCATTCTTACATTAATGTCTGGCTGCAATGATATAATTTTAACACAAGTTAATCATGAAAAAAATGAGCAGTCTTTTATATATTGGTTTATAGTATTTCTTAGTAATCTGCTACATTACTAAAATTACATGGCGACACAAGAACTGACAAGAATTTCTGTTATCATATGATGCAATTTACCACAGGTACAAGGTCAGATCTGTTTTTAGTATTAACTGTATTTGGTCCTTACTTTTCCTAGGTTCTTACCTGGTGCAAACGCAACTTTGTGGCAGTAGAATCTAGCTCTTCATATATTGGAAACAAATATTCTAATCATACGTTATTTCTCCCCTCCCCCACAAAAATAGCACTTCATATAAAAATTTCCATACAATACTGAGCTATTTTTTTGAGAAGTTTGGGCAATTGTTTAAAAAACATATTTTACAGCCTGGAAATTACTGTAAACAATATAGCATGTGGACACAGTGTGCTCACATCAATTCCTCGTTCAGCTATTTTAACAGAGGCGTTAATCCATTTATTTAAGCATCTGCATGATCACATCACTCAGTCATTTCCAGGCTCATGTATTTCCTTATTTCTGACAACAGAGGAAACCCCAAGTAAAGTATCTTTTAATTATGATGCTTTGTTACAAAACTTACATGGTTGAAGGCTGCATGAAGTATGCATTAGCTTAAACATTACTGTAGTGCTCAAGTTCCATTGTATGAGAGTTGTAGGTTATTTACCTCGGAAGATAGTCATTTCCTGTGTATCAGTCGGGTGGTGTATTTTTAGATATTGCTTTATAAGCGGTAACATGGAAACAATTACCACAGGAAGGATGTTTTAATACAGAGTAGCAGATTAATGAACACACTTCCTGTAGAAATATGGGCTAGATTTTCTTCCCAGTGAGTATGAATTGGTGATCAATCTAGCCCTTTGAAGAGTAATTCTCTCCAACTTGTACCATATTTGCAAAAGGGGAGGTGCAAATAGAACTAAATCTTCATCATCTTCAAATAGGAATTCCCCTCCCCTAAAATGAGAAACACAACCACAGCCAACTCTTCCCATTGCTCACTCATGTGAAGTGGAGAATGAGTAAATATAGAAGAGCATTGGTGAAACAACCAAAGAAATCTCATCCTTTCCTCATTAGATTTCACTAACAATTAATGATCATTAGGGGTTTTTCAGGCACCTGCATCTAAAAGACCAAAATGAGTCCAGCTTTATCTGTTGGAGAAAAAGGAAAACTGCAAAATCTGGAAACCTGAAATAGAAACAGAAAAGTCTGGCAAGGAATAGCCGGTAGATCAGTATTTCAAAGAGAAGGATTGTAATTTAGGGTAACATCTGAAGCATTTTTTTAAAAAGTCAGATAGAACATAGAACATAGAACATAGAACAGTACAGCACAGTACAGGCCCTTCGGCCCTCGATGTTGTGCCGAGCATTGTCCGAGACCAAGATCAAGCTATCACACTCCCTATCACTCTGGTGTGCTCCATGTGCTTATCCAATAACCGCTTGAAAGTTCCTAAAGTGTCCGACTCCACTATCACAGCAGGCAGTCCATTCCACACACCAACCACTCTCTGAGTAAAGAATCTACCTCGGACATCCCTTCTATATCTCCCCCATGCACCTTATAGTTATGCCCCCTTGTAACAGCTGCCTCTACCCGAGGAAATAGTCTCTGAACATCCACTCTATCTATCCCCCTCATCATCTTATAAACCTCTATTAAGTCGCCTCTCATCCTCCTCCGCTCTAAAGAGAAAAGCCCCAACTCCCTCAATCTTTCCTCATAAGACCTCCCCCCCAAACCGGGCAGCATCCTGGTAAATCTCCTTTGCACTCTTTCCAATGCTTCCACGTCCTTCCTATAGTGAGGTGACCAGAACTGCACACAATATTCCAAATGTGGTCTCACCAAGGTCCTGTACAGTTGCAGCATAACCTCACGGTTCTTAAACTCAAACCCTCTGTTAATAAACGCCAACACACCATAGGCCTTCTTTACTGCTCTATCCACTTGAGTGGCAACCTTCAGAGATCTGTGGATATGAACCCCCAGATCCCTCTACTCCTCCACGTTCCTCAGAACCCTGCCGTTGACCCTGTAATCCTTATTCAAATTTGCCCTACCAAAATGAATCACCTCGCACTTATCAGGGTTAAATTCCATCTGCCATTTTTCGGCCCAGCTCTACATCCTATCAATGTCTCTTTGCAGCCTACAACTGCCCTCCACCTCATCCACTGCTCCACCAATCTTGGTGTCATCAGCAAATTTACTGATCCACCCTTCAGTCCCCTCCTCCAAGTCATTGATAAAAATCACAAACAGCAAAGGACCCAGCACCGACCCCTGTGGCACACCGCTGGTAACTGGTCTCCAGTCCGAAAATGTTCCATCCACCACCACCCTCTGCCTTCTATGAGATAGCCAGTTACTTATCCAATCGGCCAAATTTCCCTCTATCTCACAACTCCTTACTTTCTTCATGAGACGACCATGGGGAACCTTATCAAACGCCTTACTAAAATCCATGTATACGATATCAACTGCTCTACCTTCATCTACACACTTAGTTACCTCCTCAAAGAATTCAATCAAATTTGTTAGGCAAGACTTACCCTTCACGAATCCGTGTTGACTATCCCTGATTAAGTTGCCCCTTTCCAAATGGTCATAAATCCTATCCCTCAGGACCTTTTCCATTATCTTACCAACCACCGAAGTAAGACTAACCGGCCTATAATTACCAGGGTCATTCCTATTTCCTTTCTTGAAGAGAGGAACAACATTCGCCACTCTCCAGTCCTCTGGCACCATCCCCGTGGACAGTGAGGACCCAAAGATCAAAGCCAGAGGCTCTGCAATCTCCTCCCTTGCCTCCCAAAGAATCCTAGGATATATCCCATCTGGCCCAGGGGACTTATCGACCCTCAGGTTCTTCAAAATTGCTAAAACATCTTCCCTCAGAACATCTACCACCTCCAGCCTATCCACCTTTATCACACTCTCATCCTCAAGAACATGGCCCCTCTCCTCGGTGAACACTGACGAAAAGTATTCATTCATCACCTCTCCTATCTCTTCTGACTCCATGCACAAGTTCCCACTACTGTCCTTGACCGGCCCTACCCTCACCCTGGTCATTCTTTTATTTCTCACATAAGAGTAAAAAGCCTTGGGGTTTTTCTTGATCCGACCCGCCAAGGACTTCTCATGCCCCCTCCTAGCTCTCCTAAGCTCTTTTTTTAGCTCATTCCTTGCTACCTTGTACCCCTCAATCGACCCAACTGAACCTTGTTTTCTCATCCTTACATACGCTTCCTTTTTCCTCTTGACTAGACATTCAACCTCTTTTGTGAACCATGGTTCTCTCACTCGGCCATTTCCTCCCTGCCTGACAGGGACATACCTATCAAGGACACGCAGTAATTGCTCCATGAAAAAGCTCCACTTTTCGTTTGTGCCTTTCCCTGATAGTTTCTGTTCCCATCTTATACTCCCTAATTCTTGCCTAATCGCATCATAATTACCCCTCCCCCAATTATAAACCCTGCCCTGCCGTATGGCCCTATCCCTCTCCATTGCAATCGTGAAAGTTACCGAATTGTGGTCACTATCTCCAAAGTGCTCTCCCACATACAAATCAAACACTTGGCCCGGTTCATTACCCAGTACCAAATCCAACGTGGCCCCACCTCTTGTCGGCCTATCCACATATTGTGTCAGGAAACCCTCCTGCACACACTGTGAAAAAACTATCCCATCCGAACTGTTTGACCTATAAAGGTTCCAATCAATATTTGGAAAGTTGAAGTCACCCATGACAACTACTCTGTGACCTCCACACCTATTCATAATCTGCTTTGCAATTTCTTCCTCCACATCTTTATTACTATTTGGGGGCCTGTAGAAAACTCCTAACAACGTGACCGCTCCTTTCCTGTTTCTAACTTCAGCCCATATTACCTCAGACGGCAGATCCCCCTCGAACTGCCTTTCTGCCGCTGTTAAACTATCCTTGATTAACAATGCTACTCCTCCACCTTTCTTACCAACTTCCCTACTCTTACTGAAACATCTATACCCCGGAACTTCCAACAGCCATTCCTGTCCCTGTTCTAACCATGTCTCCGTAATGGCCACCACATCGTAGTCCCAAGTACCAATCCACGCTCCAAGTTCTCCTACCTTATTCCGGATGCTCCTTGCATTGAAGTAGACACACTTCAAGCCATCTTCCTGTCTGCCGGTACATTCCTGCGACCTTGATACCCTCCTCAGTACCTCCCTACACTCACCACTGGCTCGTGGACTACAGCCCTTTTTCCCATCCCCCTGACAAATTAGTTTAAACCCCCCCGAAGAGCCGTAGCAAATTTCCCTCCCAGGATATTGGTGCCCCTCTGGTTCAGGTGCAAACCGTCCTGTTTGTACAGGTCCCACCTTCCCCAGAATGTGCTCCAATTATCCACATAACTGATGGGGTTTGAAATGCACAGAACCCAACACTGGCCCTCAAAAATCTGCAACTATTCTGGAGTACACTTGCCCTAACTTTGGTGGGAGCCAGAATTTAGGCCAGCACCCAAATACGCCAGGTTCCAGCCTTAGGTCTGCACCTGCCCCAAGCATGCCATCAGCATAGGAGGGGGAGAGGGAGGGTCCAGCTATGGTGACGCTCCATTAGGGAGCTCCTGTATTCTGTGCCATCAGTAAGACCCAGTGTATGGTTGGCAGAGGTATGCCTGGTCAGACCAGGTGTACCTTCCTGACAACCAATGGAATTCGTGCCCAACTGGGGCTCCAGGTCAGAATCATGGACCGACTCCCCCCAAAAAAGGTGTCAATTTAAAAAAAAAATGTTAAAAGCAGCCCGTCATAAAAGAAGGAATGGGTTTCTTTAATTGTTTCACCAATGTATTCTATATTAATTAATTTGTCATGAGGGGCTGAGGACACAGCTATTTCCTTTTTCCAGGGAGGTGGTATATCAACAAGGCTTGAGGCTAGTCGGCCTTTGGTTGACTTTCCAGCATCTTTACAATGGCGGGAACCTTACATATGCCTCTTGTAATTTGGGCGCTTACCAATGGCAGGCTTATTAGGGGACTCTGGGAAGTCTGCCAGGGTAGTGATGGAGGTTGCCGGTGGGAGGGGGCATGATCGCGGTGTAATTGCTGGGATTGTTCCCGTGGATTTTTGGGGCCACTATGATAAAGATTCTTCAAACTAAACTTCCGGCTTATCCATACAAACAGATTTTGCTTAATAATTTTGTGCACTCACTCCCTGTAGAAACACAGCACTTACCGAAGCACTAACCTAGATACAGGTTGGCTCGAACTATAGTTTAAGGACCTGCAAGTGTGTGTATGGCTGGAGTATAACTGTGAAGTTTATGGCCTAGAAATTCGACTGCGACACGAAAGTTGCCAGTGACACTGCGGCTGCGGATTAACGGCCGCCGAAAATGGTGGCGCAGGTAGAAGTGAAAAATTCGCGCTGGGGACTAAAGATTGTTAGCCCAGTGTTAAACTGATTGTGTAACACCCTCCTGGTGGCGTTAGTCCCGGCATCAGTCCCGAATGTGGCGCCCAGAAGCGGCGTTGCTTCTTCCAACAGCCTCTGGAAGCGAGGCTATGATTTCGCTATGCATTGTGGGATGTTAAAAGGGCAATGCCTTCTGAACTGATAAAAATAAAAATGAAATCAAAAAAATGCAGTTTTAAGCCCTAACAGCTCTACTGCCCATAAAAAAATAAACATTTGAAAAAAAAGTTCCCAAATAGGAGTCTTCAGCTCTTAAAGCTGAATGCCCTTCCACACCTCAAAAAATGGGAAAAGTGCATCAGCACTAACACAAATGGCTTAGCACCCAGGATCTCGCATGCAGCATTCCAGCTTTGTGCAGGGGGGTCAACACTACAAGAGAGGTCCTCTACCCACAGGGGCCAGGAGGCCCTCCAGAAAGAAGGATCTGGGATTGATCATTGAGGCCGTCACTTCTAGCAGTGTCGCCCCCACCACCTGGCTCCAGTGCCCAAAGAAGCTTCATGACCTCAGACCACTGGTCAAGGTCAGTGAATGCACCTTCAAAAGCCGTCTCCTACCAACTGCACCATTAGCCTTACACGCTTCTCAATGCACGAATCCCCCCCACCACCCCGCAATCACTCACCTACCAACAACCTGTACCAATCATGAAGCACAACTCCCATTCCTAGCTTCACCTCACCCCCTTGGAGGAGACGGTGCTGGCCATTCTTGGCAGGAGCATGGCTCAGCTCTTGGCCAATGGCGGGGCTGAAAGGATACAAGATGCTGGTATCCTCATACGTTATCCTCCTTCTCACATGCACCTCTTGCTTTCCCGCCCTTCCTTCACCACAACTTCACCCTTTTGCTTTCCTCATTTCACACACCCAAAAATGCAGCCTGCCCAACCAGTGGTTGACCAAAAAGAGGGAGAGAAGAGTGAAGAAGAAGAAGCAACACCGTCACTTGATTTGACACTCCCAGCCACCAGCTCCTCAAGGTCAACCAGCAAGGCCATCTGCAGTGTCCCCCACTGAAAGTCAGCAGCCTTCCACCAGCCATGCTGCAGCCACTGGGGTAGCACTGCGTGACATCAGTAGGATAGGCAAAGGCACACACAAGACAGTTACTAAGGGAATGCATAAGGGTGATGAGTTGATTTCTTGATGTCATATTGGATGGATAGATGTATAAAGTTGGATTGGAAAGTTTGCTTTGTAGTGGCTTTTATTTCAGCATTGTGGCCAAGAGGACGCTGTGATGGTCAGTAACAGAGGGAAGGTAAGGTGTGGGACAAATGTTGAAAGGGGAATTGTGGTTGTGGTCATTGGAACTTCTGGTGGATGATTCCATCCTGGATATCCCAGACAGAAAGGGGCTGTCTGGGTTGCATCCTTCCTACTGCTTCCTCCTCTTCTGTTTCTTCCTCTTCTGCATCTTCCTCTTCCCTCTGCGAGCGGATGCTGTAAATCTGAAATAAAAGCATAAAATGCTGGAAATACTCAGCAGGTCAGGCAGCATCTTGACCTGAGACGTTAACTCTGTTTCTCTCTCCACGGATGTTGCCTGACCTGCTGAGTATTTGCAGCATTTTCTGTCTTCTCAGAGGCCTTCCTTTACCATCCAAGGCCTTGCAAGCGTCCTGCAACACTCCCTTCACTCCCTGCACACTTAAAAAACTTTTGACATGTATTGCACCAAGCTACTATTTCAGTAAAATCAAAAAAATCCAGTCCAAAAGCTTAAATGCAAACTTACCTGAAAAATGTGTGTGTCCCTTTAAGAGGTGCTGACAGCGCCTCTGTGAGTCTGCTGAATGCTGGATTTTCATGGCGAGCTTAGGACCCAGTGCTGAACTCAGTGCTGAGGTCTACGTTCGGAAAGGGTGATGTTAAGTCGACGTTGTACACCGACTGACGCTACCCTCTCCCTAATTTAAATTTCCACGGCCATCGCTTTTACCAGCAGTGCCTCCGGCCCTCGGAAAATGGCGAATACCGCTGGACGCACCACCAGCTGGTGAAAGAGTGGCGGCCGCTGTGTTTTCACAAAATTTTGCTGATAACGGGTGGCGTAAAAGACCTGAATTTATAGCCCTATTTATGTTCTTTGTCCTTTAGGGAAACCTACTGTCCTTACCCAATCCCTGGCCTATTTACGACTCCAGTCGCACATCAACATGGTTGACTCTTAACTGCCCTCTGAAGTGGCCTAGTAAGCCACTCAGCTGTACAGGGCAACTAGGCATGGGCAATAAATACTGGCCTTGCCAGCGACACCCACATCCCGAGAACAAATGGAAAAACAACAAGTTTACCAACAAAGAACACTGATGAACTTCCAGTTAAGAATATTCTACACATTAAGCATTGGTTATAATGTTATCTGGTGCCAAGTGGAAAGAATCCCAGCCTCGGTGACAGATCTGCTTCTCCAGGTTTCCCATCAGAAAGAAATGCAACATTGCAGCAGGATGGACTTTCTTTAGGTATAAAGAAAAAATCTTGCATTCATAGAGCACCTTTCACATCCATAGGACATCCCAAAGTGCAATGAATTACTTTTAAAATGTAGTCACTGTTGTTATGTATGCAAACATGGGAACACGGTCTAATGAACAGAAATACGGATTTCAAAAGGGAAGGTGATGCTTGACCAACCTTATTGAATTCTTTGAAGAAGTAACAGGAAGAGTAGATAAGGGTAATGTAGTAGACATAATGGGCTGGATTTTCAATGACCCGTGGAGTCGGGTTTGGAGGTGTGTGGGGGGTTAAAGTTGCAGATTTGGGGGTCCCGACCCCATCCCGCCCCCAACCCGCCTCCATGCCAGTTTCGCTGGTGGCGGGTACCCGACCTGTGCTGAGACCCGACTCCCTGAGGCGGGAAGGGATTAGTGACAATTAACTGCCTGTTAACAGGTAGTTAACAGGCAGATTTTTGGATAATCCCTATTTTAAAAGGAGAAATGTGGGCTTCCCGACAGGTGGCAACCACGCCAAGTTATCGGGGCGGACCGTGGGTCTGCAGGGGTTGGAGGGGTCGATATGTCCGGTGGGCAGGTGAGTGATGGGTGCATGTGTGCAGAGGTAAGTGTGTAAGGTAAGTGCTAAGTGTGGGAAAAAGTTTTACTTACCTTAACTTCCTCCTGCAGGTGTCAGCCCTTCAGTTCTCGGGAGTGAGAAATCTTACCGGCACAGAAAGCAGAAATGCCGTGGTCCTGTCAAAAACTGCAGCCTTCTGTTTTCTGTGGTGGAATGATTTCTAACTCAGCCTGAGAGGAAGGACTGAAGTTAGAAATCATATTGTCAGTGTTTGACAGCTTCACAGAGCTGTCAAACGCTGATATTTCATCTGTCAAAAGCTCTTGACAGATGAAATGTCAATCTGTGATGTCACCTGTTGCTGGGTGGCCCTTAATTGGCCTGCTGAGCCCACTGGGCGGGCTTAACAAGGTCAATCAAGGGAAAATACAGTGGGTTGGCCACATCTCGATGGAGGCGGGTTCACAAGCCAGAATGTGTGATTCCCGTCCCCAACCCGACCTGAGTATCAAAATCCAGCCCAATATATTTAGATTTCCAAAAGGTCTTCCATAAAGGTACCGCATAGTAGACTCATGACTAAGGTCAGAACATGTGGAATTAGGGGACAAGTAGCAAAATCGATAGCAAGCTGGCTACAAAACAGAAAAAAATAAGTAGGAGTTAGAGGTTGTTACTCAGACAAGCAAAAGGTGAGAAGTTGTGTTCTACAAGGATCAGTGCTGGGACCACTGTTGTTCAGCATTTACATAAACAATTTGGACTCAGGAATCGGAAGTACAATTTCAGCATTTCCTGATGACACCAAATTGGGGGGGTATAGTTAATACAGAGGAGGACTGCCACAAAATACAGGAAGACATTAATAAACTTGCAGAATGGGCATGTAATTGGCAAATGAACGTCAATATAGATAAGGCTGAGGTAGTACATTTTGGTAGGAAGAATAAGAAAGTCACATACTCCTTGGAAAATAAGGGGGAGAAATTCATTATAGCCCCATTTGGGGTGCTAACTTTTAAAAGTTGAAAAAATTAGCAGCAGGCACTAATGTTTCTCAACTTTAAAAAAATTAGGATTTGCGCTCCAGGAAGGAAGTGGCACGCTAAATCAAAGCGCTCCACTTCCTTCCTGGAGCACAACAGGCAGCAGGCGGGGCAGTAGGTGTGCAGCGCTGCTGCCTTGGAAGGCTCCTTCCCTCCCTTAAAGGGAAGGGCTATCACTGCAGGCTCTGCAAGGGAAAGCAACTTTCCTGGTCCCCAACGGCAGTGGCGATCCGGCCCGATCAGCCCAATGCACTGCAGCAGAGTGCCGGGCTGATCGAGCGCTGGGGAAAAAAGGAAAAAAACCAGAAAACGAGCATTTGATTATTATTTTCCCTACCTTGGCCACCTCGCCTTTAAGCACCCGGCCTCCCGATGAACGCCTCCTGCAGCTGCCAGTGTTTTTGCCTGGTGATGCTGCAGGGGGCGAAGCCGAGGTTTGGGTCCGGGGCGCTACCGGGGTGATGCGCACAGCAATGACGTCACGATATCTGGGCGAATGAGATCGGGGCGCAACGTCATACCGCTGCCGCAAACCTCCCGCTGAATTTAGTGAGAGGCGAAATTCTCGCCGCGCCTGGGTGGTAAGTGGTTTGCGTCCCGTTATCGCCCCCTGGATGTGGTAATGGGAAACGCAAAGGTACCCAATTTCTCCCCAAAGTGTCTAAATGGGGTAGACCAGAGGGATCTGGGGATACAGATACACAAATCACTAAAAGTAGCGACGCAGGTTAATAAGGCCATTAAAAAAAAAGTAAATAAAGCACTGGGGTTCATTTCTAGAGGGATAGATTTGAAAAGTGGAGAAATTATGTTAAACTTATATAGACCCTTAGTTAGACCATACTTGGAGTATTGTGAACAGTTCTGGTCTCCATATTATAAAAGGATATAGAGGCACTGGAGAAGGTGCAAAAAAGATTCATGAGAATGATACCAGAACTGAGAGGTTATACCTATCAGGTAAGATTGAACAGGCTGGGGCTCTTTCCTCTAGAAAAGAGATGACTGAGGGGTGATTTGATAGAGTTCTTTAAGATTATGAAAGGGTTTGATAGAGGTTAGATAGAGAAAATGTTTCCACTTGCAGGTGAGACCTTTAGGGAAACCTACTGTCCTTACCCAATCCCTGGCCTATTTGTGACTCCAGTCCCACATCAACATGGTTGACTCTTAACTGCCCTCTGAAATGGTCTAGTAAGCCACCCAGCTGTACAGGCTGGGTCATTAAATACATTTAAGGTGGAGATAGACAGATTTTTGCAAGATAAGGGAGTGAAGGGTTATGGGGAGTGGGCAGGGAAGTGGCTTTGAGCCATGATCTTATTGAATGGCGGAGCAGGCTCGAGGGGCCAAGTGGCCTATTCCTGCTCCTATTTCTTACGTTCTTATGTAATTAGGGGCCATAAATATAAGATAGTCACTAATAAATCCAATGGGGAATTCAGGAGAAACTTGTTTACCCAGAGAGTGGTTAGAAAGTGGAACTCGCTACCACAATGAGTAGTTGAGGCGAATAGCATAGATGCATTTAAGGGGAAGCTAGATAAACACATGAGGGAGAAAGGAATAGAAGGATATGTTGATGGGGCTAGATGAAGATGGGTGGGAGGAGGCTCATGTGGAGCATAAACATTGGCATGGACCTGCTGGGCTGAAAGGCCTCTTTCTGTGCTGTAAATACAATGTAATACTATGTAATATGAGCTATTTGATGGTTTTCAAGTGATTGGCATTAAAACAAATACAGTGGCCTGTAATTTCCGATAGGAGGCTTCCTGCGTGCGGATGCCTCCTATCGGAAAAAAATCTACGAACTTACCTGAGGGCTCCCGAGGTCCGGACACTTCCGCTCCTGGGCCTCTCCACAGTCGGAATGCGCAGGGCCCACGTATCCCAGAGGCACATGCAGTTCGCAAGCGTCCCTGGGATCACATGGGTCAGGCCAGCCAATAGGAGAAGGGAATCTCCCTTCATACTTTTGACAGATAGACCTGTCAAATATATGAATGGAGATCACCCCAAAAAGACACTAAAACATTAAATAATTTTTTTTTTAAATCCCGTTTTTAAAATGAGTTAAAATTATATTAAATTAAATATTTTAAACAAAAATTTAATTTTTTGAAAAAAAACAATTAAAGTGTTTTACGGGGCTAAAAATAAACTTACCTTTTTAAAAGTATTTTAAAATTACAAATGAGAAATTAAAAAAAAAACTTTTTTTCAACTCTTATGCTGGTAAAAGCAACCCTTAGAAATCTTACCAGGCGTAAGATTTCTAAGGGTTTTCTGCGGATGGAGGTTCTGCAGAAAGCGGAACTCTCCCCCCCGCAGAGGCCCTTCTCCAGGGCAGGCGTCCGATCTGTCAAGAGCATTCTTGACAGACCGGAAATGTCGGTTTTCAGCGCATGCGCTTCGCATGCCTTAAACCGGCATTTCCGATGTCCCTACGGGTGTGTACACAGCTCGTACACACCCGTAGGCATCGGAAAATACGGGCCTTTAACATCAGATGTTACATCAACATTTCCTTGTTACAAATAAGTTTTCCATTGATTGTGTGCAGCAAGAAAGATTGCAGGGTAGATTTTATGAATTCATGTTCCAGGAATGGCGCTTTATAGGCTGGGTGAGCATATTGGGAATTTGGATGGAGAGGTCAGGGAACACTGCTGAATCTTCCATCTGTTAGAACATAAGAAATAGGAGCAGGAGTAGGCCATTTGGCCCTGCGAGCCTGCTCCGCCATTCAATGTTAGTTTTAATCAATGGGAAAAGCATTAGTTTCCATGTCCAAATTCCCAATGTGCATTCCCACCACACAAAGCCGGAGATCAGCTGTAGCATCAAGCACTCAGAAAAGTACTTTCCACTGCACTAGTGTGAATTGTTCCAGTTCTAGCACTGTCACCCTCATGATGTCTCTTAATAAGATTATCAATTTAATGTCAGTTTCTGGTGATAAGCGCTATTGAGGAACTGACCAAGTTCACTTCTCATCGGATCTTTCACTTTATGGGTTCAAAGTGCTACCCACTGTACCACACAGACCTTAAAACACTGAAAGCTGACAATATGGGTATGTGTCATCAGGGGTTTTCTCATTGGCGATGAGAAAATCAGCAGCAGATAGGGTAGCAGGAACTGGACCCAAGCTGGAGACAGAAAGAGGACTAGATACACAATCAGAGGGAGAGGAAGGAACAGAGAAGAAAGAGAATAATAACAATATAACACACAGGGGACTAGAAATTCGTTATAGCCAAGGAATGGGCGGTGTCAGTCGAAAAGTTGGAGAATAGCGCCAGGTGCAAATGCTTTAGACTGCACGAAAATACATGCTCACTGCTCAATAAAAAGATTGGGATCCTAATTCAAGTCTTAAAACCCAAGCTCATTGGCGTTACACTTAAAGGGTGGACCAATATCGGGTGCAGTCTAATCGCAACTCATCATTGCCACAATCTTTATCTACCAACACTCATGCCCACATCTCACATCTTGCACACAATGACAGCTATTCAAATATGGGAGGCACATCACCCAAATACATTGCTCCAGACTCACTCACCCACTTTCTTTTCTCTTGCAGGCCAAAGTGGCTCACAACAGGAGGGAGCAGGAGCGCACAGGTGGGGGACAAGCCGACACCCAACCACTGGCTGCGTTGGAGAATCGAGTGCTGCAAATCATTGGGCGCCAGGTGGTGGGTGCCATGGCCACCGGCAACATTGACCCCCTTGGGGACAATGGTATGTTCATCCCTACTCCTTCTCACATCCCACTTCCCCCTCACCCACAAGTGTTTCGTACTTTCCAGCTAATCATGCTGTATGCATGCATTTCTCCCTTCCTGCCCCCTCCCCTCACCTTAACCCGACTCTTGTGCTTTTATGCTTTCAGATAATCAGCAAGCACCTGAGCAGCCTGTCCCTGAGGGCACCGTAGAGAGTGAGGCGGGAGAAGAGGGGGAGGATGAAGACACCGCATCACTGCACGTCTCACCCACAGGCACCAGCTCAGATACTGGCACTACGCATTTTTTAGAGGCTAGCATAATAGCGGGATCTGCACAGGGTGAGGTACCGGGGACGAGTAGGCTGCAGCAAGGCCAGGGGAAAGGGTAGCTCGGGGGCCAGCTCCCCAGAGGGCGAGGTCCGCGTGTGAGTTCTGCTGCACATGACTCAGATGAGGACCTCGATGTGGAGTTCTTTAGAAGAAGGGTGATGGGCATGCACACGGAGATGATAGGTGCAATGGCAAGGGTGCCCGAGAGCCTCTCGGCAATGGTAGGGAGCGTGGAGGTGACTGCCTCCAACATTGCACAAGGCTCTGTGCAAAACATGGAGCCCATCATTTCCAGTTTGCGAAGGATGGTAGACTCCCAGAGAGTCCGTGGCGACCCAGACCAGATCCTGCGTGTGATGGGCGATCCGGCAGCTTCCATTGCAACACAGGCAGAAGCAACGCAATGTCTTAGTGCTGTAATGCAGTCTATGCTTGGTGGCATCCAATCTCAGATGGCTCTCACGCAGTCTCAGCTCTGACTGCTGCCATCATGGCTGGGTCTACCACTGTCTACCGGGGCTTTCACGGTGTCGCAGCAGGCAAGCGATCTGTGCTCCAACAGATTGCTAGGGATGCTGAGGTGCTGCCCCAAGGGAGTGGCAGTGGGCCAGTGGAGCAGGAACCTGCTGTCCTCTCTCAGGATGATAGCATTCCTGCTCCCACAACTGCCACTCCGCCATTGCCCTTGTCACTGCCTGTCATCCAGTCAGCCCAAACTGCTGCCGCCCATGCCGAGGTGGTGCAGTCTACAGCCGGGCCTTCCAGATCCAGAGCTGGTCGAGGATGTCCTTCAAGGCCATCTGAAGTCTCCCGCATGGACATCCAGTAGCCTTCCACCAGCCGTGCTGCAGCCACTGGGCCAGCACTTCGTAGGAGCACTAGAGCAGGAAAAGGCACAGTAACGACAGGCACTAAGGGATTGCACAAGAGTGAAAAATAAATATTTTTGGTGTAAATATGTGTCCACTACTTTTTGATAAATTTATTACTTCACTTACCATTCTTTTGTGGTGTCTCTCATTTCAGCTTTGCCTACGAGAGGGATGGAATGTTGGGGATGTGGTGAGCAATGGGGATCTGGGGTTTAAGTCATCCTGGTGTGAGGCTAGAGGTCTGTTTAGAGGAGGTTGGCAGAGTTCTGTGACCACCTCCTTGGTGAGGCAGAGCCATCTAATACACTGCTCCTCGCTTCATTGAAGGTAGGAGAAGTGCTCTTGGAATACCCTCGGAGGGTAAGGCCTCCTGGTGAGAGCCCTGATGTCCGTCCTCATCTCTCTGCGCACATGTTCCCGTCTTTCTCACTGCCTCCGCTCCCTCCGCTGTAGATCCTGGAGGGTGAGGTGGCATGCCAGTACAGCCCCCATTAATGTTACCAAGCAGGATGAATCTTTGAAGAATAAATGTAACTACTTTTTAATTGCCAGAAGACTCCTGATACAAAAGAACCTTGAAATTATTGAATGAAACTGTTACTGAAAGTGGAGATGAGGTAGAAGATCAGCCATGATCTTATTGAATGGCGGAGCAGGCTCGAAGGGCCAAATGGCCTGCTCCTGCTCCTATTTCTTATGTTCTTATAGTGGCTGAAACTAACAAAAAACCACTGAAACTACACTAACCTGATAGCTTTGCGTGATTACTGATGATCCCTTTAAATAACATCCCTGGAGCCGCCTTCCTGGTGCTGCATGCCAGCTCTCCATGTTGGTCTTTACTCCAGGCGGTGAGGTAAGTGGCGAGAATCAATTTTGCCAACCGGGTGGTCAGTGAACTTTGCACACTCACTGACGTCACGATATGCCTGGCATTGACATTCCTGGTGATACCTCTTACCGGTGGCACTACAGGGGGGCTGGATTTGGCGTGCGCCGCTGGATTCACCTCGCCCCGGCGATACTGGTTTAGTGGCCCATTAGCGCCATCTACTGGCGCTAACGGGAAGTGCAAAGGGGATTAATTTTCCCCCCAGGGAGTTTATTATTTAGAGATCTATATATACTGCCACATCTCCCCCAAAACATGGCCATCTGAGTTCCAAACTAATATTTTCAATTACTGAAAAAAATTAGGAAGGTAATCATTGATGCTGATTTACCTCGGGTACAGTAGCATCGTGGTTATGTTACTGGACTAGTAAGCCAGAGGCCTGGACTAATGATCTGGAGACACATGAGTTCAAATCCTACCATGGCAGCTGGGGAATTTAAATTCAGTTAATTAAATTAAAAAAAATCTGGAATAAAAAAGCACGTATCAGTAATGGTGACCATGAAACTACCGGATTGTTGTAAAAACCCATCTGGTTCACTAATGTCCTTCAGGGAAGGAAATCTGCTGCCCTTACCCGGTCTGGCTTATATGTGACTCCAGACCCACAGCAACGTGGTTGACTCTTAACTGCCCTCTGAAATGGCCTAGCAAGTCACTCAGTTGTATAAGATGGCTCACCACCTTCTCAAGGGCAATTAGGGATGGGCAATAAATGCTGGCCTTGGCAGCGATGCCCACATCCCATGAATGATTAAATAAAAAAGATGCTGTAACAGGATGTTGCATTGGAACCCAGGGACTAAATTCACTTGAGAAAAATAGACAATGGAACCAATTCATCCTGGATTTCGGCAGGTAAGCAATCCATTCAGACATCTAAGCATACAAGGAAAGCATATGTTCAGAAAGGCTTTCACTGAGTCCTGTGTGATTAACTGCTGAAGATTATGTTGGGCTATAGGCTGAAAATATAATTCAAAACACTTGGGGACACTGAGCCTTAGTAAATGTAATAATTTATAACAACTTTGTTGGACATGTTTGCCTATAAACAGTATTTTTTTGTTATCTCTTAGATTATTTGTTAATTGAGAGGAAAAATTTTGCTAAACTCCACTCCCACTGTAAAGTCTGGTTTGGTGGAAGCTAGGATTGGAGGCTCAGGCGTGAAGGTTAGCTTACCCGTGTCACAGTGCTCTTGATTTTCTGGTGATCAGCATGAATTACAATTTGCTAGAAAATGGTCTGAAATGTGATCTTTTGTAGGTCAGCTATTCAACACAATTACGTTGATGCAAAGTAGTTTCGGCTTTGCAACAATGTAAATATTGCAATATAACAAGGGAATAAGGATGCCAGAATTAAATTCTGTTAAGTGGGGTGAGACCACCTGAAGCAGATACCTGTAGTTTAATACTGCTTCAGTTTTCCACCAACTGTGGTATAGCTGCAACTGTTTTTATGGGCAATTTCAAAAAGCTGGCAGGTGCTCATTCAGATAGTCCAGGAACTATTTTAAACATTGAAAATGCTGGAAGCACTCAGCAGGTTGGGCAGCATCTGTGGAGACTGGAAAAGAGTTAACGTTTTTTATTCGATGACTTATCATCAGAACTGGAAGATGATAGAGATGAGCAGTTTTTAAGCAAGTACAGAGCCCAGGAAAAGGGAGGGGGAATGGGGGTGACAGTGAATGGACAAAAGGGTGATAGGGTGGAGGGCAGGAGTGATTAAATAACAAAAGTGACAATAGTGCAAGACAAAAGGGATTGATAATGGAAAAAGTATAGAAACAAAACATGGGTCCACGGGAGGTATAAATGGCTACAGAACTGTTTTAACCTTGTTAATATTAACAAAAAGCCTACTGTCCCATCAGGGTTTTGGCACCATGAATTATTTCACCAGCATTTGGATGCCATTGACTAGAACTCTGCATATACATGCAAGTATACATGTGTAGATTTACAAAATAACAACAGAAAATGCTGGAAACACTCAGCAGGTCAAGCAGCATCGAGGAGAGAGAAACAGAGTCAAAATTTCGAGTCGGGGACTTGTTAGTCAACCTTTCCTGCCTTCCATCCTATCACAAACCTTCCCTTTGTTCTTTCCTCCCCTCCTCCCTGCCCCTACTTAAAAATGTCTCTTCTCTAACCTTTTCCAGTTCTAACGAAGGGTCCCCGACTTGAAACGCTGACTCTGTTTCTCTCTCCTCGATGCTGCCTGACCTGCTGAGTGTTTCCAGCATTTTCTGTTGTTATTTCAGATTTCCAACATCAGCAGTATTTTGCTATTGTGTAGATTTCCACTTTGGCTGGAGAGCAATGCAGAGCCAGCAGTATAACTCACCACCGCTGGCTCCAAGCCAGTCAAAACAGGTACAAGCTTCAAATTGGAACAGGGCCACAAAAGATTGTGTTGTAGATATTTGTATATATTTAGGACTAACCGCTTTTCATATCACTGGTAGAGTAAGATACAATTAATTCAACAATTATTGCTTGATAATCTAGCAGTATAGTTATTGGTTTCAAAATACAAAATGAATGATACTTACAAATGTTTTGGATGTCCATTTATAGTTCTGACTTGCTGTTGGCTCTAGAAAGTGAAAAAATGGTCACATAGCGCAAACACGTTGAATTATTTGATTAGCAATTATTGTAATATTCAGTATTTAGTGAACAACTCTGTCATCCACTACAAAATAACTTGCTATAACCTGCCATAAATATTGTGACATTTGGTAATGACATTATTGTAATAGTGCTCCTTATATTATGTACCCTCACTGAAAGTTACTAGCGCATGTAGCAGAATGCTGTCAGTCCATGGCAGGTAATCTAATTTACATTTATTTTATTCTAATTGAGTACATCTATTGAAATTATTAACTTTTTTTATGTCTGTATGAATGTAAGAATATACAATTGTAGGTACAGCTGATTGTAATGGCCCTTCCACCAATCAGAACCAGAGAGCACAGTCCCAAGAACCAATTACAACCCAGAATTTTGACCAATCAGATGTCGGCGGCAACTGTCCCTTCAACTTGCTCTTTCAGCCAACCACATCCCAGGACCAGGGCTCAACAGG
This sequence comes from Squalus acanthias, assembly GCA_030390025.1. Classification (NCBI taxonomy): domain Eukaryota; kingdom Metazoa; phylum Chordata; class Chondrichthyes; order Squaliformes; family Squalidae; genus Squalus; species Squalus acanthias. Next base: position 119,124,121 of record CM059426.1, on the reverse strand, counting down.
AAGTACTTCTGGAATGTCATTTCTGATTGGTTCAGTCACCAAAACAACAAGTTACATTCTCTCAAAAAAAATTCTGTGACATACAATCACCTGATAGCTTTCCATTCTCCCCTTACTAAATCCTAAATGGATTTGCGGAAGTTCTATGCTACTGTGTGATGTCACTAGATGCACCCAAAGATAATGACTTTTCTTGTGTCTCCAGTTAAAAGTCTACTGAGCTTTTCAAAACAAACTTCGAATTGTTATGCATATTTCTATTTAGAATGAACCAAACTGTTTAATTATAATTTAGAAGATGACATTTCCTCCTGGCTATAACTCTTCTTCCCATGATGATTACAGAGTGTGAACCTGTTGTATGAAATTAGGTATGGAGGGACAGGTAAGGCTTCTTATGGATGGCTAAACTTGCGTTATAATAAGAATTGCTACACTGCTTTTCGCTAATTTAGGAGCAAAATGAGATTTGCTAAAAATTGCTCATATTATCAATTTGCTTAACTTAATTTGGTATGTAGCTGAATTCTAATATATTATTGAAATACTTATTATTGGAATTATTGGACTTATCATTTTTTTGCCATTCCAAATGTGATGGGTTGTGACATAATCCATACACTGGCTATACATGTGTCTTTTATCCATAGCACTATAAATCCACCTTATCTTGTCTAAAGGGGGTGGCGGGGGCAGGGATGAGAGACACAATCGGGAGGGTGAAAGGCTGATTGAAGCTTGGGGGTGGGCCTGGCACTAACTTTTCGAACTTTTAAAAATTAGCGCCCCAAATGGGGTGATGGTGAATTTCTCCCCCACTATCTTTTCAATATATTTTGTGTACCCCATTTTGGAAATTGCTGTTTGCACGGTGGATTCCTGTTCTTGTCTATGAGACAACGTAGTTTGATGCCAGTACCTACTTAGAGTGATGCGGACGCAAATGGATCTGAGCTATATTGCAGCTTCACATTGAATACCTCGACAGGGGAAATTAAGCTTTGTGCCAATGTGATTGCACATATGCACAGAGTTCCATTCACTGGCATCCAAATTCGAGTTAAATGTTGATGGTAGCATTGAGCCAACGAGACCACGAGCTCTGAGTGAACATTAAAAAGGTTAAAATTATCTGCAGCAGGTGTGAACTCCAAGCAGTGTGAGATTATCTTCCTAAATTTGCTTTGGATAAACTTTACATTTAAGCTATATTGCATTCATGAGAAGCTAAAACCAATTTACATTGATGCAAATATAACTGCCCTATAAGTGTCAACAACAAGGTCCAGCACAATGTAGTTTTCTTCAGAGAAGCACTCAAGATTAAATATTTTGCATTAACTGAGTCACTTTATAAAAACTTTCATTTTGAGATTTGGTTAAGGCCATTTACTTAAAGGGAGCTGTGACCATCTGTAGGCATAGAAAGAAGATGTAGGTGAAAAATGGATAATAAATGAACGTGTTTGCAGGTGAAGTGTGAAAGAACATTTATTTAAAAAATCAGAGCTTTAGAAGAGACTGACAAGAAGTGAAATCCTCTCAGCTATAATCAGTATGACAGCAGAAAAGCCATTATATTTGAAAGGGTAAACTGTGACCATGGAGTCTGGTCTGCTAAATTATCTGTTTAATGGCAATGTGTCAGGACCTCTCACTTGACAATTACTGATTATAAAATGAAACTGCGAGCAGCATTATTCCTTGCTCAACATAAATACTCTGCAACAGTGCACTTACATTACAGAATGCAATTAAAAATTCAATTAAACTAGAGTGAAATGAAAGCCTCTCCTGGATGGCTCAGTTGGTAATGCACTGCCCGGTGCTGAACTGAGTCCTATGGCAAAAGAGGTCACAGGTTTGATACCATGAGGGGTCATTTTGACTTGGGTGATAGTGTAAAATGGGTATAATGATTCTGCCGCCCGTTATACATCTCTCCCGTTATACATCTCTCCCGACATTATCATCCAAAGTCAAAATGACCCCCCATGTCTGTGCTGAGTTCATTAATTGTTGATTACAGCTGGGACAGCACCCGTGGAACAGAGGGGAATATCAGCACGGACTTCTACTCCTGATCGCTATCTGAATGATCTCTGATGGAAAGTGTGTCTGAATGGACTTTGGTTGAAGACAGCATTGGGTTTGGCTCTAAAGCCCTCCATAGTTGAAGAACTTGCCAACAATTAGGCCTCCATTTTAACCCCTACCCCTCCCCCGCGATGGGCAGGAAAGGGTCGGGCGAAGAGTTAAAATTTTGAAAGTCAAAATCCCGTCTCCAACCCGCTGTGTTCCCGGCCGCTGTAATATTAACAACAGCGATTCAGGCCATTGATGAGGTTCCCGCTAAAAGCAGCTGGGGGCTTACTTAAGGTGAAAAAGTTGCGGCTCAATGACGTTATTTTTATTTATTTATTTATTTTTTAATTCGTTTATGGGATGTGGGTGTCGCTGGCAAGGCCAGCATTTATTGCCCATCCCTAATTGCCCTTGAGAAGGTGGTGGTGAGCCACCTTCTTGAACCACTGCAGACCGTGTGGTGAAGGTACTCCCACAGTGCTGTAAGGGAGGGAGTTCCAGGATTTTGACCCAGCGACGATGAAGGATCAGCGATATATTTCTAAGTCAGGATGGTGTGTGACTTGGAGGTGATGGTGTTCCCATGCGCCTGCTGCCCTTGTCCTTCTAGGTGGAAGAGGCAGCAGGTTTGGGAGGTGCTGCCAAAGAAGCCTTGGCGAGTTGCTGCAGTGCATCTTGTAGATGGTACACACTGCAGCCATGATACGCCGGTGGTGGAGGGAGTGAATGTTTAAGGTGGTGGATGGGGTGCCAATCAAGCGGGCTGCTTGTCCTGGATGGTGTCGAGCTTCTTCAGTGTTGTTGGAGCTGCACTCATTCAGGCAAGTGGAGAGTATTCCATCACATTCCTGACTTGTGCCTTGTAGATGGTGCAAAGGCTTTGGGGAGTAAGGAGGTGAGACACTCGCCACAGAATACCCAGCCTCTGACCTGCTCTTGTTGCCACAGTATTTATGTGGCTGGTCCAGTTATGTTTCTGGTCAATGGTGACTCCCAGGATGTTGATGGTGGGGGATTCGGCGATGGTAATGCCATTGAATGTCATGGGGAGGTGTTTAGACTCTTGCTTGTTGCAGATAGTCATTTCCTGGCACTTCTGTGGCACGAATGTTACCTGCCACTTATCAGCCCAAGTCTGAATAACGTCCAGGTCTTGTTGAATGCAAGCATGGACTGCTTCATTATCTGAGGAGTTGTGAATAGCGCTGAACACTGTGCAGTCATCAGCGAACATTCCTATTTCTGACCTTATGTTGGAGGGAAGGTCATTGATGAATCAGCTGAAGATGGTTGGGCCTAGGACACTGCCCTGAGGAACTCCTGCAGCGATGTTCTGGGGGCTGTGATGATTGACCTCCAACCACCACAATCATCTTCCTTTGTGCTAGGTATGACTCCAGCCAGTGGAGTGTTTTCCCCCCGATTCTCATTGACTTCAGTTTTACTTGGGCTCCTTGATGCCACACTCGGTCAAATGCGGCCTTGATGTTCAGGGCAGTCACTCTCACCTCACCCCTGGAATTCAGCTCCTTTGTCCATGTTTGGACCAAGGCTGTAAAGAGGTCGGGAACTGAGTGTTCTCGGCGGAACCCAAACTGGGCATCAGTGAGCAGGTTATTGGTGAGTAAGTGCCGCTTGATAGTCGATGACACCTTCCATCACTTTGCTGATGATTGAGAGTAGACTGATGGGGCGGTAATTGGCTGGGTTGGCTTTGTCCTGCTTTTTGTGGACAGGACATATTTGGGCAGTTTTCCACATTGTCGGATAGATGCCAGTGTTGTAGTTGTACTGGAACAGCTTGGCTAGAGGTGTGGCTAGTTCTGGTGCACAAGTCTTCAGCATGATAGCAGGGATGTTGTCGGGGCCTATAGCCTTTGCTGTATCCAGTGCGCTCAGCCGTTTCTTGATATCACAGAATCACAGAATCCCCACAGTGCACCGACAAATATCCCACCCTATCCCCACATATTTAATCCCCCTAACACTAAGGGTCAATTTATCATAGCCAAATCAACCTAACCCGCACATCTTTGGACTGTGGGAGGAAACCGGAGCACCCGGAGGAAACCCACGCAGACACGGGGAGAATGTGCAAACTCCACACAGACAGTCACCCGAGGCCGGATTCGAACCCGGGTCCCTGGCGCTGTGAGGCAACAGTGCTAACCACTATGCCACCGTGTTGCCACGTGGAGTAAATCGAATTGGCTGAAGACTGGCTTCTGTGATGGTGGGGACCTCAGGAGTAGGCCGATATGGATCATCCACTCGGCACTTCTGGCTGAAGATGGTTGCAAACGCTTCAGCCTTGTCTTTTGGGCTCCACCATCATTGAGGATGGGGATATTCATGGAGCCTCCTCCTCCCATTAGTTATTTAATGGCTCACCACCATTCACGACTGGATGTGGCAGGACTGCAGAGCTTTGATCTGATCCGTTGATTGTGGGATCGCTTAGCCCTGTCTATAGCATGCTGCTTCCGCTTTTTAGCATGCATGTATTCCTGTGTTGCAGCTTCCCAGGTTGGCACCTCATTTTTAGGTACGCCTGGTGCTGCTCCTGGCATGCTATTCTACACTCCTTATTGAATAGGGTTGGTCCCCTGGCTTGATGTTAATGGTAGAGTGAGGGATATGTCGGGCCATGAGGTTACAGATTATGATGGTATACAATTCTGCTGCTGCTGATGGCCCACAGCGCCTCATGGATGCCCAGTTTTGAGCTGCTAGATCTGTTCTGTATCTATCCCATTTAGCACGGTGGTAGTGCCACACAATATGATGGAGGGTGTCCTCAGTGTGAAGACGGGACTTCGTCTCCACAATGACTGTGCCGTGGTCACTGCTACCAATACTGTCCTGGACAGATGCATCTGCAACAGGTAGATTGGTGAGGATGAGGTCAAGTAGGTTTTTCCCTCGTGTTGGTTCTCTAACCACCTGCCGCAGGCCCAGATTGGCAGTTATGTCCTTCAAGACTCGGCCAGCTCGGTCAGTAGTGGTGTTACCGAGCCACTCTTGGTGATGGACATTGAAGTCCCCCACCCAGAGTACATTCTGTGCTCTTGCTACTGTCAGTGATTCTTCCAGGTGGTGTTCAACATGGAGGAGTACTGATTCATCAGCTGAGGGAGGGCGGTAGGTGGTAATCAGCAGGAGGTTTCCTTGCCCATGCTTGACCTCAAGCCATGAGACTTCATGGGGTCCGGAGTCAATGTTGAGGACTCCCAGGGCCACTCCTTCCCGACTGTATACCACTGTGACACCACCCCTGGTGGGTCTGTCCTGCCGGTGCGACAGGACATACCCAGGGATGGTGATGGAGGAGTTTGGGACATTAGCTGAAATTGATGCCTCGACGTAATATTAACGTCAAGCCAGGCGGAGTCTCGCACTGTCTGCTGTCCGGCAGCAGAACCACGTGGGAGGAACTGTCTAGTCAGAAGAGGCCAAGGTAAGTTTCAACAATGTCCTTCTCTTTGTACTGCTTGTGGGCCAGGAGGTGCAGGAGTGCTCCCCCCATGCCCCTCAAGGACTCCTTGGGCTTCCCCAGCCCAGCCTCTCCCGGATCCCCAGAGAATCTCCAACGCTTCCAGATTGGCAAAATATGAGCACCCTGGAACCCCTCTCTCCACAAACTGCTGGGGACCGTTCCCACGGGTCTCTGGCTGCGACTTCCTGCCGCCAAATTTCTGCTCCTGCCCGCAAGGCCAGATTGTAAAGATCGACAGGGCCTCCACGTCCCTGACCTGGCCGGGTGCATTGCCTGCTACTGGACTCGTGCGCACCCTTCATCTGCCCCCTTACAATTGGCACCTTATAGTCTAGAGTCACACATGAAGAATGGCCACTTGAGATACTGGTACCCATGGAATTGTATCCCATCAAGAGTCAGGCTCTTCAGGATAAGTGCGGAGAAAGTTGAAAAATGTAACAAAAAAATCTTTAACTAAAAAATTCAATTTTTAACGTTTAAATCAGAAAAGAATCCAGTATGGCATTCACAGTAATACAGAGAAAGGAACTCAGAGTGACCATTATTTCAAGAGCTGAACAATAGCATTTGATTCATTACAAACTTAAGTTTTGGGCAACATGGTGGCATAGTGGTTAGCACTGTTGCCTCACAGCGCCAGGGACCCGGGTTCGAATCCGGCCACGGGTGACTGTCTGTGTGGAGTTTGCACATTCTCCCCGTGTCTGCGTGGGTTTCCTCCGGGTGCTCCGGTTTCCTCCCACAGTCCAAAGATGTGCGGGCTAGGTTGATTTGGCTATGATAAATTGACCCTTAGTGTTAGGGGGATTAAATACGTGGGGTTACGGGGATAGGGTGGGATATGTGTCGGTGCAGGCTCGATGGGCTGAAATGGCCTCTATCTGCATTGTGGGGATTCTGTTGCATAATATATTTAAAAACTAACTAGATTATGAAAACAAAGACATGCTAAACCTTTAGAAATGACTGGCCAGGCCTCAGCTGCAGTATTTAATACTGGGCACCACACTTTAGGAAGGATATGAAGGCCTTGGAGAGGGTGCAGAGGAGATTTACTAGAATGGTACCAGGGATGAGGGACTTCAGTTATGTGGAGAAACTTGCGAAGCTGGGATTGTTCTCTTTAGAGCAGAGAAAGTTACGGGGAGATTTAATAGAGGCGTTCAAACGCATGAATGGTTTTGATAGAGTAGATAGGGAGAAACTGTTTTCACTGGCAGGAGGGTTGATAACCAGAGGACACAGATTGTCAAAAGGACCAAGGAAGAGATGAGGAGAATTTTTTTTATGCAGCGTCTTATTATGATCTGGAATGCATTGCCTGAAAGGGTGATGGAAGCAGATTCAATAGCAACTTTCAAAAGGGAATTGGATATATACTTCAAAAGGAAAAATTTGCAGGTCTGTGGGGAAAGGGCAGGGGAGTGAGCCTAATTGATAGCTCTTTCAAAGAGCTGACACAGGCACGATGGGCCGAATAGCCTCCTTCTGTGTTGTAAGATTCTAGGATTCTATGATTCTAACTTAATTGTGGAAAAGCAGCAGTAATTTAAATACATTAATCAGATTGTTACAACTAAATGGTGAAACAACAGTCATTTTATGAAATGTATTTTCCTCAAAAATTCTATGAAATTTATATAATGGCATTTTTATTTAAATAAATCTGAGCCCCGTCCTTATTCAGATAAAGAAATAGTGAAGTGCTATTTCATATGATAATCCTCATCAAAATGAATCCATTAACATTTCAATTTTCTGTGCAGTGCGCCTGATGTGAAGATACTTTTAATCAGATAATTATTCCGGAAAGCGAAATTTTCTAGGAAATCATAGCACTATGTTATAAAAAAGAACCAGAATCACAGTTTAACATATGCAATAGTTTTCCTTTTTTCCCCCCAACACAATGAAAAAAAATCAAACTACAGATTGTGTCAATGCTTAAATTAAGATCTAAAACAGATTATTCAACAACAATGTAGGTATCCATATTGACAACAGTGCAAATAAATACATTAAATCAATTAATACGTTTATTTAGCATTATTTTCAAAGTTGCTTTTGATGTATTATTATACAATAAATAAAGCTCAACCATTTTTCTCAGAATGGAGGGGGAAAAATACTCACTACAGCGGTGTTAGTAAATCAATATGAACATATGAATGCACAAAAAGAAAAGACGATCAGGCCCATTAGGTCTAATGTTATCCCATTGACCTCATGCACCATCCTCACTAGCAACACGAGCTCCTAGCGGCAGCAAAAAACAGATGAAAAGGAACCTGAGGCCAATTTCAGAGGAAAAAAAAAGAGAAATTCCTTCCTTAAGAGAATCAGTGAAGCTCCAGGAGATCATGTTTACCCAGGATCACTGCACATAATTAACTAACTCCCTCTTCTGTACAGGACCAATAGAGACTGGGAGCAAGTTTAAACCCCCCCCCCCCACCAAAACCTGGTGGAAACCGGGCCAGGGGGGTGGGCAGTTAAACTGGAGCGGGTGCTTACCCACTGCATTCCCGCCCCGATCTGGCCGACTGCAATTTTAAATTTCAGACCTGCCTGAAGCCAGCAGGCTCCTCTTTAAATAGGCAGATCAGGCTTCGATGACATCATCAGGCCTGAGGCTTCAGCAGGGGAGCAATGGGGCTTCCCCGTCAGCCCAACAGTTTCAGGAATTGGATCTTGGACCAGAAAAGGCCCAGCAAGGTAATTTTTAACTTTTTTTCAAGCCCCCCCAGGGCCCCACAAGGAAAACTTGGGCCTCCCCTGCCCTGGGCTTCCCCCCCGCCTTCCGACCGCAATTGCCTCCGGAGTCCCTCCTGTACATTTACCTTGGTGCTGGCCACAATTGTCTTGGGTCCCCGGTGGTGGCTTCCGAGCCACCCGATTTTTGTGATTCTGCTGGAATCATCGACTAGAGCAAATCTTCATGAATGCATTTACGGATTGCCTCACACACCAATAGCTCAATTCCTCCCTCAATATAATTTAATTAAGGATTTTTATTATGTATTTATTATAAGCTAGAAATTGCGGTCAGAGGCGTATCTCCGGAGTACGCCTCCGAACCGTGAAACATTTCTGCACCTAATTCCATGTGTCCAAGGTGCTGGAGAGTTCGGGTCTCGGGCCTCCAGGCGGACATCAGTGTAATGGCCCACGGATCCCAGGGAGCAGGCGGTTCGGAAGCATCCCTGGGATCACGTGGGCCCAGTCCTCCAATCACAAAGGAAGATTCCATTGCAGTCATTTACGAATGGAATCCCCGAATGACGTGCGATAGAATCCCCAAATAATTAAACAATTTACACAATTCTAATAAATATAAATGTTCTGAATTTCAATGTTATTCATAAGTCCCTTCCTTACACCAAATACAATAAAAATTTAATTTTTTGAAAAATAATTTTAAACATCTTAATCCGGGCCAATATTTGCATAAGCTAATTTAAAGTGCTTATGCATCATTTTTTATTTTTAAATATTTAATTAAAGATTTATAATAACCCTTATGCTGATGAAAGCAGGCCCTACGCCTGCTTTTACCAGCCGTAAGAGTTTCGTGGGCAATTGCTGTGCAGTAGTTGGGCAAGTAGCTGGCTGACAGGCCCAACCAGTGGTGGATGGGGCCTCACAAAATGTACCCTCATACCAACAATGAGGAAAGCTACCACTACCACCCTGGTTCTGGCAGAGTGGATTACTCTCGAAATCATGTGTCTGCAATGGCAATTTCTCCTGACCTTTGGGTATAAAGCATTATGGGGAGCACACGCAAGGCAAATTAAAATCAATTCATTTTCAACACAAACCTCACTTTAAACAACAGTTTCATTTGTTTTCGAGTACATTGCTCTGTTGAGCGTGCAACTGTAAGCAGGAACAGTGTGGCCTGTAACACTGTAAACTATTACCGCATTGGCAGCGTTATTCCTTCTCCTTGCTGTTGTCAGGCTTGGCTTCATTGTGGAGTGGTCTCTTAGTGAAAGCTGTACCCGACGCAGTACATTAGTCAGAATACTGGGCTATAATATACGGCTGCAATTTAGTGCTTCATGTAAGCTGCCCCACCTGGGACTGCTTCACTTGAAACCGATGTAATGAGCTGGATTTTTCAAACAGAACGTTTCGCAGATGATGCAGTTTGTAAGCAGGCAGTACTGGATCAACGGGAAGTGTTGCTGCAGGCCCAGTCCTGACTAGCTGCTAAATTCCAAGATTGAGGACATCACATCATAAAGATTTCCACTTTGGTCATATAATATTTTTCACAAAAATGACTCAGCTGTCAGAAATGAGCTAGGCAGGTACAAGACAAGTTTTTATTTGAGCTATTTTATGTGTTGAGGGTTACACTTAATAATGTAAGTGAATAAGAATGTGTGATTGGAGATGTTAGGAACATTTTTATTTCATTGCAGCAGCAGAAATTGGTTTTGTGAATCAGCTTTATGGAGCGTGAGTGTTGCCTAATTTCCAACCCATTGGCTTTGATGCATAACATGGAGAGTATAGAGCAGTATTCATAGTCTGATTTTCAACGTTTTTATTTTTCCTTGTTTGTAGTGCATAACCAGGGAGGAAATGGCCTCTTCAACCTTGCTACACCTTGTGAAGCCATTTCCTTCCACCAAACAGACACCCGAGTATCACGGAAGCGGAAACACACTCAACTTATATTGGCCCAAATTTTGCTGGACTGAGGCATGGAGCGGGGCATGGAGCGGGGCATGGAGCGGGGCATGGAGCGGGACATGGAGCGGGGCATGGAGCGGGGCATGGAGCGGGACATGCAGCGGGGCATGGAGCGGGGCATGGAGCGGGACATGGAGCGGGGCATGGAGCGGGACATGGAGCGGGGCATGGAGCGGGGCATGGAGCGGGGCATGAACCGGGGCATGGAGCGGGGCATGAACCGGGGCACGGAGCGGGGCATGATCCGGGGCATGGAGTGAGGCATGGAGCGGGGCATGGAGCGGGGCATGAAGCGGGGCATGGAGCGGGGCATGGAGCGGGGCATGGAGCGAGGTATGGAGCGGGGCATGGAGCGGGGCATGGAGCGAGGTATGGAGCGGGACATGGACCGGGGCATGGAGCGGGGCATGGAGCGGGACATGGAGCGGGGCATGAACCGGGGCATGGAGCGGGACATGGAGCGGGGCATGAACCGGGGCATGGAGCGGGGCATGGAGCGGGGCATGAACCGGGGCATGGAGCGGGGCATGAACCGGGGCATGGAGCAGGGCATGGAGCGGGGCATGGAGCGGGGCATGAACCGGGGCATGGAGCGGAGCATGGAGCGGGGCATGGAGCGAGGCATGGAGCGGGGCATGGAGCGGGGCATGATCCGGGGCATGGAGCGGGGCATGGAGCGGGGCATGATCCGGGGCATGGAGCGGGGCATGGAGCGGGGCATGATCCGGGGCATGAAGTGGGGCACGGAGTGGGGCACGGAGTGAGGCATGGAGCGGGGCATGATCCGGGGCATGGAGCGGGGCACGGAGTGAGGCATGGAGCGGGGCATGGAGCGGGGCATGAACCGGGGCATGGAGCGGGGCATGAACCGGGGCATGGAGCGGGGCATGGAGCGGGGCATGAACCAGGGCATGGAGTGGGGCATGGAGCGGGGCATGAACCGGGACATGGAGCCGGGCATGGAGTGAGGCATGGAGCGGGGCATGAACCGGGGCATGGAGCGGGGCATGGAGCCGGGCATGGAGTGAGGCATGGAGCGGGGCATGAAGCGGGGCATGAAGCAGGGCAAGGAGCGAGGTATGGAGCGGGGCATGGAGCGGGGCATGATCCGGGGCATGGAGTGAGGCATGGAGCGGGGCATGAAGCGGGGCATGGAGCGGGGCATGGAGCGGGGCATGAAGCGGGGCATGAAGCGGGGCATGGAGCGAGGTATGGAGCGGGGCATGGAGCGGGGCATGGAGTGAGGCATGGAGCGGGGCATGGAGCGGGGCATGGAGCGGGGCATGGAGCGGGTAATGGAGCGGGGCATGGAGCGGGGCATGGAGCGGGGCATGCCCTGTTAGACGTGTTCGTGCATGTTTAGGTTTTACATTTTTTTCCCCCACAAGGTATCTGGAAGTGTGAGCTGATAACGGTGCCGTGAGGGTAACAGGGCCTCTGGAACCTTGGTGAACAATGGGACAAAGAGTGTATCTCCTTAACTAAGGAGATTAAAGGGTTGAGAAATAAACAGAGGAAGTATTGAGAAGGAGGGTGAAGTAAAGGGGGAGAATTAGAATCAAATCAGGTAGAGAAAGAGAAATAAAGAGGGAAATAAAGATTGGATTAAGAGGGAGAAAAAAGAGACAGAAAGGAAAAGTAAGAGAAAAAATATAAAATTTTAAATTTGACGGGGGAAAAATTGGGTTGGTTTGCGCCTCTCATTAGTGCCCCTGGGGGGCGCTAATGGGACGTAAATCCCCTAGCACCTGAGCATGGTGCCACTAACGCCTCCCGCGAAATTCAGCGGGAGGTTAGCAGTGGCGGTAGCTGGTAGCGCCCCGCGCAGCTGCGCTGCTGGCGATGACGTCATCGCCGTGCGCAGCGCCCCGCTTGCGCCCTGGCTGCAAACTTCCCTTGCGCCCCCTGACCTATCACCACACGATATGTGCGACAGGATCAGCAGGCGGTTTGGCAGCGGCGGCGCAAGTTAAAGGCCAGGTGTCAGGCGGCCATTTTTATTTTGGCTGACTGCCAGCACCTGCCCGCTTTCGCTTTTGTGTGCGGGGTGCTGGCCGCGATTGCTCAGCCCGGCTCTCCAGCGCTAGGCCACTACCCTTTAATCAGGGGAGGAGGCCTGCATGTAGCACCACAAAATTCAGTAGTAAAGTAGCACCCCAATCAGGAGGTGGAGCGCTTTCCAATAGCTCCCCACCTCCTGCTTGGGGCGCTACTGCTGAATTTACAGCGGGGGTGCTAACTGTTTCGGGATGCTAAAATTAGCGCCCTGGCGACGTTAGCGTCCCAAAATGGGCGCCACCCAATTTTCCCCCTGACATTTTAAAATCTCCAACCACAATTCACAGCCTGTAGGAATGAGACTCCACACTCTTTAATTGTTCACTTTCTGCACACGAGAGGTTAATTGGCAGTCACTAACAATTATCAAGTGTTAAAAGGGTACTTGTGCTGGTAATTACAAGATTTAACTTTCTGTGGCGAGTTTAATGGGCAATTAATGTGCAAATGCAGCAACTTCATGAAACTCACAGGGAGGTTAAGGGCGAGTTCCTGTTTTTGCGAAGCTAACGGCGAAGTGGCGCAAATCAGTCAGCAACTTGTGGCGATTCACAATTCATGGGGTATCTCTTCCTCGCCACAAGTTGCTTGCTGATTTGTGCATTAATAACGGCTTGCTGTTATTTTTTCAGAAAATTCTGGACCATTTTAAAATTCCACCATGGTTTCTCCTCCTGCTTGCTATCCAGTGACATCTGCTGGATTGTAGAGGAGTCCCTGAGTACAATATTGGGTTTGGCCGAGATGTTCCCTACTGTCAAACAGCCTGCTGACACCCTGGCCGGAATCTTTACCTTAGAGTCGGGGCGGATGCGTGCGGGTCATGTCGCCATCCCGAAGTTTTTAACAGCGTGTTCTGCACTGCGCGTTTAACTCAATTACATCAATTGAAACAGTGATGCGGGTTTCCTGACCAAGTAAATGGAGCGGGTCTGCTGACGTCACCGATGACTCGTTTTCAGCGCTGATATTTAAAGCAGCCTTGCACACATCCCAGTTGAAGGTTGTTGGAGGAGAGATAAAGGTGTTTGGGAGAGGTAGAAATTGTTATATATCGAAGAGTTTTGTGTGGGTGCAAACAAACATGGAGTCACATCGACAGAAGGCTGCGCCCAGTTCTCAGATGCCTCCCTGGAATTCCTGGTCGAGGGAGTCAGAGCACGCAGGGAGGTCCTATTCCCTGGCAGCAGGCAGGAAAAGAGCAGCCAGAGAAACCAAGCAGGCATGGCTGGAGATCGCACAGGAAGTGAGCAGTAGGGATGCTGTCAGGCGCTCCTGGATTCAATGCCGGGAGAGATTTAATAATCTCATGAGGTCAGGAAAGGTGAGTGCAATGCCACATTGAACTACATCCTGATGTGTGTGTCACCCCAACCCCATCACTCTGCCTTCCCAAGCCTACTCCTGCACCTCAATCCTCACACCAACCTACCTTGCAAGGTGCACCCATCCCTCACTGTCCATGCACCTACTCACATCCCCTCTGACCATCCACCACTGACACTCACCCTCAGCCTAATGCAATCATAGCAAGTAACACCACAGAAGCAGGTCATTTGACAATGTCACGCCACTCCCTCATAGTCACCCTCGACAGATGTAGCCCATCCATTCCTTACACTCATTCCATCACTCTCACTCAAAGTTCTCTTCTTGTAGAATGTAGGAAGTATGATTAAGAAGTTTGCAGATGATACAAAAATTGGCCGAAGAAAGCTGTAGACTGCAGGAAGATATCAATGGATTGGTCAGGTGGGCGGAACAGTGGCAAATGGAATTCAATCCAGAGAAGTGTGAGGTAATGCATTTGGGGAGGGCTAACAAGGCAAGGGAATACACAATAAATGATAGGATACTGAGATGTGTAGAGGAACAGAGGGACCTTGGAGTGCATGTCCACAGATCCCTGAAGGTAGCAGGACAGGTAGATAAGGCGGTTAAGAAGGCATACAGGATACTTGCCTTTATTAGCCGAGTCATAGAATATAAGAGCAGGGAGGTTATGCTTGAACTGTATAAAACACTAGTTAGGCCGCAGATGGAATACTGCGTGCAGTTCTGGTCACCACATTACAGGAAGGATGTGATTGTGCTGGAGAGGGTGCAGAGGAGATTTACGAGGATGTTGCCTGGGCTGGGGAATTTTAGCTATGAGGAAAGATTGGATAGGCTGGGGTTGTTTTCTTTGGAACAGAGAAGGCTGAGGGGAGACCTAATTGAGGTGTATAAAATTATGAGGGGCCTCGATAGAGTGGATAGGAAGGACATATTTCCCTTAGCAGAAGGGTCAATAACCAGGGGGCATAGATTTAAAGTAATTGGTAGGAGGTTTAGAAGGGATTTGAGGAGAAATGTTTTCACCCAGAGGGTGGCGGGGGTCTGGAACTCACTGCCTGAAAGGGTGGTAGAGACAGAAACCCTCATCACATTTAAAAAGTACTTGGATGTGCGCATGAAGTGCTGTAACCTACAAGGATACGGACCAAGTGCTGGAAAGTGGGATTAGGGTGGAGAGCTCTTTGTCGGCCGGCACGGACAAAATGGGCCGCATGGCCTCCTTCTGTGCTGTAAATTTCTATGATTCTATGATGATTCTTTCCCTCCTTGCAGAAGAGAGTGCAGAACAGGAGAGAAAGAGAGAGAACCGGAGGTGGCCCTCCAATATATACAAATTTGACGCCTGCAGAAGAGGAGGCTCTCAAAATAAGTTGCGGTGGGAGATGGAGAGAGGGGGACCTCCCAGCAACCTGGTGACAGAATTAAAAATCCCACATGGCATAGAACAGTCACCCATGGAGACTAATGTCAGCAGTCAGTCAAATATCATCATGTGCATAATGGTAATGTTACGCATTCTTATCATAAGAGGTCTAATTCATGTGTTTGCTCTCCCACAGGTCCATCAAGTGCCCCCTGCCACTGTCCAGCCGGAGGAGGAAGATGACTCCTCAGAGGAAGCTCCAGTCTCTGAGCGTGTACCGTCAGCAGACCCATGCGCACCCAGCACCAGAGCAGATAAACGCACGTCGGTGGGTCCAGCGAGACATAGAGTAGTGTAGCCACCTGGTGTCTCACACACCACAAGTGAGCAAGAGAAGATGGTGTTGACAGGGACAGCAGTGGAGAGTCCTCCCCGGAGGGCACAGGACGCTCCAAGCTCTGCTCAGCTGGATGCAGTTGCTGAACCTCGGGGGGCCATCGACAAAGAGGTTGATCTTGGGGGAGCAGCAACAAATGCGGGAGGCTCTGGCAGCTTTTTCAGCCACGATGTGCGCGATCATCCAGAGAATGGAGGAGTCCGTCTCCAACATGAGCAGCACCATATCGCAGGTGATGGTGACAATGTGTTGTTCTATGTAAAGTATGGCCACCTGCATGAAGCAGCTAATGCGCCAGTCGAACGAGAACATGGTTGCTGTGAACAACAGATTGCAGACTCTCATTGACCTCATCACTAGGAGGGGTACCATCATAGACTTGGGTGTTCATCGCCCCACTGATGTGCAGCAAAGTGCTCTCCAGCTCATTGCTAGCAGGGAAGTGCAGGTGACCCATGAGAGGGATGATGATGAGAGGGGACATGGAAGTGGGGTCTCTGCTCAAAGCGTACCCACTTCTCCCCTGTTGCTTTCCCCTCAGTCAGAGCCCCACATGTTGCCTCGGATCCCGATGGCCGAGTCTGCCCCTGCACAGTTGTAGGAGGAGCAGTCTATGGCAGGGCCATCACAGGCTCCAAAACCTAGAGGACGTCCGCTAAAAGTGTCGAAGCAGTCGCAGTAGGGAAGGGAGCAGCCTGCCGCTACCTCTGCTGAAGCCACAGGGGTTGCACCTCGTAGAAGCAGTCAGAAAAGAAGGAAGACACAATCGTAGCTGCACAAGGGTATGCACATGGGTGTTTGCCAAAATGTTAGTGTTATGTTTCAGTTCTATTTATGACGCACATAAATTTATTTCTTTGCCCTACTTTCCCATCTTGTCCATTTTTGCCTGCTACCTGGGAAGTGGCCTTGTTACTTGGAGTGAATGGTGAGACATTACTTAACCTCGAGCAATTGGGACTTGGGTGACAGGAATGGTTTATTCATTTTAGGACCGCTTTGTGGTGTTTGTGGGGGTGGGGCAAGTTGGTACAACATCTGGGAGCCATATGGGTGCACTGATGGAACTTAAGGCCATTATGAAGCTATCCCGGGCCTCCCAGGCAGCAATGTGTGCTGCTGCTCATGCCATCTCCACCTCGGGTTCCTCCTTCTCCTCCTCTTCTCGTGTTCCACCTGTTCCTCCTCCTCCTCCTCCTCCGAAGAGGCGGTGTGCTCTGCACCTTGCTCCTCTTGCATGATGATCTTTTTATGGTTGCAGACGAGCTGCACGTTGAGGGAGTGGAAGCCCTGGGTGATTTGGGGGTGCCTTGATGGCCACATGTGTACAGTCGATGTCACCCTGCACCTGTGGGAAGCCAGCCAGAGCCACAAAGCCGAGTGCCCGCTCAGTAATATTGCTTCATTAGTGGCAAAGTTTACATATGTGGCTGACTTGTGAAACATGGCATCGATCATCTGGGTGATGCATTTGTGGGCGGCCGACTGCGAGATCCTGCAAATGTCTGCTGCAGATCCCTGGAAGGAGCCTGAGGTGAAGAAGTTGAGGGCGGTGGTGACTTTGACAGCTATTGGTAAGGATTGTCCACCAGGTCCTCTGGGCAGCAGAAATTCCTCCAGCAAGCTACAAATGTCTGCGATGACCCGGCGTGATAGCCTGAGCCTTCTGAAGCACTGCTGCTCAGTCATGTCCAGGAAGCTCATCCTCTGCCTGTATACCCTGTGTTGGGGGTATCGCCTCCGGTGTGGTGCACTCCTGCACTGATCCCCTCTCTCCTGTGGCGCATCAGGTCGGTGAGGAGAAGGCTGCTGGTGTTGTGGCTGCTGCTGCTGGTGTTTTTGGTGGTGGGGCTCATCTTGGTCTGAATCTGAGGTCCAAGGTGAAACAGCATAAGCGGCACCCACGCTGATCTGATAGATGCCAGGTAAAGTGGAGATCAGAGGCCCAATCCTCCAATGTTGTGATAGTGACTAGCAATGTAGTGTTAGTGACTTCTGAGGTTGCAGAAATCACCTGCAAACTCCTGAAAACTAAATCTCTGCAAAAAATGCTGTCAGCGAGAACCTTTCCCATAGGCAAGGAAGCAGGTGTAAGGTGTCTGTATTTATGTGCCTTTTCCAGCTGTCACTTAATGAACTTGCACAATGGCCACTGAGCTCCCGCCTCCCTTTCACAGGCGAGCTTCCCGAAGTCTGTGAATCCCGTGTACAACCAGTTAAAGTTGAAACCTCAGGTTAAAAATGCTGTTAAGGGTCGCTAAACGAGCAGTTAACTACCTCGATGAGGTCATCCGCCTCTCCCGAGCGGGTCCGTGGCACGCTATGAAATGCGCCCGAGTTAAACACGGACCTCGGCGGGATGACGGCGAATTTCCGACGCGCTGTCAATTTCAGCGCTTTTACCGCCAAGCCGCCGCCCTGCAATGTGAAAATTCCGGCCCCTGTGTGGGCTCGAACATGAAAGGGGTAATTTTACGATATGCACTTGCCGGTGGGCGATGCTCCCCTGGTGGGAGCACAGAGTTAGAAATTGACCCCTAAAGAGCGAGCACTGGGCAAGATCCCTTGTGGGGTAACCAGTGTCCGTGGAACAAAATGCCAGAATGAGTTACTTTCAGGTCGGAAGGGAAGAAAAATCATCAATCACATTATTAATAATTAAGCAGTACAAAACTGCACCACTTAATCAAATACATTTCCTATGCTATAACCTCTGGAACTGTGTTTTGTGTTTTTGCCACAAACACTCACAACAACAATACCATTCAGCCCATTAAGTACAGGCTCATCTGCAGCCAGGACTGTACCAGTACCTGATTTGATCTCACACCGCTGGGAGAAGTTGTACAGCAGAGTTGCACAGAAGAATCTATGTAGAGGATGGAAGGTATTGTATCCAATTCCATAACACCTTCCTGACTAATTGTAATTACAGTTCTCTACCCAGAGGGCTGTGGAGGCTCAGTCGTTGAGTATATTCAAGACAGAGATTGATAGATTTTTGGATATTAAGGGAATCAAGGGATATGGGGATAGTGCAGGAAAGTGGAGATGAGGTAGAAGATCTGCCATGATCTTATTGAATGGTGGAGCAGGCTCGAGGGGACAAATGGCCTACTCCTGCTCCTATTTCTTATGTTCTTATATACTTTGAAACAAATTTTTTTTGTTAAGCTGTAGGTCCTATGAAAGTCGTTCGCTTTAGTGATCAGGAGCTTTTTTATGTCCATTAATGTTCTCTTTTATAAACTGTTTAAAGGAATTATTAAATGCCTTATTGTGTTTATATGCATCAACTGTTCTTAAGGGTATTGGTGACGTTTGAGAGAAGGTGTGGTTTGTTGAGAAGTTTATTGAAAAGTTATTTATTTTAAATCAATTTGTAACAGGTGCTTGATTTAACCAGTTACTTCACTAGACCTGTTATACAAATAATGTAGTGAGCTTGGAGATGGTGTACGTGCTGTTGAGTACTATTTGACGAAACATTTTCATTGCAACATTTGGTGATGTGGTCCATTTCTAGATCACTATACTGTGTTGTTTATACTCGGATGTGGAGTTGCATTGCTAACTGCAACTCAATGAGATCTTTATATTGATGAGACTATCGTGGGAAAAGGCACAATACAGAGGTTAAGTATTTCCCCACAATGAGGCAAGGAAGGAAAATCAAAGGACAATTAACCACAGAATAGTCTCATTCACTTCACAATAGTGGGGAAAAAAGAGCTGCAGTGGCCTGATAGCAGGTCTGTTGGACACTCTCGTGCTGATGGAATGCTGTGGGGTGCAGAGGGAACCTAATTGATGAGGGGAGAATACTTTCCAAATACGCATCAAACTCTTCTTTAAAAAAAATACTTTTTTAAGTGTCATTTTTTTCCTTGCAAATCCCCCATATTTTCCCTGCTGCTTAGAAGACAAGCAGTCGGCCTGCTCCCAGATCATTAGTCACCCGCCACATACCATTTTACTCTCCTCTATGAGTTGCCTTCCCCCTCACAGGGAGATACCGTATCTTATGCTCAGTACCTCCCCACCCAGCATTGCTCAGATCACAAACTGAGTGCAACAAGGATTGAACCTACTCTGATCAGAGCTCCATTGGCTGTTGGTGCTCGGGCCATCAGAAATCAAATATCCTCATAAGTTATCACCTAAAATAGTTTGGCCAACATTCCTCTCTCAACCAACATCATCAAAACATTGATATATTGGCTCATGCATCTCATTGCTGTTTGTAGATCTTGCTGTGTGCAAAATGGCAGTGGTGGGCCATAGGATGTAATCTGCCAGATTCAGATTTCCACAGTTAACTCTTTAATTGATGGGTAACAAGTGTTGCTGACCATGGACTCGGCAGCTATCAGTTTTGAGATCCACGGTGTCAGCCATGGCTCAGTTGGTCACACTCTTGCCTCTGAGCCAGAAGGTTGTGGGTTGAAGATCCCACTCCAGGGTCTTGAGCCCATAATCCAGGCTGCGATTCAGTGCAGTACTGATGGAGTGTAGCAGTGTCGGAAATGCCATCTTTCAGATGAGATGCTGAACCGAGGCACCATCTGCTCTCTCAGGAGGATGTAAAAGATGCCACGGCACTATTTTGCAGATGAGCTCTCCCCAGTGTCCTGGCCAATATTTATCCCTCAGCCAGCATCACTACAATAGATTATCTGTTCATTATCTCATTGCTGTGCGCATTTTGGCTGCCACGTTTCCTACATTACAACACTGACTACACTTTAGAAAAGCACTTCATTGGCTGTAAAGCGCTTTGGCGTGTCCTGAGGTTGTGAAAGGGGTTATATAAATGTAAGTCTTTCTTTCTTTTTGAGGAAGGGCCCAAGGCCTGAAGCACTGACTGCTGCTGTTTTTCCACGGATGCTGTCTTACCCGCTGAGTATTTCCAGCTTTTACTGTTTTTATTTTCATATTTCCAGCATCTGCGGTATTTTGTTTTTGTTCTTATTTGCTCAGAAGCTATTGCCTGGACAGCTTCCAAAGTCAAACCTGCAGAACAGCTTCATGGCAAATTTGTCTGTCATAGTGAATCAGGTTATTCTTTGCTAACGAAAAGGATATATTTTTTTTGGTTGGTGGGGGGACAGCTGCAGCAAAGTAAATGGATTGAAGGTTCAAATAGCAGAGCAATAGATATAACTGAAACCACACAAACCAATTAACATTTAATTGGACTGTCAAAGACTCGCATCCACCATGCTCTCTTGAACCACTCCACCTTTACAGAGTTTATAGCACCCGTGAGACTGGATAAATCTGCTTACAATGTACATTACCTGAACAGGTATATATCATTGTCACTTAACAATGACCATTAGCATGCATGACTAAGTCATCAGGATGCCGCAATAATGAGACAACATTACATATCAGTGTCATTAGATAGAGGTACTCCAGAAAAAGTCACATTGACCTCACCATATTGATGTTTATAATGATTACATGAGGGTGATTGTCCGATAGCTGATGGTGGTAGGAATCATAGAAACATAGAAACATAGAAGATAGGAGCAGGAGTAGGCCATTCGGCCCCTCAAGCCTGTTCCGCCATTTAATGAGATCATGGCTGATCATCCAAATTCAGTACCCTGTCCCTGCTTTCTCCCCATATCCCTTGATCCCTTTAGCCTTAAGAAATATATCTAACTCCTTCTTGAATATATTTAATGAATTGGCCTCAACTGCCTTGTGTGGTAGAGAATTCCACAGGTTCACCACTCTCTGGGTGAAGAAATTCCTCCTCATCTCAGTCCTAAATGGCTTACCCCTTATCCTTAGACTGTGACCCCTGGTTCTGGACTCCCCCGCCATCGGGAACATCCTTCCTGCATCTAGTCTGCCTAGACCTGTTAGAATTTTATAAGTTTCAATGAGATCCCCTCTCATTCTTCTAAACTCTAGCGAATATAAGCCTAATCGACCCAATCTCTCCTCATACGTCATTCCTGCCATCCCAGGTATCAGTCTCGTGAATCTTCGCTGCACTCTCTCCATGGCAAGAACATCCTTCCTCAGATAAGGTGACCAAAACTGCACACACTACTCAAGGTGTGGTCTCACCAAGGCCCTGTACAACTGCAGCAAGACATCCTTGCTCCTGTACTCGAATCCTCTCGCTATGAAGGCCAACATACCGTTTGCCTTCTTAACCGCCTGCTGCACCTGCATGCTTACCTTCAGCGACTGGTGCACAAGGACACCCAGGTCTCGTTGCACTTCCCCTTTTTCCAATCTATTGCCGTTCAGATAATAATCTGTCTTCCTGTTTTTGCCACCAAAGTGGATAACCTCGCATTTATCCACATTATACTGCATTTGCCAGGTTCCCTGTCACCAGTGCAAACCTGGAAAATGTATGCAGTGGAATGTGGCAATGTGGGGAAAGTGCTAATGCCCAATTCACCGCAATCTAATAGCAGATCATCTAGTGGTCTGCCAAATTTTTTCCAGCCACTATGAAACCAGTCACATTTCCTATGCAACATCTGAGTACAATGTTCATCTTAACTAGAAATAGGATTGTGAGTGGAATTTAAGAGTTCCCAATTTCCAATGAACAATGTAAATTGGGTCTTAGGCAAATATTAATATTGTCATTCAAGACTTGATTGGCAGTCTTTCTGTGTTTTAATTTCCCCCATTTTTCTCAACTTTTTCCCTGTTTGCACCTCTCACCACCTCATCTATTCACATGTTCTTCATTTCTTTAACGTTTAACCTTTATAAATCACTGGTTAGGCCCCAGCTGGAGTATTGTGTCCAATTCTGCACACCACACTTTAGGAAGGATGTCAAGGCCTTAAAGAGGGTGCAGAGGAGAATGGTACCAGGGATGAAAGACTTTGGTTATGTGGAGAGACTAGAGAAGCTGGGGTTGTTCTCCTTACAGCAGAGAGGGTTAAGGGGAAATTTAATAGAGGTGTTCAAAATCATGAAGGGTTTTTATAGAGAAAATAAGAAGAAACTGTTTCCAGTGTCAGAAGGGTTGATAACCAGAGGACACAGATTTAAGATAATTGGGAAAAGAACCAGAGACGAGATAAGGAGAACTTTTTTACTCAGCGAGTTATGATCT
Source organism: Squalus acanthias (assembly GCA_030390025.1). Lineage (NCBI taxonomy): Eukaryota > Metazoa > Chordata > Chondrichthyes > Squaliformes > Squalidae > Squalus > Squalus acanthias. Next base: position 119,101,578 of record CM059426.1, on the reverse strand, counting down.
GGAATGCACTGCCTGAAAGGGTGGTGGAAGCAGATTCAATAATACCTTTCAAAAGGTATTGAATAAATACTTGAAGGGGAAAAATTTGAAGGACGATGGGGAAAGGGCAGGAGAGTGGGATGAATTCAAAGAGCCGGCATAGGCACGATGAGCTGAATTATCTCCTTCTGTGCTCTATTATTCTATGATTCTTCCTATTGTCTGATCCGAGATGATCTTTTACATCATTTAAGAATATTCTGCTCTTTTAAGCAGGTTACAGGCCATTCAAATGATTCTTCCATTTGTTGCTTAGAGTGTTTATTTGTTATTTTCCTTTCTTCATTTCCCTTTTTTCTGATTCTATGTAACTGCCTGCTCAGCTGTCAGTTTTCAGTTCTTCTATCTGCTCTCTCCACAGATGCCGACTGACCTGCTATGTGTTTCCAGCATCTTGTATTTTTGTGTCAGGTTATCAGCATTTGTGGTTTACTTTACCATTTATTTGTATATTGAGTTTATTTTCTGCAGACTCTGAGGTTAACACCAAATGATTGCACTGCTGTCATCAACCCAACTCGTGGTGCTTACTGAATACTGATTCTCCACCTTCGTCATTCTCTTGGAAACCACATGGTTTGTTCATAATGATTTTGGAGAGGTCACATACCTGTTGCACGTACTGCGAAACCTGCAGGTAGTTGTGGCCTGGAGCTAGTAAAATACAAAATAAGTGCAATTAGGATATAAACTAGAAACAAATTACAGTTACTCACTGTCAATAAGTTTTATGAAAACCCAAGAAGTGATTGCTAAAATAGAAAAGTAATATCAAAAGGAATTGGTTAATATCTGTTTGAGAATGGGATTAGAGGTAATAAAAATAGATTTTGACTGACATGATCAAATAATCCATGGGACACGATGGCTGCTGAGGCCAGTTGGGAAAGAAAGTTGTCTGTGGAGGTTCACAGGCCAAGGAATGAATAGTGAAAATGTGAGGGTGGATGATTATTCTGCAGTTTGGTTTGATTACCTTTGGGATCGAGGAACAGGCGCAGGGGCATGTTTGCATAGCGTAAGGGGAGGGGGATGAGAAAATTGTATAATAATTAAAAATGAACACATAAAAGAACCTAGCAGGCAGCTGTAAAGGCTCGGTTTGAGGGATGAGATTGTTTTAATTTTTTTTTAAATCTTGCAATCTTCCAGTAAATAACTGTACTTATTCCAAAGTATTTCCTGTGCTTTTTAAAGCCAATTACTGTACTTGTCTAATAAATATAGTTAGTATCACACCGTTTAATTTACAAGTTCTTTGATGTCGAGTTGAAATATTTCCTGATTGGCTAGTGAAAGGAGCACCGCCCCACATAATCCCAGGTACACTTACGCACAACGGTGCGCCCCTGGGATCAATGGGCCACTACGCTGCACGCAACTCCGCAGCGTTTCAAAGCAACTTCTCGAAGGGGGGTTTGCAGCAGGTAAATGCGGATTCCGTTTGGAGGTCGGCTGCATACTCCTTAGCTGCGCCGCCGACCGCAAATTCAGGGCCAATGAAACTCAAACTGTGTAAAAAGGTGGGTTCTGTCCTGATCCAATTGAAACAATATAATTCAGGCCACTGCCCCAGATTTACAGTCCTCCCCAGTAGAGGCCCATTAGATCTCATGCTATGCTTTATATTACCTCCCCTATAGGAAGCCATACCTCCAATTAAGTTAGCTTGGTTCCCTTTCATCTGGGCCCACCACATCTCTGATGAAATGGTTCCTTTGAAGTTGTACTTCATCGTATTTCTGGCCAGATTGTAAAATGTCGTTCTGATGAGTTCATTTGCTGCTTGTGTCTCCATGTGTTTTACATTGCATGTGTCAAATTTGATTTTTAGATTAATAGAAAGCGATGCAATTTTTTTTCACATTGCCAAAGTAATATTTTAAATTTAGTGTTCGAAAACTGAGTTAACATGGAGGATTGCAGCTTGACGACAGCAGATCGAGCACCTGGACAATACTGAGTAGTTTAAAAAATGTTCAGCAGTTGTGGCACTGCAGTAATCTCTGTGTTGTATTAAAATTACCATAGTTTTTTTTCCCCTGGTAGGTGGGTGATTCTATTATGTGTTTCCTCCACCTCCTAGGATGGGCAAGGCTGCTTAAACTCACTACCCACCACTCTCCAGTTACAGTAATTCTGAAGAGAAAGCAGTATTTTATGAAAGGTTTACTGCAGTAAATATACTTTGATGTGGAATATATATCAATGTACTCACTAGTGGGAAACATGCTGAGTGAACCACAGAAAAAGTCCAATAAAGTGTAACGAGTTCAAAAAGAGTGGGATAGATTTATAACAATAGTGGTGAGAACATTTTGTTTGGGCATTGTAGCCTTGAGCTTTTCATTACCATCCTTCACTTGGTCCAGAAAGTAATCTTTACCTTAGGGCCAATAATCCCCATAAATCCCTCCATGAAACAATGAGTTGTAAAATAAAGTCCATCTTAGCAAATGCAGTAATTTTTGCCTTGCATGCCAGAAATGTCCCCCTTGGCCCAAGTACTCCTTAACTGAAAAGCTGGATGATTCTGTGACGATTCATGGGTATTATCAGCCAGAAAGAAAAATAGAATGATATCGTTGCAGGTTAATAAAGATCAATGCAGTGTGATAAATCAAACTGGGGGATTAATCTTTTACAATATGCAATAAGAAAATATTCGGGTGTGGGAGTCTATGAATGGTGATACAGGTTATTGATTTATCTGCAATAAGTACAACTCAATTTACAAAATAAACAGCAATACCTACAAACTCAACATTTTTTAACCTTAGCTGTTAATCTTCTCCACACACTTCTAAATAAGTGCGGCACTTTTGTTGTTTGTGTTGGATTTCTAAAGGTGGAGCTATACAGGAACAGTAGAAGAGGATTTTTGATGATGGTTTTACCTTCAGCAGAGCAGGGGAGTGGGGCTAATTGAATAGCTCTTTCAAAGACCTGGCACAGGCACGCTGGGCCAAATGGCCTCCTTCTGGGCTGTAAGATTCTATGGCCCCGATATTTATGGGGAGACGGTAAGGGTGCGGAGGTGCGGAAATAACGGGAGGGAGGAGTTCCCGCTGAATTTAATGGCAAGACTGCATTAGCAATTTTTTACTCAGTTTCCCGCCTAATAGGATTGAAGGGTGGCTGTCAGCACGGGCGGGAAAGCCAGCGGTAGAAAGCCGCAGCTGGGGACTGTTCTGGCAAATGGGTTGGGGAGGGGTGCTCTGTGTGCCATGGCGAGGAGGAGGGAGGGAGGGAGGGAGATCATGGAGGGCCGGCTGATCTTGGGGAGGGAGAGATTGCGGCAGAAGGTTAAAATTCCCCCCTATGATTCTATAAATTGAACATTAATATATGATCTAATCACTAATATTATCCTTGTATGTAATGAGACACATTTCATTTCTAGCGTGTATCGACACCAACATTGATCCAAAGCACCATGATACCATGGTTGCCATTTCATAGCAAAGGTTAGCACCAATTAATGAGATTAATTTAAATATTTTTGCAACATATGTTCATTCTATCATTCTGTCCCTCCAGCACTGGAGTAGAATGACTGCAGTTTGTTCTTGGTGTTTTAGTGACCCATCTGCCCATCTCCCATTTTACTTTTAAGCGTTGCTAATGACTGGAGGTGCTTAGAACCCCAGTCTTGTCTAGATCAAGTATCTATCATTTCTTATTTTTATTACAAGAGTGGCAATATGTTGCTATGTTGACATATTTCCAAACAGCTTCTTTCAATGTCACCAGTCTGAAGGTAAGGAAAATTAAAATCAATAACATTGTTGATGTTTGGATGCAACCATAACAAGGATTTTGCTTGTCCCAATACTCCTTCATTGTGATATGGGTATCCTGTGGTCCCGGCAATAGGTGAGGGGGAAAGATTGCATTGTAAACCTTGCTCAACGCATGCTCAAACAGAGATACCTGAGGCTGGCCCAAAATTGGGCCTTAGGCCTCTTCTAACTATGGGCTGCCTGTGGAGGCACAACAGGGGCTGACAGCTCGCCCGGAATATTTATATGAAGCCCGAGGCCCAATTTCAGGCTAGCCTTTGCCCTCTGTGATACGAGCCTGGGCCCGAAAATTGCACAGTGTGCCAGGAACCCATTTTTGAATTGACTATTCAAAATCAATAACTACAACAACAACTTGCACTTAAACACAATCTTTAATACAGAAAAAATGTTCCAAAGGCACTTTGCAGAGGTGTAAGAAAAACAAATGGATGGTGATCCAAAGGAGGTTAATTGATCTTGGTCACAGTAGTGGGTTTGAAGGAGATTTTATTGGCCATCCCTAATTACCCTTGAGAAGGTGGTGCTGAGCCGCCTTCTTAAACTGCTGCAGTCCGTGTGGTGAAGGTACACCCACAGTGCGGTTAGGGAGGGAGTTCCAGGACTTTGACCCAGCGACGATGAAGGAACAGCGATATATTTCCAAGTCAGGATGGTGTGTGACTTGAAGGGGAACTTGGAGGTGATGGTGTTCCCATGCGCCTGCTGCCCTTGTCCTTCTAGATGGTAGAGGTTGCAGGTTTGGAAGGTGCTGTCAAAAAAGTCTTGGCGAGTTGCTGCAATGTATCTTGCAGATGGTACACACTGCAGCCATGGTGTGCCGGTGGTGGAGGGAGTGAATGTTTAAGGTGGTGGATGGGGTGCCAATCAAGCGGGTTGCTTTGTCCTGGATGGTGTCGACCTTCTTGAGTGTTGTTGGAGCTGCACTCATCCAGGCAAGTGGAGAGTATTCCATCACACTACTGAATTGTGCCTTGTAGATGGTGGAAAACATTTGGGGAGTCAGGAAGTGAGTCACCCGCCGCAGAATACCCAGCCTCTGACCTGCTCTTGTAGCCACAGTATATATGTGGCTGGTCCAGTTAAGTTTCTGGTCAATGGTGATCTCCAGGATGTTGATTGTGGGGGATTTGACGATGGCAATGCTGTTGAATGTTAAGGGGCAGTGGTTAGACGCTCTCTTTTTGGAGATGGTCATTGCCTGGCACTTGTGTGGCGCGAATGTTACTTGTCACTTATCAGCCCAAGCCTGAATGTTGTCCACGTCTTGCTGCATGCAGGCACAGACATTTTTTTAATTCATTTACAGGATGTGTCGATGGCAAGGCCGGCATTTATTGCCCATTCTTAATTGCCCTTGAGAAGGTGGTGGCAAGCTGCCTTCTTGAATGGCTGCAGTCCGTGTGGTGAAGGTACTCCCACAGTGACTTTGTTGTAGTGGTTTGGTACAACTGAGTGGTTTGCTAGACCATTTGAGAAGGCAGTTAAGAGTCAACCACATTGATGTGGGACTGGAGTCACATGTAGGCCAGATCAGGTAAGAATGACAGATTTCCTTCCCTAAAGGGCATTAGTGAACCAGATGGTTTTTTTTACGACAATCCGGTAGTTTCATGGTCATTATTACTGATACTAGCTTTTATATTCCAGATTTATTTAATTAACTGTATTTAAATTCCCCAGCTTGAGTTTGAACTCACGACTCTGGATCATTAGTCCTCTGGATCACTATTCCAGTAACATAACCACTCTGCTACCGTTCCTTCATTACCTGAGGAGTTGTGAATGGAACTGAACACTGTGCAATCATCAGCGAACAGCCCCACTTCTGACCCGATAATGGTGGGAAGGTCATTGATGAAGCAGCTGAAGATGGTTGGGCCTAGGACACTGCCCTGAGGAACTCCTGCAGTGATGTTCTGGGGCTGAGATGATTGGCCTCCAACAATCACAGCCATCTTCCTTTGTGCTAGGTATGACTCCAGCCAGTGGAGAGTTTTCCCCCTGATTCCCATTGACTTCAATTTTACTAGGGCTCCTTGATGCCACACTCGGTCAAATGCTGCCTTGATGTCAAGGGCAGTCACTCTCACCTCACCTCTGGAATTCAGCTCTTTTGTCCATGTTTGGACCAAGGCTGTAATGAGGTCTGGAGCCGAGTGGTCCTGGCGGAACCCAAACTGGGCATCAGTGAGCAGGTTATTGATGAGTAAGTGCCGCTTCATAGCACTGTCAATGACACATTCCATCACTTTGTCGATGATTGAGAGTAGACTGATGGGGCGGTAATTGGCCAGATTGGATTTGTCCTGGAGAGAAGGAGGTCAAGAGATGGAGAAGTATGGGCCTAAGCGGCTGAACGCACAATCACCAGTGTGTGAAGGGAAGGACCGATGCGTAAGAGGCCAGACTCAGAGGAAGAGAGAATTCGGAGGAGGGGGACTGAGATAGGAAGGAGAAAGACCATGGAAGAATTTGAACACAAGGAGGAGAATTTTAAATTTATGGCACTGGAGTACCAGTAGCCAATGTACGTTAGCAAGAACTGGGGTGACGAGCTAATCAGGCATGGCGCAGAATAGAATATGAGCAGCAGAGTTTTGGATGAGCTGACTTTACGCGGGGTGAAGGAAGGGAGTTCAAGCTGGAGAACATTGGCATAGTTGAGTCTGAAGTTGGCAGCGGTATGGGTGAGGGTTTAAGATGTATATGAGCTGAAGTAGAGGCGGAGGCAGGTAATGTTATGAAGGTGGAAGTAGTCAACTTTTATGATAGAGAGGATATGGGCTCAGAAGATCTGTTCAGGGTCCAATGAAATGCCAAGATCGAATCATAGAATCATAGAAATTTACGACACAGAAGGAGGCCATTTGGCCCAATGTGTCTGTGCCAGCTGAAAAAGAGCTATCCAGCCTAATCCCACATTCGAGCTCTTGTTCCATAGTCCTGTAGGTTATGGCACTTCAAATGCATATCCAAGCACTTTTTAACTGCGATGAGGGTTTCTGCCTCTACCACCCTTTCAGGCAGTAAGTTCCAGAGCCCCACCACCCTCTGGGTGAAAAACATTCTCCTCAACTCCCCTCAAATCCTTCTACCAATTACTTTAAATCTACGTCCCCTGGTTATTGACCACTCTGCTAAGGGAAATAGGTCACTATCCACTCTATCTGGGCCCCTCATAATTTTATACACCTCAATTAGGTCTCCCCTCAGCCTCCTCTGTTCCAAAGAAAACAACCCCATCCTATCTAATCTTTCCTCATAACTAAAATTCTCCAGTCCTGGCAACATCCTCATAAATCTTCCCTGTACCCTCCCTAGTGCATTCACATCTTTCCTGTAATGTGGTGACCAGAACTGTATGCAGTACTCTAGTTGTGGTCTAACTAGTGTTTTGTACAGTTCAAGCATAACCTCCTTGCTCTTATAAGAACATAAGAACAAAAGAATTAGGAGCAGGAGTAGGCCATACCGTCCCTCGAGCCTGCTCCGCCATTCAATAAGATCATGGCTGATCCTCAACCTCAACTCCACGTTCCCACCCGATCCCCATATCCCTTGATTCCCCGAAAGACCAAAAATCTATCTATCTCAGCTTTGAATATACTCAACGATTCAGCATCCACAGCCATTTGTGGTAGAGAATTCCAAAGATTCACAACCCTCTGAGTGAAGAAATTGCTCCTCATCTCAGTCTTAAATGGCTGACCCTTATCCTGAGACTCTGGGGACGATTTTGCCAGCCCTGGGGAGGCAGGTTTGGAGACGGGACTGCCGGGAAAATGGCAGAATCTGGGGGCGGGTACCCATCCTGCCCCCAACCCGCCTCCATGCCATCTTCCCAGGAGGTGGGTACCCGACCCACGCCGGGTCGCGTCTCCCCTCAGAATCTTGTAAGTTTCAATGAGATCACCTCTCATTCTTCTTAACTCCAGAGAGTATAGACCCAATCTACTCAATCTCTCCTCATAGGACAACCCTCTCATCCCAAGAATCAATCTAGTGAACCTTTGTTGCACTGCCTCTAAGGCATGTATGTCCTTTCTCAGAGAAGGAGACCAAAACTGTGCACAGTACTCCAGGTGTGGTCTCACCAAAGCCCTGTAAAATTGTAGCAAGACTTCCTTGCTCTTGTACTCCAACCCCCTTGCAATAAAGGCCAACAGGCCATTTGCCTTCCTAATTGATTGCTGTACCTGCATGCTAACTTTCTGTATTTCCTGTATGAGGACACCTAAATCTTTCTGAATACCAACATTTAATAGTTTCTCACCATTTAAAAAATATTCTGTTTTTCTATTCTTCCTACCAAAGTGAATAACCTCACATTTCCCCACATTATACTCCATCTGCCATCTTACTGCCAACTCACTGAACCTATCTATATCACTTTGCATGCTCTTTGTGTCCTCCTCACAGCTTACTTTCCCACCTAGCTTTGTATTGTCAGAAAACGTGGATACAGTGCTATCGGTCCCTTCATCTAAGTCATTAATATAGATTGTAAATAGCTGAGGTACTGATCCTTGCAGCACCCCACTAGTTACAGCCTGCCAACCGGAAAATGATCCGTTTATCCCTAGTCTCTGTTTTCTATCCCTTAAGCAATCCTCTATCCTTGCTAATATATTAACCCCACCCCTTATCTTGCATAGCAACCTTTTATGTGGCACCTTATCAAATGCCTTTTGGAAGTCCAAGTATACTGCATCCACTGGCTCCCCTTTATCTGCCTTGATAGTTACATCCTCAAAAAACTCTAATACATTTGTTAAACATGATTTCCCTTTCATAAAACCATGTTGACGCTGCCTAATCATATTGTGTTTTTCTAAGTGCCCTATTACCACTTCCTTCACAATGGATTCCAGAATTTTCCTGACAACTGATGTCAGGCTAACTGGCCTGTAGTTCCCTGTTTTCTCTCTCCACACTTTCTTGAATAGCAGGGTTACATTTGCTACCTTCCAATCCGCTGTGACCATTCCAGAATCTGGGGAATTTTGGAAGATAACAACTAATGCATTCACTATCTGTGCAGCCACCTCTTTTAGAACCCTAGGATGTAGGCCATCAGGTCCAGGGGATTTGTCGGCTTTTAGTTCCATTAGTTTTCCAAGTACTTTTTCTCTACTGATATTAATTACTTTAAGTTCCTTACCTTCATTAGCCCCTTGTTTCCCCGCTATTTTTGGTATGCTATTTGTGTCTTCTACTGTGAAGACGGATACAAAATATTTGTTTAAAGTCTCTGCCATTTCCTTATTCCTCATTATAATTTCTCATGTCTCAGCCTCTAGGCTTTCTGCAGTATTTAGCTCTCGGTATCAGACATAAGTTTCCGTTTTTTGCTTTATCCTACCCTGTATGCCCCTTGACCTGCAGGGGGCTCTAGATGCGGGAGTCCTCTGAACCTTCACTATCTCCTTCTTAAATGCCTTCCACTGCTCTGACACTGATTTACCTTCAAATAGCTGTTTCCAGTCCACTTTGCTAAATCACATCTCAGCTTAGTAAAATTGGCCTTTCCCCAATTGAGAACTTTTACATCTGGTCTATCTTTGTCCTTTTCCATAACTACCCAAATCTATCTGAATTATGATCACTACCACCAAAATGCTCTCTCACTGATACCCCTTCCACCTGCCCAGCTTCATTCCCTAAAGCTATGTCCAGAACCACCCTCTCTCTTGTTGGGATTGCTACGTATGGCTAAAAAAGTTCTCCTGAATGCATTTTAAGAATTCTGCACCCTCTATACTTTTACACTGATTCTATCCCAGTTAATATTAGGGTAGTTGAAATCCCCTACTATTACTGCCCTATTGGTTTTGTACTTTTCAGAAATTTGCCTACATATTTGCTCTTCTATCTCCCTCTGACTATTTGGGGGTCTATAGTACACTCCCAACAGTGTGATTGCCCCTTTTTTATTCTTCAGTTCAACCCATATGGCCTCATTTGATGATCCTTCTAACATATCATTCCTCCTCACAGCTGTAATTGTTTCTTTAACCAATATTGCTATCCCCCATCCTTTTTTATCCCCCTCTCTATCTCATCTGAAAACCCTGTAACCGGGAATGTTGAGCTGCCATTCCTGCCCTTCTTTCAGCCATGCTTCAGTAATAGCTATGATATCATACTTCCACGTGTCTGTGCGAATACAGCAGGTGGGAAGAGAAGCCATTGTTAGAGATGCTCTGGCTATGACCGGATAAGTAAGAGTGGAGCCGTACAAGAGCAGTCCCACTGAGCTGGACAATTGAGAGATGTTGGAGGAGGATGTGTGGTAGAGCATGTCAAAGGCTAAAGAGAGGTTGAGGAGGACAAGGAGTGGTAATTCATCAAGTCACAGTCACATTCATGACTTTGGTTAGGGTCACTTTAGTACAAAAGTAGGGGAGCGAACTTGACTGTAGGGATACAAAGAGGGAGCTGCGGGAGAAATGGACATGGATCAGAGAATTCCTTATCAATTGGTATCAGCTGTGGTTCAGTGGGTAGCACTCTTGCCTCTTGAGTCAGTAGGTTGTGGGTTCAAATCCCACTCCAGAGACTTGAGCACAAAAATCGAGCCTGACACTCCAGTACATTACTGAGGGAATGCTGGATTGTTGGAGGTGCCGTCTTTCGGATGAGACGGTAAACCGAGGCTTCGCCTGCTCCCTCAGGTGGATGTAAAAGATCACATGGCTCTATTTTAAAGAAGAGCAGGGGAGTTATCCCTGGTGTCCTGGCCAATATTTATCCCTCAATCAACATCACTAAAAACTGATTATCTGGTTATTAGCACATTGCTGTTTGTGGGAGTTTGCTGTGTGCAAATTGGCTGCCGCGTTTCCTACACTACAACAGTGACTACACTTCAAAAGTACTTTGTTCGCTGAAAAGCGCTTTGGGACGTCCTGCAGTTGTGAAGGGTACTGTATAAATGCAAGTCTTTCTGTTTAATCCCTTGAATGAAACAATCATTATTGCCAAATTTCATGAACTTGAGGGGATATTTTTCACTTCAGTGCTCCCAGCACATGGCAAGAAAGCATGTTAGGAAATTGCACAACCCTCCTAGCCTGTGATTTTTTAATGTATTAAAATTACTTTTTTCTATGCTTTTAATTTTATTGTCAGAGGCCTCTCTCAAGCTTAAGACTAGCCTTTGCTTATTATTTTTTTCTCTCCCTAGTCACTCACTTACTGACTGACATACAGACAAATACTATACTGCAGTAGCATGGCACACAACATGCTGCCATGTAAACTTTGTTTTAAGAGATGTCTCACTGCCAACATTCTAACATAAGTTGCACTTTAGTTCTTGTCTCTCAAAGTCTGCAGTATACCCAGTACCCCACAGCACATTCCAACAGTGGCAAACACCAGTGCAAATACTGTCAATCATCTTTAAGAGCACAAGCACTATTTTTTCCCATCATTGCCAGTTTTAATCGGCATTGGAGGCTTTATAAACAGTCCTGGTAAATCCCAGAAGGCGGTGTCACCAAGTAATTAACGCTTTATTCAGGAACAATGTGGACACTTTTCTCAAGTCAGGAAATTGTAGGATGAGGTCATTAGTGAGAAACAGTTACAATTACCTGGCTTCATTTGCACAGTTCTCCCTGGCGCTACTAGTGAGCACTGTTGGAAAACTATTGTGCATATATCTGTGCTTATCAAGGGAAAGGCTCATTGTGTAATCGTTTCTGAAGTTCCAGATTTGGCAATTAGGTAGGCAGGGTATAAAATTTGATTCTCCCTTTTGAAGTAGTGAACTATGAAAGAGCTCTGCATTCACTGTAGCCATATCATTATAATTGAAAGTCATATGACAGGTAGCTGATGAACATCATTTACTATTGTAGTTGCTGCAGTTACGTCATTTGAATGTAAGGAGGTCAGCCACATGCTTTTTAATTATACGTATAGTTTGAACCAGTTCTATTGGCCCAGTATTTTAAGTTCTATGTTGTGGGAAATTTTATTGAGCAACTAAGAAACTCAATGAGATGGAAATCATAATCACATTCTTTATACTCGTATTTATGATTTTGCTACATATAGCAACCAGGAGTGACCTTCATCCGGAATGTCTTGTAAATAAGTCGCACAACAGCAGGTTATAGTCCAACAGATTTATTTAATTTTACAAGCTTTCGGAGCTGTCGCTCCTTCCTCAGGTAAGTTAGCAGTGAGAGAATCTCCCAGAATTCACAATTTAAACACAGACAAAATCTATTCAAATATTTCCCTACATCAAAGACACACTAAGAGCACAGCCAAGACAATGAGATGTGTCCCAGGCCATCCTACAACTCATCCGCTTCATCCTTGACCACAATGTCTTCACCTTCGACAACCATTTTTTTACCCAAACACACGGAACAGCCATGGGGACCAAATTCGCACCCCAATACGCCAACATCTTCATGCACAAGTTCGAGCAAGACTTCTTCGCTGCACAGGACCTCCAACCAACGCTGTACACCAGATACATCGACGACATCTTCTTCCTTTGGACCCACGGCGAAGGATCACTGAAAGGACTACACGATAGCATCAACAGGTTCCATCCCACCATCAAACTCACCATGGACTACTCCTCAGAATCGGTTTCATTCTTGGACACACGAATCTCCATCAAAGACGGACGCCTCAGCACTTCACTCTACCGCAAGCCCACGGACAACCTCACGATGCTCCACTTCTCCAGCTTCCACCCTAACCACGTTAAAGAAGCCATCCCCTATGGACAAGCCCTGCGAATACACAGGATCTGCTCAGACGAGGAGGAACGCGATGGACACCTACGGACACTGAAAGACGCCCTCGTAAGAACGGGATATGACGCTCGACTCGTCGATCGACAGTTCCGACGGGCCACAGCGAAAAACCGCATAGACCTCCTCAGAAGACGAACACGGGACACAACCAACAGAGTACCCTACGTCGTCCAGTACTTCCCCGGAGCGGAAAAACTACGCCATGTTCTTCGCAGCCTTCAACATGTCATCGATGACGACGAACACCTTGCTAAGGCCATCCCCACGCCTCCACTACTCGCCTTCAAGCAGCCGCCTAACCTCAAAAGTACCATCGTTCGCAGCAGATTACCCATCTTTCAGGAGAACAGCAACCAAGACACCACACAACCCTGCCACGGCAACCTCTGCAAGACATGCCAAATCATGGACACAGATACCATCATCACACGTGAGGACACTACCCACCAGGTACACGGTACATACTCATGTGACTCGGCCAACGTTGTCTACCTGATACGTTGCAGTAAAGGATGCTCCAGAGCATGGTACATCGGCGAGACCATGCAGACACTGAGACAACATATGAACGGACACCGCGCAACAATCGCCAGGCAGGAGGGTTCCCTCCCAGTCGGGGAACACTTCAGCAGCCAGGGGCATTCAGCCTCGGATCTGCGGGTAAGCGTTCTCCAGGGCGGCCTTCGGGATACACGACAGCGCAAAATCATAGAGCAGAAACTGATAGCCAAGTTCCGCACTCATGAGGATGGCCTCAATCGCGATATCGGGTTCATGTCACGATACAGAACGTGACTTGACATCATGGCCGGTCTTCCCAGGTGGTTTTTTTTTTAAAAAGACTAACACAAATTGACAGGATATGCAGCCAGCAGGTGGTTTGACACGTTGGACCCCCTGGGACACATCTCATTGTCTTGGCTGTGCTCTTAGTGTGTCTTTGATGTAGGGAAATATTTGAATAGATTTTGTCTGTGTTTAAATTGTGAATTCTGGGAGATTCTCTCACTGCTAACTTACCTGAGGAAGGAGCGACAGCTCCGAAAGCTTGTAAAATTAAATAAATCTGTTGGACTATAACCTGGTGTTGTGCGACTTCTCATTTTTGTCCACTCCAGTCCAACGCCGGCATCTCCACATTGTAAATAAGTGACATGTTTAATCTCACATCTACCAAGTGGTTCTTCTTTTGACTGGATACAAACCGACATTCCAGAACCGAGATCATAACCACTGTCAGTTCAATGGGAAGGTACATCAAAGCCACAGAGTTAAAAAAGGAACTAAGGAGTAATTTAAATTCAAAATAAAGTCTACCACTGCTAGATGTGCGTAAAAGGAAACATTACACTATTATATACAAGATCACAAGACAAACTATGGATGAATAAGGCCATTTGGTCCATCTAAGTTCATCCATCTAGAAAGACTCTATAGTTCTCCCATCATAGCATCTAATTGTGTCTTCAACAAATCCATTGTTGCCTCCATTACACTATTTGCAAGTAGGGACAAATGGGAGAGCAAGAGATTTCCCGAGTGCCCCCATAGCGCTGTATTATCAACGCCCCTCCCTCCTTTTCTGTGAGAATCCATCTCTGTTTGGGAGTCTATTCCATATATTGGTGGCTGCTTGTGTAAAGAAGACCTTCCTAACATTAGTCCTAAATTTATCTTATATTAGTGTTCTCTTGTTTTGTCCAATTATTTTGCAGTTTCCAAGGTGTCTCCTCAGAATCAATTGACCTTCCTAGTTTGGTGCCGTCTGTGCACTTGACTAGTTTGCATTGAATTTCTGTTTTTGAATCCAAACCATTTATTGAAATCAGAAATGGTAGGGGTCCCAATGTCAGTCTCTGGGTCACCCAATTTGGCACTTCCCCAACCCTGACATTATGCAAACAAGTAATCACTGATTTCCAGCCTGCAGCCAATTTCTTATCCATTTGCATGTTTTACCCTGAATCTCCCATTATTTTGAATGTAACTGGTAATCTTTCATCTGGAACTTTATTAAGTGCTTCTTTGAACTTTGAAACTTCTTTTGAAAGGAGACTAAGGGGAAAAATTGGGTTGGTTGCCCGGCTGTTTTCCTCTTGAGTGCCGGGCTGTTTTCACGGCACCCCGCTCCCCGGTGGTCCAGCAGGGCCCCGGTGTGCGCAACGCTACGTCCTTCCCCTTTAACCAGGGGAGGAGGCCTGCAATGATGCAGTGCTACGTGCCGCTGCGAAATTTAGTTGTAGCGCCCCAAGCGGTGGTGGAGCACTTTCCAGTAGCACCCCACCTCCTGCTTGGGGCGCTACCACTGAATTTACGGCAGAGGGGCACTAACTTTTTGACGTTAACGCCACAAAATGGGCGCCACCCAATTTTTCCCCCGTGAAAATTCAATCCTTAAGAGTCCCAGACAGGTTATTGTAATGTGAGGCTGAGGTGCAACAAGACAAGTCTCTGTATCCAAGTCATTCAAAATTGGACCAAAATTCAGTTATTTGTAAATAATAAAATCTGACTTGGCTTCTTAGTATGCACGGAGGGGCAGGTTTCTGATTGTAGTTGCCCGGCACACCCTGGGCAAGCGCAGTGACATTTTCTGTTTTCCGTCCTGCGGTAAATCTAATTTTAATGGTGGGCTCATGTTAGCAAATGTGCTGCGGAAAAAAAAATCGTCTATGCCAGGGAGTTTTCCTTTAAAGGTTATTTTATATCTAGTAGGGTCGATTCATATTGAGTATTTTAAATTTGAATTTTTTTTTGTCATAGTTCTTCCTACTCTGGTGGGAAGAGTGTCTTGTCAGTCTGTGTTCTAATCAGAGGGAGAACGTGTCGGGTGGTTTAGGATGAAAGAATGGGTGGGGGGAGGAATAGATATATCACAATCTCTAGTTTGCTAGCAGTAGAGTATGACTGTACCTGATCAAACACCACTCTATTTTGTTTGCAGACTTTAGATTAAGATTTGGAGCACTGGAGCATGACATAAATCTGAAGCTTGAATTAATCTGAAATTGCAAAGTGGTCTGACCACCAGAGGGACACGAAAGGACATTGGAAACATTACAAGAGAAAAAGTGAGTAATACGATGAGAGGAATGACTTAAACATCTTAATTTTGTTCCTCTTTAATTTACCTCATCTCTGACCTGTGTTTTATGTAGGTCAGTGCCTTTGTTTCAGAACAGTGAAGGCAGCTTAGCTGCAAGTGGATGGATTGTATCTCACCATAAAGGTTCCACAAATGAATTGTTCCTTACCGGTTCATAGGCAGAGCTGGCTTCATTCTTTCTCCTCCAATAGATCTATCTTGTATCGTTTTTTTAAATTGCCTGGTAGAAGATTTAAAAAAAGCATTCTGAGGATTTGAGGAACTGCATACTTTTTTAAAAACTGCATTTCTTGACAACTTAGTTTCAATTTAACTTAAACTATCAAATCACAGAGGAAAAAAACACCAAGGGCATCACCCATTGTAAAAAAAAAATAGCTTTCTGTTGTTGAAATTTGTCCTTCCCTTCTTTCCAGTTTAGAGACAATTTTCAAAACAAAAAAATTCAACAATTAAAATATTAGAGATAGAAATTGGGCTGGGTCCACCTACACCTTAGAAAATAAGAAACGGAATAGGGTAGAAGAGTAAAGGGATTTAGGGAACAAATCATTATAAGCGGCATCGCAGGTCAGCAAATGCTAACAAAGCCCTGGGATTTCTTTCTAGGGGTATAGAATTCAACAGTGGTGAAGTTATGTTTCACTTGTATAGGACCTTAGTCAGGCCTCAGTTAGAGTACTGTTCTGGTCTCCATACTATAAAAAGGACGTAGAAGCACTGGAGAAAGTGCAAAAAAGATTTACAAGGATGGTACCAGAACTGAGAGATTACAGCTATCGGGAAAGATTGAACATGTTGGGGTTTTCTTATTTAGAAAATCATAGATCATAGAAACATAGAAGATAGGAGCAGGAGTAGGCCATTCTGCCCCTCGAGCCTGCTCCACCATTCAATGCGGTCATGGCTGATCATCCAAATTCAGTACCCTGTCCCTGCTTTCTCCCCATATCCCTTGATCCCTTTAGCCTTAAGAAATATATCCAACTCCTTCTTGAATCTATTTAATGAATTGGCCTCTACTGCCTTCTGTGGCAGAGAATTCCACAGGTTCACCACTCTCTGGGTGAAGAAATTCCTCCTAATTTCTGTCCTAAATGGCTTACCCCTTATCCTTAGACTGTGAGCCCTGGTTCTGGACTCCCCCACCATCGGGAACATCCTTCCTGCATCTAGTTTGTCCTGTCCTGTCAGAATTTTATACGTTTCAATGAGATCCCCTCTCATTCTTCTAAACTCCAGCGAGTTTAAGCCCAATCGACCCAGAGAAGACTTAGAGAAGACCTGATAGAGGTCTTTAAAATTATGAATTGGTTGGACAGGGTAGATGTGCAGAGAATGTTTCCTCTTGTGGGAGAATCAAAAACTAGAGGATGTAACTGCAAGATAGTTGCTAATAAATCCAATAGGGAAATAAGAAGAAATTTCTTTACTCAGTGGTTAGAATGTGGAACTCACTACCACAGGAAGTGGTTGAGGCAATAGCTTAGATGTTTTCAACAGGAAACTAAGAGTGCATGAAAGAAAAAGGAATAGAAAGATATGCTGAAAGGCTGAGATGAGGTAGGTGGAATGGGAGGAGACCTTGTGTGGAGTATAAACACCAGCACAGACTAGTTAGGCTGAATGGCCTGTTTCTGTGCTGTATATTCAATATAATCAAACTCAGTGCTGCGATTCCATTATTGGCCGGAAATTTGCAGTGGGTAATAACTGCGAATGAACAGCGTTCGCTGTTATTACCCCTTGAAACTGACCACAACTTCAGGATTTCCGGGTTAGGATGCACATGCGCTATATCCCAATCCAAAAGGGTCTAACTTTTAATGGGGCATTTAACAGCAGGATTACTGCAGAAGAACCAAGGTTTTTGTCAGTTTCACTGATTACACTGATTGCCGGCTGTGTGGGGGTGGGGGGGGGGGGGTGGTGGTGGGGCGGGGGGAGGGGGGGTGCGGGGGGGGGGGGGTGGGCACAGCACAGCCAATGTTGGAGCAGTGAATGATTGACCGCAACTTCAGGATTTCCGGGTTAGGATGCGCATGTGCTACATCCTGAAGTTTATCCATTTTAATAAAAATTGCAATTTTTAAGAAACTTTAAATTTTCAAAAAATGTATTTTAAAAGCTTGTTTATCTTTATTTCAGGTTTACCTTTTCCCGATGTGAGAGCCCCAATCTTTGTTTTGCTCTCTCTAACATTTTTAAATAGTTAGAATAAAAAGAGCTTATTCACTTCCTGGTTCCCGTTCTGTGAGAATTCTGCATTATGATTGGCTGCTTAGACAGCTTGTTGATGTCAGAGCAGCTCGCGTTAAGAATTGCCCATTAACTTATACTGATCTCAACTGAATGTCAGAAAAGCCGAACTTCTCACCACAGAGATTTGGGGCCAAGGGCGAATGCCTTTGCTTCCCCGCTAACCGCAGATTACGGGCCATTTAAGCGTCAGCCATGTCTCAGTCTCCTCTCTCACCTCTCGCCCCTTAGTCAGAATGTTGTGGTTTCAAATCCCACTCCAGGGACCTGAACACAATATTTAAGCTGATACTTCAGTGCAGTACTGAGGGAGTGCTGTAATGACAGAGATGTCATCTTTTGGATGAGACTTTAAACCAAGGCCTCGTCTGCCCTCTCAGGTGAATGTAAAAGATCCCGTGATACTATTTGAAGAAGAGCAGCAGAGTCCTGGCTAATATTTATCCCTTAACGAACATCACTGGAAAACAGATTATCTGGTCATTATCTCATTACAGTTTGTGGGAGCTTGCTGTGCACAATTTGACTGTCACGTTTCCTACATTACAACAGTGACTACACTTCAAAAGTACGTCATTGGCTGTAAAGTGCTTTGTGTCGTCCTGAGGTCATGAAAGGCTTTCTTTCTTTACATCCCCGGGATTTGGGATGGGGTCAATGTCCTTCTCAGTCAGCAGCCAGGAATCCCAACCCTTTGTCTTCTTTTAATTCTTTAAAATTCAGGCTTTTGCAAAGCTGAAACCAAGACCACATCACCATAAACCACCAGGAATACCGGCCCGAGCCATATTACACCACTAGGGATTGGCTGCCTACTGCTCTACTAGAATTGGCAAATATCAGATTCATCTTTTCTCCTTTCCCAGCACCAAGGAGCAAACCCATAAATTACTTCTCCCCACACCAGACCATTTAAACTAATAATGTATAAAAAGTGCATTCTTTGCTGTTGCCCAGCTCACAATACATGTGCTTCCTATTACCACAGAGTATTAAAGAGTACAGGAGTTGTCTATGTGCGAATGTGTATCCTGCTGTTTGGCGAGAGAACCAAATTAACTGAAAGCACACTAAACTGTTAAACATTCATTAGATTATTGTGGTCTAATATCAGAATTAGTACAATCTAAATCAATATCAATGCTGTGGTTAGCTATCACGATGCTGTTAAAACATTGCTGGCACTATATCAACAAAATAGACGCTACAGATATAAAGGATGTGAGCTATCCAAAATGGTCAGCTGATTATAGGTCTTTAACACGCATCGTAACTGTTGTATCACATCCATGCTAATGACATCGGTCGGTAAATAATTGTTGTTGCTTAAGCTTTCTCTGCCCTTTGATTTCCTGATTCCAGTTCTGAATCCTTGAAATTTAATCATGGGTGTTGTGAATGGACTCCTAATTTTAAAAACCTAGACCTATGACTTTCATATACCCACGGAGAATATTAACTCCGAATTCTTGAGTTATGCATCGTCCCCATGTAATGGTTAATAGAGACATGAAATCTATAGAATTTATTAGTTTATTTTTTTTATCACCGGTAGACAATGTAATGACAACCATGGCCTGCCCGTATTGGATTCTTGTTGTACAAATGATTGTTTTAGCATTTGGCATGATCTGATTCCAACTTCATCGCTGGTGCGTGAAATCCTCATATATTCATGATGTCCCTTTCACTGCTGCCTGAACATAACTTGCACCATTCTGCGATTTCATCACATTTCTATGAATGCCCCCTGCTACTAATAGCTCCTTCTGTTCATCATGGCTATCTGCACAATTAAAAATAAACAAAAAGGCAGCTAAGTTTTCCCATAGCTGGAAAAAATAAAAAGCTCCATGTGCATATTGTTAATGCAGAGCGCTGGGCTGAGAAGTGGCTCAAGGTTATTTGTTCCATTGCGGTTATTGAACCAGTGTGCTTCATATTTCCTATTTGATAAGATCTCTATACTTGCTTTCGTTGATAATGATCAGTTACATTTTCATCAGCACTGCAGTCACTTAGCTGTCATTGCAACCCACCTCTATTAGCCAGTGCAGTAACCCCAGCCTCACCAGTCACTTTGACCCCTTGATTGTTCCCAATGAATACTATAATTCACTGCCGATAGTTTTCTTTTCTCCACTGCCATTTATTATCAGTGCATTGATTTTCTTTCAGATCTACGGGTGACAGTTTATATATGGTGCAATCTCATTTGCACGGAAAGCTGTTAGTACAAACTTCCCATTACAACAAACTTTCTTCTTGGTCATCAATTAAGTTTCATTAGTTGAGAGAAAGGGCAAACATTTACGAGCTGATTCCCTAACTAGCGCTTCAGCCGAGTTTGTGGAAAAAAGTTCAAGTGTATCAACACACTTGACCAGTGAACTTTTTGAGTACAGTTCACAAGAGGACAATTTTATAGAAGAAAACTTATTAGAAGTGTCAGCTTGGCTCAGTGGTAGCACTCTCATCTCAGTCAGAAGGTTGTGGGTAAATTGGATAGCCCCCGAAAATGGGCGCTGGGGATGGCGATGCACGATTAACCCACGCCCGTTGATTGCAATGCACTGACACTGAAGGAGTGCTGAACTATTGGAGGTGCTGTGTTTCGGATGAGATGTTAAACCGAGGTCCAGTTCACCAGTTCAGGTGGATGTAAAAGATCCCAAGGCACTATTTGAAGAAGAGCAGGGGAGTTCTCCGGTGTCCTGACCAACAGTTATCTCTCAACCAACACCAATAAAACAGATATACCGATCATTTAACTAATTTGCTGTTTGTAGGATCTTGCTGTGGTCAAACTGGCTGTCGCATTTGCCTGCATAACAACAGTGAGTGCATTTCAAAAGTAACTCATTGGCTGCAAAGCACTTTGGGACGTCCTGTGGACATCAAAGGTGCTATATGATTGTAAGTTCTTTTTTTTCTTTCATATACCACTTTAGGTTTAATAGCTCTTAAAAATCACTTGCAAATCAGGTGGAGGATATTAGTAAATCTGTAAATATAATTCTATGATGGAACAATGGACATGGTTCTGAATTGAACCCCTTGTCAGAAATGTATTTTTACTTTTCCTCCCATATGTTTCTCATTGTCACCAAGAGGAACAGGCTAGCAACTGTGATGAGTCACTGGTGGTAACTACTGCCTTTTTCAGTCAAGGCAATTCGTGTTCAGACTTTTGATATAAATGGCAGTGGAGAACAGCGTGATTTCTCAAGTTGCTATACAATTCTTTAGAGCTGAATATTTCTATTGAATTCCAATTCGCTTCTCTCCTTTACTGATGATGCTGACTCATGTTGGTGTACATTTCCCAGGACTCTAGCTGGTATCTCACTCAAGAGGTCATTCTTCATGTGTGAGCCTGGATAGTCAGTGTCAGTAGACTATTCAACGGCGACGGGCACCACAGCCTGTGGACACCACAGAGCTTTTACACAGGCACATTTTGCAGCAAGGGTCACTGGATAGAGATTAGTGGAAATCTTGGGTGATTTGTTTTGCCCATCCAGAGTACAGGAGCTAGGAATGCTGAGCCAACCCGCTCCCAGGAAGTGGGTCGTGGATTTAAATATTATAATGAGGCTGGTGTGCTTCAAATTTAACCACCATTTTAAATTTAACAGTGGCTGGTCAGGTTTTGCAGGCCTCGTGAAACCCGCCAGCTAATTGAAGGTGACGACTGCTGGATCCAGGAGATAAGTGCCTTTACACTGACCTCCTGGACCCAGTGTCCCTGCCTAACCCAACCCCCATGATCGGCAACCCTCCACGAGCCCACTGATTCCTCCCCCTCCCCCCAACGGCCTCTGATATCCCCCCCAGGCTTCCAAACCCCCCCAAGAGGCTTCGCCCCCCACCGATGCTCCTCTGGCCCAGCGATGTCGTTTGCCTACCCCCCCATGCTCCTCCGGCCCCCCGATGTCGTCTGCCTACCCCTCCATGCTCCTCCGGCCCCCCGATGTCGTCTGCCTACCCCCCCCATGCTCCTCCGTCCCCCATGCGATGAGTCCCTGACCCCCTGATCAGCCGCCAGCCCCCCGATGAGCTCTCAGTCTCACCGATGAGCTGCTCTGGCCCCACACTGTGTTGTTCTGTGACCCTCCTCCGCCCCCTACCCCCCCCCCCCCTCAATCTGTGCTGCTCCAACCCCCGATCAGCCGCTCCAGCCCCCCGATGAGCTCCCCCCCACCCACCCCCACCCCCGGATCAGCTGCTCCGGCCCTCTGTTGTGCTCCCGGCACCCACTGTGCTCCTCCAGCTGCCGCCCCCCCCCCCCCCCAACCGTGCTCCTCCAGCCCCCCCAACCGGCCCCCACCCAATCCCTCCCTCCCTCCTCTCTGCAGCCTAGTGCTGCAGACCTACCCTCCCGCAGCCAGTCAGCCTCTTTATCTGGCTGGCTGCAGACAGGAAACAAAGGTTTCAGATGCAAATCAGGCCCTGCCGTTAAGTTCGGCAGGGCCTGCGGGAAACCTGTTCTCCTGGGTTTCCCGACTGCTCCCAAGTACCCACTGCTCCCAACCCACCAAATTATTAGATTTAGGCCATACATCTGAGGATGATGGAAGAGGCATCATAAGGATTAAAAGACTTATTGGAATCTAGAGAGCAAAGGATCAGACAGGGATAAAATTTGATGTTGGTCACAATGGTCAAAAAGAATGGAGCAATGAATGGATGTATTACTGGAACCGATGAAAGAGGCAGAGTGTACGATGCCTTCCATGCTAGCTGGAAACATGGAAGATTAAGCAAACAGTGGAACTATGTTATTGTACCTGGCAACTGCACTAAAATAGGAAACACAGGAATTTGGTGTGAATATTAGAAACTAGCACACAAATGAATTTCAATCCCTAGTACTACAAGTATTGTTGTCCGCTGTACTTTCCTAGCCCGAGTCAGGTTCTGGATGCCAGTCTGCAGGATCTCTGATGGAGCTGCGGTCATAACTAACATTGAAGGAGTAGCTCCATTGTGCAAGGGAAGGCATAAAGTGATAGGTTTGCATGAGCTGAAGCACAATGATAAAATTAAGCAAGTCTATTATTTGTAGGAGATTTTCTACTATTTTTCTCTGTTCTTACAGATAAAGTACTTGATGTTGGAAGACTCCCCTCATGCTATTCTTCTATAATAAATATCTTGTGGGTCAGAACTTCTCTGATTTTTTGAGGAGGTAACAAGGAGGGTAGATGAGGGTAGTGCGTTTGATGTAGTGTATATGGACTTTAGCAAGGCTTTTGATAAGGTTCCACATGGCAGACTGGTCACGAAGTTAAAAGCCCATGGGATCCAGAGCAAAGTGTCAAGTTGGATTCAAAACTGTCTCGGAGGCAGGAAGCAGAGGGTAATGGTTGATGGGTGTTTTTGTGACTGGAAGGCTGTTTCCAGTGGGGTTCCGCAGGGATCAGTACTAGGTCCCTTGCTTTTTGTGGTATAAATCAATGATCTAGACTTGAATATAGGGGGTATGATTAAGAAGTTTGCAGATGATACTAAAATCGGCTGTGTGGTTGATACTGAAGAAGGAAGCTATAGACTGCAGGAAGATATCAATAAATTGGTCAGGTGGGCAGAACAGTGGCAAATGGAATTCAATCCAGAGAAGTTTGGGGAGGGCTAACAAGGAAAGGGAATACACCTTAAATGGTAGGACACTGAGTAGTGTAGAGGAAAAAAGGGACCTTGGAGTGCATGTCCACAGATCCCTGAAGGTAGCAGGCCAGGTAGATAAGGTGGTTAAGAATGCTTGCCTTTATTAGCCGTGCATAGAATACAAGAGCAGGGGGGTTATGCTTCAACTGTATAAAACACTAGTTAGGCCTCAGCTAGAGTACTGCGTGCAGTTCTGGTCACCACATTACAGGAAAGATGTGATTGCACTAGAGAGGGTACAGAGGAGATTTACAAGGATGTTGCCGGGAGTAGAGAATCTTAGCTATGAGGAAAGACTGGATAGGCTAGGTTTGTTTTCCTTGGAACAGAGGAGGCTGAGGGGAGACCTTATTGAGGTGTATAAAATTATGAGGGGCCGAGATAAAGTGGATAGAAAGGACCTATTTCCCTTAGCAGAGGGGTCAAAAACCAGGGGGCACAGATTTAAAGTAATTGGTGGAAGGTTTAGAGGGGATTTGAGGGGAAATTTCTTCACCCAGAGGGTTGTGGGGGTCTGGAACTCACTGCCTGAAAGGGCGGTAGAGGCAGAAACCCTAACCACATTTAAAAAGTACTTGGATGTGCACTTGGGATGCTCTAACCTGCAGGGCTACGGACCAAGAACTGGGAAGTGGGATTAGGCTGGATAGCTCTTTGTTGGCTGGCGTGGACACAATGGGCCGAAATGGCCTCCTTCCGTGCTGTAACTTTCTATGATTCTATGATTTTAGTCCATAATAATTGGTTGCAAAAATATCTGGCGGTGTCATGCAGCACAGAAGGAAGCCACTCGGCCCATCATGCCTGTGCCCTCTCTTTGAAAGAGCTATCCAATTAGTCTTACTCCCCTGCTCTTTTCCCATAGCCCTGCAAAACTTTCCTTTTCAAGTATATATCCAATTCTGTTTTGAAAGTTACTGTTGAATCTGCTTCCACCACCATTTCAGGCAGTACATTGCTGCGCAAAATAATTTTTCTTCATCTCCCCTCTGGTTCTTTTGCCTATTACTTTAAATCTGTGCCCTCTGGTTACCGATCCTCCTGCCAGTGGAAACAGTTTCTCCTTATTTACCTATCAAAACCCTTCATAATTTTGAACACCTCTTTTAAATTTCCCCTCAATCTTCTCTTCTCTAAGGGGAACAATCCCATCTTCTCAAGTCTCTCCAGATATATATAGATAAATAATCAGATAAAAATATGTATATTTGAAAAGCTGACAAGGTGTTTTAATTATCAAAGCACCAAACATGCTAAATACAACCAATTACCTTTTAAATGCAGAGCCAGAAGCAAAACAGTGTAATAAAGGCAGACAGAAATGTATTTGCTCAACAATAAACTTTCTATTTTGATGATTTTATGTCACAACAAATGGAGCTAACATACAATGTTACAGCCTGTCAATCAGTGCATCCTAACCAGGTTTTGAAGATAAAATAAATAATATAGATGACAATAATAAATATAACATACAGTATTATAATAAATATGCATAGTACTATCATAATAAATATAATATACACAATATATTAATAATACTTATAAACATATGAGTGCCAGAATAATAAGTAGAATATGCAGTACTTATAACATAAACCACGATGATAAATATAATAAATATTTTTGATACACCTTGATTTAACACTTGAAGGATTAGAATTTCTCTAGAGATTTACACGGTAATCCCATGTTCCCACATTCCCAGCAGGGAACCAGATTTGCAGGATGTGCAGGTTGGAGATAAGGATTCAACATTTCAGCCCAATTTTATGACCAGCTCTCCTTGCAGTTTCACTGCAGAGAGTGCGGGATCACAGAATCATGCCTTTTACCTTTACATATGCTGCATGTAACATAGCTGATGTACTATTTTTGCGTGCAATATTTATCTGCCAGGGACATCTGTGAAAGTCCCCAGAGAAACGGCGTGAGTGGCTAGAAATAGCCACTTACATCATTTCTCCAGGAGTTCCGCCAATCTTCCACCAAAGTTACGTCAGGAGATTGGGAGGACCCCGTGGAAATTCAGGAACAGCAGCTCTTAAGTACAAAGCAGTCTGCACCCCCGTCCTGAAGCATTATACAACAAGACCCCCTTCAGTAGATCCACTACACATTGCACTGAGAAATAGAGAGGCTAATATACGAGGGGGTGATTTGATTACACTACCAGGAATCGCAACCCAAAATGTCTTTCGTTGATCATCACCCTGACTCTGAAGCACATAACACTGCTTTACCTAAACACATAATAATGCCAACAAACTAGATATTTCAATGTATCTTGTATATGAAAAATATACTACACTACACCAATGTGTAACGCATTGAAAATTCTGAAAAAGAAAAAGAAAATCCATGAAGAACATTCACTGTCATAGCTTACCTGTGACAGTCTCTTGAGGTTAGACCTTTCTCATTTTTGGCTAATTAAACAGAAGATCTCTTTACAGATACCTTTTGTTATTGGAAGGAAATAATTTACTTCTGTACTGGTAATAATGAGACTCGCCAGCCCTTTGTCATTTCCTGTTCTGATCAGCCTCTGCTCACAAACTGACTCAGACCACAACAACTCCCACATTACAGAACAATCTTCTCACTTCATCACAAAGGAAAGTCCAGTCAAATAGCCAAATTTTGCTTTATCTTTAAAAGTACAAACATCAGTCAATATAACCTATATTTAACCTACTGGAGAAAATGATAATGTCAGATAATTTTGGTGCCACAAATATTACTGAAATGAAGATGAAAAAAGTCTTGTTTTTAAGCTTTAGTGCAGTGTTACTGAAATTCAGTGGTAATTAGACTTCAAATAAATCTCCAACAATACTGAATCTGAAAAGCTGGTTTCATTTTTTTCTCATTTTGACCTTTCTACTTGCGGCTCACTTCTTCTTTCAGTCAGAGGGCTGCTGGGATACTGTACTTTTCGTCAGTACTACACCGTAACCAGCCAAAAGAAACTTTACGTTTGTAGGGTCAGGGTTGGGCTTGAGAGATTTTTATTGCCTTGCCTCCCTTCCTGCTCTTTCATGAGATGGAAAATTCCACTGGCACACGAGATCTGGCATAAATGCTCCAATGAGTACAGGAAGGTTCCAATGTCAGTCATGCCAGATTGCAAGTGCAATGTCACAACTTTATTTCAATTTTGCAAACTGCAGTGTATTTATTTAAAAATAGTGAAGGAAAACATTACATAATAAAAACAGAAAATGCTGGAAAGCACTGAGCATTAAGGCTGCACACACAACTGACTAACTTAGAGAAGGTCTAGAGCAGGCCATTATACACTGGTTTACTGACAAATCAACTACCACAGGTGTACATGCAGGAATCTAACACTTTGGTTATGAACTATATCTCTAGAAAGTCTGTGGAATATTCCATGCAAACGTAAAAAAATAGGCAATTGTCTTCAACACCTACCAAAAAAAACTGTTCATTTCATGCTGGTGTCTAATTTTGGTAGTCTTCACATAAAAAGAGTAATCTTAAGAATAATTTCACCCTCATTACTATTACATATTCTGTTTATGTCGTGCGATAGTAAAGATAGTTTGTAAACCTTTGCAAGCTTTATCTCCGGAAAAGGGCCACAAAGTCTCAAAGAGTATGAATGACACCTTCCTTACCTGTTCTCTGGCAGGTGCGGCAGCATTTTATCTCCTCCTATAGCTCTCTCGTGTATAGGTATTTTATTCTGCCTGGCAAAAGAAAAAAATCCAGAATATTGGATTGAGCCTGTTTAACTTCTTTTCTCACAGAGAAGCAACATTTTTCTCCAGTTTTTTTCTTTTTCTTTCATGATTCACTCAGTTGACTTTC
Source organism: Squalus acanthias (assembly GCA_030390025.1). Classification (NCBI taxonomy): domain Eukaryota; kingdom Metazoa; phylum Chordata; class Chondrichthyes; order Squaliformes; family Squalidae; genus Squalus; species Squalus acanthias. The sequence goes on along the minus strand of CM059426.1, from coordinate 119,074,078 downwards.
TGCAATTTTCAAATATCACTGTCATTAGACAAATGTATAAAACTAAAGTACTTCCCTTAACTCATAGTGCTTTTGGATCAGTCTTAAAACGGTCCTCAGACTACCCTTTTGACTTTGATGATATCCTCAAGGGGTTCCATTTATTATTTCCCATTAAATCCAAGCAAAACCTCAAATCCCATAGAAACAGCAAGTTATGTTTCAGCATTGGGAAATAATGTTTCACAAATATAATCTGACGCTTTGCACTTGATGTTAAAATGTAAAAATGAAGCAACAAAAGTAAATCAGACTTCCATTTCAAAATTAAATTGGGCAAACAAGTAAGACATTGGCCTTGATATTAACCCCCCACCACCCCAATGGGTGGAGAGGGTTGGGGGACGTTAAAAATTAAAAATTGGGGAAAGCATCGCCTGCCACCATTTTTACAGTGGCGGATTGCATGGTGGGCACATGTCCCATCTTGGAGAGATGGGACACTTCATTATTATATTTAAATCAGCTCCTACAGTGCAGTTGGGAGCCTGATGTAAATTTAACAGCTGCTGACCATGTCTCCTAGGGCTCCGGAAACCCGGCAGCGAAATGGAGGTGAGAGCTGCTGGCTCCAGCAGGTTAGTGCTTTTCAGAGCACTCCTTGTGGGCCAGGAGGAGCAGCAGTGCGCTCCCAGGCCCTGCAAGGAAGCCTTTGGCCTCCCTTCTGGATGATGAGATGAGTAATGTGATAAGTGCATTTAAAATAAAAAAAGGGGATATATTAAATAAACTAATCAAACTCAAAGAGGATAAAACCACTGGTCCGGATGGATTGCATCCATGCATTTTAAAATAATCTAGGGAAGAGACAGCAGAGGCATTACTACACATATTTAATAATTCGTTCGAAAAAGGTGTAGTGCCAGAGGACTGGTGGATAGCTAATGTAATACGTATATTTAAGAAGGGGGATAGAACATGTCCAGGGAATTATAGACCAGTCAGCTTAACATCAGTGGTAGGAAAAATAATGGAATCCCTACTAAAGGAGAAAATAGAAGAACATCTAGAAATGAAAAGTATAATAATGAATAGTCAGCATGGATTTCAAAAAGGAAAGTTTTGCTTGACCAACCTTATTGAATTTTTTGAAGAGGTAACAGAGAGAGTAGACAATGGTAATGCAGTAGATGCAATTTATCTAGATTTTCAAAAGGCCTTCGATAAGGTACCCCATAATAGTCTAATGAATAAGGTCAGAGAATGCGGAGTCAGGGGACAAGTAGCAGAATGAATTGCTAGCTGGCTTCAAGACAGAAAGCAGAGTGTGGGAGCAAAGGGTAGCTATTCAGTGTGGCAGAAGGTGGGTAGTGGTGTTCCACAAGGATCAGTGCTGGGACCACTGTTGTTCACAATTTATATTAACGATTTAGACTTTGGAATCAAAAACACAATTTCTAAAATTGCGGATGATACCAATTGGGGGGAATAGTTAATACTGAGGAGGACTGCAACAAATTACAGGAGGATATTAATAAACTTGCAGAATGGGCATATAATTGGCAAATTAATTTCAACACAGATAAATGTGAGGTATTACATTTTGGTAGGAAGAATAGGGAGGTCACTTATCAGTTGGAGGGTGCGAGTCTAGGTGGGGTAGAGGAACAAAGGGATCTCGGAGTACAAATAAACAAATCACTAAAAGTTGTGCCACAGGTTAGCAAGGCCATAAAAAAAGCAAACCAAGCACTAGGGTTTATTTCTAGAGGGATAGAATTGAAAAGTATGGAAGTTATGCTAAAACTGTATCATAGGGTACTTAAGGAAGTGGCCCTAGAAATAGTAGATGCATTGCTGATCATCTTCCAACATTTGATGGAATCTGGAACTGTACCCATGGATTGGAGGGTAGCTAATGTTACCCCACTATTCAAAAAGGGTGGTAGAGAGAAAGCGGGGAATTACAGACCGGTAAGCCTGACATCGGTAGTGGGGAAAATGCTGGAGTCCATTATAAAGGATGTAATAGCTGAGCACTTGAAAAACAGTGACAGGATCGGACAAAGTCAACATGGATTTACAAAAGGTAAATTGTGCTTGACTAATCTACTGGAATTTTTTGAGGATGTAACTGGGAAAATAGATGAGGGAGAACCAGTAGATGTGGTGTATTTGGACTTTCAAAAGGCTTTTGATAAGGTCCTGCATAAGAAATTAGCGTGTAAAGTTAAGGCACATGGGATTGGGGGCAAGGTATTGACTTAGATAGAGAACTGGTTGGCGGACAGAAAGCAGAGAGTAGGAATTAATGGGTCTTTTTCCGAGTGGCAAGCAGTGACTAGTGGGGTACCGCAGGGATCGGTCCTTGGACCCCAGCTATTCACAATTTATATTAATGATCTAGATAAGGGAACTAAATGTAATATCTCCAAGTTTGCAGATGACACAAAGCTGGGTGGGAGTGTGTGCTGCGAGGAGGATACCGAGAAACTCCAGGATGATTTGGACAGGTTGGGTACGTGGGCAGAAGCGTGGCAGATGCAATATAACGTGGATAAATGTGAGGTTATCCACTTTGGTGTCAAAAACAGAAAGGCAGACTATTATCTGAATGGCAATAGATTGGGAGAAGGGGAAGTGCAACGAGACCTGGGTGTCCTTGTGCACCAGTCGCTGAAGGTAAGCATGCAGGTGCAGCAGGCGGTTAAGAAGGCAAATGGTATGTTGGCCTTCATAGCGAGAGGGTTCGAGTACAGGAACAGGGATGTCCTGCTGCAGTTGTACAGGGCCTTGGTGAGACCACACCTTGAGTACTGTGTGCAGTTTTGGTCACCTTATCTGAGGAAGGATGTTCTTGCCATGGAAGGAGTTCAGCGAAGATTCACAAGGCTGATACCTGGGATGGCAGGAATGACATATGAGGAGAGATTGGGTCGATTAGGCTTATACTCGCTGGAGTATAGAAGAATGAGAGGGGATCTCATCGAAACATATAAAATTCTGACAGGTCTGGACAAACTAGATGCAGGAAGAATGTTCCTGATGGCGGGGGAGTCCAGAAGCAGGGGTCATAGTCTAAGGATAAGGGGTAAGCCATTTAGGACAGAAATGAGGAAGAATTTCTTCACCCAGAGAGTGGTGAACCTGTGGAATTCTCTACCGCAGAAGGTAGTTGAGGCCAAGTCATTAAATATATTCAAGAATGAGTTAGATATATTTCTTAAAGCTAAAGGTATCAAGGGATATGGAGAGAAGGCAGGTACAGGGTACTGAGTTTGGATGATCAGCCATGATCTCATCAAATGGCAGAGCAGGCTCGAGGGGCCGAATGGCCTACTCCTGCTCCTATCTTCTAAGTTTCTATGAACCTTGGTTAGACCACACTTAGAGTACTGCGCGCAGTTGTGGTCGCCATATTATAAAAAGGATATAGAGGCACTGGAGAGGGTGCAGAGAAGATTTACAATAATGATACCAGAAATGCGAGGGTATACCTATCAGGAAAGGCTGAACAGGCTGGGTCTCTTTTCACTTGAAAAAAGAAGGCTGAGGGGTGAACTAATAGAGGTCTTTAAAATTATAAAAGTTTTTGATAGAGTGGATACAGAGAGAGCGTTTCCACTTGCGGGAAGAGCATAACTAGAGGCCGACATGTAAGATTCTGAAAATTGTACTACTACCGCTGCTACTGTGTGGAGGTCAAAGTTCAGAATGAATTGGGAAATGGTTACAGATGGATTCAAAATGCAGGAAATCAGCATGTGTTCTTTGTTTGTGAAGACACAAAATGGTGGAAGTCAGCAGAGGGTCCTTTGCCTGGTGGTCAACATATAGGGGGAGAAATTCAGTATCGCCCTATTTGGGCTGCAATTATCGGCCGGGTGCAAAGATTAGTGCCTGGTGCTAATTATTTCCACCGACTGCAAACTTGACTTTTATCGCCCCTGGAGGTGATTGGAGCGCTAAATCAGGCGCTTCACACCTGTCTTAAGGCGCAAAGGCCGAGGAGCGAGGCGCTACCTCAGAGTGCTGGCGAAGCTCATGTGATGTCAGTCAGCAATGGAACACAGACACAATGGTGCGGGCCAGTTCTTAAAGGGGAGGGTTGATCTTGCTTTCCATCCACATCCTCCTCATTGCAGCCTTGAATCTCGGCCTGGAGAGACCTGCACATCAAATCTGCTGGAAAGAACAATGGAGAGAACCAGGGAAAGAGCTCAGAGTGCAGCCCCCACAGTCTCTTCTAAATCGATACAAGGAAGGGCAAATCAAAATGAACCTGCAAAGTGCTGCTCAGTACCCAAAACTCCTTCACACAGCGTTGAATCTCACCAGAAGTCTCTCTCTCTCTCTCTCAGAATGCGTGGTTCTAAAATGCCACCAACAATAAAAGGCAGGAAGTGGTCGCCTTTAAATAGCGCTCCCCCAGTCCCTTCCTGACTGCAAAACGCTCCCCTCAACCTGTCGTTGCTAGCGGCAGGCGGTAAGGCAGGGGGCGCCACTCAATATCCGCTCCGGTGCGATACCGGGGCGTTGCGCACTCGACTGACGTCACGATCTGCCGGCGCAGGAGATCGTGGTGGCAGTGTTTAGCGCCGCCGCAAAATGTCTAGTTAATTTCGTGAGTGGCGCAAACATCGCCGTGCCCGGGCGCTAGATGCTTTGTGGCCCATTAGCGCCCTCTTAAGGCGCTAACGGGAGGTGCAACGAACTGAATTTTTCCCTCATAGTCCTTTGTTTGAAAGGCCACATGGACAGGAAGGAGGGACATGATTGACAAGGAAGTCCCACCCCCACACACCTCACAGGAATATGAACGTGTCATGCAGAAGGAACTCCAATCAGGAAAGGTTTAGAGTGAAACCGACCTATCAGAGGGAGGCAGACAGTGATATACGAGGGAGGCTGGCAGAAAGGCGCTATAAAGAGTGACCCATAGGTGGGAAATTCAGAACACAGAAGAAACACAGAAGACAGAACAAAAGAACAGACAAACAGAGAAAGCTGGCCAGTCTATGTTTCGACTTACAACTCTCCCTGGACCGATCACCCAGAGATAAAGGAATATGTATGAAAGTCGGACATAGAGCTTAGATATTGTTAAAAGGGGAACTTTTATGTATGGTTGACTTGGAATATAAATCGCTCAGAGGTAGCATGTAAATTGCTGGGAAATACTTTTATGTACGGGTAAATTGGGCGCATATTGATTGCGACGTACACTTGAATTTTGAACTATAGTGTGAATAAAGACTAATTTTATGGATCACATCCTTGTCTGTCATTGTTACGCTAATTCGTAATTCTCGAAGTCCGAACCATATTAAGAGAAAGGTTTACCATCAATACAAGATAATCACCAAGAAATCCAAAAGGGAATTCAGAAGAAACTTCTTTACCCAGAGAGTGGTGAGAATGTGGAACTCGCTGCCACAGGGAGTGGTTGAAGCGAATAGTATAGATGCATTTAAGGGGAGGCTGGAAAAGCGTATGAGGGAGAAGGGAATAGAGGGTTACGCTGATAAATTTAGATGAGGAAAGACGGGAGGAGGCTTGAGTGGAGCATAAACGCCGGCATGGACTGGTTGGGCCAAATGGCCTGCTTCTGTGCCGTATATCCTAAGTAATCCTATGTAATGATTGTGGCCTCTCATTGCTGTCGCAATCAGTGAAACCACCCATTCCTCCCCCCCCACCAAGCTCCAATCTCGAGCCCTGATCTCTCCCTCCCTCCCAATTGCCAGGCTCCGACGCCCCCCTCCCCCACCAAGCCCCGATTTCTCCTGATTGCCAGGGACCATCCCCAATGTCAATCTGGCCAGCTGCCGGGTGGGAAACGGAAGAAGAAAATGATAATGAAGTTCTGCCGTTAATATCGGCAGGACCTCCACGTCCCCGGGCTCTCCTGGTTTCACCCATTACTGAGCTTCCTCTCCCTCCCCGTAAAAGTCAGGGCCATTATAGAAATTTAATTTTTGTGCAATTATTTCCTGCTGAATTTGTATGTATTTTGGGTCTCAATTGACTCAGTCATTTTTCAAAATTCTTTCATGGGATGTGTTGCCCATCCCTAATTGCCCTTGAGAAGGTGGTGGTGAGCCGCCTTCTTGAACCGCTGCAGTCATTGAGCACTAGACAGATTCGAAGTGCTCACTATTTCTATTACGCCTCCATTCAACCCTCCACCAGATGGGTTCTTTTTTAAATAAGCTCATCAGGTTCTCATAACCAATATAGATAGAACAACCCTGGGACACTGCATACTGGTTAGACATTCATGAAGGTATAATAGCATTTGACAAAATTGTGTAATCAACACACAACATCTGGATATATTTTGCAAGGTCTTGGGTTGCTAAGTCTCACAAGAGGGGCTGATGAATCAAGGATATAGTTGTGGTTGGGTCTCGTATGAGAGGCAGATGGATCAAGGATATAGTTGTGGTTGAGTCTCGTATGAGAGGCAGATGGATCAAGGATATAGTTGTGGTTGAGTCTCGTATGAGAGGCAGATGGATCAAGGATATAGTTGTTGTTGGGTCTCGTATGAGAAGCAGATGGATCAAGATGCAGTTGTGACCAAGTCTAGTATGAAAGACAGATACATAGGGCGTATAGCTCTGACACTTCGGCCACGATTTTGCTGGCGCTCAGAGGGCGGGTTTGGAGGCGGGTCAAAGGTTAAATTCGTTTTGATTGATGGCAGGTTCCGACCCCGCCTCCACGCAACTTTGCCAAGTGCCGGTTCTGGGAGTCCCAATTAGACCTGCCACCATGCGGCGGGAGAGGCGCTTAAGGCAGTTAACAGCTTGTTAACTGCCTACATAATCCGATTTTAGCAGGCTCTTCCCATTTTAGTACATTTTCAGCATGTTCCACGCTGTTAACAAAACACGCCATCTGATTGTGCCGGGTTCAGCAGGTACTTGAATTCTTGACAGCTGCACCTGCAGCATAAAAGCAGACCTGTAACATGGCTGTTTCAGATGACAGAACTTTGTTTTTTGAGGTGTTGGAACACTTTTTGCAGGTCTATTGAGCTTGTAAGTGGTTAAGCTGAGATCCATATGCACTGTGAGCTCCTTGGAAAACCCTCTCCCCACATTGACTGAGCATTTATAACATCTATTCCTCAACTGAGATATATACCAGCGGAATGGGAACCATTTATACCCCCTCATCCTGGTCCTCAGAATTGGAGGAAGAGCAGCCACGGCAGCAGCAGAACCAGGCACAACAGCAACAGCAACAACAGGAGTGCCAACCTCCTCCTCACCCATCTGATGCTGCACAGGGCCGAGGGCGTCAGCGCAAGGCTGCACCTCGCCACAGGAGATACCCCCAACACAGGGTTTACAGGCCGAGGATGAGCTTCCTCAACATGACTGAGCAGCAGTGCCAAAGAAGCTGAGACTTTCGTGAGAGGTAGTCGCTGACATCTGCGCAATGCTGCACCAACACCTGGAGCCCAGAGGAGTGGGTGGGCACTCCTTACCAGAGGTATTGTTGAGAAAGAACCTATTTTAAAGACTATTTTAATATTGTACCTCACAAATTCTTATCAAACAAATTAAAAAATTGCTTCTTGTCTGATTGAGTCATGATTGATGGGAAACAGATAGTATACATTAAGTGTACTATAAATTTATGACCTTGCTTATACTTGATGACTTATTATTGACTTCTAGGCACAGTGTTTTTTAATTATTTCAAACTGATTAGAAGAAAAAGTACTTGCAATAAAGATAACAAAAGGAAAAAAACCTTGCTTTTTTCCAACACTTATCAGTTCTCTCACAATTGCCTCAAAACACTTTGAGGGTGAAATTGAACTCGGTAACATCTGGTTTTTGGGCACTACGAGTCCCCTTAGGGTTCCACAGCTGAACACGCAGTAAGCAGCATGAAGGATCCCCCACCAACGCTATTTAAAGGGATCATAAACTACGTACAGGTTAGTTGCTGGTTTCTTTCTTCTGACTGTTGCTACAATTCTACACATTTTTGGTGCTTTCCATTGTTGTTTTAAGTTTCAAAAGTCTACAGTGAGTGGTGTGGCACATGCTGAAGGACTTTTTGCTGACTTCAAGGCTTCTGCACAAACCAGTTGTTCCCAGACACGTGTGCAGCAGTAAACATTCCCCTCAGAATTGAGCATGACTGGGAGAATGAGCAGAGGCCACGCAGAGCAGGACAAGCTGCTAGAAGAGGGAGGAGGAGGAGGTGGAGAAGGGCTCTCAGCAGAAGGCCATACCGCCCAGGGTGTTCAGGGAGTAATTCTACTACCTGAACCTTAGTGACGACCAATGACTGAGACATGTGAGCTTCACTAAGGAGGTTGTCACTGAAATCTGCCAACTGCTGCATACACAACATCAACCGCAGAGCAGGGCAAGGACCGCATTGCCAGTGGCTGTGAAAGTGACCATGACTATGAACTTTTATGCATCTGGCTCCTCCTAGGCTGCTGTTGGAGATATTAGTAACATTTCATAGTTTGCAGTCCACTGTTGCATAAGGGAGGTCACTGAGACTTTCTATTCAAAGAGAGGATAACTTTATTTCATTCTCTCTTGCCAGAGAGAAACAGCCGGAGGAAGCACAAGGGTTTGCAAGGATTGCAGGCTTCCCCATGGTGCAGGGTGCCATTCACTGCATGCACATTGCTTTGCCTGCACCTCAGGTCAAAAAAAATAAAATAATCAAAGTGTGACATCACCAGAAAGCAGGTAAGTGATTGGTTGGTGAGTATTTCTCTTTTTCTCCTTTTTTCCATACTTAAATTCTGTGGTTTATAGTTTCTAGAGTCCCTGTGGTGTAGCGGGGACAAGCTGTTAAGCAAGGGCCCTTGAGTATATCATTTAATTGAAGTGAAATTGGTGGGATTCAATTAGTTTAATTTTAATTAATTAATTAAAGGGTAAGTCATGTCAGGAGAGCTCGGCGCCGTGATATGCTCCTCCTGCTATATGTGGGAAATCAGGGACACTTCCTGTGTCCCTGACGACCATGTGTGTGGGAAATGTATCCAGCTGCAGCTGCTGACGGACCGCATATTGGAGCATTCGCGACACTGAGAACGTCGTGGATAACACGTTTAGCGAGTTGGTCACACCGCAGGTAAAGGGTGTACAGGCAGGAAGTGAATGGGTGACCACCAGGCAGAGTAAGAGGTGCAGGCAGGTAGTGCAGGGGTCCCCTGTGGCCATTCCCCTCTCAAACAGATATACCACTTTGGATGCTGTTGGGGGGGATGACTTATCAGGGGAAGGCGGTAGCAGCCAACTTCATGGCACCATGGGTGGCTCTGCTGCACAGGCTGGGAGGAAAAAGTGTGGAAGAGCTATAGTGATAGGGGATTCAATTGTAAGGGGAATAGATAGGCGTTTCTGCGGCCGCAATCGAGACTCCAGGATGGTGTGTTGCCTCCCTGGTGCAAGGGTCAAGGACGTCTCGGAGCGGCTACAGAACATTTTGGAGGGGGAGGGCGAACAGCCAGTTGTCGTGGTGCACATAGGCATCAACGATATAGGTAAAAAACGGGATGAGGTCCTAAAAGCAGAATATAGGGAGTTAGGAGGTAAATTAAAAAAGAGGACCTCAAAGGTAGTAATCTCAGGATTGCTACCAGTGCCACGTGCTAGTCAGAGTAGAAATAGGAGGATATTTCAAATGAATACGTGGCTAGAGGAATGGTGCAAGGGGGAGGGATTCAAATTCCTTGGATATTGGAACCGGTTCTGGGGGAGGTGGGACCACTACAAACGGGACGGTCTGCACCTGGGCAGGGCCGGGACCGATGTCCTAGGGGGAGTGATTGCTAGTGCTGTTGGGGAGGGTTTAAACTAAAGTGGCAGGGGGTTGTGAACCTGAGCAGGGAGACAGAGGAAAGGGAAACAAGGATAAAAGCTAAAGACAGGAAGGAGAAAAACAAAAGTAGAAGGCAAAGAACTCAACGGTTTAAATCAAACATGGTCACAGTAGATAATAATTCATATAGGTCTGAGAGCATTAAAAAAACAAGCCTGAAGGCTTTGTGTCTTAATGCAAGGAGCATTCGGAACAAGGTGGATGAATTAGCTACGCAAATAGAGGTAAATGAATACGATTTGATTGGGATTACCGAAACATGGCTCCAGGGTGGCCAAGGCTGGGAACTCAACATCCAGGGTTATTCAATATTTAGGAAAGATAGGCAAAAAAGAAAGGGAGGTGGGGTAGCATTGCTGGTTAAAGAGGGGATTAACACAATTGAAAGGAAGGATATTAGCTCTGATGATGCGGAATCTGTATGGGTAGAACTGAGAAATAACAAGGGGCAGAAAACGTTAGTGGGAGTGGTATATAGACCTCCAAACAGTAATACGGAGGTTGGGGACGGCATTAAAAGGGAAATTAGAGAAGCATGCAGTAAGGGCACAGCAGTCATCATGGGTGACTGTAATTTACATATAGATTGGGCTAACCAAATTAGTAAAAATACTGTGGAGGAGGAATTCCTAGAATGTTTACGAGATGGTTTTCTGGAACAATATGTCGAGGAACCAACCAGAGATCAGGCCATCTTAGACTGGGTATTATGTAACGAGAAAGGATTAATTAGCAATCTTGTTGTACGAGGCCCCTTGGGTCAGAGTGATCATAATATGATAGAATTCTTCATTAGGATGGAGAGTGAAGTAGTTGAATCAGAGACTAGGGTCCTGAATTTAAATAAAGGAAACTACGATGGTATGAGGCGCAAATTGGGTAGGATTGATTGGGGAATGTCACTCAAGGGGTTGACGGTGGATAGGCAATGGCAAACATTCAAGGACTGCATGGATGAACTACAGAATTTGTTCATCCCAGTGTGGCATAAGAATAAAACAAAAAGGGTGACTCAACCGTGGCTAACAAGGGAAATTAGGGATAGCATAAGATCCAAGGAGAGGGCATATAAATTGGCCAGAAAAAGCGGTAGCCCTGAGGATTGGGAGCAGTTTAGGATTCAACAAAGGAGGACAAAGGGATTAATTAAGAAGGGGAAAATAGAATATGAAAGTAAGCTTGCTGGGAACATAAAAACTGACTGTAAGAGCTTTTATAGATATGTGAAGAGAAAAAGATTAGTGAAATCAAGTGTAGGTCCCTTGCAGTCAGAAGCGGGGGAAGTTATAATGGGGAACAAAGAAATGGCAGCCCAATTAAATGCATATTTTGGTTCTGTCTTCACAAAGGAGGACACAAATAACCTCCCAGAGATGTTGGAGAACACACGGTCTGATGAAAGGGAGAAACTGAAAGAAATCAGTATTTGCAGGGAAATGGTGTTAGGGAAATTGACAGTATTGAAGGCCGATAAATCCCCAGGGCCTGATAATTTACATCCTAGGGTACTTAAGGAGGTGGCCCTAGAAATAGTAGATGCATTGCTGATCATCTTCCTACATTCGATGGAATCTGGAACTGTACCCATGGATTGGAGGGTAGCTAATGTTACCCCACTATTCAAAAAGGGTGGTAGAGAGAAAGCGAGGAATTACAGACCGGTAAGCCTGACATCGGTAGTGGGGAAAATGCTAGGGTCCATTATAAAAGATGTAATAGCTGAGCACTTGAAAAACAGTGACAGGATCGGACAAAGTCAACATGGATTTACAAAAGGTAAATCGTGCTTGACTAATCTACTGGAATTTTTTGAGGATGTAACTGGGAAAATAGATAAGGGAGAACCAGTAGATGTGGTGTATTTGGACTTTCAAAAGGCTTTCGATAAGGTCCCGCATAAGAGATTAGCGTGTAAAGTTAAGGCACATGGGATTGGGGGCAAGGTATTGACTTGGATAGAGAACTGGTTGGCGGACAGAAAGCAGAGAGTAGGAATTAATGGGTCTTTTTCCAAGTGGCAAGCAGTGTCTAGTGGGGTACTGCAGGGATCGGTCCTTGGACCCCAGCTATTCACAATATACATTAATGATCTAGATAAGGGAATTAAATGTAATATCTCCAAGTTTGCAGATGACACAAAGCTGGGTGGGAGTGTGTGCTGCGAGGAGGATACCGAGAAACTCCAGGATGATCTGGACAGGTTGGGTGAGTGGGCAGAAGCGTGGCAGATGCAATATAACGTGGATAAGTGTGAGGTTATCCACTTTGGTGTCAAAAACAGAAAGGCAGACTATTATCTGAATAGCAATAGATTGGGAGAAGGGGAAGTGCAACGAGACCTGGGTGTCCTTGTGCACCAGTCGCTGAAGGTAAGCATGCAGGTGCAGCAGGCGGTGAAGAAGGCAAATGGTATGTTGGCCTTCATAGCGAAAGGGTTTGAGTATAGTAACAGGGATGCCCTGCTGCAGTTGTACAGGGCCTTGGTGAGACCACACCTTGAGTACTGTGTGCAGTTTTGGTCTCCTTATCTGAGGAAGGATGTTCTTGCCATGGAAGGAGTTCAGCGAAGATTCACAAGGCTGATACCTGGGATGGCAGGAATGACATATGAGGAGAGATTGGGTCGATTGGGCTTATACTCACTGGAGTATAGAAGAATGAGAGGGGATCTCATCGAAACATATAAAATTCTGACAGGTCTGGACAAACTAGATGCAGGAAGAATGTTCCCGATGGTCGGAGAGTCCAGAACCAGGTGTCATAATCTACGGATAACGGGTAAACCATTTAGGACAGAAATGAGGAAGAATTTCTTCACCCAGAGAGTGGTGAACCTATGGAATTCTCTACCACAGAAGGTAGTTGAGGCGAAGTCATTAAATATATTCAAGGATGAGTTAGATATATTTCTTAAAGCTAAAGGTATCAAGGGATATGGGGAGAAGGCAGGTACAGGGTACTGAGTTTAGATGATCAGCCATGATCTCATCGAATGGCGGAGCAGGCTCGAGGGGCCGAATGGCCTACTCCTGCTCCTATCTTCTATGTTTCTATGTTTCTGTGTCAACTCTGCCAAGTACTGGAACCGAAAGGGATTCCACTCACTCAACGTGCAGTTGGTGTGTGACCATAGGGAACGCATCATGCAGGTCAGTGCCCGGTATCTTGACAGCAGTCATGATGCATTCATTCTGTGCCAGTCCATTGTGCCAGCTGTATATCAGCCACCACGGCAAACCAAAGGGTGGCTACTGGTCGACAAGGGCTATCCGCTGACAATATGGCTCATGACTCCGGTTCTGAACCCACGCACACGTGCGCAGCATACATACAATGAGAGCCATGCTGCCACAAGAAATCTGATAGAGCAGATCATTGGCATACTGAAGCAACGATTCCACTACCTGGACTGGACTGCTCTGGAGGAGCCCTGCAGTACTCGGCTGAGCGTCTCTCAAGATTTGTGGTGGTATGTTGCATGCTGCATAACATTGAATCACGAGGGGACAGCCATTGCCACCACCTATCAGGCGAGAAGCTGAGGAGCAGGAGCACGAGGATGAGGAGGAGGAGGAGAAAGAGGAGGATGAAGAAGAGGAGGATGAGGAAGAGGAGAAGGCAGAAGAGGAAGAGAGGCTGCAACCTAAACAGCACCTTTCTGTCCAGGCTGTACGTGAAAAACTAATTCAATGCGATACCAGTAACCTCAACCCCAATTCCCCATTCACCAACAGTCCCACACTCCTTATCTTCTCTCTGTCACTGACCATTACATCGTCCTCTTGGCCACAATGCAAAAATAAAAGCTAACACAAAATAAACATTCCAAACCAAATTTATAAATTAAATCATGCCATATTGTATACAAAATTAAACTAATCACCTTTGTGCATTCCCTTAGTGCCTGTCTTTCGTGTGCCTTTGCCTGTTCAAGTGCACCTACAAAGTGCTAGCCAGTAGCTGCAGCATAACCTCGAACAGCTCTAGGCCCAGAAAGCCCAGCTTCGGACTGCATTATCACGGTATGGGCGGCAGCAGTCTGGGCTGGCTGGCTGACAGGCAACAGCAAGGGCACTGGCAGAGTGGCAAGGGTGGGAGGACGAATGCTGTCATCCTGAGAAAGGACAGTAGGTTCGTGCTCCACGGAGCCACTGCCACTCCCTGGGGTGGCACCTCAGCATTCCTAGTAATCTGTTGGAAGACAGATTTCTGAACTGCTGTGACACCCTAAAAGCCCCATTGAACACTGGAATCCACAGCCATAATGGCAGCAGTCTGAGATTTCACTGTAGCACTCAGACATTGGGCAGAAGCTGTTTGTGCTGCTTGTGAAGCTGAAACATCGGCCATCAGACGCTGCATCATGGTTGGTTCCACAAGTGTGTTGATGGAATAGGCCACCAATTCCACGCTGGAAAGGATGGGCTCCAAGCTCTGTGCCAAGTTGGTGCTGGACTCCTCCATGCTCCTTGACATTGACCGCAGGCTTTCTGCCAGGTTTTCCAATGCACCAGGCATTTTGTTGTGTACACCCATCAGCCATTTTCTGTAGCCTGGCCCATCGAAGTCATCATCTGAGTCCTCTGCAGCAGAACTCGTGAGCGACCATGCCCTCCAGCGAGCTGGCACCTGCGTTATCCTTGCCCCCTGGCTGCAGCACACTTGTGCCTGGTTTCTCATCATGTGCAAATCATGCCTCTATGCTATCCTCTAAGATACGCGCAGTGTCCGTATCTGAGCTGGTCGCTGTGAGTATGAAATCGAGTGATCATCACTGTCTTCTTGGTCTTCTACCACTGCCTGGGCAGGTTGCAGTTCTTTGGTATCTGAAAGAAGAAAGGCACAAGGGTAAGGTTGTGGTGAGGGGAGAGGAGAAAGTAAGAAGTGCATGCTTACACCATCTGCAGCTTGTAAATCAGAAAAGAGTTTGGGATGAGGGAGAAGTGGGATATGAGAAGGAGGATTAGGTATGACGATATCATCATCTTCAATCACTTCAGCCCCGCCGTTGGCTACGGCCTCAGCAATGGCCCTTCCCATAATGGCCAGCACCGTCTGCTCCATGGGGGTTAGGACATACAGGTGCGCCTCTCCCCCTCTGGTTAATTCCTGCTGCCTCCGGTTTTGCATCACCTTCTCCTGCAAGAGAGAGGGAAGTGTGTCAGTGACTGTCGTGCAATCTGTTTGGGTGATGTGGCTGTCATGCTTGAATAGCTTGTAGTGTGTGCAAGGCGTGAGATGTGAGGCCTGCAACAGTGCTAAGTGTATGAGGATGAGGTGAAGCATATGAATGTTAGGTATGAGTCCTGATTGATAGAGGTTGTTGGTAGGTGAGTGATGGGGGTGTGGTGAATTGAGCAGTGGCTGAGGCTAGTGGTACAGTTGGTAGGGTATGGCCTTTGAAGATGCATTCACTGACCTTGACCACTCGTGTGAGGTCATTAAACTTCTTCCGGCACTGCATCCAGGTCCTTGGGGCTTGACTCTTGGCATTGACCGCTATGGCTATCTGCTCCCACTACCTTTTGAGCGTTTGTCTGGAGGGCCTTCTGGCACCTTGTGGTTATGGCACATCTCTCCTCCTTTCCACCTCCTCCACCAAGACCTCCAGTGCAGCGTCTGAAAACCTTGGTGCATGCTCTCTTCCATTGTCAGCCATTGTTGATTGTTGCACAGCCCTATTCCCAATGATCTCAGCACCTCCAGCAGCCAAAATGCACCTTCCCTTTAAGAGGTGCAGGCTAGCTTTAAGCAGTGAAGGCTACCTTTAAATAGTGCTAGCAAACAACGATATTGGGCCCCCTGCTGATGCGTGCAGCCAGTGAACAGCACGGTTAGTGCTGGTTGCATGCAAAAATCATTATAATGAGCAGGCAGCAACAAGTTGGCGTGCTGCCTGCTTTACACTGAACGGGCGTGGGGTAATTGCGATCCCTGCATCTGTTTTCGGGGGCTGTCCAATTTAGCCTCCTCAGTATACTTTTATTTACTTTAAAGTGCAGTGACTGTTGTTACATAGGTAAACACAGCAGTTATTTTACACACAACAAGATCCCACAAAAAGCCATGAATGATCAGTTAAACTGTCTTTTTTTTGGTGATATCAGTCGAGGGAAGAATTTTGCCTAGGAAACCAAAGAATTCGCTGCTCTTCTTCGAATAATACCATGGGATCTTTAGCATCTACCTGATCCACCAGAGCAGGGAGGTAGCAGCTTGGATTTAGTCTTATCTGAAGGCTGCACCTCGAACAATGTAATACTCCCTGGAGGTCATTTTAATGCTTGGTGTAAAACGGCCGCTATCGTGTTAGCCGTCCGTTATACATCTCTCCCAATATCGCCCGTTTTTCACTATTACCTAAAGTTAAAATTACCCCCAGGCTGTGTTCAGTTCCTGGAGTAGGTCTTGAACCTGCTGACTGAAAGTTCTACTACTGAGCCAAACTGAAACTAAAAAAGGAATTGAGATGGCTAGATGTTCAGAACAAAAGTCACATTTTACAGTAGAATGACTAAATAAATATTCCTGAGCACTCCTGTTCCCAGGATTGAACAGTGATGAAGAAGGTGACTACCATATTAAAAAACCTCTCTCCTTAATTGCAAATTAACTATTAGCAATAATGACCAGGACATGTCTAATGGGAGGGTATCAATAACAAGGTACAATATTGTACTCCTCATCTTCATAAGTCCTTCAGTCATATTTGTGACTTGACCTTGCTTCACACATGTGCTCATTGTATTTGGCGATAGGGCATGTACACACCTCACTGTAGTGCACAAAATGCTTCATTCTCAATGCCTAAGTTGTGGCGGGTGACTGTGTTACATGCGTTTTTGATCTTTTGGTAACTAAATATCATTTTGAAACAGTACTGCACATTTTGAACATTTACAAAGTAGCTTCTGCTTTGCAGTGAGGCAAAATGTACATGATAACTTCAACACCTTCCACCAGGTTTGATTTAACAGAAGTGGTGTGCAGTCACCTTCACTGGCTGCAAAGCAACTTTTGCCTGGGGACTTCTTAAACTTTGTTCTTAAACTTTTAAGTCTTAGCAAAGAACTAAATATATTATTAGCTCTCCAGTACCATTAAACTGAACTGTCATTTGAATGCTGCTGAGTAGAGCTCTCTGCAAGTATGTAAGCACATGTGCATGGCTCTGCTTTGATTCACTAAACAGCAATTTGGATCCAATAGTATTCAATCTTATCACTTCAATATCTCTTGAAGTAGGTACTGGTCTTAACCCAACACAATTTACTTTTCTGATGGCTAACTGAGTTTACCCAGTGAATAACTGAGGTGTATAGATCAGGAAGGTCCCAGATTCAAATCCCTATCAGTGCCAATCTCATTTGGGGATTTGGGGCCAGTGGCAGGGCAATATAATTGTTCTAATAGGCACCTGTCTTAGGAGGGGGCAATTGGTCACTATTCACACTCCTGATTGCTATCTGCTAACCCCTGCTGAAACTTCTATATATTGTAATCAGCTGAGGAGAGGATCAGGCTAACCTCTGAAGACCACCATAGTTAAATAATCTGTCACACTCATTGTCAAGGTCCACACATGAATAATAGTCACTTGGGTGAAGTATCACAGGGCAACCAATGTCCATGGATACCTCAACAGACAGTCAATGGGGGCAATGTTTTGACTTTATGTTATTGGCGGGGAGCTTTGGCCACTGGGAGAGCATATTGGAAATTCAAGCGTGCACCAATGGATGGAAGATTACCCCTAATGAGTTAATGCCTCCTGCAGAGGAGAAGAGGGAAGAAAATTAATGGAGAGAAATTGGTGAGAAAAACAGTACCATAAAAGCTTCCATAGCAAATTCTTAAAATGCATTGCATTTAATAATTTTGTATAATTCTTTCAATATTTTTCAGAAGTTGTTTCCTCTTCAATTTCAATCATCATTTTTTCCCTTTTACAATATTGCACAATATAATTATGTTTTGTTTTGAAACCACTTAGTGCCAGTGAAGCAGTTGTCAGGTCACATTTGAAACTAAAGAAGAGGGTATCAGTCAGTGTTCAGTGACACAGGATGACCTAATCTAATCTGATTGCTCAGTGTCACTGACAGGCAGACTAAATTTGATAGGAACATCACCAGTCCCCAGGCACATGCTCACAGTCTTACAAATGCTGTGCAACCTAATTATAACAAACCGTGTTATTACAAACCTCTCACTATCACAAAATATTCCTGTGCTCTTGGGAGAAGCTGCATTATACCCAGCAGAGGAACTCCAACCTCAGTGAAATAAAGTGCTGATAAGGAATGCCTTGCTGGTCCCAACAACCATGTAGTACTGAGGTTTAAGTGCATTTTATTTAACAAACACTAATCCAATTTTTAGCTGCAAACTGGCTTAAAAGAGTAATCTGGTATCACTAAGCTACAGATTTCTCAGGGTAATTTTGTACACTGCCTAGTAATAACTTCAATTTTCTCATGGAAATAATTATTATTATTTGAAACAGTTGACAGAATTCCTTTGAAAAATCACCCAAGTTAAAAATAAGGATTTTGGATCCTTCACTGTGCAGATCAAGTTATAGATTTGGCTTCTGTAAAACGTATAAATATAAGCTAGTCTATAGTTGCGCCTGTTCTGGGTGGAGCTACGAGCAGGAGTGCCTGCTGGCACTGAACACCCTAGCTTGGGGATGGAGTTCAGAGAAATTAGAAAAGAAACCTATGTAACGCCACAAAGTGCACCACTGATAACAGTCATGAAAAACTCTGCAGCCCAGGTTATCTGAAGACTGATGGTATATATAGGTAGATATAAGGTCAGAGTAAAGGTGTGTATTTATAGTGAAACTGTACTGCACATCTCACGTCATTGCAGTGATGTAAAAATGATAATACAACTGCAGCCAAAACAATGCCAGTTTAGCATTTTGTGACTTGTGTGAGATAACCTTAAGTTTACAAATGATCCAGGTGGCTAATGTTAGAAACAGCTTTTTTCTAGAAAAAATTTCATCAGTGGTTGCAGTTCATTGAGTTTTGTGCATGAATTTAAGTACAAATGTACAGATTTCTGTTTGGGTGGAACAGGGGACAGTACAGTTCAGTGCTTCCATTCGTATCACATAAAAGCATGTGCCCGTCTCAAAAGGTAACTATAGTATAACTGCAGCAATAAAGTACATAGGCTGTACAACTAAAATTAGTACACAGCACCTCTCCAGTTAGGAAACAGAGCCACTGAAATGCATTTGTAATCATTAGTACAGTCCTCATACATATTTGTATCTAAAATGAACAAAAACTTTTATTATGACTCACTTATTTTAACTTCTTCAAAATGTTGGGAACTGGAAGGAAACCTGAAAAATGAAGTGGCTCCAAACGCCCACAGAACCTCTCCCATGGTTGTGTTGAAATTTCAGATGGCGCCGATGTTTTCCTGATTTTGATCAGACCAAAGTCAACTTTGAAGGAAACGAGGCCTAGCCTCCAGGGACCTTGCTTGTAACACTTGGCATAGGAAGTTCAACCTTATACAGGGAGCATTTGAAACAACTCTGCTGTGCACTTATCAAAGATGTAAATCAGTAGTGGCACAATGAATAATTGAGAAGCACAGAGCTGGAGTAATATTATAGTGAGAATGACAGTATCTTTCATTATATAATTGGTAGTTGCGAAACATTTCCAAAGTTTAATTGATTGTAATTGTTAATAGTTGTTTTTAAACTTAAACCTGCCATTTTTTATATTTACTTTTCATTAAAAGAGGAATTTCAGGCTGTACAAAGTGTATTTAGAACAGGAGAGCTGAGTGCTTTTGGGATCAAAGGCATTTGGTGAGTAAAGTGAATTATTTTGAGATTATTTTATTTTTCTTATATTTCCAGATCTGTCTAAAACTAGTATGTAATCGACAGAAGAGAAAGAAATAATTTAAAGAGCGAGGTGTGACTTGTCTTTCTGTGAGCATTTCTGTCTCTATCCAATCTCACGGTAAAAATCAGATGAAGGGAATCTGAAAGTTATGGTGCAATAGAGATAAAATCTTCTTTTAATGAAAAACTGGTAGTCCCTTTTTCCCCCTTAATTAACACCAACAATTTGCATTTATGTAGGCGCCTTTAAGGTAAAAAATTATTAAGAAAGGTGCTTAATAATTAGAAACCTACTAACAAAATTACATTTCCTAATTGCATGTTTCAATGTTGTGGATTCCTATAATTTTGCGATCAAGACTTTAATTATGGAAAAGCACAGGCATTTTCTCGACTTTCATTAAAAGATGAATCTCAGGCTCTGCAGAATCGATTTTCTGATTGGTGGTAATAATCCCAGTGGTGGTAAATGGATGAGCACGGAGTGTAACATTGCGATGTACCTATCTTACTGGATGCCCATTTGTAACGGACACTGGGGATAATTTTCACCTACATCACCTGTGCACTTGTATTCATTTAACATTGCAATCGAATCCAATGATGGTGTAGCACCCTAATTTGCATATTTAATCAATACCATTTGCTCATTTACATCCTGGCCTGAAAATTGCACCAGGTGTACCATGAGTGTTCATGGATCGACCGACGAGCCCCATCAACCCCCAGCCCTAATTTTCAACTGCCGGATGCCTGTTTTCCAGGCAAGAAATGGGTGGCCAACAGTTGAAAATCACCCTCTCTGTTTCTTAATCTATTATTTCACTTCTGGAACTTTTTTTTCCCCAGGACCTGAATCCTTTTCTTCCCTATATCATTAATTCTGATATGTCCTGTAATAATTGTTATGATTGCTGGTTTCTTTTTTTAAACCCCCTCGATTTTCTTTTCTTCCCTCCTGAAGGCACTGCCCCTTTCTGGGGTACAGGTACACAGGAGTCGTCAGCGCTCTGTTACCTTGCCCAACTAACCATTCTTCATGTGTAAGACAGTGAGTGTTAGCAGGCCATGTGAACATTGAAAAGAAAAGAAAGACTTGCATTTATATAGCGCCTTTCACGACCACTAGAGGCTGCAAAGCGCTTTACAGCCAATGAAGTACTTTTGAAGTGTTGTAATGTGGGTATCTGGTCTGGTCATTATCTGGTCATTGAGGGCAACATAGTCACTCCTGATCCTATCCTCTCCTGAGTACTTCCTAAATCAATAGCAGTCAGGACTTCCGCGACTGGTGGGCACTGGCCGGACTGGAGTGCATCGTCAACACCCGGAATTACATTTTAATTTAAATTGATAAGTTTCTTTTAAATTATTTATAATTTACAGTTTATTGTTTCTGCCTCTTAAAAAGGGGGTACTTGTTAACTCTTAACGATGGTGACGTCAGTCATCCTAACTGGATATTTAAATAAAAGAGTTAGCAGTCAGGAGCAGGAAACCTGGCTGCTTTTCCCCTCCTGGCCCAAGGATAGCAATGAACTCAGCAGAGATAGTGTAACAGATTTAATTTTTATTCATTCTTGTGATATGGGTGTCACTGACAAGGCTGACATTTATTGCCCATCCCTAGTTTCCCTTGATAAGGTGGTGGTCCACCTTTTTCTTGAACCATAGTGTAATATATGTGGGTAGAACAAATGAAGGACAGAGACACGATAAGCTGCTAGTCAAGGGGCTTTTTTACTAGGCCACAGTGAACTGAGCATGCTCATACTAAACCATGTGACAGTACATTACACTGCTTTCCCCTTAAAAAAAATGTACATATTCCCCTCTCAAACACAACAAAACTATGGTCCCACCTTTCCCAGCATTACATGTACCACATAACAAAAACTCCTGGCTTTTCTCTTTTAAATGAACTACAAATCCAGTTTAATAACAGATTTGCAGAGCCTTCCTGATCTCCCTACAGAAGGTTTTGGTGTTGAACCAATTTTCAGGCTGTTTTGTTTTGGTTCCGAACTCAAAGAAGTAGGTACCGCCACTCTGTTTCCCCACTTGATACAACCTTGCTTACAGGACAATTCAGTACGACGGTTATGGAATGGTTTCAACTCTGTGTCCAGACACTGATCAGTCCATCCATTCAAGGTGTTTTCATACACTCTTTTCAGTACTGAGTCCTTTTGAGTCTAATCTGTAATCTCAGTTGCTTTCATGGGAAAGTCTTTGTCAAGTGCACCTAGCATGAAAATCTCACCTTCACTCCCAACACATGAGTCTTCATGTGGCAACCTGGCCAATTAAAAGGAAGCAGGCCTGATGATGTCATCAGCCGGTTTCCTTAAAGGGTCCATGGCCGCATTCATTTTGACAGTTGTGCAGTCAGTGTTCTGCAGCGTTGAGGTGCTGCAAACACTGACAAGCACGGCACAGAGGTGCACAGCTGCACCCAGGCTCTTGCAGGGAGGTTCTCTTCCCTTCCTAGGGCGGAAGAGACCTCCCCAGGACACCAACGCAGCCTGGTTGCACATTGCACAGGAAGGCAAAAGCAGGGATGTCGTTAGGAGTACCTGGCTGCAGTGGCGCAAACGTTTCAATGATCTCAGTAGATCACGAAACATAACTGCAAAGCCACACTCAACCTCATCCTGTTGTGCCACTCATCACATCCCCATCACTCTGCCTTTCCTACCCTACTCCTACACATCCTTATTCACACCAACTTACCTTGCACCTCCACCCATCCCTCTCTATCTACATTATCACTTCCCCATCTCACTAGCCACCCCTCACACTCACCCTCACCCTAGTCCAATCATACCAACTAACAATACACAAGGGTAGGCACTTGTGTGTTTTAGCCAATGTTCATGTGAAGTTTCTGTTAATGTGCTGTCAAACATTGAAATCTTTATTTTGAACACTTTGCCTTCTTGGACAGATTTGTGTGCACCTTAGTGAGTTGCAGTGAATGGTGAGATATAACGGTAACCCCCGTAATGGCGATGAGTGTGAAAGGAATGGCTTGGTCATTGTAGGAATGCTTTACGGTGTTGGTGTGGGGTGGTGTCAACCTGGCGCATCATGTCACAGCCAGGGTGTACAGCGTCAAGTGAAGTAAATCTGGCCATGGTGATGCCCTGTGTCCTGTGCAGCATCAGTTGATTGCGGAGAAGGTTGGTGTTGTTGTTAGTGATGTTGGTGTGCCTGGTGATGTTGGTGTTGGTGCTGATCGTGGAGGGATTCAGAGGACCAAGGTGAGATTTTTTCGAGGGCACCGATGTTGCTGGAATAGATGGCAGCTGAATTTGAGATGACAGAAGTGATCTGTCAATGGTGAGAGAGCTTGCTCCAAGGAGGTGACAATGGATAGAGAGTTTACTCCAAACACTTCCAAACTGCATACAGCTCAAAAGTTTATTCCAAGTCATGAAGGCTCAAGCTTCTGACATTGGAAAATGACCAGCTGTGAAATGGTAGCTTTCATACCACTTTTACAGCTGTCACCTATTCACAGCAATGGGGAGACATAGAGAACCCGACCTACTTACCTGACGTTATCTCCGAACACCTGGGAACCCTGTTAAAAATCTGGAAAAATAGAAATAGGCTGGCAAAATAGTAGTAAACAAGCACTTAACAAGCAGTTAAGTATCTTAAATGCCTCCCCCGCCGCTTGGTGTCGGGTCTGTTCTGAAATCGCAGATCCGACACTCTGGAAACTTACCTGGAGGCAGGTTCGCAGCAGGTTCCCAACCCGCTGTCAATCATTTCGATTTTGACAGCAGACCCGCCTCCAAACCTGCACTCTGAGCGCTGGCAAAATTCAGCCCACTGTGACAACAACACTGCCCAATGTTGCATTCTTGATGCGGCCATTGCAGGGATGGCAGATTTGGGCCCCAATATTGCTAGGAGTGGTATGTGATCGATTATCAGGATAAACTTTCTGCCAATCAGGAACTGTTGGAATTTCTTGATTCCAAACAATATGGCGAGTGCTTCCTTTTCAATTTGCGCGAAGTTTCTTTTGCTCTTTGTGAGGGTTCGAGATGCGAACACGATCGGTTTCTCTTGGCTGTTATCCATTACGTGGCTTATGACAACTCCCACACCATAGCTAGAAGCATCACATGCTAACTTAAGCTCACGCTCTGTGTCATAGTGCACAAGTAGAGCATTGCTAGAGAGACTTCTCTTACAAGCGTCGTAAGCTTTCTGTTGCACTTTTGTCCACTTCTACTGGACATCTTTCTTGAGGAGCTCATGGAATGGAGCTAACATGGTCCCTAACTCAGGTAAGAAACATGCGTAGCACTGGACCATTCCAAGGAAAGATCTTAACTCAGACACGTTGGGCTGGATTTTCAATGACCCGTGGAGTCGGGTTTGGAGGCGTGTGGGGGGTTAAAGTTGCAGATTCGGGGGTCCCGACCCCATCCCACCTCCAACCCGCCTCCACGCAATTTTGATAAAATCGTGTGCGGTGTTCCCGACTCCGTCCTGCCTCCAAGAGGCGGAAGAGGCCATTAAAGCCCTTAACAAGCCCTAAATTGGCTCTGTAATGCCATTTTGAAACGTTTTAGTTGGTTTAACCCTTTTCTGACGTGAAGTATGCCTGATGTGAAACACTCCAGTGAAACCTGGTGGGAGCACAAGTGGATAGCTGACTATCAGCTGCAGGTCCACTATTACAACGGAGATGTGATGAAGGTAGTAGTAGTATTAGGTCTGAAAGTCGCCTCTGGTGCTGCTGCATTGAATGTCTTCAGAGACTGCCGGGGCCTTTGGAGGACCTGGATGGAAAAAAAAATCATTTTCTCTCTCTCTCTCTCTCTCCTGCTCATTTTGCATCCAGGTCCTCTCACAGCAAAGGCCAGGCAATCTCTGAGACCAGACCAGGCAGTCTCTGACCTACAATGATGACATCATCAGAGGTGACTTTCAGACTGAAACCACTAATTGGTTCATGGGTTCCCACATGCTGGAACTCAATTGCCCAATTAAGTGAAAAGTGCATCAATCTCCCACATCAAATTTCAGGCGGGTGGATAACACGAAATGCGGATGACACGACCCCAACCCGACCCCAAGACAAAATCCAGCCCGTTCTGTGGCTTTGGAACATTGATGACAGCATCAATCTTTTCCCTAACTGGTTGCAAGCCATTTGCATCAACTTTCAGACCAAGGTACACAACCTTGGGCTGCACAAAAGCACATTTGCTCCTTTCAATTTGACATTGTGGGAATTCAACCTTTGAAGCACTTTATCTAACACTTCTAGATTTTCTTCCTCGCTGCTTGTTGCAATCAGCACATCATCTTGATTGCATAAGCAATTTGGAACTCCTTGCAAAATCTTATCGATCGTAGCCTGGAAGATTTTGGGGGAGGACTTTACACCATACAGCAGCTTAGTGTATGAGTACAGTCCCTTGTGTGTGTTGATAGTGAAATACTGTTGACTCTCTTTGTCAACATTCAGCTGAGCATAAGCATGCGACAGGTCAAGTTTGGAGAAAACCTTTGACCCAGAGAGTGCTGCATACAAATCTTGCGATGTAGGTAACAGGTACTGCTGATCGTCAACTGCTTGGTTGATAGTAACTTTGTAGTCACCACACAAGCGTACAGTTGACTGCTTTGGGCACTACCACAATTGGGGTAGCCCATTCACTTTTGTCAGTTTTTACTAACATTCCGTTCCCTCTCAGTTTCGCTAGCTCTTCCTCACCTGAGTTTTCAACACATAGGAGACCAGCCTTGCCTTACATTAGACAGGCTTCGCATTGGACTTGATGCAGATATACGCATCATACCCAGTGATGCCCTCATAACTGTCTGAGAATATGCTTTTGTAATAGTTGTAATAACTGTGTAATCGATTTGTATTCCCTCACTGTACCTGAAGAAGGAGCAGCGCTCTGAAAGCTCGTAATTTTAAATAAAACTGTTGGACTATAACCTGGTGTTGTGCGACTTCTCATTTTTGTAATAGTTGGCATAGATACTGTAGATGCCTAGTCTTCAATATCAGATGTGTTCACTTCAATATTGTGAATTCCTCCCTTTTGTTGTCGATGCTTTGCATTGCCACTAGAATGGTTCTTATTTCCTGCTTTCGATCTAGCTCTGCAAGATGTTGAAATATGGCCTTGCTTCTGGCAATGAAAACACTTCACATTTCTGTATTGGCAGGACTATGGTGAGTGATTTCCATTGCAGTGATAACAATTCACTGAACTGTTCTCACCGACATGCTTTTGACTCGGTCTCACAGATTTAGGTTTGGCGGTGGCTTTGTGACTGTAGACCTCAGCTGCACTAGTCACTTGAGTTGGACAGAGCTCCCTAGCATTCTTAGATGCCATCTCCATAGATAGGGCAATTTTGCATGCTGTGTCACATGTTAAGTTCGGACTGTGTGCGCTCATCCATCAGTCCACACATAAACTTATCTCACAACGCACGATCCAAAAATGTGCCGAAGTTACAATGCAAAGACAGGTTCTTAAGAGCTACAATGTACTCACTGATGGTTTCACTTTGTTTTTGGTTTCTGGTACCAAACTTACTACTCTCTAATGGCTTTGGGTTGCAGTGGTCCTCGAGTTTCTCGATAATGTCTTCAAACGATGCATCCTTCACTTTCCCTGGGGCGAGTAGTTTTGTCAATGTTCCCATGACATCTGGTCCGATCTCCGTTAGAAAAATTGCTTTTTTATGTTCACGAATTAATTTATTTTGAGCTTGAACATTCTCATCTGCACCTTCGGTCTCAATAATGTTATTGGCCTTAAAAAACATCTCCATCCGCTCAATGTAAGAATTGAATGGTTCGCGAGCTCGGTCATACATGCCGAGGCTTCCGATGAATCCCGTAGGTGCGGCCATGATTGTCCCGATCCCATTGAACAGTGACTCAGCACACTACCTGTGTACCTGTGAGAATCAACGCCGCTGTTGCTGTGTATACATACATGCGAAGGCGAAGCACAAACAATTCTGCATCAGCATTAACAGTAAAACATTGCATAAATTTCAGTTTAGGAGTCACAAATTCACCTTAAACTTTTCCACTCGAAAATTGAACACTGTGTCCATCCATCATCCCTAAAAATGGCTTTGGGATCCCATTCTAATCGCCAAAAATGTAATATATGTGGGTAGAGCAAATGAAGGACAGAGACACGATGAGTTGCTAGTCAAGGTGCTTGTTTACTAGGCCAGAGCGAACTGAGCATGCTCATACTAAGTCATGTGACAAACTATGTGATAATACATTACACATAGCAATCCACGTGGTAAAGGTGCTCCCACAATGCTATTGGTTAGAGAGTTCCAGGATTTTGACCCAGCGACGATGAAGGAGTGGGAATATATGTCCAAGTTGGGATGATGTGTGACTTGGAGGGGAACTTGGAGGTGGTGGTGTTCCCACACATCTGCTTCCCTTTTCCTTCTAGGTGGTGGAGATCGCTGGTTTGGGAGACACTGCCGAAGAAGCCGTGGTGCGTTGCTGCAGTGCATCCTGTGGATAGTACACACTGCAGCCCTGGTACACAGATGGTGGAGTGTATGTTTAAGCCAGTAGATAGGGTATCAATCAAGCGAACAGCTTTGTTCTGGATAGGGTAGGATTTTGAGCACTGAAATTGCAAGACTCTGCACCAGGATGATAGTGCAGACCTCGATTTCAGGAAAGCTCATTAAATAAAGACATTCTAATGAATTTAAAACAGAAGTTGGTTTTGCTTCAGAAACATCAACCCTGATATTTTCTTCTGAGATTTTCTTTAACCAAATTCATAGAGCTGTTGTCTGTAAATGTGTTTACAAATAAGTTAAAACTTGTGCATAAACGGCAATATCAAGGGAGTGAAATTCAAGTTCAGCAGGGGTGCAAAACAGGCAATAACGGGTCAGTCGCTTGTTATACCCCACCTGATTTTACTTTGCAATGACTTCAATGGACAGGAAAACCAGGTGGGGTGTATAACGGGCATCCGATCCACTACTGCCCGTTACCCCAAACACCAACTCTTCAATAATAAAATGCAGTTTATTTTTATTTTGTGGTTTATTGATCAATCCTGTCCTGATGGAACAAAATAAGGTATAATTTCCCTTCAGGGTTTAGAGATCCAGGGTTGACTGAGGAGACTATGGGGGAAAAATTCAGTTGGTTGCGCCTCCCGTTAGCGCCTTAAGAGGGCGCTAATGAGGCGCAAAGCATCTAGCGCCCGGGCGCAGCGAAGTTTGTGCCGCTCGTGAAATTAACTAGACATTTTGCGGCGGCGCTAAACACTACCGCCACGATCTCCTGCGCCAGCAGATCGTGACATCAGTCGAGTGCGCAACGCCCCGGTATCGCCCCGGAGCGGATATTGAGTGGCGCCCCCTGCCTTACTGCCTGACGCTAGCAACGACAGGTTGAGGGGAGCGTTCTGCAGTCATGAAGGGAAAGGGGGAGCGCTATTTAAAGGTGACCGCTTCCTGCCTTTTATTGTTGGTGCCATTTTTGAACTACGCATTCTGAGAGAGAGAGAGAGAGACTTCTGGAGAGATTCAACTTTGTGTGAAGGAGTTTTGGGTACTGAGCAGCACTTTGCAGGTTCATTTTGATTTGCCATTCCTTGTATCGATTTAGAAGAGACTGTGGGGGCTGCACTCTGAGCTCTTTGCCTGGTACTCTCCATTGTTCTTTCCAGCAGATTTGATGTGCAGATCTCTCCAGGCCGAGATTCAAGGCTGCAATTAGCAGGATGTGGATGGAAAGTGAGATTAACCATCCCCTTTAAGAACTGGCCCTGCCATTGTGTGTGTGTTCCATTGCTGACTGACATTACATGAGCTTCGCCAGCGCTCTGAGGTAGCGCCTCGCTCCTCGGCCTTTGCGCCTTAAGACAGGTGTGAAGCACCTGATTTAGCGCTCCAATCACCTCCAGGGGCGATAAAAGTCAAGTTTGCAGTCGGTGGAGATAATTAGTGCCAGGCGCTAATCTTTGCGCCCGGCCGATAATTGCGCCCCAAATGGGGCGATACTGAATTTCTCCCCCTATGATCTTAATTTCCTGACTGCAGTTAAAAGCACAAGTTTAAAAGCAAAGCAAACAGCACAATGTTGTAATTTTCCGCAGCATTGGCAAGGGAAAATCCAGCATTTAAATAATATAGCAATAATACAAGGGTACAGGCATGTACTGTTTTGACACATTTCATATGGTTCCCACAGGAAGAATGGATGCACACAGCCTCCTTTGCTGATATTCACCACTTTTATAGTGAGCCGTTATTATGTAAAACCACTTCAAATAAGAGCAGTTCTGTTTGTCTTGGCTTCTGCTGCTCTAGAATTTGCCCCTGATTTCACGGCAAAGGTGGCAACAACTGTGCTTTTGCATTGACGAGCTGTTTGAAAATCACAACTGCCCTTTCATTTCTGGCCACCGGGCCTCTATTGACAGAAAATGGGGCTGGGGTGGAGTGGGATGGGGGGTGGGGTGGGGGTAATGATCATTCACTGGAGGCAGTAGTGGTGTCTCATCTACATTGCAGCACTCACATTGAAATCAAGGCAGCCACTGGTAGCATTTCTCTCAGGGATTCTGGGTAGGTCGAGGAGCTCTAGCCTGGCAACAAAACACCTTCACAAGATCATTCATCCCTCCACCATTGCTTAGCTGTTATGTGTATTCTTCAACAGGATAATAAATGGAGGCAAATAAAATAATTGTGATGGATAGGTTGATCTGTCATATTTCAAATTTTAAAAAGACGATAAGGGCGATTCTGATGTGGATCGGGTATCAGGCAGGTAGTGGTGGAATGAGCCAATACCCACCCCAAATAGCTCACCAGAGGCCACCAACCATTTTCATGGTTAGGCCTCAAGTAAATGAAAGCAGCGAGATGCTAGCACAAGAACATAGAGCATAAGAACATAAGAATTAGGAGCAGGAGTAGGCCATGCGGCCCCTCAGCCTGCTCCACCATTCAATAAGATCATGGCTGATCTTCGACCTCAACCCCACTTTCCCGCCCGATCCCCATATCCCTTGATTCCTCTGGAGTCCAAAAATCTATCCATCTCAGCCTTGAATATACTCAACAATTCAGCATCCACAGCCCTTTGGGGAAGAGAATTCCAAAGATTCACAACCCTCTGAGTGAAGAAATTCCTCCTCATCTCAGTCTTAAATGACCGACCCCTTATCCTTAGACTATGCCCCCTAGTTCTAGACTCTCCAGCCAGCGTAAACAACCTCTCTACCCTGTCAATCCCCTTCAGAATCTTGTATGTTTCAATGAGATCACCTCTCATTCTTCTAAACTCCAGAGAGTATAGGCCCAATCTACACAATCTCTCATCACAGGACAACCCTCTCATCCCAGGGATCAGTCTAGTGAACCTTGGTTGCACCGCCTCTAAGGCAAGTATATCCTTTCTCAGATAAGGAGACCAAAACTGTGCACAGTACTCCAGGTGTGGTCTCACCAAAGCCCTGTAAAATTGTAGTAAGACTTCCTTACTCTTGTACTCCAACCCTCTTGCAATAAAGGCCAACATGCCATTTGCCTTTCTAATTGCTTGCTGTATCTGCATGCTAACTCTCTGGGCTCGATTTTGCCATTAGTGGCGGGTTGAGTTAGGACCAGGTGGTCGGCGGGTCCCGATCCCGCCTCCGCTGTCAGGCGGGAAAAAAATTGCAATTTTGCCCTAATTGGGCAATTGATTCCCTGCGTGTGCGCTCCCCTGGCCCAAATAGTCTTTTGGGACTGAAACTCGCCTCTGGTGACATCATTTCTCCAGCTGCATTTAAGGCCTGCAAGCAGCTTTGGTTCATTTTGTTCCTATGTTCTTCCACAGTCACACCTGCTTGAAGTCTTTGCTACTGCTGAAATGTCGAGCTCAAGGGCCAAGGCCTCACCATGTTTCGATGATGACTCCCTCCATGCACTGGTGGAGGGAGCCAGAGTTCAAAAGGACGTGCTCTTTCCTTCCTCTGGGAGGAAAAAACCTCCCCAGCAAACCAAAGCTGTGTGGCTGCAACTGGCTCAGGAGGTGAGCACCAGATCTATGTGCAGCAGAACCTGGCTGCAGTGCCGAAAGAGGTTCAATGACCTTGTCCGCACAGGAAAAGTGAGTAGACCATCACCTTTACCCTCATTCTGCTCCCCATCTCCTCTCAGCATCAGCACTCTGCATTGCCAACCTACTCCTACACATCCCACTTTACTCTTACATCCCTTGCACCCTTAAACATCCCTCTCTCTCTATGTACACAATCACTTCACTATTCGACTGTGCTGCCCTCACAATCCCTCTCACTGTTATGCAATGACAACAACTAACAACACACAGGGAGGGCCCTTGGTATTGGTACCTCACTCCATCTTTGCCTTCTAAGCATCTATGCTATGGATTCTCTACACTCACACCATCATTCTCACTCAAACTCCACTTGTGTCCCTCATTGCAGGAAAAGAGAGCCCACAATAAGAGGGAAAGGGCGAAGACAGGAGGAGGGCCACCCTCAATAGCCCATCTCACCAGCGCTGAGGAGGCAGCCCTAGAGATCGTTGGAGCCAAGGAGGATCTGGAAGTGGGGGGCGGACAGACGGACGCATCAGAGCAAGCTGGTGACAGAATAGTTTTGCAGCTCTCTCAATGACATTGCATGAGTGACTGATATGGCTCATACAGATTGACTTATGAACATCTGCACAAGTCCATGTGCATGCTACATTAATATCATATGTCTAACTCATGCCTTTACTCCCCCACAGGACCATCGACAGCCCCCCTCCCCACTGTCCAGGAGGAAGAGCCGGAGCCAGAAGACTCCGCAGAGGAACCTGCAACCTCCGAGGGCGCAGCGTCAGCAGAATTAAGCGCACCCAGCACCAGCGCAGATATGCACACATCGGTGGGACAGTAGTGTTGTCACCTGGTGTATCACAGCTCACAAGTGAGCATCAGCAGATAGTGGAGACAGGGACAGCAGTGGAGAGTCTTGGTCGGAGGCCGCAGGACTCTCCCAGCTTGGCTCAGCTGCATGTGGACCCTGTGCCTCCAGGTCCATCCAGAAAGAGAGCGGTGCTGGAACTCCAGGAACAAATGCAGGAGTCTCTGGCAGGTTTTGTCTCCAGGGTTACTGCAAGTGTGGAGAGGATGGAGGAGTCCAACTCTAACATGAGCAGTGCCTTTGTGGAGGCAATGGTGCATGAACGCACCACCACGGAAAGGATGGCAACCTCCATGGAAATGATGGCTACCTCCGTGGTAAGGATGGCTACGGTAGAGGAGAGGATGGCTACGGCCATGGAGGAAATAAGTCGCCAGAGTCTGGAAAACATGGTGAATGTTCAGAATAGACTGGCATCTCTGGAGGAGTGATGGGCAGCTATTGAGCAGAGAAACCAGAGTTTCATGGAAGTCCTTTTGAGTAGGCCCCCCTGATGTGCAGCAAGGTGCTGTCAAGCCACTTGCTAGCACTGAAGTGGGGCTGACCCATGAGAGGGATGTTGGTGGCAGGCAACAAGGAAGTGGGGGCTCCTCTCCAAGCGCTCATACTCCCATGCCACTAAGTAGCCCTCGGTCAGAGCCCCACCAGAGTCCTCATCCAACTGAGATGGGCGTCTCAGCCCCTGCACAGGTGTAGGAGGAGCAGACTGTTGCCGAGCCCTCAG
Organism: Squalus acanthias; assembly: GCA_030390025.1. Classification (NCBI taxonomy): domain Eukaryota; kingdom Metazoa; phylum Chordata; class Chondrichthyes; order Squaliformes; family Squalidae; genus Squalus; species Squalus acanthias. The sequence continues at coordinate 119,041,644 of CM059426.1, read as the reverse complement.
AGGCTCACAAACCCAAAGGACGCCCGCCAAAGGTGTCGAAGCAAGAGCAGCATGAAAGTGAACAAGGGGCCTCCACATTTGCTGAAGCCACAGGGGTAGCACCACATAGAAGCAAGCGTAAGAGGAAGATAAAGCACAATTAGTCACAAGTTGTCACTTGGGTGTTATGTTATGTTTTATTTATTCTTTGTCATAGCCATCCTTTTATGCATTGAATAAACAGAGGTGATGGCAAACAGTTGAAGTTCTGTCCTATGTGATGTGGGAAATGAAACTTGCACATTGAGAGCTTAGGGCGACTTGCATTTGCAATGATGGTGGTGAGATTGATAGGGACCCACAAGTTCTTGTCCATTGTCTATGGTCTGATAAGAAGGTGTCAGCCACATGTGGTTGATTCATCTACCTAAGCAAATCTGGCAAATATTAGTGCATCCCGGGCAGCAATGTGCTCGCGTGCTGCTGCAGCTGGCTCACCCGCCTCCGCAAGGTCTTCCTCCTCCTCCTCCTCCTCCTCCTCATCTGACGAGGCTATGTGCTGAGCTTGTTCCTCAAGCAGCTGCAAGCCACGATGCTGTGCGATGTTGTGCAGTGCATAGCAGACCACGACGATTCTGGAGACCCTGGCTGCTGAATACTGTCGGGCTCCACCTGATCTGTCAAGGCATTTGAATCGCATCTTCAGCAAGCCAATGGTTTGCTCAATGATGGATCTGGCTGAAATGTGGCTGGCATTGTAGCACTCCTCAGCCTCGTTCGATGGCCTCCTCAATGGTGTCATTAGCCACGTCTTCAGGGGATAGCTCTTGTCTCCAAGTAGCCACCCGGAAAGTTGGTTTGGCGGATTGAACAGCGGAGGCACACTAGACTGCCGCAGGATGAATGAGTCATGGCAACTGCCAGGGTACTTCGTGCAAACATGCAAAATGTCCTTCCTGTGGTTACACACCAGCTGCATGTTGAGGAAGTGGAAGCCCTTGTGGTTCATAAATACAGCTGGGTTGTGATAGGGTGCCCTAAGGGCCACATGTGTGCAGTCTACGACACCCTGCACCCTTGGCAAGCCTGCCATAAATGCAAATCCAACCGCACGCGCGGTTACACTTGCTTGATCCGTCGAGAAATGTATGTAATTGTGCGCATTGGCAAAGAGGGCATCGGTTACCTGCATGATGCAAGTGTGTGCGGCCGACTGGGAGATGCCGCTGATGTCTGCTGATGAGTCCTGGAAGAACCCTGAAGCAAATAAATTGAGTGTGGTGGTGACTTTGACAGCCACTGGTAAGGGGTCTCCACCCGCTCCTCTGGGCTCCAGGTATTGGTGCAGCATTGCGCAGAAGTCACCGACTACCTCTCACGAAAGTCTCAGCCTCCTCTGGCACTGCTGCTCACTCATGTTTAGGAAGCTGCTCCTCGACCTGTAAACCCTGTGTTGGGGGTATCTCCTGCGGCGATGTCCTTCCCTGCGCTGACACCTTCTTCCCTGTGCAGCTTCACGTGGGTGAGCAGTAGGTTGGCGCTCCTGTTGCTGCTGCTGCTGTTGTTCCTGGTTCTGCTGCTGCCGTGGCTGCTCTTCCTCCGAATCTGAGGACCAGGATGAAAGGAAATAAATGGCTCCCATGCTGCTGGTAGATTTCTCAGTTGAGGAAGCGCTCAGTCAAAGTGGGGAGAGGGTTTTCCAGGAGGCCACAATGGAGATGGATCTCAGCCTCACCACTTCCAAAATCAGTAGACCTGCAAAAAGTTTGCCAAGACCTGAAAAAATGAAGTTCTCCCACCTACAACTGAGCCTTGTTGAAAGCTCTGTTTTTATGCTGAAGCTGCAGCTGTCAGGAAGCCAGCAACTTGTGAACCCGCCACAATTAGCTGGCGTGGTTTGGGAACGACGTGGAACATGCTGAAAATGTGGTAAAATTTAAAAGGGCAGGCAAAATAGGATTAAACAGGCAGTTAACAACTAGTTAACTGCTTTAAGGGCCTATCCCGCCGCTTGGTGGCGGGGCCGACCGGCAGTCTGTGAGCCCACCTTTGGTAAAGTTGGATGGAGGCAGGTTGACGGTGGGATCGGAACCCGCCGGCATTCTTTTCAAATTTATCGCCTGACCCGCCTCCAACCCCGCCCCCTGAGTGCCGGCAAAATCGAGCCCTCTGTGTTTCTTGTACGAGGACACCTAAATCTCTCTGAACACCAACATTTAATAGTTTCTCACCATTTAAAAAATATTCTGTTTTTCTATTCTTCCTACCAAAGTGAATAACCTCACATTTCCCCACATTATACTCCATCTTCCACCTTATTGCCCACTCACTTAACCTGTCTATATCCCTTTGGAGGCTCTTTGTGTCCTCCTGGTAGAGAAACCAAAAATCGCCCACTATATTTTTGCTATTCTTGGGATTTTGGTAGTCACTTTAACATATCTAGACATCGAAATCTTTCTAAAGCTGACCAACATCTTCAGAAAAGATGACAGCTTAAATTAAAAGCCTGAATATAGGCCTTAACACACAGTTAGACTGAAAGTTCAGTGGAGCGTAGGTTGTTATAACTTAAGCTGCAGGTGTACCAAACATTCGATCACTCTTATTACAGAGAGAAATACACACAAGAGAGAAGTTTGCAGCAGTGGTAGATTTAGAAATGATTGAACAGGGATGTGAGTACTGAGGCATGAGATTCATTTTTCTAGCGAGATCTGGGGGCATGCCCCCATGTCCCGAAGGAAATTTCAATTTTTCATACTTATTTGTTGCATATTCTGACATTTTTGGAGTCTATTATATTTCTGCCTTTCAAACCAAGAATGGTTTCTCCTGGAAGGGTTGCAGATAGTTTAAATGTAAAAACAGAAGTAGTTGCGGAGACTTCAATCTGACTTTACAGGATTCGATTGTTTTTATTGGGGATCGAAGCCCAGATATAGCACGTTCATTTGTGAACTGAACCTTTTCACAACACGCACCAACAGTAATGGTGAAAGGCAGTGCCTTCCACGTTCACAAGTCAACACAAGCTCACTATCTGTTTCTATCCTTCCTATCCCAGAGGCAGGTGGGGGATTACTTGCACTGAGGGTATGCTGATTTAACAACTTTGAGTTATTTGTATTTTGAAGTAGCTTCAATAGGAGTAAGGGGTAAGTCGATAGCGCTGAAACAAAACCTAAGAGCCAAGTGGAGGTGAAGGGTCATATTCAAACATTAACTTTCCTTTTCCACTTTAAGAAGCTGTTCAACTGGCTGTGCATTTCAAACACTTTCTTTCTTTAGAGGCTTTAAAGCACACGGATAATTGTTCGTGTAATTTTTAAATGAAGTAAAACTCAACACCATTCCAACTCCACTCCCAATGTTATACCCAAGCCTTGGCAATTCCACCAGTGCAGTGACAGAATTGCTCAACTAAAACCAATCAATACATTCAAACCAGTGGCTCCAAAAGGTGGCTACAACCAAACTTAAAAAAATAATAATCGCATAAGACTACAGCCAAGCATAACCCAGAAAGTTCAGTTGAGGAAAATCATTTTTTTTTTAATACTACATTTTCACAGTTCATTTGTATTTATAACTTTTTGAGAACAGGTAATAAGTAGAAGACAAATGGAATACCTTTAAAGGTATAATATTGAGCATGCAGGATCAGTAAATACTGAAAATCTAAATGTTCAGACCAAACAAATGCGACCTCAGTGGATTAACAACTAAAAGTGAGATGAAGAAAAGAAAATAACATCCACAAATCCAACAGGGATAAAGACTTGGTCGGGAAATTGGCAAGCAGCAAGTTAATGAGGGTCGGCTGTTAAGCCGGTTGGGCCTCCTGTTGCTGCTAACGGACAGGCTAGTCGCTTGCTAGGCCACTTTCCTGCTTGGGAGTTAAAATTCCCATCAGTGTGTCAAAATTTCTAAATATTTATAAAATGACTGTTTTTTTTGAGCTCTCACAAAAAATTGATGCAATTGGAAATGCAGCCAGCTCGGAATGGGATTCGATGTGATCTTTCTCCAAGGTGTCTTTCCCTACTAAGAAGTAGGGAGTAGCAATAAAAATGCTGCAATAGATCTGGAGATCAGACACAAATCCATAAGAAAGGGAAACTGTGACTCTGATAGCCAACACTCAGCAATCAATCAAATTTACTATTTGAGCAAAAGATCAAGGTGAACATCATAGAATCCAATTATTGGGTCCAAATCCTTTATTTGGTGTTGAATTATAAGGTTACTACTATTATTCTAAAACCAATCTTTTTGTGTGCGGATAAATGGCAGATATAAAGTTATGAGATTTAGCAGAGAAAAGCTTGATGTGATTACGTGCTTGAGGTACTGAACTAGAAGAGAGATCTTGGGGTTTTAGTGCACAGGTCCCTAAAACCATCAGCACAATGTTCCCAGGCTATCAAAAAAGCAAACAGAATGTTGGGATGCATCGCAAAGGGCACAACATATAAATCCAGAGAAGTCATTTTAAAACATGTTTTGGTCCTGGAAACACATATGGAGTACTGTGCGCCGTTTTAGTCTCCCTGGGTTAGAAATTCATCGAGGCCCGTTTTCGGGCCTGGAATAGGCAGCGAGCTGGGAGTACGCTCCAGAAGCTGAACGCCCAATTCTCATCGGAAATTAGGCCTCAACAGCATATTGCCGGGGCTGTACTTATTTGTAACACCAAAGTTCTGATTGGTCACCTGGACCAGATTTCTGATTGGTCCCCTTGGAGGACAAGACATACCCAGCAGTTTGTCTGGAATGTGTAATTGGATCCTGCTTGCCTGAGTAATCAAAATCTTTGCAATGTGTAATTTGATCCATTCATTGTGACAGCCAGCTCCAGAGCTCAACAGTGTGGTTAAGAGCACTCACACTGCTGAGTTCAGATAGGTCTGACGAAAGGTCATTGACCTGAAACCTTAACTCTGTTCCTCTCTCCACAGATGCTGCCTGACCTGCTGAGTATTTCTAGCACTTTCTATTTTCATTTCAATGGGGGAGAAATTCAGTATCGCCCCATTTGGGGCGCAATTATCGGCCGGGTGCAAAGATTAGCGCCTGGCGCTAATTATCGCCACCGACTGCAAACTTGACTTTTATTGCCCCTGGAGGTGATTGGAGCGCTAAATCAGGCGCTTCACAACTGTCTTAAGGCGCAAAGGCTGAGGAGCGAGGCGTTACCTCAGAGCGCTGGCGAAGCTCATGTAATGTCAGTCAGCAATGGAACACACACACAATGGCGCGGGCCAGTTCTTAAAGGGGATGGTTAATCTTGCTTTCCATCCACATCCTGCTAATTGCAGCCTTGAATCTCGGCCTGGAGAGATCTGCACATCAAATCTGCTGGAACGAACAATGGAGAGTACCAGGCAAAGAGCTCAGAGTACAGCCCCCACAGTCTCTTCTAAATCGATACAAGGAATGGCAAATCAAAATGAACCTGCAAAGTGCTGCTCAGTACCCAAAACTCCTTCACACAACGTTGAATCTCTCCAGAAGTCTCTCTTTCTCTCTCTCAGAATGCGTAGTTCAAAAATGGCACCAACAATAAAAGGCAGGAAGCGGTCACCTTTAAATAGCGCTCCCCCTTTCCCTTCATGACTGCAGAACGCTCCCCTCAACCTGTCGTTGCTAGCGTCAGGCAGTAAGGCAGGGGGCGCCACTCAATATCTGCTCCGGGACGATACCGGGGCGTTGCACACTCGACTGACGTCACGATCTGCCGGCGCAGGAGATCGTGGCGGTAGTGTTTAGCGCCACCGCAAAATGTCTAGTTAATTTCGCGAGCGGCGCAAACTTCGCCGCGCCCGGGCGCTAGATGCTTTGCGCCCCATTAGCGCCTTCTTAAGGCGCTAACGGGAGGCGCAACCAACTGAATTTTTCCCCCAATGTTCCTCCAAATATTTTTTTGGGTGTGCGGTCCCTTTAACAGGCTACGCGGGACCTCCAGACAGGTGCACGGCCACGCAGCGTAGCGAGCACAGGGGTGATGGGTGAATGGGACTTGCTGCATGTTAGGAAACCTGCAAGCAGAGTTTTGGATGAGCTCAAGTTCATTGCGTTTGGAAGATGGAAGGCTGGCCAGGAGAACATTGGAAAAGACGAGTCTGGCAAATAACACATAAATGTAACATTATGCATGTTATAGGACCATCACACAATATGCTCTCATTTTTAAAAATGTATTTATTTATTGCCCATCCCTAGTTGCCCTTGAGAGGGTGGTAGTGAGCGGCCTTCTTGAACTGCTGCGGGCTGGTGGGGGACGGAGGGTGAGGAGAGGACGAATGTGTTGCAGGTGTAAAGGGGGTGGAAGAACGTGATCCAGGCCTAACAGAGGGCGGGAGAACGTGATCTATCTTCCTATCTGGATCATGTTCTTGCTCTCATCCACCCCCCTTTAGACCTAGATCACGTTCTTCTCCCCTCCTCACTGTTCTCACTGAGCTCCCCCCCCCAAAAAGTTCCTGACTTTCTCTCCACAAGATCCTGATCTCCCCCTCCAGCTCCTGACCTTCTCCCCCCTCTCCGAGCTCCTCTCCACCCCCCCACTGATCTCCTCTATCTCTCTCCCCCTCCAATCTCCCCTCTCCTCCCCCCTCCAATCTCTCTCTCTCTCCCCACCCGATCTCCTCACTCTCCCCCCCCCTCGATCTCCCCTCTCCTCCCCCTCCAATCTCCTCTCTCTCTCCTCTCCCTCCAATCTCCCCTCTCCTCCCCCCTCCAATCTCTCTCTCTCCCCCCCTATCTCCTCTCTCTCTCCCCCCTCCAATCTCTCTCTCTCTCCCCCCCCCGATCTCCCCTCTCTTTCCCCCCCTCCCCCACCCCCGGCCACCAACCCGATCCCCTGACCTTCTCCGCACAGAGCTGAGTGGAGTGAAGTGTGGTGGTGCAGGCGCGGTACCAAACGGGCGTGCATGCGCAGAGAGGGTCAAAAATGCATTGCAAATAATCACTCTGTATTGCCGGTGAGCTGCAGATAATAGTCGGGCCGTCCAGAGGCAGCTCACCGGTTCCACAAGGACAAACTTGAGCCAGCTGCCTAGCCAGCAGTGGCCACAAGGTAGGTTGTGGGGGAGAGGAGGACGGAAAGACCGATCAGAAGCGCTGTGGAGCTGGGAGGAACACGCATGCTTCTCCTGGCTCCGCATAAAAGTAAGTTTACAAAAAAATACTTTCCATTTTGGTGGTGGCCTCCAGCAGTACCTTTAAGGACTGCATTATAGAAGCATAGGAGCAGGAGTAGGTCATTCGGCCCCTCGACCCTGCTCTGCCATTTAATGAGATCATGGCTGATCATCCAAATTCAGTACCCTGTCCCTGCTTTCGCCCATATCCCTTGATCCCTTTAGCCTTAAGAAATATATCTATCTCCTTCTTGAATATATTTAATGAATTGGCCTCAACTGCCTTCTGTGGTAGAGAATTCCACAGGTTCACCACTCTCTGGGTGAAGAAATTCCTCCTCATCTCAGTCCTAAATGGCTTACCCCTTACCCTTAGACTGTGACCTCTGGTTCTGGACTCCCCCGCCATCGGGAACATCTTTCCTGCATCTAGTCTGTCTAGTCCTGTTAGAATTTTATAAGTTTCAATGAGATCCCCTCTCATTCTTCTAAACTCTAGCGAATGTAAGCCTAATCGACCCAATCTCTCTTCATACGTCATTCCTGCCATCCCAGGTATCAGTCTGGTGAATCTTCGCTGCACTCCCTTCACGGCAAGAACAACCTTCCTCAGATAAGGCGACCAAAACTGCACACAATACTCAAGGTGTGGTCTCACCAAGGCCTTGTACAACTGCAGCAAGACATCCTTGCTCCTGTACTCGAATCCTCTCGCTATGAAGGCCAACATACCATTTGCCTTCTTAACCGTCTGCTGCACCTGCATGCTTACCTTCAGCGACTGGTGCACAAGGACTCCCAGGTCTCGTTGCACTTCCCCTTTTCCCAATCTATTGCCGTTCAGATAATAATCTGCCTTCCTGTTTTTGCCACCAAAGTGGATAACCTCGCATTTATCCACATTATACTGCATCTGCCATGCATCTGCCCAATCACCCAACCTGTCCAAATCATACTGGAGTTTCTCTGCATCCTCCTCACAGCACACACGCCCACCCAGCTTTGTATCGTCTGCAAACTTAGAGATATTATATCTAGTTCCCTCGTCTAGATCATTAATATATATTGTGAATAGCTGGGGTCCTAGCACCGATCCCTGCGGTACCCCACTAGTCACTGCCTGCCACTCGGAAAAAGACCCGTTTATTCCAACTCTTTGCTTCCTGTCTGCCAACCAGTTCTCTATCCAAATCAATACCTTACCCCCAATCCCATGTGCTTTAACTTTGCACGCTAATCTCTTATCCGGGACCTTATCGAAAGCCTTCTGAAAGTCCAAATACACCACATCCACTGGTTCTCCCTTATCTATTCTATCAGTTACATCCTCAAAAAATTCCAGTAGATTAGTCAGGGATGATTTACCTTTTGTAAATCCATGTTGACTTTGTCCGATCCTGTCACTGTTTTCCAAGTGCTCTGCTATTACATCTTTTATATCTTATATATGATCCAAAAAGCTGAGTGCAGCAGGCCCAGTGCTAGCTCTGCTTAATGTTGAGGAAAAGTCCCTAAATAGGCATTAGGCCCCTCATTAACATATTCAAGGGGCCTCACGCAAGTTTTAGGCGACTGCCAGAGAAGCCTAAATATCACCCGCGCAATATGGGGTCAGATGAGCTTAGTGCTGCAATTCAGTCACTGGCTGCTGCGATCCAATCTCAGACTGCTCTCATGCAGTCTCAGATTGAGGCAACACAAGCAGTGATGGCTGCCATCGTCGCTGGTTTGGCCACATTGCCCCGGGGCTCTCACGGCGCCGCAGCAGGCCAGCAATCTGTGCTCGAGCAGATTGCTCCGGATGCTGAGGTGCTGCCCCGTGGGAGTGGCAGTATGTCGGTCGAGCAGGGAGGTGCTGTCCTCTCTCAGGATGACAGCATTCCTGCTCCCACCACTGTCACTTCCCCATTGAACTTGCCCCCGCCTGCAACACTGCTGCCGCCCATGCAGAGTTGGTGCAGTCTGCAGCCGGGCCCTCCAGACCCAGAGCTGGTCGAGGCCGTCCTTCAAGGGCATCTGTAGTCTCAGGATCTGATATTCAGCAGCCTTCCACCAGCCTTGCTGCAGCCACTGGGGCCCCATTACGGAGGAGCAGTAGGGTGGGAAGGGGGGAAGTGCGCAAGGGATGGAGATCACCCTCGAAGGGCAAAAAGTAGGAGGTTTCAAGAAATGTTGGGAATATTTTTATTAAAGGCCGAGGTTCATCTGATAACTTTTGTTTAGTGTTTTGACTATTATCTCCAGCTTGTGAGAACCAGTTATGTTAATTAATGATTTGTTGTCTTTGTTTCTATTAGTTTGTCATGAATAAATGACACACACAGGGTTTGTAAAATAAAAAGTTGTTGTATTCAAAATGTACATGTTTGGCCTTTGGAATCATTGCTGCCTTGGCCAGCTATAGGGGTTGCGGGTTGCTTTCCATCATGTTGTTCTCCATGCCAGAAGCCATTTCCTCAGTAGGGGCCTAGAAGCGGCTTGTTATCAGTCGTTGATGTACGGCCCTTGCAGTTTCAACATTGTGGGCCTCCCTCCCACCTTGGTGCTGCTGCTGATCATCCTCTTCCTCTTCCTCCTCCTCTTCCTCCTCCGGTGGTGCACCAATCCCTGGTGGCATTGGCTGGGTCCTGAGGATTGCAAGGTTATGCAGTATGCAGCACACAACTATGAAGAGGGAGACTCGCTCAGGCAAGTACTGCAGGGCTCCTCCTGAGTGGTCCAGACAGTGGAACCGTTGCTTGAGCACGCCGATCGTCTGCTTGATGATGTTCCTGGTGGCGAGATGGCTCTCATTATACCGCAGCTCGGCAGGGGTGTTGGGGTTACGGAGCAGTGTCATCAGCCAGGTGCTGAGTGGATAACCCTTGTCCCCGAGAAGCCAACCACTTGACTGATACGGTGCCTGGAAAAGGTCTGGCACAGTAGTCTGGCACAGGATGAATGCATCGTGGCTGCTGCCAGGATAGCGGGCATTGACAGCGAGTATCAGCTGTCTGTGGTCACAGACCAACTGGACGTTAAGGAGTGGTAGCCCTTGTGGTTTTGGAAAACCTCTGCATTCTCATGCGGTGCCCGCAATGCCACATGCGTGCAGTCAATGGCGCCGTGCACCATGGGGAAGCCCGCTATCCTCGAAAAGCCAAATGCGCGTTCATGCTGTTTGGCTCAGGTTATGGGGAAAGAGATGTACTGGCGTCTCCTTTTATAGAGGGCAATGGGTCGCGAACTGGGAGATATTGGCGATGTCCCCAGTAGCTGCTTGAAAGGAGCTGGTGGGATAAAAATTCAGAGCCACTGTGACCTTCACTGCCACCGACAGAGACGTCCTGGTCCTGAGTTGAGGCTGCAGATCTGGTTGCAGCAGGTGGCAGAGCTCAGTGACCACCTCCTTGCTGAAGCGCAGCCTGCGCAAACACTGCTCCTCAGACAAATGAATGTAGGAGAATTGTTCCCGGAATACCCTGGGAGGGTAAGGTCTCCTGTGCAGAGGCCTGTTGGCCTTCCTTCCTCTGACCATGCTTGCCACTCTCTGCGTCTCTGATGCCTCCGATTCTGCATGCGTAGGACGACGCCCCGAATCAGTGCAGCCCCCACAGTCTCTTGACAATTGAAGCAATGAAGGTCAAATCCAAAAGAACCTGCAAAGTGCTGCTCAGTAGCCAAAACTACTTCACACAGCGTTGAATCTCTCCAGAAGTCTCTCTCTCTCTCTCTCTCTCTCAGAATCTCTCTCTCTCTCTCAGAATGCGCAGTGCAAAAATGTCACCGACAAAAAAAGGCAGGAAGAGGCCGCCTTTAAATAGCGCTCCCCCAGCCCCTTCCCGACCTGGAAAACGCTCCACTCTCCCTGTCATTGATAGCGGCAGGCGGAAAGGAAGGGGGCGCCACTCAATATCCGGTCCGGGGCGCCACCGGGGCGTTGCATGCTCGACTGACGTCACGATCTGCGGGCGCAGGAGATCGTGGCGGTAGAGTTTAGCGCCGCCTCAAAAACTCTGATCAATTTCGCGAGTGGCGCAAACACCGCCACGCACGGGCACTAGTTGCCTTGCGCCCCGTTAGCGCCCTCTTCGGGTGCAAACGGGAGGTGCTAATCAACCGAATTTTTCCCCCTTGGGATGTTAGGAAAAAGAGACAATAAGAGAGGTGACAAAATAAGTGGAAGCCACAGTATACAGTAAAAGCTGTGCTGCGGAAATATCCTGTTGTTCATCAAAAACTAATGAAGCTCAATATTGATTTGTGTATGGCCCTTGTTGAGTGCATGCTCAATCATAACATGTTCAAAACAAATCACTTAATTTTTGCACTGTCTGAGAGATCCAGCACTTTTGCACTCAGTCTTTGAATGAATGCACAATCTTTGTGTTCTGGTTTGGAACACAACAATCACAGATGTTGTCATTTTGTTTTTTACAGCTGGGAGTAATCTGCCTACGGTAATAATCGACAAATATCATTCCAATGTTTAACATGCAACGGGCTGCAAAATGGAATCAAAACCTGCTATGTAACGATATTGAGGGAAACTGATGGCAAAGTGATTTTCTCATTAAAATATGTAGTTTCAGATGGGAAAAGAAACATAAAAGCTCAGAACTTGTTACATTTTAATTTGCATCATGTGCAATTTTTTAGGGGGGAGGGGGTTGAATTTCCTCAGGGCTTCTCCTACTCCACCGTTGTAATCTGTTTACAGGCAGAAGTGTCATTTTCTTTTTGATTTAGAAATTTGAGCTTGGGGTAGTTTTAGGACCATTGAGGTTAACTCTGACCATCTTCCTGTTTCCTGCGAAAAACCCATTAGAGAACTGAATAAGCTCAGAAAATGAGACTTCTATGTTATATAGAGAAGTCCGAACTGAATTTGCTATTATAAAAAGGAGAAATAACAAGTGGACATTTTATAAACTTCACAAGAAACTGCTTCAGGTAAAAATAGGCAGAACTGGCCTGGATATCAGTATAATTAGCCTCCTTACAGACACACGCGGGACATAGGAACATAAGAACAGGAGTAGGCCATTGAGCCCCTCGAGCCTGTTCCACCATTCAATGAGATCATGGCTGATCAGTGATCTAACTCCATATACCCGCCTTTGGCCCATATCCCTTAATATCTTTGGTTAACAAAATCTATCAATCTCAGCTTTAAAATTAACAATTGATCTAGCATCAATTGCCGTTTGCGGAAGAGAGTTCCAAACTTCTACCACTCTTTGTGTATAGAAGTGTTTCCTAACTTCACTGCTGAAGGGTCTGGCTCTAATTTTTAGACTCTGCCCCCTAGTCCTAGACTCCCCAACCAGCAGAAATAGTTTCTCTCTATCTACCCTATCAGTTCCCCTTAATATCTTGAAAACTTCAATCAAATCACCCCTTAACCTTCTAAATTCCAGGGAATACAACCTTAGTTTGTATAATCTCTCCTCGTAATTTAACCCTTGGAGTCCAGGTATCATTCTGGTAAATCTACGCTGCGCTCCTTCCAAGGCCAATATATCCTTCCTAAGGTGTGGTGCCCAGAACTGCTCACAATACTCCAGGTGTGGTCTAACCAGGCTATGTATAGCTGTAGCATGGCTGTAGCAAGGCTCTGTGCCACCAGTGTAGCTTGCAAAATCGGGGCTCATACTTCCTCGATAGGGAGGGTACTCTGTGATCCCAAAGAAGGCACCTCTCCTTTGCTGCACTTCTTCCTTCAGCATCTCCAGAATATCATCTGAAAGTGGAGGCGCTGTACCTCTTTCTTCAGTCATGATTCGTTCTCTACTCAGCAACAATGAAGCAGCCCCTTGAAATACCAATTGCAGTCTTTAAGAGCTCCAGCTGTACCTTATAAGCCAGCTTCCCGCCCCCCACCCCCCAACCCGTGGACTGTCAGCCAGCACCCACAGACAGGCCTAATCTCTACCAGAAGCTTGCTATGAATAGTTAATGAGGCCGACCTTGGAAATCCCACAATGTCGACCCAAAGTAATATATGAGCCCAGCTTCTTGCTGCTTTAGCACCTGTATCAGGAAGTTCACCCTAATAACTGACAAAAATGACTCTCTTCCAGCTGTATTTGTCAGCTGCAACCTCACATTTCGTGATCCGGAGAATTTTTTAATGTAATAAATCCAGACTGGGTTGATTAAAACCAGGTTGTGGCGCGGCCTCATCAAACCACTTAATGTGGGAGGATTTGACTTTTCACCCAGTGCTCTGCTCTTTTTCTATCGTGCACATAGTGTACTGTACTTAGTTAGTTTGCATATTGCAAGCAGAACTTAAAATCAAAATGATAGGTGAGGAGAGATTCATTTACCCAGAGTGTTAAAACAATGACTATCTGTTAAACTAAGAATACGAGTTAGTGTTCATTGCATACAATATTTATCCAAAACTGTATCAGCACGATTTCGTAGTTCAGCTAGTTGAGTGCCAGATTGAATGTTAGGTTTTCATTCTTGAAGATGGATAAAGTGAGTGTATGTCCTAGAGTGCAGGGAGAAAGCTGTGACTGAGCAGTGTTGCTGTGTCTTCTGGCTCTTCAGCAATCAGTTTATGGCAGTTTATGTCACATGGAGAACAATCTCCATGGATAATCTCTCTCTTTCTCTCCCTCCCTCTCTATCACTCACCGTCTTCTCACCCTCGTTCCCTTTCTTTCTCTTCTCCCTCTCTCTTTCCCTCTTCTCTCTCTCTTTCTCCCTCTCTCTATCTCACCCCCCCCTCTCTCTTCCTCTCTTTCTCTCTCCCGCTTAAGCAGATCTGACCAAATAATGCACAAATGGCAAAGTCACTCGTGAATTGTAAATATCAAAAAGTCCCTAGTGTAATTTCTACTTGTCCTATGGCCATAAACAAAAACTAATAAAAATAATATGGTAGATTTTACAAATTTGCACTTTCGGTATGGATCTTCACCTTCTGGTAGTGCAATTGGGCTCAGAGATCAGCAGGACCCTCACAGCATTTACTGTCTATTAACTGAAGAACATTTCAGTTTTCAGAAGTGAACATTTTTGATGATGCACGTTTCCTGATATCTTTCAGGAACATGCCATTGAATATCAAAGAAGAGAATTAAGAGCAATGTGGAATTTGTCCCACTCTTCATAAATTTTATAAGAAATGTTATCTTATTACTTTTAGATGTTGTACAAATTACCAGTGTAGTATTTTTAACGATGCGTAACCTTTTCAGGACAATATTATTTCCAGCTTTTAATATGTGCATATTTTTTCTGTGTATATATCATCAACTCCTGATTGTTACAGAGACTGAAATGTACAGACAATTACCCACAATATTCTCTCAATGAAGAAAAATATGCATGTTTATTTTGGAGCATCATCATAACAGTAAGAAAGAAATAATTTGCAGTGATAATGCACCTTTCATGACCTCAGGATATTCGAAAGCTCTTCACAACCATTGAAGTACATTCGAAGTGTAGTCACTGTTGTAATATAGGGAAATACGCCAACCAATTTTGCACACAGCAAGGTCCAACAAACAGCAATGAGATAACTGACCAGATAATCTGTTTTGGTGGAGGTGGTTGAGGGACAAATGTTGGACAGAACAAGAGAATTCTCTGCTCTTTTTCGAAAAGTGCCATGGGATCTTTTATATTCACCTGAGAGGGCAGACAGGACCTCAGTTTAACATCTCAGCCAAAAAAGTGGTGCCTCTGACATTGCAGAACTCCCTCAGCACTGCACTGCAGTGTCAGCTGAGCTTATGTGCTCAAGTCTCTGGAGTGAGTCGTGAACCCACAACCTTCTGACTCAGAAGGTGAGAGAGCTACCCACTGAGCCAAGTCTGACACCTAAAAGTACTATAACAGTAAACATACAATAAGACTCTAGTTACATTGTTAAAACCCAATTTCAGATAATACTTAAATAATAGTCACCTGCGCTATGACAGGAAATCAACTGTTCAATGTACGAGGGAAATATACAAATTGTATTTACTGTCTATGTCTATGCATTCTAAGATGTGTGATTTTCAAAAGTCAGTTTCTGGGTAAAGTCTGAAAAGAACAAAATTTTATTTACATTTTCAATTCATAAAAGGCTTTTAACTAATTTGTACCTACAATTCATAGAATCATAGAAATTTATGGCACAGAAGGAAGCCATTCGGCCCATCGTGTCTGTGCTGGCCGAAAGAGAGCTCTCCACCCTAATCCCACTTTCCAGCTCTTGATCCGTAGCCCTGTAGGTTACGGCACTTCAAGTGCATATCCAAGTACTTTTTAAATGTGATGAGGGTTTCTGCCTCTACCATCCTTTCAGGCAGTGAGTTCCAGACCCCCACCACCCTCTGGGTGAAAAAGTTCTCCTCAACTCCCCTCTAATCCTTCTACCAATTACTTTAAATCTATGCCCCCTGGTTATTGACCTCTCTGCTAGGGGAAATAGGTCCTTCTTATCCACTCTATCTAGGCCCCTCATAATTTTATACACCTCAATTAAGTCTCCCCTCTGCCTCCTCTGTTCCAAAGAAAATAACCCCAGCCTATCCAATCTTTCCTCAAAGCTAAAATTCTCCAGTCCTGGCAACATCCTCGTAAATCTCCTCTGTACCCTCTCTAGCGCAATCACAATCTGACACAGTGGACACTTCTGTTAGAGTTTGAGTTTAGTCCAGACTTCCAGCTAAAAACACTGGGGTGGATGTTCATTTTGGGCTGACTTTGGGCCTGATATAGGTGGCAAGCTGGGCATGCATGCCAGAAGCCAGAGACACGATGCTCACCTGAAATTAGGGCTTTGACCTCATCAGCATTTTGCTGGCGAGCTGTGGATGGCATCATCCACAGCTCGCAGGTTTCATGAGGGTGACTCCTGGCAGAGGCCCTCAGGTAGGTCCTGGGAGGCCGGGGCGGGGGAGACAATTGAGAGGAAGGGAAGCGATCAGGAAGGATGGCAGGTGATCGGGATGGGGCTCAATGGGGGCTAGCAACAGTCTTTGGCACTTGGTGGCAACCTCCAGTGGTCCCTTTAAGGACCACTGGTTAGGCCGCATGTAAATATGGTTATCCTGAACGCAGCGGGCCCTGCATCGGCTGTGTTCAGGGCAGCATAATTTTGGGAAGGGGGTCTCAAACAGGTGTTAGGCCCCCTATTTGCATATACAAAGGGTCTGTCCCCTTTTTTCAGGCATGGGCTATGGACGCCTATACTGGAGCCTTTAACAATATGGCAGGCAGCGCACTTCCAGCACGCAATGTGTGGACGCACGCTACTCGCCATATATGCCCCAATATTACTCCTGTAAAATGGGAGCAGCGGCAACAAATTTCTAGGCCAATGGTTTTATTTGAATTTATTATTTTTTCCTCACTAATATGAATCTCATGCTGCAGTTACCTCAACACTTTTGTGTTGATGCAAAGTCATATTACATGGACACAAACATGAAAGTGGCAGGTCCTTATCTGACTTCTGAATCCATTAAAGTCAAGTGTTGTGAGACACCCAGCCGCCCCCCAGCCGCCCCTCACCCTCCGCCGCCCCCAGTGTGGCCACGTCACACCACTCAGGCTTGGTAAAGGATAAAGTATAACTGCAGTCCAGTGTAAAGCTAGGCTTTAAACATGCTCAGGTGGTCCATAGGATCTCCTGGGCACATTCTAAACTTATTAAATGACACCATTGAACAAAGAGCTCTGTGCATGGCTCTCCTTGGTGGGCAGATTGCAAGTTGCAGGCTGCAATATAACTCTGGTCTTGCCAATTGCCTGCTGTACTCTGTAGCTGTCAGTTTCAAACCGGTAGTTCAGTACAACTGCAACCACATTTGTTATGCCTCATTAAGTTAATTAACTATTGCAGCCTTCTTATCTAATATAAAACCAGAAAACACTTTTCAGTTCTGCTGGCATCTGAAAAGAGAAATGACAGATAAACTTTTCACGAAGGAATGCTTTTTCTTTTAATCTCTGTGGAGGATCTTTGATCTCAATTTCCCAAATGAACTGTGAAATGTTCCAGTTATTTAAACGTGTGTATGTTAGAACCATGGGGGTCATTTTCTGAGTACAATTGTGTGTTGGGGAACCTTGCCCATCGCAACACATAGAAGAAAATTGTAGGCGGGACTGCTCATGATTTTTCATCCATTGAAACCAAACTACCTTCATATATCATCAGGAAAATTATTCCATTAAAAAAAAAATCTAACTTTAAAATGCTTAACACAAAAGAAAAATAATGACTATAATGTACTTAATATTTTTCTGTTTTGATAAAACAATTAATACCATCCAATACATATTAACTCTCTATTTTTTACTTTAAAAGCCAAACTTCAGTCCAAATTTCTAACCCAAAATAATCTCTGCTTATTTATACTATGATGATGATTTCAATAGTGGTTAATGCAGTTGAGTGCAAACATTAGGCAGTAATGATATTTAGTGGAGTGAATAAGCTAAAGATTTTGATATTTATGAATGAATGTTATTGCTGAGAATGAGCAGAGATGTAAAGAAAAATATTTATGTTTCAGTCTTTCTAAATTAGAAACTGTTTGCCAGTTTGTGCATAAGACACTTGTCTTGATAATAATTTCAACAAAATTCCATCACCATCAACAACTCTATGACCTATTCTATGAACTCACTCAAACCTCTCTGAGTTAGCCTAGGCAAATTGACTTGGATTCTGTTTATTTTACATTAACATTAAAACATTTCATTAATATATTGCAGCCTAATGATTCAATATAAAAACAGAAAATGCTGGAGATGTACATTATTGACATATTTCTTTTGCTACACGTGCTGATTGGAATCGGAATCTTTCCTTTACGTAGTTTGGAATCCACAGGAAGCGTGACACTAATCACACCAACAATTTGGGGGTGAAATTCCCATGGTTAGCGCCTCCAGTAGGCTGCGGTGGCTGGCCACCATGAAAAAGATTTTGAGCACCGGATGCGGGCTGAGTGCCGTGATCGGTCAGCCCGGCACTCAGCTTGATCTTGCAGTGGGGAGCCCTTCCCTTTAATTGAGGGAAGAGCCCCTGCAACGCGGCAGCCCCCGTTCGGGACATTCCCCACCTCTTGCGCTCCAAGAGGCAAGTGGAATGCTTGATTTAGCGCTCGACTTCCCTCTTGGAGCAAAAAGTGCAAATTTTTCAATGTTTGAAAAGGTTAGCGCCTGGCGCTAAATTTTCAAACATTTTTGACTTAGCGCCCCAAATGGCCCTCCAGGGGAATTTCTCCCCCCTTGACTTTTACATTTAATTTTGACAGCTCTCGAAACAAAACTTAAAAA
Organism: Squalus acanthias; assembly: GCA_030390025.1. Taxonomy (NCBI): domain Eukaryota; kingdom Metazoa; phylum Chordata; class Chondrichthyes; order Squaliformes; family Squalidae; genus Squalus; species Squalus acanthias. The sequence goes on along the minus strand of CM059426.1, from coordinate 119,023,240 downwards.
TAATGCTCTGCTAATATAAACAAGATTTTTATAGTGGCACGTAGTGCATTTGTAAAACATAGAAATTTTGAATAGATTTATTATGAACTCGAAGCGTATAGTCATTATTTAATCAGTAACGGAGCCGAGAGGCCTTTAGGTTTGGGAATTGTTTTATCTGCGAACTGGATTAATCCAGTCATTACTCCATAGATACTTGTCAGGTTTGTTTTATGCAGCAGAATTTACTGTTCAACAAAAATAATCTTCAATATTAAAAGTGAGCAAAATGCTAATTTGTTAACATGCCAAGACAGCATAAAATTTATTTCAGAAATAGAGACATCAGTAAGCCAGGTGGTTTACTGTTATTTTAATGTAAAATGATTAGTATTGCGTGCTAAAAAAATGATTTGTGGTCATCCTTGAACTGTAAATGAAGGAAGCATAATGAAAATGTTTGTGTGCAAATTACTCTGCTTGAGAAGCCTAAAGCAAATATGTTTCAGTTAATGATTCTTTTGGAGCCAGCTATTGACATAAAAGCAATTGCAAAAGTATACATTTAATGCAGAGGCAATGTCTGGATTGTGCTGCTACTGTATTTCATGAGGCAGATGTCAGGTATTCTGAAGGTCAGGATTAGAATGGCCTCATCATTTATTGTTCAACAACAGTCTATAAAATACATTTGCTGATTCAGTTATTAATAAATCACTAAGAATTTTTCAGCGGGAATTATTGCGCAATAGAAGCTGATTATACACCATTATAACATGCATCAATGTCTCTCTTCAACATTAATTCTATAACCGCCAGTGTATAACTAGTTTTGTCATCCCTCTTTAGTTATGTTTTGAGTATCATATGTTCCACAATATAAAACACAAAATAAAAACAAATTAAGGAGTAACTGAGTTGACTGCTTTAAAGTTACACTTTTACTGATGCCTCCCTAAATATTGATTATCAACTGGAAGTTGAATAGTTTGATTAATGTTTTGCTATTTATTTTGTTTAGGTAACTGCTACTAATAATTTTCTAAACTCTAATTAAGCCAAAGATTTTTTTACATACCTGTTGCAGTTATACTTTTAATAGCATTGTGTGACCATCTGAATTGTTCTGTTTTAAGCGGAAAGAGTGTGGTCGTCAGCCACTGACCACTCGCATACTGTTTCCTGCAACTGAGTCTATGCATGAACTGTGAGTAGGAGGAGAGCTGGCTTGTACCTTTGGTCAGTTTTGGACCAAACCTTCATAAAATGAGTGATAAATAAACTTGCAAACAAAACTGCAAGTGACTTTGAACAACGCAGTGTGCATTATTCTTCAAAGGCTGCCTTAACAAAATTAAAGCGTACATAAACAAAATGTTGGGACATATCAGCTACTGTGGCTGTGCCTCTTATAATTTTAGGAAGTCACTCTGGCAAATGGCCTTGAGGCTTGTTTTTATTCAGGGCTCACGTACAGAAATAGGAATGTGCGCATTATAAGGTGTGACTGAAACGCCTTGTTTGTTTCGATTTGACCTCAGTCCAAGCCCAGAAGGCACATACCTAGCTTGATCTAATAAAACGTCATTTTTACCTGCAGTGCAATTGCAATTTAACACTTTAGTTTGGAGCCAACTTTAGCTTTGTGTCACTGTTTCTTTGCTGGGGAATATTTTCAACAATCAAAATCATTCTCAACCTGAACCAAAAAAATAAATTTGTTGTTTCTTGATCAATGCGCTGGAAATACAGGGTCGGGGAGTAATAGAAAAAGAGGTTTTTTTTATTCGTTCTGGATGCGGGCGTTGCTGCCAAGGCCAGCATTTATTGCCCATCCCTAGTTGCCCTTGAGAAGGTGGTGGTGAGCTGCCTTCTTGAACCACTGCAGTCCGTGAGGTGAAGGTACTCCCACAGTGCTGTTAGGTAGGGAGTTCCAGGATTTTGACCCAGCGACGATGAAAGAACGGCGATATACTTCCCAGTCAGGATGGTGTGTGACTTGGAGGGGAAATTGGAGGTGATGGTGTTCCCATGTGCCTGCTGTCCTTGTCCTTCTAGGTGGTAGAGGTCGCGGGTTTGGCAGGTGCTTTCGAAGAAGCCTTGGCGAGTTGGTGTCATGCATCATGTAGGTGGTACACACTGCAGCCACGGTGCGCCGGTGGTGGAGGGAGTGAATGTTTAAGGTGATGGATGGGATGCCGATCAAAATCACAAAGATTGACAGCGGGTCAGTTTCCCAAGCGTCGGGCCTGTCATCCCTGAACAGACCCGACACCAAGTGGCGGGTCAGCCAATTTAGATAGTTAAAAGCTTATTAAAACATAGTTAAGAACCATTTTCCCATGTACTTACCATTTTACCAGGTTTTCAACGAGGTTCCCGGAGAGCGGCTATCACGTCAGGTATGTATGTCGAGTTTTCAATGACTGTGGATTGCTGTGAATAGCTGAAAGCTGCAAAAGTGATCTAAAACCTACCATTTCACAGCTGTTCACTTCCCAATCTTAGAAGCTGGAGCGTTACTGACTTGGAACCCACTTTTGAGCTTTATGCACTTTTGAAGTGTTTGGAGTAATCTCTTTATCCACTGTCACCTCCTTGGAACAACCTATCTCAACATTGACAGGTTACTTCTGTCATCTCAACCTCACCTGCCATCTATTCCATCAGCATCAGTGCCCTTGAAAAAATCTCAGTTTGGTCCTCAGAATCCCAACGCGATCATCCCTATAATGTCCAAGCCATTCCTTTCACACTCATCACCATTGGGGTGGAGGGGGGACGTTATGTCTCACCATTCCCTGGAACTCACTAAGACACTTTCAAAGGTGCACACAAATCTGTCGAAGAAGACAAAGTGGTGACAATAAGGATTTCAATGCTTGACAACACGTTAACAGAAAGTTTACACGAACATTGGCTAAAACACCCAAGTGCCGACCCTTGTGTGTTGTTAGTTGGTATGATTGGACTAGGATGAGGGTGAGTGTGAGTGGTGGCTAGTGAGATGGGGATGTGATAATGTAGATAGAGAGGGATGGGTGGAGGTGCAAGGTAAGTTGGTGTGAGTAAGGATGTGTAGGAGTAGAGTAGGGAAGGCAGAGTGATGGGGATGTGATGAGTGGCACAGGAGGATGAGGTTGAGTGTGGTTTTGTAGTAACGTTTCGTGATCTACTGTGATCATTTAAAGGTTTGCGCCACTGCAGCCAGGTCCTCCTGTGCAATGTGCAACCAGGCTGCGTTGGTGTCGTGGGGAGGTCTCTACCACCCATTGGAAGGGAAGAGAACCTCCCTCCGTACTGTGACTCCCTCCATAAGCATATGGAGGGAGTCATGGGAGAACCTGGGTGCAGCTGTGTACCTTTGTGCAGTGCTTGTCAGTGTTTGCAGCACCTCAATGCTGCAGAACACTGACAGCACAACTGTCAAAATGAATGTTGATATGGTCCCTTTAAGGAAACCTGCTGATAGCGCGTCATCAGACCCGCTTCCTTTTAATTGGCCGGGAACCTCGCATGGCAGGCTTAATAAGCCCAATCAGGGCAAAATCACTTGGAGGAGGCTGATGAAGACGGGTGCGGAGTTTGAGGCCGCACCGGACTCGCCATGGCTGGTGAAATCGCGGCCATAGAGTACAAAAGCAAGGAAGTTAATGCTAAAACTTTATAAATCACTGCTTAGGCCTCAGCTGGAGTATTGCGTCCAATTCTGGGACGATTATTTTGTTGGATTTGATGATAAGTCATAGAATTATAGAATCAAACAGTACGAAGGGAGGCCATTTGGCCCATTAGTCTCACTCCCACTTCAACACTTTAGGAAGGATTACAAGGCCGTGGAGAGGGTGCAGAGGAGATTTACCAGAATGGTACCAGGGATGAGGAACTTCAGTTATGTGGAGAGACTAGAGAAGCTAGGATTGTTCTCCTTAGAGCAGAGAAGGTTAAGGGGAGATTTAATAGGGAGAAATTGTTTCCACTGGCAGTAGGGTCAATAACCAGAGGACATAGATTTATGATAATTGGCAAAAAAACCAGGAGGAGATGAGTAGAATTTTTCTATGCAGCGAGTTGTTAAAAGGGAATGGAAATATACTTGAAAAGGAAATATTTGCAGGGCTATGGGGAAAGAGCAGGGGATTGGGACTAATTGGATAGCTCTTTCAAAGAGCCGGCACAGGCACGATGGGCCAAATGGCCTCCTTTCGTACCATGTGATTCTATAATTCTATGACTTATCACCAAATCCAACAAAATAATTATCTGGACCAAACAAATTTCCAGTTCAGAAATAACATTATAAAAATAGTAAAGAAAATGTATGTGTGTGTTATTATTACTTTGTATTTATGAACATGTAATAAAGCTTCTCTTAAGATTTTCTTGCTTTATAAAATATAAGCCTGGGTATTTCAGTATTTATGCACAAAATGATGTGATTTCATCTGTTCCTTTAACGTTATGTCAAAATCTATGCAGTTGCACAGAAAGCAACCACATTATCAGACAATTAGGTGCTGAAAATCTTCATATATCACATTACTTCTGCTTTGAAATCGTGACAATCTGCAGAAGGAACTCCACAGGGGAGCGTAATAAGAACGGAGCATAAAATATTCTACCGCAGTAACTGCGGCAACATCTGCCAAACTTCACAGCTCGGCAACAGTGGAAGAGGAAGACAGCAATTAGAATTGTCAGTCAATAAGGATTCTGTGGGGATGGGGGTGGGCGGAGACAGAAAACACAGAGAAACTCTCCGCAGGGTTGGTGACAGCAGCAAACTATGTAAGTGGGTGCCAAAGGCTGGGCTGGGCCATCAAAGTTTCTCAGTGGAAGACATAGACCAAGCTACCAGATACGCTAAACGTGGTGGGGGGTGGGGAGGGAGTTGGTGGGAGGGGTAGGTGTGAACAAATAATTTCATTAGTGGTGGTCGGGGGATGCGGGGGTGGGGTGGTCATCCTGGGCAGCTTTGGGAGCGGAAGCTTGGCAGGGCTCCCCAGTGCTCTAACAGGGTGGGACAGAAGTCATGAATGCTCTCATAGAGGAGGAGTTAGCAGGGGACCCAAATGCTCAATGGGGGCAGGGGGTTGGCAGGGCTCCAGAATGTTCTGATGGGATGGGTGGGCGAAGGTGCCAATTGCTGCCAATAGCTGCCCTAACCCTAACCAGTTGGTGGTGGTTCCCACGTGCTCACAGTGAATGGTGGGAGTTCAGAGGATAGCCTACAGCTAGGGAGTTTGTGTCATTGGGTTTGGAACATGGGCCTGAAAATGACATTTTTGAGATAATGGGCCAGAACTTGTGGTCCGAATGATAGCAAACTGGCAGCGTTCCCCGTCATTCCGCCTTTGAAACTGACCGCAACCTCAGGATTTGGCACAGGCGCAGGCGGAAATCTTGAGGTCTGTCATTCACTGTTCCTCCACAGGCTATTTTAAAAAAAAAGTTTGTTCATCTTTATTTCAGATTTGCCCTTTCCCCATATGAGAGTCTCAATCTTTGTTTTGCTCGCTCTAACATTTTTAAAAGTCAGAATTTTAAGAGCTTACCCACTTCCTTGTTCACGGTCTGTGAGAATTCTGTGTTTTGATTGGCTGCTTAGACAGCTTGTTGATGACACAGCAGCTCGCACTGGGAGATTCCCACTAAACTCCGTTGATTTGAATTGAACGTCAGAAAAACCCAAACTTCTCGACACAGAGATCGCGAGATACTTGTGCGAAGCGTACTTTGGGGCCAGCGGCGAATGCCTTCGCTTCGCCGCTGACTGAAAATTCCAGGTCATTGTAACTAAATAGATTTGGGTTATTGAATTTGTGAAAGTATTCATGGACTGTGAATAAAGGTCAGTCCAGCAATGTTCAGTTGCAGCTAGTTTTACAGCCCATAAGGATATGTGCATATTGAACACACCCATCACAATGTCACCTACAGGCTTAACAGGTATTGCAGATAAATATGGACACTTTTTAAAATGGACCAATACCATAGGGGAGGTTAACATTTGGGTTCTGCATTTATTTTGAAAAGTAATATTGCGACCCATACAGAATTTTTAATATAATACTTCTGAGAAGATTCTTGATTAACTTCAGTTAGCATGAGAAAACTCAGGCTTCTTGCAAATTACAGTTCTTCTTAGAATCATAGAATGGTTACAGCACGGAAGAAGGCCATTCGGCCCGTCGAACCCGTGCCAACTCTCAGCAAGTCCCACTCCCCCGCCCTTTCCCTGTAGCCCTGCAAATTTTTTTCCTTCAAATACTTATCCAATTCTCTTTTGAAAGATAAGATTGAGTCTGCCTCCACCACCCTTTCAGGAAGTGCAATCCAGATCCTAACCACTCGCTGCGTAAAAAAGTTTTTCTTATGTCGCCTTTGGTTCTTTTGCCAATCACCTTAAATCTGTGTCCTCTGGTTCACGACCCTTCTGCCAATGGGAGCAATTTACTCTCTATCTACTCTCTCCAGACCCCTCATGATTTTGAACACCTCTATCAATTCTCCTCTCAATCTTCTCTGCTCCAAGGAGAACAACCCCAGCTTCTCCAGTCTATCAATGTAACTGAAGTCCCTCATTCCTGGAATAATTCTCGTAAATCTTTTCTGCATCCTCTCTAAGGCCTTCACATCCTTCCTAAAGTTTGGTGCCCAGAATTGGACACAGTACTCCAGTTGGGGCTGAACCAGTGTTTTATACAGATTCATCATAATTTCCACATTTCCAGGTACTTTATACCTCTATTCATGAAGCCCAGGATCCCGTAAGCCTTTTTAACTGCTTTCTCAACCTGCCCTGTCACCTTCAACGATTTGTGCACACATACCCCCAGGTCTCTCTGTTTGTGCACCCCCTTTAGGATTGTACCATTTAGTTTATATGTCCTCTCCCCATTCTTTCTACAAAAATGTATCACTTCACACTTTTCTGCATTAAATTTCATCTGCCATGTGTCCGCCCATTTCACCAGCCTGTCTATGTCTTCCTGAAGCCACTGTACCTGAAGAAGGAGCGGAGCTCCGAAAGCTCATAATTTTAAATAAAACTGTTGGACTATAACCTGGTGTTGTGCGACTTCTCATTTTTTTCCTGAAGTCTATCACTCTTCTCCTCACTGTTCACTATTCTTCCAAGTTTTGTGTCATAAGAACATAACATAAGAAATAGGAGCAGGAGTAGGCCATTTGGTCCTTCGAGCCTGCTCCACCATTCAATGAGATAATGGTTGATCTTCTGCCTCAACTCCATTCACCGGCCCTATCGCCATATCCCTTGATGCCCTTACTAGTCAGAAATCTATCGACTTCTGTTTTGAATATACCCAATGACTGAGCCTCCACAGCCCTCTGGGGTAGAGAATTCCAAAGATTCACCACCCTCTGTGTGAAGAAATTTCTTCTCATCTCAGTCCTGAATTGTGAACCCTTTATCCTGAGGCTGTGGCCCCTGGTTCTAGACTCCCCAGCTAAGGGAAACATTCTCCCAGCATTCACCCTATCAAGCCCTGTAATAATTTTGTATGCTTCAATGAGATCACCTCTCATTCTTCTGAATTCAAGCGAATACAGGCCTAGTTTACTCAATCTCTTCTCATATGACAGTCCCGCCATCCCAGGAATCAATCTCGTGAACCTGCGTTGCACTCCCTCTATGGCAAGTATATCCTTCCTTAGGTAAGGAGACAAAAATTGTACACAGTACTCCAGGTGTGGTCTCACCAAGGCCCTATATAATTGGAGTAAGACTACTTTACTCCTGTACTCAAATCCTCTTGTAATGAAGGCCAGCATACCATTTGCCTTCCTAATGGCTTGCTGCACCTGCACATTCACTTTCAGTGACTCATGTACAAGAACACGCAGGTCCCTTTGAGCATCTGCATTCCCCAATCTTTCATCATTTAGGAAATACTCTGCCTTTCTGTTTTTTCTACCAAAGTGGATAACTTCACATTAATCCATATTATATTCCATCTGCCATGTTCTCACCCACTCACTGAGCCTGTCAAGATCCCCTTGAAGCCTCTTCACATCCTCTTCACAACTGACACTGCCACCTAGCTTTGTATCATCAGCAAATTTGGAAATGTTACATTTAGTCGCCTCATCCAAATCATTGATATAGATTGTAAATAGCTGGGGCCCAAGCACCGATCCTTGCAGTACCCTACTAGTCACAGCCTGCCATCCTGAAAAAGACCCGTTTATCCCTACTCTTTGTTTTCTGTCTGTTAACCAATTCTCAATCCATGCTAGTATATTACCCCCAATTCCATGTGCCCTAATTTTGTTCACCAACCTCTTGTGGGTGAACTTATCGAAGGCCTTCTGAAAATCCAAATACACCACATCTACCGGTTCCCCTTTGTCTACTCCACTAGTTACATGCTCAAAGAACTCCAATAGGTTTGTCAAACAGGATTTCCCTTTCATAAATCCATGTTGACTCTGCCCAATCTTACTATTAGTTTCTAAGTGCCCAGTTATTGCATATTTTATAATAGATTCCAGCACTTTCCCAACTACTGATGTGAGGCTAACAGGTCTGTAGTTCCCCGTTTTCTCTCTCCCTCCTTTCTTAAATAGCGGGGTTACATTTGCTATCCTCCAATTTGAAGGAACTGTTCCAGAATCTATAGAATTTTGGAAGATGACAACCAATGCGTCCACTATCCTAATGACCACCTCTTTCAAAACCCTAGGATGTAGGTCATCCAGTCCTTGGGATTTATCGACTTTTAGTCCCATTAATTTTGCTAGTACTGTTTTTTTACGAATAATAATTTCTTTAAGTTCCTCATTCCCTTGGTTTTCTCGTATTTCTGGGAGTTTTTTTTGTGTCTTCCTCCATGAAGACAGAAACAAAGGGCAGAATTTTCATTGAGCCGTGGAGGCGGGTTTGGAGGCGTGACTGGATTGAAAATAGCTGAATCGGGGGTCCCAACCCCATCCCGTCCCCAACCCGCCTCCATGCCAGTTTCACAGGAGGCGGGTACCCGACCTGTGCTGGGACCCACCTCCCCGAGGCGGGAAGGGGATTAGTGGCAATAAACTGCCTGTTAACAGGTAGTTAACAGGCAGTTTTTTGCCTAATCCCTATTTTTATGCCTGAAATGTGGGCTTCCCGACAGGTCCCAACCACGCCGTTTCAGCAAGGCAGACCGTGGGTCTGCAGGGGTTGGAGGGGTCGATATGTCCGGTGGGCAGGTGAGTGATGGGTGCATGTGTGCAGAGGTAAGTGTGTAAGGTAAGTGTAAAGTGTGGAAAAAAGTTTTACTTACCTTAACTTCCTCCTGCAGGTGTCAACCCTTCAGGTCTCAGGAGTCAGAAATCTCACCGGCACAGAAAGCAGAATGGCCGTTGAGCTGTCAAAAGCTGCAGCCTCTGCTTTTTGTTCTGCAGAGATCTCTAAATCAGCCTGAGAGGAAGGAATTAACTTAGAGTACAGATTGTCAGTGTTTGACAGCTTCAAAGAGCTGTCAAACGCTGATATTTCATCTGTCAAAAGCTCTTGACAGATGAAATGTCAATCTGTGATGTCACCTGTTGCCGGGTGGCCCTTAATTGGCCTGCTAAGCCCGCTGGGCGGGCTCAACAAGGTCAATCAAGTGAAAATACAGTGGGTTGGCCACAAGTCGATGGAGGCGGGACTACAACCCAAAAAGTGGGAGTCCTGCCTCCTGCTCGCCTCCATTGATAAAATCCAGCCCAAAGTGTTTATTTAATTTCTCTATCATTTCCTCATTCCCCATTATAACTTCTCCCATCTCTGACTGTAAAGGGCCTATATTTACCTTCGCCAGTCTTTTCCTCTTCACATACCTATAGAAGCTTTTACAATCCATTTTTATATTTTTCACTAGTTTGTGCTCGTATTCCATTTTCCCTTTCTTTATCAATTTCTTGGTCCCCCTTTGCTGATTTCTAAAAAGATCCCAATCCTCAGGCTGACCACTTTTTCTGGCAACTTAATAAGCTTCCTCCTTTGACTTAATACTAGCTTTAATTTCTTTTGTTAGCCATGGTTGGATAATTTTTCCTTTTGGGTTTTTATGCCCTAGAGGAATATATGTTTGTTGCAAATTATGCATTATTTCCTTGAATGTTAGCCATTGTATGTCCACCTTCATACCTTTTAGTGTAGTCTCCCAATCTACCATGGCCAACTTGTCCCTCATACCCTTGTAGTTTCCTTTGTTTAGATTGAAGACCTTAGTTTCAGATTGGACTACATCACTCTCAAACTTAATGTAAAATTCAATCATATTATGGTCACTTGTCCCTAAAGGCCCCTTTACCACAAGATTATTGATTAGCCCTTTCTCATTACACAGTACCAGATCCAGATTAGCCTGTTCCCTGGTTGGTTCCTCCACATACTGATCCAGGAAACCATCTCGCACGCATTCCAAGAATTCGTCCTCCACACCATTAGTGGTGATTTGATTTGCCCAGTCAATATGTGGATTAAAGTGCCCCATAATTATGTATTGCCCTTGTTACATACACTTCTAATTTCTTTATTGATACTGTGCCCTACATTACCACTACTGTTTGGTGGCCTATACACAACTCCCACCAATATTTTCCACCCTTTGCTGTTTCTTAGCTCCACCCAAACTGATTCCAGTTCTACATCACGATCTGCCGAGCCAAGATCTTTTACCTCTACCATACCGATCTCAGCCCTTATTAACAGCGCTACGCCACCTCCTTTTCCTTTTTGTCTGTCCTTCCTAAATGTTGAGTAACCTGGAACATTCAGTTCCCAGCTTTGGTTACCCTGCAACCATGTCTCTGTAATGGCAATTACATCATACCCATTTACTTCTATTTGTACCATTAATTCATCCATCTTGTTGCTAATGCTATGTGCATTTAGATAAAGTGCCTTCAACTTTGCCTGTTTAATATTTTTCTGCACTTTGACCCTCTTTACTGTTGGCCTTTGTTTCTGCTCCCTACTAGTTTTGCTGACTTCTTTTCTAACTTGCACTTCCAGCTTTGTTTCTCTCCGTTCTGGGCCCACACTTAGGTTCATCTGCAAATTTTGAAATTGTGCCCTGTACACCCACGTCCAAGTCATTAATATATATCAAGAACAGCAGTGGTCCTAGAACTAACCCCTGAAGAACACCACTGTATACCTTCCTCCAGTCCAAAAAACAACTGTTCACCACTACTCTCTGTTTCCTGTCACTTAGTCACTTTAATTCTCCGCTCCACTCCCACTCTGACCTCTCTGTTTTTGCCTCTTACACTGTTCCAACGAAGCTCAATATAAGCTCGAGGAACAGCAGCTCATCTTTCTATTTGGCACTTTGCAGCCTTCTGGACTCAACATTGAGTTCAACAATTTCAGACCATAAACTCTGCCCTTATTTTTTCAGGCGGCAGCTGTTGATGATTCTGCCATCGCCATTTGCAACATTTAACCACTCCTGCCTTCCACCCCATCACAGACCGTCGCTTTTGTTTTTTCCTCCCCTCCCCGCTTTCCCTGCCTCTGCACTTGCTTAAAATCTGTTAGATCTCTAACTTTTTCCAGTTCTGACAAAGGGTCACAGACCTGAAACGTTAACTCTGTTTCTCTCTCCACAAATGCTGCCTGACCTCCTGAGTGTTTCCAGCATTTTCTGCTGTTTTTTAAAGATTTCCAGCATCCGCAGTATTTTGCTATTGTATTAGTGGGGGAATAGTGAGTTGGTTGTGTTGTCACAATTTCATAAAGCTCTAACCTTAAATATGCAGGCTCAAAGTTAGAAAGCAGCCCCAAGATTCAGTGATGCCTCCTTGGAGATATTACTCCAAGGAGTCAGGGCCCGCAAGGACCTCCTCTTCCCTGCTGATGGGAGGAAGAGGCCAACTGTTCAGACTAAAAACGCATGGCTGGAGATTGCTGATGAAGTGAGCAGCAGGAGTGTTGTTGGCAGGACATGGATCCAGTGTCGAAAATGCTTTAATAACCTCATGAGGTCAGGAAAGGTGAGTGCAATGCCACATTGCCCTACATCCTGATGTACGTGTCACCCCAACCCCATCACTCTGCCTTCCCAAGCTACTCCTGCACATCACTCCTCACACCAACCTACCTTGCAGGTGTACCCATCCCTCACTGTCGATGTGCCTACTCACATCCCCATCTGACTATCCACCACTAACACTCACCCTCATCTTATTGCAATGTTACGCCTCTCCCTCATAGTCACTCTCAACAGATATTGCCCATCCATCCCTTCCACTCATTCTATGACTCTCACTCAAAGTCTCTTGTTTCCCTCATTGTAGGAGAAGAGAGCACAGAACACCCGGGAGAGGCAGCGAACCAGTGGTGGCCTTCCAATCATGACAGCGCTCACTTCAGCAGAGGAGGAGGTGCTGGAGCTGAGCCACATTGTGGAGCTGCTGGCGGTGGGAGATGGAGAGAGGGGGACCTCCAGCTACCTGGTGACAGAATTAAATATCATACATCCACATGACATACAACAGTCACTCATGTTGACTTGATGTCAGCAGCCAGTGAAATATGATCATGTGCATAATGGTAACTGAAAACGTTCTTAACATAACAGTTCTAATTCTTGTCTTTACTCTCCCACAAGTCCATCAGGTGTCCCCCCAACTGTCCAGACAGAGGAGGAAGACGACTCCTCAGAGTAGGTCGTGGACTCTGAGGGTGCACCGTCACACAACCCGTGCACACCAAGCACTAACGCAGATACACACACGTCAGTGGGTCCAGTAAGAGACAGAGTAGTGTTGTCACCTGGGGCGCGATCTTGCCAGCCCTGGGGAGGCGGGTATGGAGGTGGGACTGCTGGGAAAATGGCAGAATTTGGGGGCGGGTGCCCAACCCGCCTCCGTGCCATCTTGCCAGGAGGTGGGTAGCCGACCCGTGCCGGATCCCATCTCCTTGGAGGCGGGAAGGGGATTAGTGCCACTTATCTGCCTGCTAACAGGCAGATAAGAGGATTATCTCCATTTTACCCAGACAAGTGCGGGCTTCCCGAAGGCTCCGAACCCCGCCAGGATCACCGAGGTGAGTAGTGGGTCTGCGGGGGTCGGAGGGGTGCAAAAGTGTGCTGTGAAGGTAAGTGATGGGTGCAAGTGTGGAGAGGTGAGTATGTGAGGTAAGTGGAAAGTGTTAGAAAAAGTTTACTTACCTTTGTTTCTTCCTGCAGGCTTCAAGAGTTGGGGAACCGGAGACTCCCCGCATCTCACCGGCAGAGATGACAGAATGGCTGCTGCATTCTCCAATGCAACAGCCATCTGCTTTCTGCTCACAAAACAGGTTTGGTGAGCCTTGAGTACAAGAACTCACCAAACTACAGAGAATGTCAGTGTTTGACAGCTTCTCAAAGCTGTCAAGCGATGACAATTCACCTGTCAAAAATTTTTGACAGATGAAACATCATACGCTGACATTCTCTGTAACTGGCTTCCCCTTAATTGGCCTGCTAAGCCCACTGGGTGGGCTTAACAAGGTCAATCAAGGGAAAATAGCGTGGGTTGGCCAGAAGTTGATGGAGGTGGGACTGAAACTTGACAAGTGGGTGTCCCGCCTCTAAAAGCTCCCCATTGGCAAAATCCAGCCCCTGGTGTCTCACACATCACATGTGAGCAAGAGCAGATGGTGGAGACAGGGATAACAGTGGAGAGTCCTCGTTGGAGGTCACAGGATGCTCCAAGCAGTGTTCAGCTGGATGAAAATGCTGAACCTCGGGGGCCATCGACAAAGTGGTTGATTCTTGAGGAACAACAGAAAATGAGGGAGGCTCTGGCAGGTTTTCTAGCCATGGTGTGCTCGATTGTAGGGAGAATGGAGGAGCATTCACCTCATGACCAGCATGATGTCACAGGCCATGGCTATGATATGTTAATCCATGGAAAGGGTGGTCACTTGCATGGAGCATCAAATGTGCCAGTCAAACGAGTTAACAAAAGCTTGCAGACTCTGATTGCAGCCATATCTAGGATGGATATAAACCTAAACCTAGACTTCATCCTCGTTGCTGCGTTTATTGTGTAGAGCGCAGCATACCACGATCATTCTGGAGACCCTGGCTGGTGCATATTGAAGGGCTCCTCCAGATCTGTCCAGGCATCTGAAGTGAATCTGCAACATCCTGATTGCTTGCTCTATTACACATCTCGTCATCAGTTGGCTTTGATTGTAGTGCTCTTTGGCCTCATTGCTTGGCCTCCTCAAGGGTGTTGTCAGCCAGGTCTTCAATGGATACCTCTTGTCTCCAAGCAGCCAGCCGGTAAGAGGGTGGACTGGCACAGGACAAAAGAGTCATGACAGCTCCCTGGGAATCTGGGACACACATGCATGATGATCTTTTTATGGTTGCAGACGAACTGCACATTGAGGGAGTGGAAGCCCTTGCGGTTCACAAACACTCCTGGGTGATCTGGGGTTGCCTTGATGGCCACATGTGTGCAGTCGATGACACCCTGCACCTGTGAGAAGCCAGCCAGAGCTGCAAAGCCGAGCGCTCACTCAGTCTGACTGGCTTCATCAGTGGCAAAGTGTACATAAGTTTCTGCCTTTTCAAACATGGCATTGGTCACCTGGGTTATGCATTTGTGGGCGGCTGACCGTGACACCCTGCAAATGTCTCCTGCAAGGAAGGAACCTGAGATGAAGAAGTTGAGGGCAGTGGTGACTTTGACAGCCACTGGTAATGTGTGTCCACAAGGTCCTCTGGCAGCAGGTCTTCTTCCAGCAAGCTACAATTGTCTGCGACGACCTGGCGTGATAGCCTGAGCCTCCTGAGGCACTGCTGCTCAGTCATGTCCAGGAAGCTCATCCTCTGCCTGTATATCCTGTGTTGGGGGTATCGCCTCTGGCGTGGTGCAGCCTTGTGCTCATCCCCTCTCTCCTGTGGAACAGCAGGTGGGTGAGGAGATGAATGCTGCTGCTGCTGTGCTGGTGTTGTTGCTGCTGGTGCGCATCTTGGTCCTCATCTGAGGTCCAAGGTGAAACAGCATAAGCGGCACCCATGCTGATATGATATATGTGAGAAGTCGCACAACACCAGGTTATAGTCCAACAGTTTTATTTGAAATCACAAGCTTTCGGAGCTGCTGCCCCTTCGTCAGGTGAAGTGAAGGAATACGAATCGGCAAAGCATATATAGACAGAGAACAATGCCTGTGTAGCGTACAATTTCAGATGACTACAGTTAATCTATCTGACTGCCTTTCATCACACCTCGGCAGAGAAACAATCAGGTCCGCCAGGAAGGCACCACATCAAAGACATAGCAAGATACAACTGAGACAATGAGGTGGGGTCACAGGGGGTCTAATGTGTCAAATGCAGTCTGTATGGAAAACCATAAACTTTAAAGTTTTTACTTTTTTTTACTGGAAATCACATCTGTGAACAAGCCAACGACGACTCGAGTCTGGATGACTCTACGTCGTGTAGCGTGACATGAACCCAAGATCTCGGTTGAGGCTGTCCTCATGGGTGCGGAACTTGGCTATCAGTTTCTGCTCGATGATTTTGCGTTGTCGTGTGTCTCGAAGGCCGCCTTGGAGAACGCTAACCCACAGATCCGAGGCTGAATGTCCTTGACTGCTGAAGTGTTCCCCGACTGGGAGGTAACAATCCTGCCTGGCGATTGTTGCGCGGTGTCCATTCATACGTTGTCTCAGTGTCTGCATGGTCTCGCCGATCCTTTCCTGTAACGTATGAGGTAGACAACGTTGGCCGAGTCACATGAGTATGTACCATGTACCTGGTGGGTAGTGTCCTCATGTGTGATGATGGTATCTGTGTTGATGATCTGGCATGTCTTGCAGAGTTTGCCGTGGCAGGCTTGTGTGGTGTCGTGGTCGCTGTTATCCTGAAAGCTGGGTAATTTGCTGCGAACGATGGTACTTTTGAGGTTAGGCGGCTGTTTGAAGGCGAGTAGTGGAGGCATGGGGATGGCCTTAGCGAGGTGTTCATCGTCATCGATGACATGTTGAAGGCTGCGAAGAACATGGCGTAGTTTCTCCGCTCCGGGGAAGTACTGGATGACGTAGGGTACCCTGTTGGTTGTGTCCCGTGTTCGCCTTCTGAGGAGGTCTATGCGATTTTTTGCTGTGGCCTGTCGGAACTGTCGATCGATGAGTCGAGCGTCATATCCCGTTCTTACGAGGGCATCTTTCAGCGTCTGTAGGTGTCCATCGCGTTCCTCCTCGTCTGAGCAGATCCTGTGTATTCGCAGGGCTTGTCCATAGGGGATGGCTTCTTTAACGTGGTTAGGGTGGAAGCTGGAGAAGTGGAGTATCGTGAGGTTGTCCGTGGGCTTGTGGTAGAGTGAAGTGCTGAGGTGTCCGTCTTTGATGGAGATTCGTGTGTCCAGGAATGAAACCGATTCTGAGGAGTAGTCCATGGTGAGTTTGATGGTGGGATGGAACTTGTTGATGTTATCGTGTAGTCTTTTCAGTGATCCTTCGCCGTGGGTCCAAAGGAAGAAAATGTCGTTGATGTATCTGGTGTACAGCGTCGGTTGGAGGTCCTGTGCAGCGAAGAAGTCTTGCTCGAACTTGTGCATGAAGATGTTGGCGTATTGTGGTGCGAATTTGGTCCCCATGGCTGTTCCGTGTGTTTGGGTAAAAAACTGGTTGTCGAAGGTGAAGACATTGTGGTCAAGGATGAAGCGGATGAGTTGTAGGATGGCGTCTGGAGATTGGCTGTTGTTGGTTTTGAGTACTGAGGCTGTCGCAGCGATGCCGTCATCGTGGGGGATACTGGTGTAGAGTGCCGATACGTCCATCGTGGCGAGGAGTGTTCCTGGTTCAACTGGTCTGTGGGTCCTGAGTTTCTGTAAGAAGTCTGTGGTGTCGTGACAGAAGCTGGGGGTTCCCGGTACGATGGGTTTCAGGATACCCTCGACGTATCCAGAGAGGTTCTCACACAGGGTTCCGTTGCCTGATACGATAGGACGTCCGGGTGTGTTGGCTTTGTGTATCTTTGGGAGGCATCTCCGCGATATGATATATGATGAGGTAAAGTGGAGATCAGAGGCACAATCCTTCAATGTAGTAAGAGTAACTTCTAAAGTTAAAGAAATCACCTGCAAATTCCTGAAACCAAGCTCTCAGTACAAATGGTTTCCGCAAGAGCCTTTCCCTTAGGCAAGAAAGCAGGTGTGAGGTGTGAGTACTTGTGTGATTTTTTTTTAAATGTCATTTGTTCAGCTCCCACAATTGCCGCTGTGCTGTCGCCTTACTTTCACTGGCGAGGTTCAGCAAGCCCAGAAATCCTGTGGACAGCCAGTAACATTGAAGTTAAGGAGGAAGATAGTGAAATATTGGATGGGATAAACATAGTAAGAGAGGAAGTATTAAGAGGTTTAGCATCCTTGAAAGTAGATAAATCATCAGGGACAGATGAAATATATCCCAGGCTATTAAAAGAAGCAAGGGAGGAAATTGCGGAGGCTCTGACCATCATTTTCCAACCCTCCCTGGCTGCAGGAGTGGTGCCAGAGGACTGAAGAACTGCTAATGTTGTACCATTGTTTAAAAAGGGAGGAAGGGCTAAACCAAGCAATTACAGGCCAGTTAGTTTAACCTCGGTGATGGGCAAATTACTGGAATCAATTCTGAGGGACAGTATAAACCTTCATTTAGAAAGACACAAATTAATCAAGGACGGTCAGCATGGTTTTGTTAAGGGAAGGTCGTGTCTGACTAACTTGATTGCATTCTTTGAGGAGGTAACAAGGAGGGTCGATGAGGGCAGTGCATTTGATGTAGTCTAAATGGATTTTAGCAAGGCTTTTGACAAGGTCCCACATGGCAGGGTGATCAAAAAAGTAAACGCCCATGGGATCCAAGGGAGAGTGGCAAATTGGATCCAAAATTGGCTCAGTGGCAGGAAGCAAAGGGTAATTGTTGAGGGGAGTTTTTACGACTGGAAGGCTGTTTCCAGTGGGGTTCCACAGGGCTCAGTACCAGGTCCCTTACTTTTTAGTATATATTAATGATTTAGATTTAAATGTAGGGGGCATGATAAAGAAATTTGCAGATGATAGAAAAATTGGCCGTGTGGTTGACAGTGAGGAGGAAAGCTTTAGACTGCAGGAAGATATCGATGAACTAGTCAATTGGGCAGAAAAGTACCAAATGGAATTCAATCTGGAAAAGTGTGAGGTAATGCATTTGGGGAGGGGCAACAAGGCAAGGGAATACACAATTAATGGGAGGATACTGAGAGGTGTGGAGGAATAGAGGGACTTTGGAGTGTATGTCCACAGATCTTAAAGGTAGCAGGACAGGTTGATAAAGTAGTTAAAAAGGCATACGGAATGCTTTCTTTATTAGCCGAGGCATAGAATTTATGCTAGAACTGTATACAACACTGGTTAGGCCACAGCTTGAGTACTGCTTGCAGTTCTAGTCACCACATTACAGGAAGGATGTGATTGCACTGGAGAGGGTGCAGAGGAGATTTATGAAGATGTTGCCAGGACTGAAAAACTTTAGCTATGAGGGAAGATTGGATAGGCTGGGTTTTTTCCTTGGAACAGAGGGGAGATTTAATTGAGATGTATAAAATTATGAGGGGCCTAGATAGAGTGGATAGGAAGGACTTATTTCCCTTAGCGGAGGGGTCAAGAACCAGGGGGCATAGATTTAAAGTAGTTGGTAGAAGGTTTAGAGGGGAGATGAGGAATAAAATTTTCACCCAGAGGGTGGTGGGGGTCTGGAGGCAGAAACTCTCATCACATTTAAAATGTACTTGGATGTGCACTTGAAGAGCCGTAACCTACAGGGCTACAGACCTAGTGCTGGAAGGTGGGATTAGGCTGGGTAGCTTCCATGGCCTCCTTCTGTGTCGTAAGTTTTCTATGATTCTATGATCAGGTAAAAAGACTGATAATAGCCTCTTAACGATCTCTAAACTGCTTTAATTAGGTCACCCACCTCTCCCGAGGGGCTTCTCTGGCTCGCAGACCAATGCGCTCGAGTTAAAGGCGGAAGCCGACGCGTTGAAGCTGGCTTCCCGACGCGCTGTCAATTTCAGCGCTTTTAAATGCCCACCCGCTCGCAAACCCGCACTCTCTTCAAAGAGAAATTCAGCCCAAGAGGTGGGAGCATTCGGGTCATGTGTTAGAATCAGCCAATCAGAGGTAAAGAGAGGAAATCTGCTAAAATTACAATAAATTGACGAATTTGATCTATAATTAAAAGTACAGAAAAGCATGACTGGAAGTGTGACACAAGAGGTAAGTGTTACCATTAAAGGAGTTATGCACCATATGTAGTGCTAGCGGGGACGGGATACTGAATTGGAGGATCAGCCATGATCTCATTAAATGGCGGAGCAGGCTCGAAGGGCCGGATGGCCTACTCCTGCTCCTATCTTCTATGTATCTATGTATCTATGTATCTCCCATGTTATTACTCACAGTGAATCAGAGGATGTTGCTTTATTATATTAGGAAAGTTATCAGCAAGGTGTGATGTGTTACAGGGCCACCAGTCAATCTCCTGTGGTGTGGCACATGTACGGGGGTGATTTTGTTAATGGGGGCACGTTGGAGGCGGGACTGCTCCTTGGCGGGTCGATGTCCCGCCTCCATCGATTTGTGGCCAACCCACGCTATTTTCCCTTGATTGATCTTGTTAAGCCTGCCCAGCAGGCTTAGCAGGCCAAGTAAGAGTGAGCCAGTTGCAGAGAACATCAACGTATGACGTTTCATCTGTCAAAAATTTTCATCGTTTGACAGCTCTGTGAAGCTGTCAAACAGTGACATTCTCTGTAGTTTGATGAGGTCTTGAATTCAAGACCTCATCAAACTTCTTTCTTTTACAGAAATTAGATGGTTGTTGCATCTGAGCATGCAATGGCCATCTCTCATCTGCAACACGGAGGTCCGAGACTCTCCGCATACACACCGACTGAAGCCTGCAGGAAGAAACAAAGGTAAGTACACTTTTACTAACACTTTGCACCTACCTCAGATACTCACCTCATCACTTACCTCCACAGCACACTTTTGCACCCCCCCAACCCCCGCAGACCCAGTACTCGCTGAGCTGACCTGGCGGGTTTTGGAGCCTTCGGGAAGCCCGCACTTGAGGGCAAAAAGGGGATAATCCTATTTTCTGCCTGTTAACTACCTGTTAACAGGCAGTTAATAGGCTTTAATCCCTTCCCGCCTCCAAGGAGATGGGACCCGGCGCGGGACGGCTACCCGCCTCCTAGGAAGATGGCATGGAGGCGGGTTGGGCACCCGCCCCCAAATTCTGCCATTTTTCCGGCAGTCCCGCCTCCATACCCGCCTCACCAGGCCTAGCAAAATCGCCCCCGTAGAGTCAGAACCATGTGTAGTTTTCCGGATGAAGTGGAGTTGGAGGGCTGTGAAACATTGGAGCAGCATGTGCAAATGTAATTTAATCACAATTTTAAAGTCATACATTCTATCCTTATCTTGATATAATACATTTGATTTTCTATTATTATTGAGTTAATTGCAAAACCTATGGCAATTTGGAAAATAGGGTTGTCGGAGCATAGTTCTATCAATGAGTTTTAAAAGTGAATTCCTTGCTCAACGTGACAAAATAGATTTTCCTAATGTAACTGGAGGGAATATTGCTGGGGGTACATGCTCGAGTTCCTGCTTTGTGCTCCCAGCACGTAAAGTTCTAACTAGGAAGCACTGGAGACAGAAATCTACCCAATTATGTTCATAGATCAAAGAAAGGTGTCAGCCCAAGGCCTCCTGGGAGGACATTGTTCAAAGCTGCTTTTATTTTTGCAATGTTTGCATTCAGATTCTGGGAATGTCTGTGAGCTGGTTGCTGTCATTTACACTGCTAAACCTGGGGCCTTTCTCTGTAGCCCAGTCTGAGAAGCTCGGAGATGGAAAACCAAGGCACTACTGTCTCACAGTTGACGTCTGGGTGTAACCACAGTATAACAAGCTTACGTAGATAGTTTCCATTACAAGTGTGGGCATAGGAATTTAGAATGAAAATAGTTGACACAAAGGTGTGAGAAAAATGTGACACAGGAAGTAAGGTTTTGTAGATGAAAGATTTTTAATATTAGATAGATAGAAATAGAATTGCCATTTTGAGCAACAGCTGTAAGTGAGAATCATAATTCATTGGCGACTTCCAGAAAGTTGTTTGACTGTTAATAAGATCATAATAAACTATCTTCTCTTGTGGCTCACTGCTTTTTAAAGAGCATGGTACATACCATCCTAAGCCTTATCTATCAATGAGTTTTAAAAGTGAATTCCTTGATAAACATAATGGGGTAAGTTTTCCTAATGTAACTGGATGGAATATTGTTGGGGTCACTCACTCGAGTTCCTGCTTTGTGCTCCCAGCACGTAAAGTTCTGACTAGGAAGCACTGGAGACAGAAATCTATTCAATTATGTTCATAGATCAAAGAAAAGTGTCAGCTCAAGGCCTCTTGGGAGGACATTGTTCAAAGTTGCTTTTAGTTTTGCACTGTTTGCATTCAGATTCTGGGAGAACAATGTGTGTGAACTGGTTCCTGTCATTTACACTGCTAAACCTGGGGTCCTTCCATTGGCAGCAGACACATAGACCCAATTTTCCTTGGGCCTATGAGTCGTCTACTGCCAGGATAAGGGAGCTGTAGTCAACAGAATAAATTATGGGAATTGGATCACAGATGCTGATCTCCCAGAATCTGAATTAAAACAGCAACAAGTAGCTTAAACTCACTTGTGTAGATTTTGACTTTGTGCGATAACGGAAAACGGGTGATAGCGAATCGGCACTGTAGTCAATGGAAATAAAAATCGGGAGGAATGAAAAAGGGCTGCCGACTCGCTATTACCCATTTTACACCCATCTGCCCCACTAGATTTTATGGTTGTATTACAGACATTCTAAATGAATAACCTCATACTCTTACTTGACAAAATAACAGTGCAGGTTTTCGTTCCTGTAATTCATCTGCTAAACTTTATACAAATACAATACAAAATGCCTTGAATTAGCTCAATATAATAAGCTGCTATTTTTGTTGTAGCTGGTGTATTTTGTGTACATGAATATTTGCACAAGCTGATCAATTGTCTTATCGAGTATAGAACAATAATGTGCAGGTCTTATTTAGAAGAGCACAATGTAAGTTGTTGCTCTGACAATGATCCAACATTGCAGAAGCAGAACTGTCGCGAGGCGTGTAAAACTCAGTTCTCTAATATGGAGGTTGATGAAGGAAGTGCCAGAGAAAAAAAGGCATTTATTACCCTCAACAAAGTTTCCATCTCAGTAAGAGGAAAAAACCAGTGTGAAAATCCAAACAAAATAATTGCAATCTCAGGTGCAAAGGACTGAGCAGGGGTGTCACAGGAGCTTTAATTGTCAGTGCAGGTAGAGCAAGACGAAGCTGAGAGCAAAGCAAAGGCCAAGAGGCTAGTGGGAGCAGACAGGGAGCAAATCACTGACCTGCTGATGGACTGCTGTGTATTTCCAGCATTTTCTGTTTTTACTTCACTGAACTGTTCACCCAAGAGGTTATGGAGAGAGTGATAGATATGAAACTGATTTCAAACTGCAAAGGAGCAGTCAGATAAATAGGGTGATGAAAGGGTGATAAATGAAATATGACATTTAACAATAACATCAGATGCTAGTTACTTTAATTATTTGCTCTCCTCTTGTTTTTTTAATTTATTCCTGGGATGTAGGCGTCACCGGCAAGGCCAGCATTTAATGCCCATCCCAAATTATAAGAACATAAGAATTAGGAGCAGGAGTAGACCATTTGGCTGATGTTCTACCTCAACTTCACTTTCCCGCACTATCCCCATATCTCTTAATTCCCTTAGTTCCCAAAAATTTATCGACCTCTGCCTTGAATATACTTAATGACTGAGTATCCACAGCTCTCTGTGGTAGAGAATTCCAAAGATTCACAACCCCTTTGAGTGAAGAAATTTCTCCTCATCTCAGTCCTAAATGGCCGACCCCTTATTCTGAGACTGTGACCCCGTGTTCTAGATTCCCCTGCCAGGGGAAACATTTTCTCAGCATTAACCCTGTAAAGCCCTTAAGAATTTTATATGTTTTAATTAGATCACCTCTCATTCTTCTAAACTCTAGGGGATATAGGTCTAGTCTACTCAATCTCTCCTCATAGGGCAATCCTGTCATCCCAGGAACCAGTCTAGTGAACCTTCGTTGCACTCCCTCTATGGCAAGTATGTCTTTCCTTAGGTAAGAAGACCAGAACTGTACACAGTACTCCAGGTGTGGCCTCACCAATGGCCTGTATAAATGTAGAATGACATCTTTACTCTTATACTCGAATCCCTTTGTCACAAAAGCTAATATACCATTTGCTTTCCTAATTGCTTGTTGTACCTGCATGTTAACTTTCTGTGATTCATGTACAAGGACACCCAGGTCCCTCTGAATGCAAACATTTCCCAATCTCTCACCTTTCAAAAAATATTCTGCTTTTTTGTTTTTCCTACCAAAGTGGATAACTTCACACTTCCCCACATTGTATTCCATTTGCCATGTTCTTGCCCACTCAGTCAACCTGTCTATAGCTCTCTGCAGCCCCTTTGTGTCCTCCTCACAGCTTACTTTCCCACCTAACCTTGTATCATCAGCAAACTTGGATACGTTACACTCAGTCCCTTCATCTAAGCCATTAATATAGATTGTAAATAGCTGAGGCCGAAACACTGATCCTTGCGATACCCCGCTAGTTACAGCTTGCCAACCCGAAAAAGTCCTGTTTATTCCTACTCTCTATTTTCTGTTCATTAACCAATCCTCAATCCATGCTAATATATTACCCCCAATCCCATGAGTCCTTGATTTTGTGTAATAACCTCTTGTGTGGCACCTTATCGAATGCTTTTTGAAAATCCAAATACACTACATCCACTGGTTCCCCCTTATCCATCCTACTAGTTACATCTTCAAAAAACTCTAACAGATTTGTCAAACACAATTTCCCTTTCATAAAACCATGTTGACTGCCTAATCATATTACAATTTTCTAAATCCCCTGTTACCATGTCCCTCATAGTAGATTTTAGCATTTTGCCTACTACTGATGTGAGGCTAACTGGCCTATAGTTCCCCGTTTTTTCTCTTCCTCCTTTCTTAAATAGAGAGGTTATGTTTGCTAACTTCCAATCCTTGGGGACTGTTCTAGAATCTAGGGAATTCTGGAAGTTTAATACCAGTGCATCCACTATCTCTGCAGCTACCTCTTTTAAAACCCTAGGATGCAGGTCGTCAAGTCCAGGGGATTTGTCGCTACTTAGTCCCATTAATTTCACCAGTACTTATACTGATTTCTTTAAGTTCATAATTCTCTCTAGACCCTTAGTTCCCCATTATTTCCAGAATGTTTTTTGTGTCTTCTACCATGAAGACTGATACAAAGTATTTGTATAATGTCTGTGACATTTCCTTATTGCCCATTATAATTTCTCCTATCGCTGCCTCTAATGGGCCCACATTTACTTTCACTAATCTCTTCCTACTTACATACCTATAGAAATGTTTACAATCTATTTTTATGTCTCTTGCGAATTTATTCTCATATTCTTTCTTCTCTTCCCTTATCAATTTCTTGGTCCTCCTTTGCTGAATTCTAAAATCCTCCCAATCCTCAGGCTTACTACTCTTTTTGGCAACATTATAAGCCTCTTCCTTTGATCTAATACTATATTTAACTTCTCTTGTTAGCCATGGTTGAACCACTTTTCCTGTAGTATTTTTGTGACTTAAAGGAATGTATATTTGTTATAAATTATGAATTAATTCTTTAACTGCTAACCATTGCTTGTTTACCATCATATCTTTTAATGTAGTTTCCCAATCTATCTTCGCCAACTCGCCCCTCATACCTATGCAGTTTACTTTGTTTAGATTTAAGACCCTAGTTTCGGACTTAACTAAATCACTTTCAAACTCAATATAAAATTCTATCATATTATGCTCACTCTTCCCTAAAGGCCCCTTTACTACAAGATTATTAATTAACCCTTTCTCATTGCACAATACTAGATCTAAAATGACCTGTTCCCTAGTTGGTTCCTCAACATACTGATCTTGCAAACCACCTTGTATACATTTCATGAACTCGTCCTCCACACTATTACTGAAAATTTGGTTTGCCCAGTCTATATATAGATTAAAGCCCCCCATGATTATTGTATAACCCTTGTTACATGCACCTCTAATTTCCTGATTTATACTCTCCCCTACATTACAACTACTGTTTGGGGGCCTATACACAACTCCCACCAATGTTTTCTGCCCTTTGCTGTTTCTTAGCTCCACCCAAACTGATTCTACTTCTTGATTTTCAGAGCTAAGATCCTTTCTCCCTACTGTCTTTATCCCATCCTTTATTATCAGGGCTACCCCTTGAGAAGGTGGTGGTGAGCCACCTTCTTGAACTGCTGCTGTCCCTGTAGTAAAGGTACTCCTACAGTGCTGTTAGGGAGGGAATTCCAGGATTTTGACCCTGCAATGCTGAAGTAATGTCGATATATTTCTAAGTCATGATGGTGTGTGACTTGGAGGGGAACTTGGAGGTAATAGTATTCCCATGCGCTTGCTGCCCTTGTTCTTCTAGGTGGTAGAGGTCATGGGTTTGGGAGGGACAGTCGAAGAAGCCTTGGCAAGCTGCTGCAGTGCATCTTGTAGATGGTACACACTGCAGCCACGGTGCGCCGGTGGTGGAGGGAGTGAATGTTTAAGGTGGTAGATGGGGTGCCAATCAAGCGGGCTACTTTGTCCTGGATGGTATTGAGCCTCTTGAGTGTTGTTGGAGTTGCACTCATCCAGGCAAGTGGAGAGTATTCTATCACACTCCTGACTTGTGCCTTGTAGATGGTGGAAAGGCTTTGGGGAGTCAGGAGGTGAGACACTCGCTGCAGAATACCCGGCCTCTGACCTGCTCTTGTAGCCACTGTATTTATGTGGCTGGTCCAGTTAAGTTTTTGGGCAATGGTGACTCCCAGAATGTTGATCGTGGTGGATTCGGTGATGGCAATGCTATTGAATGTCAAAGGCAGGTGGTTAGACTCTCTCTTGTTGGAGATAGCCAGTGCCTGGCACTTGTGTGATGCAAATGTTACTTGCCACTTATCAGCCCAGTCCTGAATGTTGTCCACGTCTTGCTGCATGCAGGCGCGGACTGCTTCATTATCTGAGGAGTTTTGAATGGCACTGAACACTGTGCAATCATCAGCGAGCATCCCCACTTCTGACCTTATGATGGAGGGAAGGATATTGTTGAAGCAGCTGAAGATGGTTGGGCCTAGGACACTGCCCTGAAGAACACTTGCAGTGATGTCCTGTGGCTGTGATGATTGGCTTGCAACAACCACAACCATCTTCCTTTGTGCTAGGTATGACTCCAGCCAGTGGAGAGTTTTCCCCCCGATTCCCATTGACCTCAGTTTTACTAGGGCTCCTTGATGCCACACTCAGTCAAATGCTGCTTTGATGTCAAGGGCAGTCACTCTCACCTCACCTCTGGAATTTAGCTCTTTTGTCCATGTTTGGACCAAGGCTGTAATGAGGTCTGGAGCTGAGTGGTCTTGGCGGAACCCAAACTGAGCATCGGTGAGCAGGTTATTGGTGAGTAAGTGCCGCTTGATAGTACTGTCGATGACACCTTCCATCACTTTGTTGATGATTTGGAGTAGACTGATGGGG
The DNA here is from genome assembly GCA_030390025.1 of Squalus acanthias. NCBI lineage: Eukaryota > Metazoa > Chordata > Chondrichthyes > Squaliformes > Squalidae > Squalus > Squalus acanthias. The sequence goes on along the minus strand of CM059426.1, from coordinate 118,996,559 downwards.
CAGTAATTGGCCAGATTGGATTTGTCCTGCTTTTTGTGGACAGGACATACCTGGGCAGTTTTCCACATTGTTGGGTAGATGCCAGTGTTGTAGCTGTACTGGAACAGCTTGGCTAGAGGCGCGGCTAGTTCTGGAGCTCAAGTCTTTAGCATGACAGCTGGGATGTTGTTGGTGCCCATAGCGTTTGTTGTATCCAGTGCTCTCAGCTGTTTCTTGATATCATGTGGAGTGAATCGAATTGGCTGAAGACTGGCTTCTGTGATGGTGGGGACCTCAGGAGGAGGCCGCGATGAATTATCCACTCGGCTGAAGTTGGTTGCAAACGCTTCAGCCTTGTCTTTTGCAGTCGCGTGCTCAGCTCCTCCATCATTGAGGATGGGGATGTTCATGGTGCCTCCTCCTCCCGTTAGTTGTTTAATTGTCCACCACCATTCATGGTTGGATGTGGCAGGACTGCAGAGCTTTGATCTGATCCATTGTTTGTGGAGTCGCTCAGCTCTTTCTATAGCATGCTACTTCTGATGTTAACATGCATGTAGTCCTGTGTTGCAGCATCCCAAGGTTGGCACCTCATTTTAGGTACGCCTAGTGCTGCTCCTGACATGCTCTTCTACACTCCTCATTGAACCAGGGTTGGTCCCCTGCCTTGATGGTAATCGTAGTGAGGGAGTGAGGGATATGCCAAGCCATGAGGTTACAGGTTGTGGTGGAATACAGTTCTACTGCTGCTGATGGCCCACAGTGCCTCATGGATGCCCAGTTTTGAGCTGCTAGTTCTGTTCTGAATCTATCCCATTTAGCACGGTGGTAGGGCCACACAACATGATGGAGGGTGTTCTCAGTGTGAAGACGGGACTTCGTCTCCACAATGACTGTGCGCTGGTCACTGCTACCAATGCTGTCATGGACAGATGCAGCTGTGACAGGTAGATTGGTGAGGATGAGGTCATGTAGGTTTTTTCCCTTGTGTTGGTTCTCTCACCACCTGCCACAGGCCAGTCTGGCAGCTATGTCCTTCAGGACTCGGCCAGCTCGGTCAGTAGTGGTGCTACCGAGCCACTGTTCGTGATGAACATTGAAGTCCTCCACCCAGAGTACATTGTTGCTTAACTAGTCTGTGGGGCAGCTCTCCCAATTTTGCCACAAGTCCCCAGATGTTAGTGAGCAGGTTTGACTGGGCTGGGTGTACCTTTGTCGTTTCCGAAGCCAGTGCTGAGCTCGATGCCGAGTGGCCCGTCCGCTTTTCTTCTTCTTATTGTTTTCTGTAGCGGTTTGCTACAGCTGAGTGACTTGCTAGGCCATTTCAAAGGGCGGTTAATAGTCAACCACATTGCTGTGTGTCTGGAGTCACATATAGGCCAGACCGGGTAAGGACGGCAGGTTTCCTTCCCTAAAGGACATTCGTGAACCAGATGGGTTTTTACGGCAATCCCGATAGTTTCATGGTCACTATTACTGATATTAGCTTTTTATTCCAGATTTATTTAATTAACTGAATTTAAATTCCCCAGTTATGGGATTTGAACTCACGTCTCCGGATCATTAGTCCAGGCCTGTAGATTACTCGTCCAGTAACATAGCCACTATGCTACCATATCTTCAATCTACTTATCTCTTCTTGTTAATTCAATCTAATTATCTCTTCTTATGAATTTACAGCCTAGAATTTCCTCAATGTGATTTGCACCATTATTGCCCCTTGAAGAAAATGATTGCACCTTCTGGTGGCCTGCAGATGGGCCTACACAGAAGTTTCCTGGGTCTGCTCTTTTGCATTCCCACAGGTGCAGCAGTTGGTGTAAAACCCATGTTAAACAGGTGTAAGCCGTTAAACTACCTGGAAACTTCTAAGTAGCCTTTTAAATACTGAATTCAGCTTGTGCTCTTTAGCAGGGCTCTGGTGGACAAGCAGGTAAGACAGTAACAGTGCTTGGCTCACTCCTTCATTTCTCTCTCAAATTGCTTAATTGCATGTTCCCCAATATTTTCATTATACTTCGACAGAATTATGTTCCCTCAAGTGTCATCTGTGCCAAAGAGCAGCAGGACATCCCTCCATCCAGAAGAAAAACACAGAACTTCAGTGATGCAGACTTCCAAGATTTACTTCCTCTTGTTGGAGATGGTCATTGCCTGGCACTTGTGTGGTGCGAATGTTACTTGCCACTTATCAGCCCAAGCCTGAATGTTGTCCAGGTCTTGCTGCATGTGGGCACAGTCTGCTTCATTATATGAGGTGTTGCGAATGAACTGCACACTGCAATCATCAGCGAACATCCCCCCTTCTGACCTTATGATGGAGGGAAGGTCATTGATGAAGCAGCTGAAGCTGGTTGGGCCGAGGACACTGTCCTGAGGAACTCCTGCAGCGATGTCCTGGGGCTGATATGATTGGCCTCCAACAACCACAACCATCTTCCTTTGTGCTAGGTATGACTCTAGCCAGTGAAGAGTTTTCCCCCTGATTCCCATTGATTTCGCTTTTAGTAGGGCTCCTTGATGCCACACTCAGCCAAATGCTGCCTTGATGTTAAGAGCAATCACTCTCACTTCACCTCTAGAATTTAGCTCTTTTTCATGATACTTGGGCACACACTCCTCAACTGCTAGTCTTACTCTCACTTATCTGTTTATAGGAGAAATTGGTGCACAATGCCCATCAAAGGCAGACTTCTGCAGGAGTCATCTACACCTTCAAACTCCTCACTCCTTCGAGGACAAGGCCATGCAGGTTGTCGGGACACATTTGGTTATTTTTATGGCAGGTGGCGAAGTTGGCAGCAACCTTCTACCCGTTTCTCTGTTTCCTTACTCTTGAGGGGATAATGCACACCCATTCTTACCTTCTATTATTCTTTCCTGCAGACCCACCACAGCAACAAGAGATACAGCTGGAGGAAAATGATAATAATGAGGAGGAGGAGAAGACGGAGGAGTTGGGGAACATTTTTTTCCCTCATCGCATACAGAGTTGATGGGGATGAGGAGGATGAGGAGCAGCTCACCCACCATTTTAAGCTGCTTCATCCTGTCTCATCCATCTCTGCTCCAACCCCATCCAACATAGCAACTGCAGTACTGGCTTCCTCTCTCCCAGGCACCAGAACATAAACTTTCACCAGGGGGATTAGATAGCTGTAGTAAGGAGTTGGCACCAAGTGATTTGCCAAGCATGAGAGACCTGGAGGAGTAGGAAGTGAAGGAGGATGTGACCCCCTTCCATCAGAGGCTGAGGAGAAGGCTGCCCTGAAGTCCATCTCCTATGATGTGCAGCAACTGACAGATATGACTGTCGAATCTAGAGCTCTCCTTTCCAACAACATCTCAAAAGTTTTGTCTTCCTTAGCTGGGAAACTGCTGCCGAGTTCACTGCAGCAAGTGCAGCAAATTTCCAGCTAAGAAACAGCCAGGGACCAGTCAATGCCTCGACTTTAATTGAAGCACAGATTACAACATTGAAGGCAATAGGGCACAGATTGGCATGCAGGATAAATTCTGGCTTCCAGACCATAATGACTGCTGTTTTTCAGGGCTTTCTGATAGCTGCTATGAGCAGAGCCATCCCACTGATCAGTATGGCCAGAGATTCAGCGCACAGTGAAATGGTTACAGTTGGAATCCATCTGCCTCATACTGTCATCTCTCAGAACAGCAGCTCGTGTCAGGCCTCCAGCCAATAGAATATCGGAGGTGAGACCAGGCTGCCCAGGAGCACCATCCAGAGATGCAGCCAGCAGTGGCTCCCAGCCATGAGATGATGGCCACCTCAATCCCAAACCTTTGGTACAGCATGAAGAGGCAGCCCTTTCCCGCAGTGCTGGCACTTAGAAAAAGGCACTAGAATAGGTGATAGAAAGGCACATCAAGGCACTGGGGAAGATGGTGTTACGGAAGAGTAGGGTGACTGTTTGCACTTTGCAATTATTGTAATAAAGTTGAATGTGCACTTATATTGTACTTTGTTATTCATCAAGATTGCAGTCATACAGGAAGGAAGCACTCATTTGGTGCTGCTCCCTGCAGTTCAGGAGGCTCTGGAGCCAGTGCCTGTCTTTAGGCATGTCAAACTGCAGCCCTTCCGAGATGGCAAATTTGTGATAAAGCACAGCAGGTGATCATAATTCATAGAATCATACAATCTTACAGCACAGAAGGAGGCCATTCGACCTGTCGTGCCTGTGCTGGCTCTTTGAAAGAGCTGTCCAATTTAGTTCCAAACCTCAGCTTTTTCCCCATAACCCTGCAAATTAGTTCTCTTCATGTACGTGACCAATTGCTTTTGAAAGTTCCTCTGGAATCTGATTCCACCACACTTTCAGGTAGTGTGTTCGAATTAACAGCCCTCTGTGTGAAGAAATTTCTCCTCATTTCCCCTCTAGTTCTTTTGCGAATTATTTTAAATCTATGACCTCTGGTTACTGACGAACGTGCCAGTGAAAACAGTTTCTCACTGCTTGCTCTATAAAAACCCCACATCATTTTGAACACCTCTATTAGATCTCCTCTTAACCTTCTCTGCTCTAAGGAGAACAATTACAGCTTTTCCAATCTCTTCATATAACTATAGTCCTTCATCCCTGGTATCAGTCTGGTAAACCTCCTCTGTACCCTCTCCAAGGACTTGACATCCTTCCTAAAGTGTGATGTCCAGTATTGGACATAATACTCCAGCTGAGGTCTAGCCAGAGATTTATAAATCATGACTTTGTTGTTTTTGTATTTAATGTCTTTATTTACAAAGCCAAGGATCCCATGCGCATTCTTAACCGCCTTATCAACTTGCTCTGCCAGCTTCAAAGATTTGTGAATCTGCACCCCCAGGTCCCTCTGCTCTTGTACCCCCTCAAGATAGTACCATTTAGATTATATTGCCTGTCTATGTTGCTTTCCCCAGAGTGCTTCACTTCACACTTATCTGCATTAAATTGCATCTGCCATGTGTCTACCCATTTCATCAGTCTGTCTCTGTCCTCCTGAAGTCTGCTACTATCCTGCTCACTATTTACTACATTGCCAAGTTTTGTATCATCCGCAAACTTCGAAATTGTACTCCCTCTACCGAAGTCCAGGTCATTTATATATAACAAGAAAAGCAATGGTCCTAATACTGATCCCTGGGGGACCCCACTGCATACTTCCTTCCAGTCAGAAAAACATCTGTTCCCCTCTACTCTCTACCTCCTATCCTTAGCCAATTACCTAGCCAAGTTACCACCATCCCTTTAATACCTTGGGCTTCTATTTTCCGAATAAGTTTGCTATGCTGTACTTTATCAAATACCTTTTGAAAGTCAATATATACATCTACTGCGTTACCTTCATCAACCCTCTCTGCTACATCATCAAAGAACTCATTCAGGTTGGCCACACATGATTTACCTTTAAAAAATCTATGCTGGCTGTATCTTATTAACCCATGCTTCTCCAAGTGAGAATTAATTTTGTCCTTGACGATCTCTAGTGGTTTTCCCACCACTGACGTTAGACTGATTGGCATGTATTTACCAAGTTTATCCCTCTCCCCTTTTTTGAACAGGGGTGTAACATTTGCAGTCCTCTGGCACCACTCCCATATCCAAGGAGGATTGAAAGATTGTGGTCAGAGCCTCTGCTATCTCCATCCTAGCTACCCTCAGATACCTAGGCTGCATCCCATCTGGACCAGGTGACTTGTTAGCTTTAATTAATACCAACCTATTTAGCACCTCCTTTCTATCTATTTTAATCCTATCCAATATCTCTACTCTCCCCTCCTCTACTGCAACATTAACTTCATCCTCCTCTTTTGTGAAGACTGATGCAAAGTACTCATTCAGTATCTCAGTCATGCCCTCTGGCTCTACAAGAAGATTTCCTTTGTCTCTAATTGGCCGCATCATTCTTTTAACCATCCTTTTAATTTTTATGTGTTTGTAAAAGATTTTGGGTTCCCTTTTATGTTACCCACTAATCTTTTCTGATACACTCTCTTTGCCCTTCTTATATCCTTTTTCAATTCCCCCTGCACTCTTTGCATTCTGCCTGGTTTTCAATTGTATTCTGTACCTGATATTTTTCATAAACCTCCTTTTTTCTGTTTTACTTTAACCTCCATTTCCTTTGTCATCCAGGGAGCTCTAGCTTTGAATGTCCACTCTTTCCTGCTTATGGGAATATGCTTGGTTTTTACCTGAACTATCTCCATCTTGAAGGCCTGCCATTGCTCATTTACTGTTTTCTTGGGCAATCTTTGTTTCCAGTCCACCTGTGCTAGATCCCTTCTCAAATCACTGAAATTGTCTCTCTTCCAGTTGGGTATATTCACCTTTGATTTTCCTTTGTCCCTTTGCATAACTACTTTCAACCTAATTACATTATGATCACTATTACCCAGATGTTCTCCCACTGAAACACACTCCACTTGCCCTACTCCATTCCCCAGAACTAGATCCAGCACTGCTTCATTCCTCATTGGGCTAGAAACATACTGATTAAGAAAGTTCTCCTGTACACATTTTAAGAATTCTTCACTCTCCTTGTTCTTTACTCTCTCCCCCCCCCCCACCCCCCCAGTCTGTATTAGGGAAATCAAAGTCCCCCACTATTACAGCTCTATTATTTTTACATTTATTATAAAATTTGCCAACAGATTTGCTCCTCTACCTCCTTCTCACTATTTGGGGGTCTATAGTAAACACCCAGCTATGTAACAGCTCCTTTTCTATTCCTTAACTCTAACCAAATAGATTCAGTCTTTGAACCCTCTAGTATATCGTCCCTCTGTAGAACTGTAATATTACCCTTAATAAATACTGCCACCAGGATTGTTTAGTTCCCATTCCTACCCATGTTTAAGCTATGTCTCCATTATAGACACTGGCCGTGAAATTTGGAGGTCTAGTGCCGGCCATTAAGGTCAGTTTTGCTGAAAAAATGATGGTCACCTTCCACCCGCTTCCGGCGTGGAACGCAGTGGCCGCTATATTGGGGAGGTCGGTAGCGCTGCCGTTGCCTGCGCTCGCCCAGATATTTAGATGAGGCAGATCGTGACGTCAATGAGTGTGCAATGCTGATTTGATGAACAATCTGCCATTTTCGCCATTGCCGCTCCATTTAACGCCCTCTCCTAATCACAAACAACTGACCATGCATTCATCAGCAGGAAGGACGCCCCAGCAGTGCTATTTAAAGGGATCATCAACAACGTGCAGCTGACTTGCCTTTTCAGTTCTACTACCTCTGTCTAAGTTTGTGCAAGTGTTTGGAGCTTTCTAAAATTAGTTAAAGTTGCTGAGGTGACAGGGAGTGTTGCTGCAAGTGGAGAATGCCTTGCTTCTCAGTTAAAGGGTTCTATTCACACCAATTGCTCCCCTCTATGGGCTCTACTTGCAGTTCCCCTCGTGCTCGAATATGACAGGGAGAGGGAGCGGAGGCAGCGAAGAAGAGGAAAAGGTGCTCTCAGAGGGAGGAGGAGGAGGGGCAGGAGGGCTCTCAGCAGGAGCCCTTACCCACATAGGGTCTTAACATAGAAGCATAGAAGATAGGAGCAGGAGTAGGCCATTCGGCCCCTCGAGCCTGCTCTGCCATTTAATGAGATCATGGCTGATCATCCAAATTCAGTACCCTGTCCCTGCTTTCTCCCCATATCCCTTGATCCCTTTAGCCTTAAGAAATATATCTATCTCCTTCTTGAATATATTTAATGAATTGGCCTCAACTGCCTTCTGTGGTAGAGAATTTCACAGGTTCACCACTCTCTGGGTGAAGAAATTCCTCCTCATCTCAGTCCTAAATGGCTTACCCCTTATCCTTAGACTGTGACCTCTGGTTCTGGACTCCCCCGCCATCAGGAACATCCTTCCTGCATCTAGTCTGTCTAGTCCTGTTAGAATTTTATAAGTTTCAATGAGATCCCCTCTCATTCTTCTAAACTCTAGCAAATATAAGCCTAATCGACCCAATCTCTCTTCATACGTCATAGAGCACTTTTCCTACCTGCATTTAAGCGAGGAGCAGTGCATTAAGAGGCTCTGTTTCAGCAAGGAGGTGGTCACAGAACACTGCCACCTCCTGCAACCAGACCTGCAGCCTGAGAGCAGGGCAACCATGGCTCTCCCTGTGCCCTCAAGGTTGCCGTGGCCCTCAATTTTTTCACCACTGGATCCTTCCAGTCTGGAGCAGGAGACAAAGCGAACATCTCCCAGTTCGCCGCCCATTGCTGCATCCGGGAGGTCACAGAGGCTCTGTACTCCAGGAGAAGGGACTTCATTGTCTTTTCTCTGAACAGAGAGAAGCAGGAGGAGCGCGCATGTGGCTTTGCCAGGATAGCAGACTTCCCCATGGTGCAGGGCACCATTGACTGCAGGTGCCACATACCAATCCTGAGAGGTTCTGTAACCGCAAAGGCTACTACTCACTTAGTGTGCAGTTTTTGTGCGACCACGCCCAACGCATCATGCTGATGAATGCCAGGTATCTTGGTAGCAGTCATGATGCCGTCATCCTGCACCAGTCTGGTGTGCCAGCAATCTTCCAACCACCACGACAAACCCAAGGGTGGCTGCTCGGAGACAAGGGTTATCTGCTCTACACCTGTCCGATGACTCCCCTCCACGACCCCACCACTTGTGGTAGCACACACATATATTGACAGCCATGCTGCCACAAGGAACGTCATCGAGCAGACCATCGGGGTGCTCAAGCAATGGTTCCGCTGCCTTGACCGATTGGGAGGAGATGTCCAGTACACATCGGAGTGGGTGTCCCATTTTGTGGTGGTCTGCTGCATGCTCCACAACTTGGCCATCATAAACTCGCAGCCCTTGCCACCACGGGTTCCGGGACCACCCCAGGAGGAGGAGGAGCAGGAGGAAGAGAAAGTGGTAGCAGAGGAGGAAGAGGAGGAGGAGGAAGAGGAATGGGGGAGGAAGGGAGGACGCAGGCAGCAGATCCCCATTCTGAATGGGCTGTCTGTGAGCGCCTCATCAAACTTGAGTTCCACTGAATGAAACTCCAGATCCCCGTTACTCACCACTTTCCAATCTTACCATCCCTCTGTCACGGAACATCACAGCGTCCTCCTGGGCACAAAGCTGAAATGAGAGCTACCACAAAACACACATTCCAAACATAATTTAGAAATTTAGCAAATGCAAATCAAAAGAACAAAGTCAACTAATCACCCTTGTGCATTCTCTTTGTGCAGTGGTGGGTAAAATATGCTCATTCTATCCGGCCCGCTGGATGCAACAGAAATAGAACGCGAGCCGGAGCTCAAGCTGCACATTAATCTATCCACTTACACTTCTCATGGGTCAGAGATGGACCCAAATTGCAGCCAGGGAATGCACAGTAATACTTAATTCAATTTATCAATTCACAAAAGCGATTCTCCCTGGCCTAAAGGATCCATTCTGTGATTCTGGGCCCCAATGGCGGACATCCGTACCCAGAATGCACTGCGTACTGAAATATGTCCGATCCATTTTAGAGTCGCGTCATGGCTGCTCATTTTGATGAATCTTTTACCTCAGCATTCTAAGCCATCTGTTGGACCACAGATTGCTGGCTGCCGTGGCACCCTGTAAGCCCCTTTCCACACTCGTAAATCCAGGCATGATGGTAGCAGTCTGAGCTTGCGTGGCAGCAAGCTGAGCCTGCAGGAGAGCAGTCTGTGCTTCCACTGCAGCACTGGGATGTTGGGTCACTTCTGCCTGTGCTGCAATGGAAGCTGCGAGATGGCCCATCGCACCCAGCATCATGGTTGGGTCCACAAGTTCTCCAATGGAGTTGCCCATCATTTCCATCCTGGAAATCCTGGGCTCCAAGATCCGTGCAAAACCCCGTGCAGCATTGAAGCCGGACTCCTCCATGCTCCTTGACACTGACAAGAGGCTCTCTGGCAAGCTTGCCATTGCACCTAGCATTTCTGTGTGCATGCCCATCAACCTTCTTCTAAAGGCCACCCCATCGAGATCATCATCTGAGTTCTGTGCAGCAGAACTCTTGTGTGAACTCTCCCTCCGGGGAGCTGGCACCTGAGCTACCCTTTCCCCCTGCCATGGCTGTAGCCCACTCATGCTCAGTGACTCACCACGTGCAGATCCCGCCTCTATACTACCTTCTAAAGTATGTGAAGTGCCATTTTCTGAGGTGGTGTCTGCTAGGGTCAGATGCAGTGTCTTCTTCTTCTCCTCCATCACTCTCCTCCTGCAGAAATTCAGGGAAAGGCTGGGCTGCTGCAGTTCTCACTGAATATCCTCACAGATCTCACTAAAACATTTCCTCAGAATGCTCTAAAATTTTCTGCAGATTTTCATTTACTTAACTGCTTGATCTACTTTTGTTGAGGGAGTGACTTTCCTTCTATTCCCTACTCCAATTTAATTTGCAAATCTATTAGATTAAACTTTATTTTTAATTTTAATGCTCTCTTTTACTTACGTTCATCAGAGTAGTTACTGCAGGTATGTTTCTATCAGTGGTGGAAGGAATCGCATAGCTCTGGTAGCAGAACCACTTTTGTAAAATTAAATAAAGCTTGGAATGTTAAAAATTTGGTATTGCTATATCAATACAGCTATAAACGGCAGCAGTTTCATTTCAATTGAATTTACAATTTAAGTTGCAAACAGAAACACAATTAAAATTTATTTTTCAGAATGCGCAGAAAATGTAGTTCAAATAGGCTCACATATTTGAAGCAGTTGTCATTTCATTTTTGTTTTACATCATTGGGAGATACATGTCTTTCAGTATTTAAGACATTGGGGGGAAAAATTCGGTATCGCCCATTTTGGGGCGCTAATATTGGCCGGGCACAAAGTTTAGCGCCCAGCGCTAATTATTGCCTCCGACTGCAAAATTCGTGTCCATCGTCCCTGGAGGTGATTTGAGCGCTAAATCAGGTGCTACACACCTCTCTTAAGGTGCAAATGTCAGGGAGCGAGGCGCTACCTCAGAACGCTATCGAAGCTCAGGCGATGTCAGTTACCATGGAAGCCAGACACACTGGCGCCGTCCAGTTCTTAAAGGGGAGGGGCCATCTTGCTGGCCAGCCACACCCTGCTCATTGCAGCCTTGAATCTCGGCCTGGAGAGACCTCAAAAGCAATTGTGTTGGAAGCACTAATGGATAGGCCCAGGGAAAGAGCTCGGCGCTTAGGAACCTCAAAAGTGGTGCTGAGGGCCAAAACTCCTTAGGACAGCGTTAGAACCAAAAATTTTGCCGACAAGAAAAGGCAGGCAGCGCCCGCCTTTAAATACGCTCCCCCAGCCCCTTCCCGACTTGAAAAGGTTCCCCTCTACCTGTTGTTCCTAGCAGCAGGCGCTAAGGCAGGGGGCGCGACTCAATATCTGGTCCGGGGCGCTACCGGGGCGTTGCACGCTTGACTGACATCACAATCTGCGGGCGCAGGAGATCGTGGCGGTTGTGTTTAATGCCGCCGCAAAACGACTGGTCAATTTCGCGAAAGGCGCTAAAATTGTTGCATTCGGGCGCTAAGTTCCTAGCACCCCATTAGCGCACCCCGGAGGCGCTAACGGGAGGCGCTAACCAACTACATTTTTTGTTGCTCATTCCAAGATATATTTGTAACTGTCCTTGAATAACATAAACTAAACCTATTAAGCACCTCAAGGCCTATGATGGCCATAATGGCTAAATCAAATGCACGATCTTCTCATCAGTCTAAGGTTTCAGTGCTCCAATTCCAATGGCAAGGATTTTGCGGTAAAAATAAAGGTGAGGCTGTCAGCATCTTCCGGAAACCGCGCATACACAGTGAAACGCGGAAATCAAGAAGTTGCTGTTTTTTTAAATTTGTTTTGTGGGATGTGGGCGTCGCTGGCAAGGCCAGCATTTATTGCCCATCCCTAGTTGCCCTTGAGAAGGTGGTGGTGAGCCACCTTCTTGAACCGCTGCAGTCCGTGTGGTGAAGGTACTCCCACAGTGCTGTTAGTTAGAGAGTTCCAGGATTTTGACCCAGCGACGATGAAGGATCGGCAATATATTTCTAAGTCAGGATGGTGTGTGACTTGGAGGTGATGGTGTTCCCATGCGCCTGCTGCCCTTGTCCTTCTAAGTGGAAGAGGTTGCGGGTTTGGGAGGTGCTGCCGAAGAAGCCTTGGCGAGTTGCTGCAGTGCATCTTGTAGATGATACACACTGCTGCCACGGTACACCGGTGGTGGAGGGAGTGAATGTTTGAAGGTGGTGGATGTGGTGCCAATCAAGCGGGCTGCTTTGTCCTGGATGGAGTGGAGCATTTTGAGTGTTGTTGGAGCTGCACTCATCCAGGCAAGTGGAGAGTATTCCATCACACTCCTGACTTGTGCCTTGTAGATGGTGGAAAGGCTTTGGGGAGTCACGAGGTGGGACACTCGCCGCAGAATACCCAATCTCTGACCTGCTCTTGTTGCTACAGTATTTATGTGGCTGGTCCAGTTAAGTTTCTGGTCAATGGAGACCCCCAGGATGTTGATGGTGGGGATTCGGCGATGGTAATGCCATTGAATGTCAAGGGGTGGTGGTTAGACTCTCATTTGTTGGAGATAGTCATTGCCTGGCACTTCTGTGGCGCGACTGTTACCTGCCACTTATCAGCCCAAGTCTCGACATCATCCAGGTCTTGTTGCATGCGGGCATGGACTGCTTCATTATCTGAGGAGTTGTGAATGGCACTGAACACTGTGCAGTCATCAGCGAACATCCCCATTGCTGACCTTATGTTGGAGGTAAGGTCATTGATGAAGCAGCTGAAGATGGTTGGGCCTAGGACACTGTCCTGAGGAACTCCTGCAGCGGTGATGATTGAACTTCAACCACCACAACCTTCTTCCTTTGTGCTAGGTATGACTCCAGCCAGTGGAGCATTTTCCCCCCGATTCCCATTGACTTCAGTTTTATTAGGGCTCCTTGACGCCACACTCAGTCAAATGCAGCCTTGATGTCAAGGACAGTCACTCTCACCTCACCTCTGGAATTCAGCTGCTTTGTCCATGATTGGACCAAGACTGTAATGAGGTTGGGAGCCGAGTGGTCTTGGCGGAACCCAAACTTGGCATCAGTGAGCAGGTGCCGCTTGATAGCACTGTCGATGACACCTTCCATCACTTTGCTGATGATTGAGAGTAGACTGATGGGGCAGTAATTGGCCGGATTGGATTTGTCCTGCTTTTTGTGGACAGGACATACCTGGGCAGTTTTCCACATTGTCGGATAGATGCTAGTGTTGTAGCTTGGCTAGAGGCGCGGCTAGTTCTGGAGCACAATAGCCAGGGTGCTGTCGGGGCCCATCGCCTTTGCTGTATCCAGTGCGCACAGCCGTTTCTTGATATCACATGGAGTGAATCGAATTGGCTGAAGACTGGCTTCTGTGATGGTGGGGACCTCAGGAGTAGGCCGATATTGATCATCCACTCGGCACTTCTGGCTGAAGATGGTTGCAAACGCTTCAGCTTTGTACTCACGTGCTGGGCTCCACCATCATTGAAGATGGGAATATTGATGGAGCCGCCTCCTCCTCCCGTTACTTGTTTAATGGTCCACCACCATTCACGACTGCAGACTTTGATCTGATCCGTTGATTGTGGGATCGCTTAGCTATGTCTATAGCATGCTGCTTTTGAGCATGTAGTCCTGTGTTGCAGCTTCCCCAGGTTGGCACCTCATTTTTAGGTACACCTGGTGCTGCTCCTCACATGCTCTTCTGCACTCCTTATTGAACCAGGGTTGGTCCCCTGGCTTGATGGTAATCGTAGAGTGAGGGATATATGCCAGGCCATGAGGTTTACAGGATTTTGGTGGAATACAATACTGCTGCTGCCCCACAGCGCCTCATGGATGCCCAGGTTTGAACTGCTAGATCTGTTCTGAATCTATCCCATTTAGCACGGTGGTAGTGCCACACAACACGATGGAGGGTGTCCAGGACTTTGTCTCCATAATGACCGTGAGGTGGTCACTGCTACCAATACTGTCAGATGCAGATCTGACTGGTGAGGATCGAGGTCGAGTAGGTTTTTCCCCTGTGTTGGTTCTCTCACCACCTGTCGCAGGGACTGGCAGCTATGTCCTTCAGAACTCAGCCAGTAGTGGTGCTACCAGAGCCACTCTTGGTGATGGACATTGAAGTCCCCCACCCAGAGTACATTCTGTGCCCTTAGTTACCCTCAGTGCTTCTTCCAAGTGGTGTTCAACATGGAAGAGTACTGATTCATCAGCTGAGGGAGGGCAATAGGTGGTAATCAGCAGGAGGTTTCCTTGACCTGAGACTTCATGTGGTCCAGAGTCTATGTTGAGGACTCCCAGGGCCACTACTGTATCCCATTCTGCCACCACCCCTGCCTCGGACAGGACATACCCAGGGATGGGGATGGTGATGGAGGAATTTGGGACACTGGCTGAAAGGCATGATTCTGTCACTTGCCTAGTTCTGCCCAATTTTGGCACTAGTCCCCAGATGTTGATGAGGAGGACTTTGCTGGGTTGACTGGGCTGGGTGTGCCATTGCCGTGTTGGTAGCCGATACCAGGTGGTCCGTCCAGTTTCATTTCAGAGCGCAGTTAAGAGTCAACCACATTGCTGTGGGCCTGGAGTCACATATAGGCCAGGACAGCAGATTTCATTCCCTGCAGGACATTAGTGAACCAGATGGATTTTTATGACAATCCAATAGTTTCATGGTTACCATTACTAATACTAGCTTTTATATTCCAGATTTATTTAATTAACTGAATTTAAATTCCCCAGTGGGATTTGAACTCACATCTCTGCAGATCATTAGTCCAAGACCTCTAGGATTACTAACCCAGTAACATTACCACTACACTACCATTGCCCTGCTCCTCCAGAAGCTGCACTACACTGGCATCTCGCCGAGAGACTCAACATTGAAACACATGCAACACCGTGAAGTTGTTGTACTTACCTGATATATCCACACTAAACATGTCAGAAAAAGTTAGGGCTTGTCCATTCCATTGTAAGTAAATTTTTAATGGCATGATAAGTCTTAACTACTGCCAAACAACCTCTCTGGCACTTTTACAAGTGTAGAGTCTCATACCTTCTGATTTTAATTATTGTTGGAGATTTAAAAAATTAATTTTTTTAAAAACTTTTTCTTTCTGCCACTTTTATCTCTCTTTCTCTTAATCCCTCTTTCTTACCCTCTATCTTGCTTTCTGTGCATGAATTGGCATTGAATTAAATATTCTAACTTACGCTTCCTGGTTCAGACTCTGTGCACCTCATTAATAATGCTTCAATATGATTGCTTAAGGAGATACACAGTTGCTTGCCCTGTTCACACAGGTCCCAGATCCCCTGTAGAGGGCGCTGCACTGAAATAGATTTTAATCACAATGGCCTAGAAATTCTGTTCCCTACGGGTGTGTACGCGCTGTGTACTCACCCGTAGGGCCAACGGAAGTGCTGGTTTTACGCATGCGCTGCGCATGCGCTGGAAACCGGCACTTCCGTTCTCTGCAGAAAGGGCTTCCCAGGTCAAACGCCTGCGCCAGATAGGCAGCGCGTACGTTAGAAACTTCCGTTTTTTTCACACTGGCTTGAGTCCAGGTAAGTCGGGAACAGCTGCGTCTAGAAAAGCAGGCGCAAGGCCTACTTTTAGCAGGCTAATAGTTTAAGAAAGTAAAAAAAAATTTTTTTCCACTGATTTATCATTTTAAAATACTTTAAAGAAAGGTAAGTTTATTTTTAGCCCTGTTAAAAACTTTAATTATTTTTTTCAAAAATTTAAATTTTTGTTTAAAATAGTTAATTTGTGTAATTTATAGTCATTTTAAAAATGTGATGTTTAAAAAAAAATTATTTGAAGTTTTACTTATGTTTTGGGGCTGATCTCTATCCATAGATTTGGCAGGTCTTCCTGTCAAATCTATGAATGGAGATTCCCTGCTCTGATTGGCTCCCCATGGCCCACGTGATCCCAGGGACGCTGCGAACTACATGCGCCCCTGGGATACGCGTGCCATGCACACCGGCAGTTTGGAGAGGCCCAGCAACGGAATTCTGCGCCTCCCAGGAGCCCTCCGGTCCAGGCGCAGATTTTTCCGAATCGCAGCCCTCCGCCTGCGGGGAGGGCTGCGAACGGAATTTCTGGGCCATTAAGTTCCAGTGCAAAAGCTCATAGAAAGTCTGTGGGCAAGTTCAATGAAAGGCTGGCGCCATTTATTTGCCACCACAAAGTCCAGGCTGATACGTTTATCTGTAGAACTACAATGCATTGTATTCAATGCCCAAGCCTTTTTTTTTTAATCAGCTTTCAAGCCTTATACTTTTGATTAAATCCACAAAGGAATCAAAAATTTTCAATCAGTAGAATTTGTGAAAGAAAAGACTCAAAGCCTGAAGAGATGATGTGTCGAGAGAAAATTAAATATTTTATTGTATTGAGAGAATTGTTGTTTGTTTAGAAATGTTTCCAAAATAAATATAGTTGAAATTTTGTGAGACTGGTTATTTTTTAATGTTGTGGAACTGAAGTTTCCAGACCATTCCTCACCGGTGTGCGTTCTGCATCTTATATCTGTAGTAAAGGAAGGAGAAATATATATAAAAATTACAGCTATTGCAAACTAAAGTAGATAGTGTCGCCAGAGATTTATCTCACAGTAGGTGAAAGTCGGAGAGCTTCAGCATAAGTGCTTCATCACCAATATTACTCTTTGGTTATTGATAACATTACAAGAAAAAGATGTCTTTACAATTTTGGATGTAACTTCATGTTGAAAGGAACTTACTGAGAAAAAATCACTGTTATTCTCTCTTAAGTGAAATTAGGTCTAGAATAATACCATAGGCAGACTTGCTGTTACTCTGGGTTACGTTGTCCTCCTGACATTATTCAGTAAATTATCTTCCTGAATCCCACCCACCATTGGTTATTGCCAAGGTTCTCAAATGGAGGCAACACTCAAGGTGACCATTGTCCAGAGTAAATTGAATACAGACATAAATCATTTTTTCTTTATAAAAGGGATGAATAATCTCTGCAATCATTTCATTCTTTAACTGCAGAAGGTAGAGTTTAGACCATTTACAAAACATTGATTTGAAAATGTCTTTATTGGATTTTTTTTAGTAAATACTAGTGGTGATTATTAATTATCAGATAACTTTATGGAGCCTTACAGAGTAAGCAAAGAATGGCTAGAGTCAGTTATTATTCATGTTAGAAGGGGAAATGAGTCACAGAATAACACTGAAATAGCCGTAAGGCTTTCAAAGAAGGAATAAGAAAAAGCTGATAGATCAACAGACTGTGAAAATGTATAAGACTAATCCTTTTTCAGACAATCATAAGTTAATGTTTATGGCTATGAGATGGCCTGGTAATGAATATATGGATACATCCTGCTAAGTTGCTAAAGAACC
Source organism: Squalus acanthias (assembly GCA_030390025.1). Taxonomy (NCBI): domain Eukaryota; kingdom Metazoa; phylum Chordata; class Chondrichthyes; order Squaliformes; family Squalidae; genus Squalus; species Squalus acanthias. Next base: position 118,979,185 of record CM059426.1, on the reverse strand, counting down.
AGTTAAAAAGGTCAGGTGTACTGAAAAGCAGATGTGATTACAAACATTTATAGCTATACTGAAAACAAAGCAACACCATTTGGTAAATGTTGCAGAATACTAATGTCTGCTACAATAGGGAAAGTTAGAAAAACAATGTGGTTTGCCAGATTGATGCACAGTTTATAGACACATTCCTATCTTTTGTATAAAAGTCTATTGATTAAATACAACCTGCAGAGGGCACTATTGTGTGTCACACAATATGATAAAATGACAACAACAGCAACAACAATATAGCACTTTTAATGTAGAAAGATATCCCAATGTGCTTCACAAAGGTGTAAGGAAAAAATGGGTGCCAAACCAAAGAAGAAGCTATTAGGAGGGGTGACCGATAGCTTGAGCAAACAGTTCAGTTTTAAGCAGGGCCTTAAAGGGGGAGAGGGAGGTGGAGTGACAGAGGGATTTAGGGAGGGAATTCCAGAGTGTAAGACCTAGGTGGCTGCTAATGATGGTGCAAAAGGAGGATGAAATGCACAAAAGACGAGAATCCGAAGAATGAGAGTCCAGGGGAAGCTTGTAATGCTGGAGATGGTTACAGAGATAGGTAGGAGCAAAGCCATGAACTGATTTAAACACAAGGATGAGTATTTGAAATTTGAGGCATTGGGAGACTGGGAAACAATGTAGCTCAGTGAAGAGAGGAGTGGTGGGTGAGTGGGACTTGGTGTGGGATAGGATATGGGCAGTAGAGTTTTCAATAAGCTGATGTTTATGGAGGGTGGAGGATGATTGGCCAGCCAGGAGAGTATTGGAATAGCCGGGTCTGGAGGTGACAAAGTCATGGATGAGAGTTTCAGTGGCAGATGGACTGAGGTAGGGGCGGAGGCTAGTGATGTTATGGAGGTGGAAGTAGGTGGACTTGTAATGGAGAAGATAGGGCTCAGAAGCTCAGCTTGAAAATGTACAAGATAAAATCTACTAAAACTGATATTTTGATTAATATCACATATTTATGACTTTTCTATTTTAAAACTACATCAGCTTCAAATCTCAGTTGATGTGTATTAAAGTCAAGACCAGGAATATTCAACTTCGCAGGAAAGGAGAATCGGATGGGGTGTATAACAAGTGGCTGATCCACTACCACCCATTTGGCGCCCACACTGATGCTGAATTTTGCCCTTAATTTGACATGATGCAGGTTTATTGAGGGTAATGTTGAACTTGGCTGCCTGGGTGGTAGGCTGGGGGAGCGGATCGCCCGCCCTCTGGAGAATCTGTCCAATTGTCATTCCATTGATTTCAATGCAACAAAACCTGGATGTGTTCTACAACGGGTGGGCAAACTGCTGCACAAAGCTACCACCCAGGCAGCCAAGCTCAACATTGCCCCCATTGTGCTGCACACATGTACCATTTGGTGAAATTCACATTGTCACCTTAACCTATTTACATGAAAAATTCAAAAATGCTAGAGTCCATTATAAAGGATGTGATAACAGGACACTTAGAAAATATCAACGGGATTAGACAAAGTCAACATGGATTTATGAAAGGGAAATCGTGTTTGACAAACCTATTGGAGTTTTTTGAGGATGTAACTGGTAGAATAGATAAGGGCAAACCAGTGGATGTGGTGTATTTGGATTTTCAGAAGGCCTTTGATAAAGTCCCACTTAAGAGGTTAGTGTGCAAAATTAAAGCACATGGGATTGGGGGTAATATACTGGCATGGATTGAAAATTGGTTAACAAACAGGAAACAGAGAGTAGGAATAAATGGGTCTTTTTCGGGGTGGCAGGTGGTGACGAGTGGGATACGGCAGGGATCAGTGCTTGGGCCCCAGCTATTCACAATATATATCAATGATTTGGATGAGGGAACCAAATGTAATATTTCCAAGTTTGCTAACGACACAAAACTAGGTGGAATTGTGAGTTGTGAGAGGATGCAAAGAGGCTTCAAGGCGATTTAGACAAGTTGAGTGAGTGGGCAAATACATGGCAGATGCAGTATAATGTGGATAAATGTGAAGTTATCCACTTCAGTAGGAAAAACGGAAAGGTAGAGTTTTATTTAAATGGTGATAGATTGGGAAATGTTGATGTACAAAAGGACCTGGGTGTCCTTGTACACCAGTCACTGAAAGCAAACATGCAGGTGCAGCAAGCAGTTAGGAAGGCAAATGGTATGTTGGCCTTCATTGCAAGAGGATTTGAGTACAGGAGCAAGGATGTCTTACTACAGTTATTCAGGGCCTTGGTGAGACCACACCTGCAGTACTGTGTGCAGTTTTGGTCTCCTTACCTAAGAAAGGATATACTTGCCATAGAGGGAGTGCAGCGAAGGTTCACCAGACTGATTCCTGGGATGGCAGGACTGTCGTATGAGGAGAGATTGGGTCAACTAGGCCTGTATTCACTAGAGTTTAGAAGAATGAGAGGGGATCTCATTGGAACGTATAAAATTCTGACAGGACTAGACAGACTGGATGCAGGGAGGATGTTTCCCCTGGCTGGGGGGTCTAGAATGAGGGATCACAGTCTCAGAATAAGGGGTAGGACATTTAGGACTGAGATGAGGAGAAATTTCTTCACTCAGAGGGTGGTGAACCTGTGGAATTCTCTACCACAGAAGGCTGTGGAGGCCAAGTCATTGAATTTATTTAAGAAGGAGATAGATAGATTTCTAGATGCAAAGGCGTCAAGGGGTATGGGGAGAGAGCGTGAATATGGTATTGAGATAGAGGATCAGCCATGATAATATTGAATGGCGGAGCAGGCTCAAAGGGCCGAATGGCCTACTCCTGCTCCTATTTTTCTATGTTTCTATACTAATAATCAAAACAACATCTTGGATTAACAATGATAGTGATCATTAACTGAATGCCAGCAATCACTGGAGCACAGCATGTTGCTAGAACAAAGCAATATATTAGATAACCTAGTGGATCTCCCACGGTGTTGCTCACAGTAAGTCAGAGAATAGGTGTCTCTCGCCAAGCTTCTTGTGCTCATTTTCCGCTGTATCTTCTCCTCTGCTTCTACATCTCTCTTTTTGTTCTTTTCATCTATCCTTTTGGTGGGGCAGGAAGTTGCTGAGACTGGAGGGTTGACTTATTCCTTTCGCTTGCTATTGACTCCTCAACTGTAACCCCATGCTCTGCTTCTCAGTGCTATCCTATGGCTTGTATTCCTGTTTGAAAGACTGACTGATGGATCCTTTGCTTTGAGTACCATTTCTGTCTACTTTGTTTGATTCTGATATACCCTGCAGTGTGATTGATTACTGAATGGTTCCAACTGTGTGTGACTCCTGTGTGGTGAGTAACAAGGTGACTGCCTGCCAGGCTGAGGTACAAGGAATGCCTGTCATTCCCAGTGTGGTTTGTTCCATCTATTTCTTGATCACTCTCACTCTGCTTTTGATCTCTTTCCATCTGCTCCCAGTCTTTCCCTTTCATATAATCATTAGAATCATAGAAAAATACAGCACAGAATGAGGCCATTCGGCCCATCGTGCCTGTGCCGGCTCTTTGGTGGAGCTATCCAATTAGTCCCACTCTGCTGCTCTTTCCCCACAGCCCTGTAAATTTTTCACCTTCATGTATTTATCCAATTCCCTTTTGAAAGCTACTATTGAATCTGCTTCCACCACCCTTTTAGGCAATGCATTCTAGATCATAACAACTCACTGCGTAAAAAAATGTTTCCTCATGTTGCCTCTAGTCCTTTTGCCAATTAGCTTGTCCTCTGGTTACAACCCTTGGGCCACTGGAAACAGTTTCTCTTTATTTACTCTATCAAAACCCTTGATGAATTTGAATAATTCTATTAAATCTCCCCTTGACCTTCCCTTCTCTCAGGAGAACAGCCCCAGCTTCTCTGGTCTCTCCACATAATTTTAATAAATTGATGATAATAATGTTCCCTTGCTGTTTCCTCATTTTCTTGCTCTCTCTCCCCAATCTGTTTGCCATGATCTCTTTGTCTCTCCCTATCGCCCTCGCCTTGATCTCCTGTCCATCTGTTTTGTTACTGATGCTTTATGTCTGTCTCTCCTTTTCTCCCTGTGCCATCTCTTTCTTCTCTTTCCCTTTCACTCTGCCATCTCTGTCTCTCACCTTCTATCTCAGCTATTTCTATCTCTTTATTTCCCCATCTCTCTCTCTCTTTCTATCTGTCTTTCTCTCTGCTCTCCCAACTTCTTTCCACCCTCACCTCTCTCCTTTCCCCTGAGTCTCTGTTCCTTATGAATGGGTCGACTAGAAGGCTCAAAACAAAATAATGCCGCAGATGTTGGAATAGAGAAGGTAACAGGAACGAAAAACAAGTTTCAAATGATTGTTCCAGTTAAAGAAACCCCAGCAGGAAGCCAAGGAGTGACTCTGGGGGCAGACTGTGACAGGCAGGAAAAACTCCAGCAGGACACCAGCGAGTGACTCTGGGGGCAGACTGTGACAAGCAGGAAAATCTCCAGCAGGAGGCCAGAGTGTGAGCTGAGTGGGCAGAAGCGGGTGCCAGGCCCATGAGAGGGGTAGGCTGATTGAGAACAAAGGAGGAAACAGCAGTTGGATTGGAGTTAGGCTGGCAAATGTCAGAAAGCATCCGAGAGTGGCAAGAAACAGTTTTAGTCCTGGTAAGGCAGAAGTGGTAGCTGGGCTACGATGGCTGAGATCAGGAAAAGTGTGTTGGAGTGGTGCCTGGGGACTGAAGGCAGCAGGGAGAATAACAAAATGAAGAGGAAAAAAAAACATTAGATTTAAAATGGTAAAAGTTAAAGTTACCTGACTGAGAAAAGACCGAAACAAAATCCTGAAAATTGAATGCAAAGAGAAAACCCCCAAAATATCAGAGCAGAGGAAGTTGGAAGACACAATCGGGTAACTAATTCCTTTATAACATGTTTACATGCAGCTCATCATTATGAATATTTACATAGGCATTTCTATCGTAACTGTTCACATAAAAAAACTTTACAGCAAATTACATTTATAGACAGAAAGTGCTCGCCATGTGCAAGAATCTTCATTTTTTTCTGTTCCTATCTACACAGGTGTGTATAATGTATAAAAGGTGCATCATCACATCTCTCACAAACTTCCCAAAGCATTTCACATATAGGGAATTATTTGAAGTGGAGTAACTGGAGTTATATAGGCAAACACAACTTGCACACAACAAGATCCCACGAACAGCAATTAAATGAATGGCCTGTCAATCTGTTTCTGATGATGGTAGTTCAAGAAGGAATTTTGGGCTGCATGCCAGAGAGCTTCCTGCACACTTCTTTGAATAGTGCCATGGGATCTTTAACATCCACCTGAACTATTGGAACAGGCAGGTACAGCCTTAACAGCTCATCCAAAGGATAGCACATCTGACAACACAGCATCCCCTCACTATTGCACTGTCATGTTAGAAATTAGGGTATCCAAAATATATGGGGTTATGCGAATGAAATTGTGATGTGAATAAGACTGTGTTTACATGACTGTATTAGAACTTGAGACAAAAAGTCTCTTCAGACTGGTGTTAGAATAACTGGATAGATGCTTAGAATCTGCTTGTGTTTTGGTTCCCTGTGGATGTTATAACATTCTGCACTGTGACGGTTACATATGACCTTGTTTCCAGGCTAGCTGTCTGCTGTGTGTGTGCTAGGATGGTTGTTTTATGTATCTTTAATTTGATCAACCAAGGCCCAACGCCTATGTTTCTTCCATTACTGCTAATAACCATATTATAATGCTAAGTTAGGATTTTGACTTTGTCTAACAAAACCGCTTTAAAATGTGTAAGTTAGCCAGTGTATGAGAATAGAATAGAAGATATCTTTGGGAATTTAATGATTCATTCCATGGAACAATAGTCTGATAATGAAATAGTTTTGCATAGCTAAAGCTGCATGAACAGCATGAACATAAATAACTGCTAACAAGCAGTTACGAACATCTGATGGTCGAGAATGGCATGTCTGACTCCAAACTAGGGAGGATAGGGACAAGGGAGATAAGAGAAATTCCGATGGGTAGGCCTTCAAAACATATAAACAATAAAGCATGTATAATGATTGTGAAGACCCCTCCTGGAGGGAGGATCTCATCTCATAGAAACATAGAAAAATAGGAGCAGGAGTAGGCCATTCGGCCCTTCGAGCCTGCTCCGCCCATCAATATGATCATGGCTGATCCTCTATCTCAATACCATATTCCCACTCTCTCCCCATACCCCTTGATGCCTTTTGTGTCTAGAAATCTATCTATCTCCTTCTTAAATATATTCAGTGACTTGGCCTTCACAGCCTTCTGTGGTAGAGAATTCCACAGGTTCTCGAAGTTGAGGCAAAGAACACGACGTGTCATTGGGCACCTTGGTTTAGGAAGAGCCCTTACAGGCTAAATGGTCCTGTCCATATTTTACATCAGGCCCACCCCTAAAAGAAGGTATAAGAGAAAGACCTGAAAAGCCCTTAGCATGGACAGTGGAGGGGAGAGCCATACAAGAGTGAGGCTGGTCTAACACTCTTCCGGGAGCGGACTCAACCCATTCTTGGAGGGAGAAAGGCCGTAAGCCGGAGAACTGTTCGAGCATGCAAGCCGTCTGTCCGATCGGGACCGGTACCAGCTGCTTGTCACAGTCGTATATTTTTGCTGTTTAACTAGTGTGTTATATTCCATCTTAAACTCTGATTAAACACAATATTCCCACCATATTGGTTTGCAGTCGATCCTGATTATCTGAAACGATAGCAAAATACTGCGGATGCTGGAAATCCGAAATAACAACAGAAAACGCTGGAAAACCTCAGCAGGCCAGGCAGCATCCGTGGAGAGAGAAACAGAGTTAACGTTTCAGGTCGAAGACCTTTCGTCAGAACTGGAAAAAAGCAGGAAATGAAATAGATTTTAAAGCAAGTTTAGCAAGTTTAGCAAGTTGAAAGACCAGAGATAAGCTAATATCAACAAATTGGCTAATCTCAACATTCAACCTAGTTTTAAGTCAGGAGTAGAATTTGAATCTAGGACCTTCTGACTCAGAATTCAGAGTGCTATCTACTGAGTCAAGCTGAGGCACAATACAGTTGAGTCTCCTATAAAAGAACCAGGAGTATTTTGTTAATGAATCTGTGAAACAAACGTCTTCCTTCTTACAAGCATTTATTTTCATCTCAACAGCTCCTGGGAACAATTTTCCCCGGATACTTTAGGCACTAAAGAGCCTCTGAGGTGGCCAAGTTGGGGTCTTGAGCTGCAATGCCGATTTAGCCCGCGTTTAGCGCAAGACGCCATCCTGAAAAGAAGTTGAAACGCACGCTGGGAACAGCTGCCCAGAGGATTGTTAAGGGTCTGATTGACAATTAAATTGCCTGCTAGCGCTCATTAAAGAGGTTGCACAACATTTTGGTGGCTATCGTTTCAACTAACACCCTCTCCTAACAGCGACCAGCTGAACAGGACAAAACAAGTTGTTGCTGAGGATTTCGAGCGCTACTTAAGATGCTCAGCTTTCACTGTTCACTTGCTGCTGGAGGTTTGAAGAGACTTTTGAGACACATCGGGAGACTTTCTGGTACAGTTTGCTAAGCCTTCACCAACACTATCAATATTTATTCCGGAAATTCTCTGAGGACTTCACTTAAAGAGAGTGAGTGCTGTGCTCCTGTACCTTATTGGAGACATTATAGGAGTCACCAGGAGAAAGGGAGTGCTTTGTCATGGGCATCTTGCTAGGTGTCCCCCTTGGTCTGGACAAGGAATGGGAGGAGGATATGCGGTCAGGCAGAGCAGCACCAGCTTCTGCAGGAGAAAGGGACAGGAGGGCGAGGTGGACTCCTTCCCCCCCTATGGGTACAGGACATCCCTCCTCCTCTGGATCTCCTCCACCAGGACCTCCGGCACCACATCTGACAACCTGCACACCCTCTCCCTCGGTCCCTGAGACATCTTGAAATGTGCTGTTGTGAGTCAGCCTGCGCTCTCCACACCTTCAGTGGAAGTAGGTACATGGAGGCTACATATAAGAACATAAGAAATAGGAGCAGGAGTAGCCCATTTGGCCCTTCGAGCCTGCTCCACCATTCAATAAGATCATGGCTGATCTTCTACCTCATCTCCACTTTCCTGCACTATCCCCATATCCCTTGATTCCCTTAATATTCAAAAATCTATCGATCTTTGTCTTGAATATACTCAATGACTGAACCTCCATAGCTCTCTGGGGCAGAGAATTCCAAAGACTCACCACCCTCTGAGTGAAGAAATTTCTCTTCATCTCAGTCCTAAATAGCCGACCCCTTGTTCTGAGACTGTGACCCCTGGTTCTAGACTCCCCAGCCAGGGGAAACATCCTCCCTGCATCTACCCTGTCAAGCCCTGTAAGAATTTTCTATGTTTCAATGAGATCACCTCTCATTCTTCTAAACTGTAGAGAATATAGGCCTAGTCTACTCAATCTGTCCTCATAGGACAATCCCCCCATCCCAGGAACCAGTCTGGTGAATCTTCATTGCACTCCCTCTATGGCAAGTATATCCTTCCTTAGGTAAGGAGATCAAAGCTGTACATAATAATCCAGGTTTAGTCTCACCAGGGCCCTATTTAATTGCAGTAAGACGTCTTTACTCTTATACTCAAATCCTCTTGTAATAAAGGCCAACATACCATTTCCTTTCCTAATTGCTTGCTGTACCAGCATGTTAACTTTCAGTGATTTGTGTCTCTCTGAACACCAACATTTCCCAATCTCTCACCATTTAAAAAATACTCTGCTTTTCTATTTTTCCTACTAAAGTGGATAACTTCACATTTCTCCACATTATATTCCATTTGCCATATTCTTGCCCACTGACTTAGTCTGTCTATATCCCCTTGAAGCCTCCTTGCATCCTCCTCACAACTTATATTCCCACCTAGCTTTGTATCATCAGCAAACTTGGATATATTACATTTGGTCCCCTCATCCAAATCATTGATGTAGATTGTGAATAGCTGAGGCCCAAGCACTGATCCTTGTGGTACCTCACTAGTTACAGCCTGCCAACCAGAAAAAGACTCGTTTATTCCTACTCTCGGTTTTCTGTCCGTTAACCAATCCTCAATCCATGCTAGTATATTACCCCCAATCCCATGAGCCCTAATTTTGTTTAATAACCTCTTGTGTGGCACCTTATCGAATGCCTTCTGAAAATCCAAATACACCACATCCACTGGTTCCCCCTTATCTATTCTGCTAGTTACAACCTCAAAAAACTCATAACAGATTTGTCAAATACGATTTCCCTTTCATAAATCCATGTTGACTCTGCCCAATCCTATTATTAATTTCTAAGTGCCCTGTTACCAAGCCCTTAATAATAGATTCTAGCATTTTCCCTACTACTGATGTCAGGCTAACTGGTCAGTCGTTCCCCGTTTTCTCTCTCCCTCCTTTCTTAAATAGTGGGATTACATTTGCTACTTTCCAATCCACAGGAACCATTCTAGAATCTATGGAATTTTGGAAAAATGACAACCAATGCATCCACTATCTCTATAGCCACCTCTTTCAAAACCCGAGAATGTAGGCCATCAGGTCCAGGGGATTTATTGGCTTTCAGTCCCATTAATTTCTCCAGTACTATATTTTTACTAATACCAATTTCTTTCAGTTCCTCATTCCCTTGGTTCTCCACTATTTCCGGGAAGTTTTTTGCGTCTTCTTCTGTGAAGACAGACACAAAGGGCTCGATATTGTCAGCCCCGAGGAGGTGAGTATGGAGGCGGGACTGCCGGTAAAGTTGCAGAATTTGTGCCCTCTTGCCAGGAGGTGGGAAGTGTCCTGCCCCGGGTCCCGTCTCCTCGAGGCGGGAAAGGGATTAAAGCCTACTAACTGCCTGTTAACAGGTAGTTAACAGGCAGAAAATAGGATTATCCCCATTTTTCGTTTCGATGTGCAGGCTTCCCGACCTCAGGGAACCCCGCCGGGGTGTAGGTGATGAGTAGGAGGTCTGCGGGGGTCGGAGGGGTCTGAAAGTGCAATGTAGAGGTGAGTGATGGGTGCAAGTGTGGAGTGGTAAGTATGTAAGGTGAGTGTAAAGTGTTAGAAAATGTTCACTTACCTTTGTTTCTGCCTACAGCCTTCAGCCGATGTGGAGCTGGAGTCCCGACACCTCCATTGTAGATATCACAGACTGGCTGTTGGATCCTCCGAACCAACAGCCAGGTGATTTCTACAAAGTTGAAAGGTTTGATGAGTCCTGAACATAAGGTCTCATCAAACTACACAGAATGTCAGTGTTTGACAGCGTCACAGAGCTGTCAAACGCTGACATTTCTTCTTTCAGAAAATCTTGACAGATGTCATGTCATACGTTGACGTGCTCTGTCACTGACTTCCCCCTAATTGATCTGCTGAACCCGCTGGGCGGGCTTAACAAGGTCAATCAGGAAAAATCCTGCTGGTTGGCTAGAAGCTGATGGAGGTGGGATTGAAAGCTGGCAAGCAGCAGTCCTGCCTCCTAAAGCTTCCCATTGACAAAATCCAGCCCAAAGTATTTGTTTAATTTATCTGCCATTTCCTTATTCCCCATTATAATTTCTCCTTTCTCAGCCTGTAAGGGATCCATGTTTACTTTCGCTAATCTTTTCCTTTTTACATACCAATAGAAACTTTTACAATCTGTTTTTATGTCTCTCGCTAGTTTATTCTCATATTCTATTTTCCCTTTCTTTATCAATATCTTGGTCCTCCTTTGCTGAATTCTAAAATCCTCCCGCTCCTCAGGCTTACTACTCTTTTTGGCAACGTTATAAGCCTCTTCCTTTGCTCTAATACTATCTTTAACTTCTCTTGTTAGCCACGGTTGGACCACTTTTCCTGTGGGGTTTTTGTGCCTTAAAGGTGTATATTTGTTGTAAATTATGTATTAATTCTTTCAATGCTAGCCATATACTGCTCCACGAAAATTGTGTCGAATCAGCACTTGAATGCTAAACCTGCAAGTGTCTGTTTTAGTGTCTCCAGGTAAGTTCAAATTATGGTACTCAGCAATTAGCCCCAAAATTGCATGCTAAAACCAAACACAGGCGTATCTTACTAACACATCATCCATTTAGTGCCTGTTTTCACCTTTTCACCAAACTAAACCCCACAAACTCTAAATAAAACTTAGCTCCGTCCATGACTTGAATACCGCTCACATGTCTGCGAGGCTCGTTTAACACCGCTCTCACACTTCTCAATAGGGTCCAAGAAAATATTGTTGTCTGATAGACTCACTTCTGGTCTACTATGCTTCTCTCTCCCATTCAACCCTTCTTGTGCTATTTTATTGATGCTACCATTCTATTTCTAATTAATGTATCCCACATATTCTTCCTTCTGCATTTTATCCTCGTTGTATTGAAATCAAAACTGATCATATCATCTTCTACCTTAGTTCATTCTTCCTAACTTTTCAAAATTTGGGAATTCTTTACTGTCTTCAGTGTTCCCCATCTTCTGCAATTTATAAGCATTTAAAAGTTTGACTTCACCTAAACACTACAGGGGAAAAATTTCCACAGTATTCTTCTAATCTCCCACCATAACTTCGGCAGAAACACTGAAGAAATGGCATTAATGCCCGTTTGTGCTTCTCGATTTATTTTATCCTCCCTCTTACTCATTGAAACATCCATTATACCCTGCATAATGGGCCTTTGTCCTTCATCTAGGCTTCTCAATAAAAAATGTAATTTTCCAACAAAAAATGTCGTTAACTAAAGTGACTCTTATCCCTAATTCTATTTTGCATTATTGAATTTTTCCATGGAGTAAAATGCTGTTACTTTAAAGTGATGTCAGTCTTGACAGTGGTAGCACTCTCACCTCTGGAACAAAAGGTTCTGGGATCAAGACCTATTCCAGCGATTTGAGCATAAAATATCATCTGACACTTCAACGCAGTACTATGGGAGTGCTGCACTGTCAGTCATCCTTCAGATGAAATGCTAAACCAAGGCCTTGCCTGCCATGACACTATTCAAAGAAGGGCAGAGGAGTTCTCCTGGCTTACTGGCCAACAGGAAGTGCTTTGGGATGTCCTGAGGTTGTGAAAGGCGCTATGTAAATGCAAGCTCTTTCTTTCTTATCACAGAATCCCCACAGTGCAGATAGAAGCCATTTCAGCCCATCGAGCCTGCACCGACACATATCCCACCCTATCCCCGTAACCCCACGTATTTAATCCCCCTAACACTAAGGGTCAATTTATCATAGCCAAATCAACCTAACCTGCACATCTTTGGACTGTGGGAGGAAACCGGAGCACTCGGAGGAAACCCATGCAGACACGGGGAGAATGTGCAAACTCCACACAGACAGTCACCCGTGGCCGGATTCGAACCCGGGTCTCTGGCGCTGTGAGGCAACAGTGCTAACCACTATGCTACCGTGAGACCCGTTATACCCCCACATCTCTTACTTCACCTCTCTCATGCCACTTGGCACATAGTCCTCAACTTCTAGCCTTACCCTTATTCATCCTAATGTCTTGCAGGACAAATTGGCGAATACTGCCTGCCACCCACAGGCCATAAGAGGGGGCTTCCCCAACTGTATGTACGTCACCCACTTCGAGGAGAAGGCTATGCAGCTTGTGGAGAGGCACTCCGCTCCTGCTGTGTAAGATGGCCAAGTCAGCTGCATCTTAAATGCTGGTGCCAGTGGTTACCTTCAGAAATCTTCAATAAAAGATCTGTAGACTCTTCTCTGTCAGGAACTCCTCACTTATTTTTATTTTTTAAAATTCGTTTTTATGGGATGTGGGCGTCACTGGCAAGGCCAGCATTTATTGCCCATCCCTAATTGCCCTTGAGAAGGTGGTGGTGAGCTGTCTTCTTGAACCGCTGCAGTCCGTGTGGTGAAGGTACTCCCACAGTGCTGTTAGGTAGGGAGTTCCAGGATTTTGACCCAGCGACGATGAAGGAACGGCGATATACTTCTGAGTCAGGATGGTGTGTGACTTGGAGGGGAACTTGGAGGTGGTGGTGATCACATGCACCTGCTGCCCTTGTCCTTCTAGGTGGAAGAGGTCGCAGGTTTGGGAAGTGCTGGCGAAGACGCCTTGGCGAGTTGCTGCAGTGCATCTTGTAGATGGGACACACTGCAGCCACGGTACACCGGTGGTGTAGGGAGTGAATGTTTAAGGTGGTGGATGGGGTGGTAATCAAGCGGGCTGCTTTGTCCTGGATGGTGTCAAGCTTCTTGAGTGTTGTTGGAGCTGCACTCATCCAGGCAAGTGGAGAGTATTCCATCAAACTCCTTACTTGTGCCTTGTAGATGGTAGAAAGGATTGGGGAGTTAGGAGGTGAGACATTCGCCACAGAATACCTAGCCTCTGACCTGCTCTTGTTGCCACAGTATTTATGTGGCTGGTCCAGTTAAGTTTCTGGTCAATGGTGACCCTCAGGATGTTGATGGTGGGGGATTCGGAGATGGTAATGCCGTTGAATGTCAAGGGGAGGTGGTTAGACTCTCACTTGTTGGAGATAGTCATTGCCTGGCACTTCTGTGGCACGAATGTTACCTGCCACTTATCAGCAAAAGCCTGAACGTCGTCAAAGTCTTATTGCATGTGGGCATTATCTGAGGAGTTGTGAATGGCGCTGAACACTGTGCAGTCATCAGCGAACATCCCCATTTCTGACCTTATGTTGGAGGGAAGGTCATTGATGAAGCAGCTGAAGATGGTTGGGCCTAGGACACTGCCCTGAGGAATTCCTGCAGCGATGTCCTGGGGCTGTGATGATTGACTTTCAACCACCACAACCATCTTCCTTTGTGCTAGGTATGACTCTAGCCAGTGGAGAGTTTTCCCCCCGATTCCCATTGACTTCAGTTTTACTAGGGCTCCTTGATGCCACACTCAGTCAAATGCTGCCTTGATGTCAAGGGCAGTCACTCTCACCTGACCTCTGGAATTCAGCTCCTTTGTCCATGTTTGGACCAAGGCTGTAATGAGGTCGGGAGCCGAGTGGTCTTGGCGAAACCCAAACTGAGCATCGGTGAGCAGGTTATCGGTGAGTAAATGCCTCTTGATAGCACTGTCGACGACACCTTCCATCACTTTGCTGATGATTGAGAGTACGCTGATGGGGTGGTAATTGGCCGGATTGGATTTGTCCTGCTTTTTGTGGACAGGACATACCTGAGCAGTTTTCCACATTATCGGGTCGATGCCAGTGTTGTAGCTGTACTGGAACAGCTTGGCTAAGGCGCGGCTAGTTCTGGAGTACAAGTCTTCAGCCTTGTCTTTTGCACTCACATGCTGGGCTCCTCCATCATTGAGGATGGGGATATTCGTGGAGCCTCCTCCTCCCGTTAGTTGTTTAATGGTCTACCACCATTCACGACTGGATGTGGCAGGACTGCAGAGCTTTGATCTGATCCATTGATTGTGGGACTGCTCAGCTCTGTCTATAGCATGCTGCTTCCGCTGTTTAGCATGCATATAGTTCAGTGTTGCAGCCTCCCCAGTTTGGCACCTCATTTGTAGGTACGCCTGGTGCTGCTCTTGGCATGCTCTTCTGCACTCCTCATTGAACCAGGCTTGGTCCCCTGGCTTGTTGGTAATGGTAGGGTGAGGGATGTGCCGGGCCATGAGGTCACAGATTGTGGTGGAATACAATTCTGCTGCTGCTGCTGGCCCACAGCACCTCATGGATGCCCAGTTTTGAGCTGCTAGATCTGTTCTGAATCTATCCCATTTAGCACGGTGGTAGTGCCACACAACACAATGGAGGGTATCCTCAGTCTGAAGAGGGGATTTCGTCTCCACAAAGACTGTACAGTGGTCACTGCTACCAATGGTCTCATGGACAGATGCATCTGCGACAGGTACATTGGTGAGGACGAGGTCAAGTTGGTTTTTCCCTCGTGTTGGTTCTCTCACCACCTACCACAGGCCCAGTCTGGCAGCTATGTCCTTCAGGACTCGGCCAGCTCAGTCAGTAGTGGTGCTACCGAGCCTCTCTTGGTGATGGACATTGATGTCCCCCACCCAGAGTACATTCCTTAAGTGCTTCTTCCAAGTGGTGTTCAACATGGAGGAGTGCTGATTCACCAGCTGAGGGAGGGCGGTAGGTGGTAATCAGCAGGAGGTTTCCTTGCCCATGCTTGACCCGAAGCCATGAGACTTCATGGGGTCCGGAGTCAATGTTGAGGACTCCCAGGGCCACTCCCTCCCGACTGTATACCACTGTGCCGTCACTTCTGGTGGGTCTGTCCTGCCGGTGGGACAGGATGGTGATGGAGAAATCTGGGACATTATCCCCAGCACAAACTCCTCCAGCACAGTAAGGTTGTGCAGACGTGCTTCAGCCCAGCCTGTCTGCTGCTACTCACACCAGTTGTGAGCCCCCTTGGCCTGCAAGAGAAATGCAGGTAATCCTATGCAATCCTATGGAAGTGTATCAATGAGTGTGGTGTAATGTGTTTGGGTGATGTGCCTGCCATGGTTGAATAGCTGACATTGTATGCAAGGTATGAGATGTGGGTTTGAGGCTTGCAGCAGTGCTAATTGTGTGAGGATGAGGTGAAACTATGATTGTGAGGTATGAGTTGTGATTGCTAGAGATTGTTGGTAGGTGAGTGATGTGGGTGTGGTGCATTGAGCAGTGTGTGAAGCTAGTGGTGCAGTTGGTGGGATATGGCATATGAAGATGCAATTACTCACCTTGAGCACTCGTGTGAGGTCATTAAACTTCTTGAGGCACTGGATCCAGGTCTTAGCGGCAACATTGGTGGCACTGACGGCTTGTGCTATCTGCTCTCGCTGCCTTCTGTTGTTCTGTCTCAAAGGCCTCCTGCCCCCCTGCGGGTAGCGAACCTGTCTTCTTCTGTATACCCACTGGAGCAAGGTCTCCCATCTGAGAAGCGACATTGCTGCAGCTACAGTGACAATGAGGTGCTTCTCATCGAGTCATAGAGTTATACAGCACAGAAAGAGGCCCTTCAGCCCATCGTGTCCAAGCCGGCCATCAAGCCCTGTCTATTCTAATCCCATTTTCCAGCACTTGGTCCGTAGCCTTGAATGCTATGGCGTTTCAAGTGCTCATCTAAATGCTTCTTGAATGTTGTGAGGGTTCCTGCCTCTACCACCCTTTCAGGCAGTGACTTCCAGATTCCAACCACCCTCTGAGTGAAAAAGTTTTTCCTCAAATCCCCTCTAAACCTCCTGCCCCTTACCTTGAAACTATGCCCCCTGGTTATTGACCCCTCTACTAAGGGGAAAAGTTCCTTTCTATCTACCCTATCTATGCCCCTCATAATTTTGTACACCTCAATCAGGTCCCCCCTCAGCCTTCTCTGCTCTAAGGAAAACAACCCCAGCCTGTCCAGTCTCTCTTCATAGCTGAAGCACTCCAGCCCAGGTAACATCCTGGTGAATCTCCTCTGCACCCTCTCCAATGCAATCACATCCTTCCTATAGTGTGGCGACCAGAACTGCACACAGTATTCCAGCTGTGGCCTAACTAGCGTTTTGTACAGCTCCATCATAACCTCCCTGTTCTTATATTCTATGCCTCGGCTAATGAAGGCAAGTATCCCATATGCCTTTTTAACCACCTTATCTACCTGTCCTGCTGCCTTCGGGGATCTATGTACATGCACACCAAGGTCCCTCTGATCCTCTGTCCTTCCTAGGGTCCTACCATTCATTGTGTATTCCCTTGCCTTGTTAGTCCTCCCAAAATGCATCACCACACACTTTTCAGGGTTAAATTCCATTTGCCACTGTTCTGCCCATCTAACCAACCCATCTATATCGTCCTGTAGCCTGAGGCTTCCCTTCTCGCTATTTACCACTCCATCAATTTTTGTGTCATCTGTGAACTTACTGATCATACCTCCTACATTCATATCTAAATCATTAATGTACACTACAAACAGCAAAGGACCCAGCACCGATCCCTGCGGTACACCACTGGACACAGGCTTCCAGTCACAAAAACAACCTTCGACCATCACCCTCTGCCTCCTGCCACTCAGCCAATTTTGGATCCAATGTGCCAAATTGCCCTGGATCCCATGGGCTCTTACCTTCTTGACCAGTCTCCCATGCGGGACTTTATCAAAAGCCTTACTGAAGTCCATGTCGACCACATCAACTGCACTACCCTCATCCACACACCTAGTCACCCCCTCGAAAAATTCAATCAAATTGGTCAGACATGATCTCCCCCTGACAAAGCCATGCTGACTTTCCTTGATTAATCCTTGCCTCTCCAAGTGGAGACTAATTCTGTCCCTCAGAATTGTTTCCAATAATTTCCCTACCACTGATGTTAGGCTCACTGGCCTGTAATTCCCTGGTTTATCCCTACTACCCTTCTTGAATAATGGTACTACGTTAGCCGTTCTCCAGTTCTCTGGCACCTCCCCTGTGGACAAAGAGGTTCTGAAAATTTGTGTCAGAGCCCCTGCAATCTCCTCCCTTGCCTCACACAGCAGCCTGGGATACATCTCGTCTGGGCCTGAGGATTTATCCACTTTTAAGCCCACTAAAATCGCTAGTACCTCCTCCCTCTCAATATTAATTTGTTCAAGTATATCAGAATCCCCCTGCCTAATTTCTATGCCTACATTGTCCTTCTCCATAGTGAACACAGATGCAAAATATTCATTTAAAACCTCACCTATATCTTCCGGCTCTACAAACAGATTGTCACTTTGGTCCCAAATGGGCCCTACTCTTTCCCTGGTTATCCTCTTGCCCTTAATATACTTATAAAACACCATGGGATTTTCCTTTATTTTGCCCGCCAGTGTTTTTTTCATGCCCCCTCTTCGCTCTCCTAATTTATTTTTTAAGTACTCCCCTGCACTTTCTATACTCCTCTAGGGCTTCCACTGTTTTTAGTCCTTTGTATCTGCCAAAAACCTCCCTTTTTTTCCTAATCCATTCTTGTATATCCCTTGACATCCAGGGTTCCCTGGGCTTGTTGGTCCCACCCTTGACCTTTACGGGAACATGTTGGCATTGTACTCTCTCTATTTCCTTTCTGAAAGACTCCCACTGCTCTGATGTGGATTTTCCTACAGGTAGCTGATCCCAGTTTACTTTGGCCAGATCCTGACTTATGATATTAAAATCAGCCTTCCCCCAATTTAGAACCTTTATTTCCAGTCCATCTTTGTCCTTTTCCATGACTACCTTAAATCTCACCGAATGATGGTCACTGTCACCAAAATGCTCTCCTACTGACACTTCTACCACTTGCCCAGCTACATTCCCTAGAATTAGGTCCAGTACCGCCCCCTCTCTTGTAGGACTTTCTACATGCTGGTTCAAAAAGCTCTCCTGGATGCACTTTAAGAATTCCGCACCGTCTAAGCCTTTCACACTCTGACTATCCAGTTAATATTGGGGAAGTTGAAATCCCCTACTATTATTACCCTATTATTTCTGCACATGTGTTCGCCCTGGACACCAAAAGTGTCCCTGACTTCCCACATAGCACAGCAGGAGCACTCCACGCTGCCGAGCTGCCCTGCCATGTCCTACCCTTAATTTACTCCCTTTACTTCCTTTAAATTAAAGAATATTAAATACACTAGGGACCTTACTTCCCTTTAAACACTACTTACTGTAAACTAGAGACCTTACTTTTACTTTAACTACTGGACTGTAGAAATACTCACCAGGTCCTACTTACCAATCAGCTCCTTCCCTGGTTATGACGTCACTTTAGCGGTTTCACAGTTGTTGTTGTTTGACTGTTCCCGCTCTCGGACTCTTTCCTTGCTGTAAAGTAAGAACCAATTCCCAACTCACAGCACTCTGTTTAAACCGCACTTTTATTTTTCTCCAGATGTGGTTGGGGGGTGTCACAGAGCCAAACTCCCGCTGGTTCTCTGTCCCCTCTTGTGCAGCTTTTTAGCTCCTGCTCTCCTGGAAGCTGACAAAGATAGAAAAAGAAAGGAACACCTTCCTCCCCGAAATCCCTCACTCACCAAACTTGCAGCTTAACACTCTGTTTCAATCTGCACTCCATGACAAACTGCACTCTTGCCTCCCTTATTTATACTGCTGAGATTTAAATAATTGAGCTCTCTGGCAGTTACAGAACCAGATTAGACCAGTTAATTAATTAATTACTCTCACCTGCTTTCCAGCACAGAGCTTGCTTAGCCCTGCCCAAGCCTGGAAGAAACTTAAAACTTGAAACAGTAAATTTAAATTTAAGTTAAATGCTAATTGCAAGCACACAAGACTAGATTTTATTAAAAAAAAGAGATTAACCTTTAGGATTCACTCCCTCACTCACCAAACTCGCAGCTTAACACTCTGTTCCGATCTGCACTCCTTCTGCAACAAAGCACCTCTCTTTTAAGAAGTGCAGAGAGCCTAGGCAAAATGTTATTGGACAGCAGACTGCACCCGCTATTGGCCCCCCTGTTGAGCGCTGAGTGAACCAGTAGCGCGTTTAGCATTGAGCTCAGTGCTCCAATCATTATAATGAGCAGGCAGCACGAATTTTGCATGCTGGATACACCATTTGAATGGGCGTGGGCAGATCATGCATCGCAATCCCCACGCCCGCTTTCGGGCCTAATTCATTTTCAACCCCCTTGTTTCCTTTCACTGAAGAAGTTATCCTTACTTCTAATGATTTATTGTCAAGAGTGTTGAGCTGGTTTTTGGAGGACAATGACCACGCATCAACAACAACAACAACAACTTGTATTTACATCACCACTCAGTCAAAGATCGACCATTGACTTTATGCAAACGTGTGTCCTCCGCTTGTCTGAAGATTATACCAATCCCGCCATTATAATCGATGTTGTCTGTCAGTCACTGGAACTTGACCAGCTTCATCTTTTTTGGACAGTTCTCTGGAGTTATTGGAAAACGAGCAGATGTAAACCTAGTTAAATGCATGCACAGCTTAAATGTCTTCTAGATTGTAAATTGGATAAGTGCAGCCTAGGGGCCAAATCAGGCCGATAAGAGAGCACAGCAGTAATAGCCACTCAGTGGTAGAGATCGTCTGAAGTCTACAGAAGAATACAATTTCATTTTCATTAGAGGAAAACCTCAACTTTTCAAGGAGCTTGTTTAAATACTGTGGTTAAAGATTTGCTCTGTGTGTCAAGTGCAGCAAAATTGTAAATTGTATGTGATGTTACTACGCCTAACACACAAGGAGATCTTTCCCCATATTTGCAGTGATAATCAATCTTTATGAAGGTCATCTAAAATCAATGGCTGACTGAAAGTAATTTTTGTCATTATATTTGCCTGAGATAGTTAGTTGGCATAGGTTTTGCCACTGCTATATGACAAAGCACGGTACTTCATTATATATTTCTAATCATTTTAAGTGTTTTCCATTCCCTTTTAGGGTTCATGGAATGGAAACACCATTGGTGGGAATAACAGGAGCTGCAGCAGAGAAAGTGGAACAAGAGGGTAAATTCACCAATTCTGCACACCCAGCAGCGAGTGGCTCTGGTAAGAAGTGCAGGGCAGAGAATTAGCACCAGAGTGTTGTAGCTCCAGCTCTGACCCATTTAACCCCCAAAAATGGGTGGGTTTGGGTCGGGTGTAAGTAAAAATGTAAAACATTTCAAACCTGAACCCAACCCACCTCAAACTCGCCACTTTTGGTTTTAACGGAAGCAGGATGGGGGCGGGCAACCAACCCGCTCCCTGGGCACGTGCATTTAAATATTTTAATGAAGCTGCTTGCCACTGACTTTTTTTTCCCTGTTCCAGCTTTAACCCTGGCCGGCCGGGTTTCCTGGGCCTCGGGAAACCTGGCAGCTGCAGGGAGGCAAGGACTGCTGCATGGAACAGGTACGTGTTTTTCCAGCACTGCTTGTGGGCCAGGAGGAACAGGAGTGCTCCCCCCAATCCACCAAGCAGACCTGTTAACTTCCCCCGCGGTCGGATCCCCACCCCCACCCCCGCAATCCGATGCTCTCACGATGTCCGCCCCGGCCCACAATCTCCTCCGGCCCCATCCCCACACATGTCCTCCATGGGCCCTTCCACGATCTTCTCCTCTCCTCCCCCCCCCCGATCTCTCTGGCCTCTTCCACAATGCCACCCCAACCCCCGATCTCTCCCTCCCTCCTCTCCGCTCCCTGGCTGTGGCCTGGTGCCGAAGGCATACCCACCCGCCAGCCACACAGCCTCTCAATCTGCTCTGATGAAGGGTCATCGACCTGAAACGTTAACTCTTTTTCTCTCTCCACGATGCTGCCTGACCTGCTGAGTGTTTCCAGCATTTTCTGTTGTTCTCTCAATCTGGGAAACGAATTCCAAAAATGCTAATCAGGCCCTGTCGTTAAATTCGGCAGGACCTGAGGGAAACCTGTTCTTCCGGGTTTCCTGATCGCTAAACTGACCCCAGCTCCCTGCCCGCCTCCGAGTTAATATCGGGGCCATGGTCCCCACTGGGAATATGGAATCAACTAATTTATCCTAAACCTAAGCAAATATTTGAGCTGTTCAAATTAATCCTAATGGCAACTTCTATTATTAAAATTCAGGAAGAAACTGGATGACAGAAATAAAGCTAGAATTTACTTTTTGCAGTAATCAAGGGTTAACTGAGTATTGCTTATGATGTTTCTGTGGGGTAAAGTACACTGAGAAACCTACAGTTTTATTCTTTTTGTTTGATGTGAAATGGTGTGCTAATGATCACACAACAGGGAAGCCAATAAAGGCTAACTGTAATGGAACAGTTTGTTGAAGAATTTCACTATGGGAATGAAGCTCAGCAGGTTCCCATCTGATGAGAAGGCACTCGAAGCACTGAACCAGAAATGAGGGAATGGAGGGAGACTAAAGATGGAGGATTAATTCCCTCCACCCCCCACCCCCGCCCTCTGAAGCTCCTGGTATTGGAAGAAATTTTTGAATGGCTCAATTGTATGTCACAAGCCTATTATCTGGGAGAATGTCAGGAAGAAAATGCAGACCTTAAGAAATCCACTGAGATAAGTCAGAAATATTAATTTGTATGACTCACACTCGCCATAAATGGACCTGAAAAAAAGGCAGCCCTGACAATCTTTTCGTCCTTTACTACTTCTCCACGAAAACTAGTATGAGCAAATGAACCTGTGCAGCAATGCCACAAGATAACCGGGATAATAAATGGGAATAGTCACATATGGGAAAGAGACAGTGAATGAGTAGGCTGCTATGGTAAGTTCCTGCAAACCTGGAGGATTCCAAAAGCTTGCTTAGACAGTTTATACTTGACAAGCCGAGCAGGGTGCTGCACTTCACTTAAAACATTCAGCGCGTCACAAGAACATAAGAACATAAGAAATAAGAGCAGGAGTAGGCCATACGGCCCCTCGAGCCTGCTCCGCCATTCAATAAGATCATGGCTGATCATCGACCTCAAATCCACTTTCCCGCCCGATCTCCATATCCCTTGATTCCCCTAGAGTCCAAAAATCTATCTATCTCAGCCTTGAATATACTCAAAGACTCAGCATTCACAGCCCTTTGAGTGAAGAAGTTCCTCCTCATCTCAGTCTTAAATGGCCGACCCCTTATCCTGAGACTATGCCCCCTAGTTCTAGACACTCCAGCCAGGGGAAACAACCTCTCAGTATCTACCCTGTCAATCCCCTTCAGAATCTTGTATGTTTCAATGAGATCACCTCTCATTCTTCTAAACTCCAGAGAGTATAGGCCCATTCTACACAATCATAGGACAGCCCTCTCATCCCAGGAATCAATCTAGTGAATCTTCATTGCACCGCCTCCAAGGCAAGTATAGCCTTCCTTAGATAAGGAGACCAAAACTGTGCACAGTACTCCAGGTGTGGTCTCACCAAGGCCCTGTACAATTGTAGCAAGAATTCCTTACTCTTGTACTCCAGCCCCCTAGTAATAAAGGCCAACGTGCCATTTGCCTTCCTTATTGCAAGCTGTACCTGCATGCTAGCTTTCTGTGTTTCTTGCATGAGGACACCAAAATCTCTCTGAACACCAAGGGGGCGATTTTCCCACTGGAGGCGAGATAGAAGCGGGTTTCAATTTGGGTAGGTTTGAAACTTGCCTCCACTGATAGGTTTCAAAAATTTGCGATTTTCCCATGATTGGCCACTTGATTTCAGAGGTGTGGGATGCCCTTGCTCAATTAGTGTTTTGGGACTGAAACTCGCCTCTGTTGACAGCACTTTTCCAGTCTGATTTTATGGCTTCTTGCTCCCTTGGCTCATTCCACAGCATTTCTGCGTCTCCTGCACCACCTCCAACATCTTTTGAGAAACCACTATGTCCAATTCCAAGGCAAGGGCCTACCTGAGGCTCTCGGATGAGGCGCTGCAAATGTTGCTTGAGGAGGTGACAGCTAGCATAGAGGTGCTCTTCCACTCATCTCGGAGGAAGAGGCCTGCCAAAGAAACCAAGGCTGTGTGGGTCCAGCTGGCAAGGGATATAACCTCCAGATCTGTGTGCAGATTGGGAGACTGTTTCTGTGTATTGATGAAATGCCATCCCTGTTGGAAAGCATTAAAATGATTTGAAGCCAAAATGTTGGCGTTATGCCATCTGTTCTTTCGCCTTAGGCAGCTCCACATTGCGGGCACCTCCACACTTGCGTTATCAGGTTGGTGGTCTGAGAGAAAGGAGGCCAGAGAGTCATGTCCATTGTCAATGATGTCCTAGGATGGAGCCAAGGACATGTGCCAACTTGGGCAACCTATGCAAATCTGGCCATGATAAGTTCATCCCTGGTATCCCGGGCAGCCATGTGTTCACTTGCTGCCGCTGCCACTGGTCGCTACACCGGCGCTCTGACCTCCTCCTCCTCCTCCTCCTCCAGATCATCCTCCTCCTCCTCATCCTCATCCTCATCTGAGGTCCATGCAGAAAGAAAATGAATGGTTCCCATGCTGCTTGGAGATGCCTCCTTTGGGGAAGCGCTCATTGCAAGCGGGGAGAGGGTCTTCCAAGGAGGTCCCACAGTTGATGGAGTCAAGCTGCAGCACCTCCGACTTTGGAAGGCCTTCTAAAACTGCTCAGAGATCTTTTAAAGCCAAGGTCTGGCACCTGCAAGTAATCCTTGCTGCAATAAACGATGTCTTGTTATACCTGCAGCAGTGAGGAGGCCACCCATGAGTCAACCCGCCAGGTTTACCTGGCATCGTTTAGGAGGTGCGTGGATCACGCCGAAAAGCTGGAAAAATCACGAGGGCCTCTCAAAATAAACTTAGAGAGGCCCTTAACGAGCATTTAAGGATGTTAAATAGCGCAATGGCCAGCAGGAGGCGGGAGCGTTTCCCGACCTCCAAAACCGGCTCCGGCAAAATCCCACAGAGGCGGGTTCCGAACCTGACCTCTTTGAATCTGATTTTCCCGCCTTTCCCGCCTCCAAACCCATCTCCTCCGACGTCAGAAAATCGCTCCCCAACATTTGAAAGTTTCTCAATATTCTGTTTTTCTATTCTTCCTACCAAAGTGAATAACTTCACATCTCCCTAAATTATATGTTATCTGCCAACTTACTGTTCACTCATTTAGTCTATCTATATCTCTTTGCAGACTCTTTGGGGGGAACTTTCCCAGCCCTGGGGAGGCAGGTATGGAGGCGGGACTACCGGGAAAATGGCAGAAACTGGGAGCGGGTACCAACCCTGCCTCCGTGCCATCTTCCCGGGAGGCGGGTCCCCGAGTCGCGCAGGGACCCGTCTCCTCGAGGTGGGAAGGGGATTAGAGCCAATTAACTGCCTGTTAACAGGCAGTTTTGAGGCTTTTCCCCATTTTACGCCTGCAATTGCGGGCTTCCCGACGGCTGCGAACCTCGCCAGGGTCAGCGAGGCGAGCAGTGAGTCTGCAGGGGTGAGAGGGGTCAAAATGTTAGCTGTAAAGGTGAGTGATGGGTGTAAGTGTGGACAGGTGAGAGGTGAGTGTAAAGTGTTGGAAAAAGTTTCCTTACCTTTGCTTCTTTCTGCAGGCCTCAACCTTTGAGGATCCGAAGGTGCCTCATCTCAACGGCAGAGATGACAGAAGGGCTGCTGCATTCTCAGATGCAGCAGCCATCTGCTTTCTGCTGAGGAGAGAGGTCTTGGTGAGCCTGTGTACAAGGGCTCACCTTAGAACAGAGATTGTTAGTGTTTGACAGCTTCTCAAAACTGTCAAACGCTGACAATTCATCTGTCAAAATTTTTTCGACAGATGAAGCATCATACGCTGACGTCATCTGTCGCTGGCTTTCCTTTAATTGGCCGGTAAGCCCGCAGGGCGGGTTTAACAAGGCCAATCAAGGGAAAATAGTGTGGGTTGGTCAGACGTCACTGGGGGCGGGACTGAAAGCTGGAAACCAGAAGTCCCGCCTCCAGCATGTTTTCATTGAGAAAATCCAGCCCGATGTGTTCTCCTCACAGCTTACTGTCCCACCTAGCTTTGTATCATCAGCAAACATGGATACATTACACTCGATCCCTTTATCTAGGTCATTAATATAGATTGTAAATAGCTGAGGCCCCAACACTGATCCTTGCGGCACCCCACTAGTTACAGCCTGCCAACCTGAAAAAAATCCGTTTATCCCTACTCTCTGCTTTCTGTCTGTTAACCAATCCTCTATCCATGCTACTATATTACCCCCAACCCCATGAGCCCTAATCTTGTGTAATAACCTTTTATGTGGCACCTTATCGAATGCATTATGGAAATCCAAATATACTACATCCACTGGTTCCCCTTTATCTACCCTGCTAGTTACATCCTCAAAAATCTCTAATAAATTTGTCAAACACGATTTCCCTTTCATAAAACCATGTTGATTCTGCCTAATCATGTTATGATTTTCTAAGTGACTTGATACCACTTCCTTAACAATGGATTCCAGCATTTTCCCGACGACTGATGTCAGGCTGACTGGCCTGTAGTTCCCTGTTTTTTCTCTCCCTCCTTTCTTGAATAGCAGTGTTACATTTGCGACCTTCCAATCCGCTGGAACCATTCTAGAATCTAGGGAATTTTGGAAGATCAAAACCAAGGCATCCACTATCTCTTCAGCCACCTATTTTAGTTTCTTTAGTACTTTAGTACTTTTTCTCTACTTATATTAATTACGTTAAGTCCCTCACCCTCATTAGACCCTTGGTTCTCCACCATTTTTGGTATGCTTTTTATGTCTTCTACTGTGAAGACAGATAGAAAATATTTGTTTAACATTTCTGCCATTTCCTTATTCCCCATAATAATTTCTCCTCAGCCTCTAAGGGACCAATGTATATTGCTCCCAGTGTTCTCTGTACTTGCAATGTATCAACACAGTTTAACTAGCTGCAAGACAAGGCAGTCTTCAACTGACCTGAATGATCCTGTACTGGTGGTTGAACCAGGGAGCACAAGCCACTTACGGCATGTTGGAAATCATTGGAAGGGAGAGAATAGAGAAAGTGGAGGACTGTGTCGCTGGAGACTTCCCATCAGCCAATAGCTTGCATCATAATGTTTGTGTCACGTAATGTTGTTCTACTGAATAACAGTCATGAAGCCACATACTCAAGAGGAGGTACAAGAAGAGGAAGGGGAGCAATTAGGTCAACTTCAGATACTGCAAAAACTGGTGAAACTCCAAGTGAAAACGGCACTGGGCCCCGATGACATGAAACATAGTAACATAGAAACATAGAAAAATAGGAGCAGGAGTAGGCCATTCGGCCCTTCGAGCCTGCTCTGCCATTCAATATGATCATGGCTGATCCTCTATCTCAATACCATATTCCTGCTCTCTCCCCATACCCCTTGATGCCTTTTGTGTCTAGAAATCTATCTATCTCCTTCTTAAATATATTCAGTGACTTGGCCTCCACAGCCTTCTGTGGTAGAGAATTGCACAGGTTCACCACCCTCTGAGTGAAGAAATTTCTCCTCATCTCAGTCCTAAATGTCCTACCCCGTACCCTGATACTGTGACCCCTCGTTCTAGACCCCCCAGCCAGGGGAAACATCCTCCCTGCATCTAGTCTGTCTAGCCCTGTCAGAATTTTATACATTCCAATGAGATCCCCTCTCATTCTTCTAAACTCTAGTGAATACAGGCCTAGTTGACCCAAACTCTCCTTATACGACAGTCCTGCCATCCCAGGAATCAGTCTGGTGAACCTTCGCTGCACTCCCTCTATGGCAAGTATATCCTTTCTTAGGTAAGGAGACCAAAACTGCACACAGTACTGCAGGTGTGGTCTCACCAAGGCCCTGTATAACTGAAGTAAGACATCCTTGCTCCTGTACTCAAATCCTCTTGCAATGAAGGCCAACATACCATTTGCCTTCCTAACTGCTTGCAGCACCTGCATGTTTGCTTTCAGTGACTGGTGTACAAGGACACCCAGGTCCCTCTGTACATCTATCACCATTTAAATAATACTCTGCCTTTCTGTTTTTCCTACCGAAGTGGATAACTTGACATTTATCCACGTTATACTGCATCTGATGTTAGGCTAACTGGTCTGTAGTTCCCTGTTTTCTCTCTCCCTCATTTATTAAATAGTGGGGTTACATTTGCCACCCTCCAATCTGCAAGAACTATTCCATAATCTATAGAATTTTGGAAGATGACAACCAATGCATCCACTATTTCCATGGCTACCTCTTTTAGTACTCTGGGATGCAGATTATCAGGCCCTGGGGATTTATCGGCCTTCAGTCCCATTAATTTTTCCAGCACTATTTTTTTATTAATACTAATTTCCTTTAATTCCTCCTCACTAGACCCTTTGGGGGAAAAATTCAGTTGGTTGCGCCTCCCGTTAGCGCCTTAAGAGGGCGCTAATGGGGCGCAAAGCAACTAGCGCCCGGGCGCGGTGATGTTTGCGCCGCTCGCGAAATTAGCTAGACATTTTGCGGCAGCGCTAAACACTACCTCCACGATCTCCTGCGCCGGCAGATCGTGACGTCAGTCGAGTGCGCAATGCCCCGGTAGCGCCCTAGAGCGGATATTGAGTGGCGCCCCCTGTCTTACCACCTGCCGCTAGCAACGACAGGTTGAGGGGAGCATTTTGCAGTCAGGAAGGGACTGGGGGAGCGCTATTTAAAGGCGACCGCTTCCTGCCTTTTTTTGTTGGTGACATTTTTGCACCACGCATTCTGAGAGAGAGAGAGAGAGACTTCTGGAGAGATTCAACGCTGTGTGAAGGAGTTTTGGGCACTGAGCAGCACTTTGCAGGTTCATTTTGATTTGCCCTTCCTTGTATCGATTTAGAAGAGACTGTGGGGGCTGTACTCTGAGCTCTTTCCCTGGTACTCTCCATTGTTCTTTCCTGCAGATTTGATGTAGAGGTCTCTCCAGGCCGAGATTCAAGGCTGCAATGAGCAGGATATGGATGGAGAGCAAGATTAACCCTCCCCTTTAAGAACTGGCCAGCACCATTGTGTCTGTGTTCCATTGCTGACTGACATCACATGAGCTTCACCAGCGCTCTGAGTTAGCGCCTCGCTCCTCGGCCTTTGCGCCTTAAGACAGATGTGTAGCGCCTGATTTAGCGCTCCAATCACCTCCAGGGGCGATAAAAGTCAAGTTTGCAGTTGGAGGCGATAATTAGCGCCAGGCGCTAATCTTTGTGCCCGGCCGATAATTGCGCCCCAAATGGGGCAATACTGAATTTCTCCCCCTTTGTTCCCTAGTATTTCTGGGAAGTTATTTGTGTCCTCTTCCGTGAAGACAGAACCAAAGTATTTGTTTAATTGCTTGCCTTTTCCTTGTTCCCCATTACAAATTCCCCTGTTTCTAACTGTAAGGGACGTACATTTATCTTCACTAATCTTTTTCTTTTTACCTACTTGTAGAAGCTTTTGCAATCCACTTTTATGTTCCTTGCAAGTTTACTCTCATACTCCATTTTTCCCCTCTTAATCAATCTCTTGGTCCTTTTTTGCTGAACTCTAAACTGCTCCCAATCATCAGGCTTGCTACTTTTTCTGGCAACTTTATATGACTCCTCTTTGGATCTAATACTATCCTTAATTTCTTTTGTTAGCCATGGTTGGGCCGCTTTTCCGTTTGTGTTTTTGGCCAGAAAGGAATGTATAACTGTTGCAATTCATGTATTCGTTCCTTAAATGTTAGCCATTGCCTATCCACCGTCATGCCTTCTAATGAAGCTCCCCAATCTAGAATCCTAGAATACTGAGGGTAGCCAGGAAGGGAAAAGCAGAGACTCTGACCATAATATTTCGTACATCCTTACATGTGGAATTTGTGCCAGAGAACTGGAGAGTTGCCAAACTAACATCTCTGTTCAAAAAAAGGAGGTAGGAATAAAGTAGTTATCTTTAGACCAATAAGTCCGGTAGCAGGTAAGCTTCTGGGAGTCATTGTACAGGATAAGAGTAATACTCACCTAGAAAGAAATGCATTAATTAAGGACAGCCAGCATGGATTTGTAAAAGTCAAGTCATGTTTGACAAATTTAATAAAATTCTTGGAAAAAATAAAAAGTGTATTGATAAAGGAACTGGAGTGGCTGTGATATTTATGGATTTTCAAACAACATTTGAGAAGGTGCCACTTAGGAGGCTTGTTGAGAAAAATGAAGGCACGTGGTATTAAAGGAAAAGTGGCAGTATGGATAGGAAGTTGGTTCAAGGGCAGAAAACAGAAAGTAGAGGTTAATGGATGCTTTTCAGTCTGGAGAGATGTAACCACTGGTGTCCCACAATGAGTGAGGACAAGAGAGAAAAGAAGTTAGAGGGGAAGGCCCAGGCATTTAGCTACAGGTTGAAGTTATTGAGGAGGAAAAGTCACTCAGTGCAGAGGCTGAGGAAAGAGAAAAGCAAGGGGATCCTAATGAGGAATCCAGCCTGGACTTGGGAGGGTGTCTGTGATGAGAATTTTAACTGATGCGTGTGAGGGATAGAAAACAGTGAAGTGCCCAAAGGAGGCAAATGTGCCAGAGGAGTGGGAAGAGATGCAAAATGGGAGTTGGTGATAGGAGCTATATCACTGCCACAATGGTTTGGATGGGACAAGTAATGGAACGTATGACCAGGTAGGGAGGCTTCAGTGATGGGGAAGGAGTCACCACCCACACGTGAGGTTTCTGTTATCACCAGGATATTAATTGATTCAACCACAATGAGGTCATGGATCATGAACAGGGCAGAAAAGTGTAGACGGTAGTATGAACAAGGTACATAGAAATTTGTGTCGATGGATTTTTAAGGGGCTCTCTGCCTGAGTTATTTGAAGTTACCTCTAGGGCCTGCTGCACCAGTCTTCCTTGGTGCTTTGGTGGTTCTGTAGTTAATCCTTCATTGTCACTTTCAGCTTCTTGTTCAGCTATGACTTTTGGCTTGTAGATTTCTCTATGCAGGCCTCTTTGTAGAGTCAAGCTATGCAGCAGGTAGCAGATGACAATTATCTGAAGGCCCTATGGGGACTGCACTGTATTTTGCTATAGAGCCTCTTTATCAGAAATGGTGGTTCAGGGTCCCAAAAAATATGTTCAGTAATCATCTTTATACTTGTATCTGCTTTCATATACCTGAGATCTACTACTGTCTGTGGTTTGGTGCAAAGATGTCATGAGCTGCAGAGAGTACCCTTGGTCCTAACAGGCAACCTTCCAATCTTCCTTGCTTTTCAAATAATGGTGGTACTGAGGATTACTCACCTGATTGCTCACCTTCTGTGCCACCTTACTTCTTCCATTTTTCTGAGTTCTCTTCAACCAAGTGCAGTGCGATGTGATGTGTAGAATTCAATTCCAATTGTTTTGAACACATTAAAAATAGTTGTACTCTTGTACAGTAGGTTAGCCTTTACTAAATAAAAATGGCCTGTAAGCACTTCTCCAAAGTTGGTTACAAATCAGCATTCTCAGCATCCTGCACGAGCCAAATGAGAACATTGCACAATGGTGCAAGTTGGACTTAAATAACAATTATGCCCACATTAACAGCTCAATAATGCTGATGGATAGACTCAGCACTATAACACCTACCAACCCGTTGATGTCAGGAGTGAAATGTGTGTTTTACTGGGGGTCAGATACATGTGAGTGGGCTAAATATGATCATGCAGAAATGTGAGAAAATATATACAAAAATGCTATACCTTTATATACAAAAATGAAAGACTCCCCTCCGCCCCCACCCAGAATCACAGATAGTGAGATCCTCAAAGTGAGACCCCATATACAAAAATCAAGACCCACCACATAAACAAACTCTCATAGATGAAAAGTGAAACTCTCAGGCACACAAAAATGCAAGACCCTTTGTCATGTTTGAGGATTTTTTGATCATTTTTCCACAGAAAGGATTTGGAAAAAAATAGTTATTTTTTATGTTTTCATTAAAGCAATGTGTAATCACATGAGTTTTATAAAAGGCACTTGGACAAAAGATGGTTAATATGCTAAACAGAAGCTGGTTTTCCCAGAGACTAAACAATAAGCAGTTAGGTAGTTTGTCTGAGTAATCAAAAAACACCTCACACCCGTGTTTTTTTCTGTTCATTCACGGGATGTGGGCATTGATGACAAGGCCAGCATTTATTGCCCATCCCTAATTGCCCTTGAGAAGGCGGTGGTGAGCCGCCTTCTTGAACCGCTGCAGTCTGTGTGGTGAAGGTATTTCCACAGTGCAGTTAAGTAGGGAGTTCCAGGATTTTGACCCAGCGATGATGAAGGAACGGCGCTATACTTCCAAGTCAGGATGGTATATGACTTGGAGGGGAACTTGAGGGTGGTGGTGTTCCCATGTGCCTGCTGCCCTTGTCCTTCTAGGTGGTAGAGGTCGCGGGTTTGGGAGATACTGTCAAAGAAGCCTTGGTGAGTTGCTGCAGTGCATCTTGTAGATGGTTCACACTGCAGCCACAGTGCACCGGTGGTGGAAGGAGTGAATGTTTATTGTGAATGAAGGAGTGAAGGAGTGAGTGATAGGGTGCCAATCAAGTCAGCTGCTTTGTCTTGGATGGTGTTAAGCTTCTTGAGTATTATTGGAGCTGTGCTCATCCAGCCAAGTGGAGAGTATTCCATCACACTCTTGACTTTGTGCCTTGTAGATGGTGGAAAGGCTTTGGGGAGTCAGGAAGTGAGTTACTTGCCGCAGATAATACTTAATCATAAAATCTCAAAAAAGCAGACATAATCAGACCCAATTTTAACTCTTGCCATTGACTGGAATATGCCGGGCAGGTGGGCAAAATAATGCTATTTTTAGTACTATTTCAGTGGGACAGGACATACCCAGGGATGGTGATGGAGGAGTCTGTGAAGCTGTTGCTTGACTAGTCTGTGGCACAGGTCTCCCAATTTTGGCACAAGTCCCCAGATGTTGGTGAGGAGGACTTTGCAGGGTTGACTGGGCTGGGTGTGCCTTTGTCAGTTTGATACAACTTAGTGGCTTGCTAGGCCATTTCAGAGGGCAGTTAAGAGTCAACCACATTGCTGTGGGTCTGGAGTTACATATAGGCCAGACCAGGTAAGGACAGCAGATTTCCTTCCCTAAAGGACATTAGTGAACCAGACAGGTTTTTATGCCAATCTGGTAGTTTCATGGTCACCATTACTAATACTAGCTTTTTATTCCAGATTTATTTAATTGAATTTAAATTCCCCAGCTGCTGTGGTGGGATTATGAACTCATCGGGAGTTATTTTGCCAAGCAGCAGTCCCGCCTCCATCAACGTCCGGCCAACCCACGCTATTTTCCCTTGATTGACCTTGTTAAGCCCACCCAGTGGGCTTAGCAGGCCAATTAAGGGGAAGCCAGTTACAGAGAATGTCAGCGTATGATGTTTCATCTGTCAAAAATTTTTGACAGGTGAATTGTCATCGCTTGACAGCTTTGAGAAGCTGTCAAACACTGACATTCTCTGTAGTTTGGTGAGTTCTTGTACTCAAGGCTCACCAAACCTGTTTTGTGAGCAGAAAGCAGATGGCTGTTGCATTGGAGAATGCAGCAGCCATTCTGTCATCTCTGCCGGTGAGATGCGGGGAGTCTCGGTTCCCCAACTGTTGAAGCCTGCAGGAAGAAACAAAGGTAAGTAAACATTTTCTATCACTTTTCACTCACCTCACATTCTTACCTCTCCACACTTGCACCCATCACTCACCTCCACAGCACACTTTTGCGCCCCTCCGACCCCCGCAGACCCACTGCTCGCCTCGGTGACCCTGGCGGGGTTTCCCGACGTTAGGAAGCCCGCACCTCTGGTGGAAAAATGGGAATAATCCTCTTAACTGCCTGTTAACTGCCTGTTAACAGGCAGTTAAGTGGCTGTAATCCCCTTCCCGCCTCCAGGAGACGGGACCCAGCGCGGGTCGGCTACCCGCCTCCTGGGAAGATGGCACGGAGGCGGGTTGGGGGCAAGATGGGTACCCGCCCCCAGATTCTGCCATTTTCCCGGCAGTCGCACCTCCAAACCCGCCTTCCCAGGGCTGGCAAAATCCAGCCCATCATCTCCAGAACATTAGTCCAGGTCTCTGGATTACTAGTCCAGTAACATAGCCACTATGCTAGCGTGCACCCCTTTGCAATGCGGTGAAAGTCACTTTGATGTCCGTCTGTCTGTGAAGAGGAAGATAAAAAGAGAGACATGGGGCACACAGAGAGAGGCTTTTAAAACAGAAAGACTGCAAGGGTAGTTTGTTAAAGGGAAAGCTATGAGGGACTTCACAGAGGCAAAGAGGCTATAACTGCTGAAGGCTAGCGTGAAGACCTCTTGTTGAAGTCAAGTAAAATGATCCACTATTATGGGACAATGTGACATGTTCTTTATTTTGTATCTTCACGTGAAGATAAGTAGTACCAGTTAAACTAAGTAAATCCAATCATAACTGTTGTTCTATGTATTCATCTTTGTAAAGTTTCGCAATTATCGCGATTCGAAATAACGAGATAGAAGCAGATTCGTTTGATCAGTTTATTTAAACAAAATGCTGTCATGATTAAACAGGACACAGAAGCCTGTAAAATGGCCGCCGCGCATCATGGCAGAAGTTTCCAGAAGTACAGTGGGCAGACAAGATGGCGTTCGAATAAACATTTTCGATAAGCACTGATAAAGACAGGATGCATCCTGTTTGCATTTGTGACAATAGCAAAAGATATGAGTGCTGGAATCGTTTTCCATGCACAAGTAAGGACCATTGTACTGGGCAATCGAAGGCCCATCCAGACACATCAATACGCAAATACACCCACGGCTCTACAATGAGAGAGCCATTCTCGGGTGATTAAACAAGTATTCGGGGGCCCCCAAAACCCAGCCAGGGAGGCTCTGAGCCGGTTCAACAATGGGGAAAACATTAACGGGTAGTTGACCAGTCTCAGGTGCTACCGAAACCCGTTAAAGACAAGAATCACCCCATGCTGGGAGTTTTGAGCGCCAATATTTCACAAAGGACAAACATTAAGATTTGAGCGGGAGATAAGGGAACACAGCACTATGACTATAGACAACAAGGGGGAAAAATTCAGTCGCGCCCCGTTTGGGGCGCAAATATCGGCCGGGCGCAAAGATTAGCGCCTGCCGCTAATTATCGCCACCGACTGCAAACTTGACTTTTATCGCCCCTGGAGGTAATTGCAGCGCTAAATCAGGCGCTTCACACCTGTCTTAAGGCGCAAAGGCCGAGGAGCGAGGCGCTACCTCAGAGCGCTGGCGAAGCTCATGTAATGTCAGTCAGCAATGGAACACACACACAATGGCACAGGCCAGTTCGTAAAGGGGATGGTTAATCTTGCTTTCCATCCACATCCTGCTCATTGCAGCCTTGAATCTTGGCCTGGAGAGACCTGCACATCAAATCTGCTGGAAAGAACAATGGAGAGTGCCAGGCAAAGAGCTCAGAGTGCAGCCCCCACAGTCTCTGCTAAATCGATACAAGGAATGGCAAATCAAAATGAACCTGCAAAGTGCTGCTCAGTACCCAAAACTCCTTCACACAACGTTGAATCTCTCCAGAAGTCTCTCCCTCTCTCTCTCAGAATGCGTAGTTCAAAAATGGCACCAACAATAAAAGGCAGGAAGCGGTCACCTTTAAATAGCGCTCCCCCTTTCCCTTCATGACTGCAGAACGCTCCCCTCAACCTGTCGTTGCTAGCATCAGGTGGTAAGGCAGGGGGCGCCACTCAATATCCGCTCCGGGGCGATACCGGGGCGTTGCGCACTCGAGTGATGTCATGATCTGCCGACGCAGGAGATCGCGGCGATAAAGTTTAGCGCCGCCGCAAAATGTCTAGTTAAGTTCGCGAGCAGCGCAAACATCGCTGCGCCCGGGCGCTAGCTGCTTTGCGCCCCATTAGCGCCCTCTTAAGGCGCTAACGGGAGGCGCAACCAACTGAATTTTCCCCCCCAAATGTCCATCGCGCTCTTATTCTCTTACTCCCTTGATTCGATTCTTATTCGCTTGATTCGTGCTCTTATTTCTCTGGACTGTTGACTCTGGACTTTTAGCCGCACTGGACGGTTATTCGAATGTTGGGTGGAGCTCAAACGGAACGAGCCGCCTCGACGAAGGCCGGTAACTGGGTGCACCATCCCGAGTGTCGGTAAACGGTGTTCTGGACCCGAAGGCCCGAAGAGATGAGACGAGACGAGATGAGAAGAGAAGAAGAAGAATCCACGTGCCGCGGCGGTCAGTAAACCCCGACCGCGCCGAATTTATACGAACTCTACAGGTTACTGCACGAACTGGTCAAAGACTCTTCTTTGAATTCTACCGGCAACCGGTGTTGGACACAGGAAGACTCTTCTTCGAACCGGGCCCGAGCACTGTCGAGTTCTTCATGACAACGGGGAGCCCAGCCTGCTTGCAGCAGCAACGAAAGTAAACAAGTCGGGTACAGAGACCCCTCAAAACACGTGACAGTCGGGCACTGCAGCGAACGAGCCGAGTGCCTCACTTTAAAAATTCTCCGAAGTATCACGAGTGGTGAGCATGTTTCCCGATCCTACAAATCTAGATGTAGTGTAGGTATTGATAGGGGAGGGTGGTTTTATTAAGGATAAAGTATAATGTGTTCCCCTTTTTACGATGTGCCGTGCGTTCTTCATTACCATAGACCAAGCTTTATGAATGTATGTATACTTGTACTATCATTAATTTGTGCCTATGACATGTACTTCATGATCTTGGACGCTATGCAATAAAGATTTCCATTTCGTACTATTCAACCGGGTCTATTTGAGTTTTTCTCTGCATTACTGCTCTCGCACCTAAGTCCAGTGTTAGAACCGTAAGGGCGAGTGGGTCGAACCACTCACAGGTGCTTATTGCAACAAGGCTGGCCGGAGACCAGAGCAAGCAATAGTATTAGGCAACGAAGGCCTAACCCCGCACCAGCACCGTCTGCGATACAAGCACGACACGCAACCCCTTACATCTTGTTGGGAAATAAAGCAGTTTAATGAAGCATATGAAATTTTGACTCATCTAGTATTAACTTTTGAAGAGATTTAAGAAATACACCTGCAAAAGAATCAAGTGTCTGGTCCAGATGAGTGCTATTGTTACATCCGCAGGTTATGCTCTCATACAAGTAGACATAGGGCAGTATGAGGTAACCTACATAGGTAAGATCCCCCTAAAATTGACTGATGCCACTAAACCTGACAAGGTATCTCAGGCAGACCCGAATTTGTAACACCATCATACACACAATGGCATCCCTATATATAAAAAATGCAAGAGATCTCCATACACTAAAGATGTGAGACGCATGTGCACAAAACAAGACCCTGTAAAAGTGAAAGCTGTAGATATAAAAAGTGCGACCACCAAAGACAAAAATGTGAAACTCCTCATACACACAAAAGGTGAGACACCTCATACATAAAAAGTGAGACTCCCAAAAGTGAGACCACTATATGCAAAAATGAGACCTACTTGCACACAAAAAACAAGGCCCCCATACAGAAAAAAACAAGGTCCCCCATAGATTAGTGAGACTCCCCCATACACAAAAAGTGCAAGGCTCCATATCCTCCCCCTTTCCCCCAGATCCACATTTATCCTTTCCCTCATTTTTTCAACTCCTATCCTCTTTTCTCCTTTTTCACTACCTTTGCCCCCTCCTCACATCCTTGCCTGTCCTTTCCGCCATCATTTCCCACAATTTCTCACCCCCCCATCTTTTCTCTCCATCCTTTATCTCTATACTTTCCTCACATCCTCCCCCATCCCAAATCTTGAACATTTGGATGCTTCAGCTCTATCAGGTTCTCAGAACCGAGGACTGGCAATGACTGATTGCTGATTGGTCAAAATTCACCAACCGAGTAGCAGCCTTTTCCAATCCTGGGAAATTTAAAGAGCTGCAGTGGAAGTTGTACACGAGAAAGGAGCTGCCAGGGGTTTAATGGGCCATCAATGGAGCTCACAGGCTGCATTTGGTCCATGAGCCCCATCTTGGGCACCCCGAGCAATCAAAATTACTCATCCCAATGCACAAATAGTCTGTGCATTAATAGTAATGCCAGCAGTAATATTCAGGCTATAATTTTCAGCAAGAGTATAATATTGGTAGCTATGCTTTATTTATAGGGTAAGTTTTAATGGACGATAAATCCCCCAGGCTCACTGACAACTGTGTCCAAATTCTCATATATGTTCACTGCACTGAGAGTGTGAATTTATAAAACTATCCCTACAGTATAATGGAGTGACATTATGCTCTGTGATATTAGCATATGAGTTAATGGACGATGGAATTCACATGAACGCTTATCATACAGTGAAATCCCTTTGGAGTCTTTAGTATCAGCATGTTGAAGCACAGATCTCAATCATGGGGAATGTCTGACATGTTACTGTTTCGAGGAATGGAGGAGGTGGTCCTGAAAACTCTGCTTTCCTCCCGACACCAGCTACCACTGTGCTCTTTCAGTTGCTGTGCTTTATTCCATCCCCTCCCACACTGCTACTATAGGGTCTATTTTAACACCCAGTGGGAAGCCAGCGGGAGCGAACGGCAATCCTGCACAGGAGCCTTCGTCGGAGGACTGGCAGATTGTAACTGCCGGACTTCATTTGAATGCCGCCGGTCAGCTCCTTGCCCGTTTATGGCAGAAAGCGGCAGCTGGCCGGTGGGGGGGGGGTGGAGATTGGACAGAGGTCAGACACCGGCACCAAGAGAAGGCCGCCAGCAGGATGGTAAGTTCGGAGGGGAGAGGTTGGAGGGTGGGTGCTATTGCAAGGGTCTCATGGCTAAGGGTGGGGGATCCCAGGAAGTAGAGGCCCAGATTTTCCTGTGGGGCCCGGAGGAGCACTTCTGCTACTCCTGGCCCCACTAAGGAAAGTTTTATTTTCACTTAGAAACATAGAAACATAGAAAAATAGGAGCAGGAGTAGGCCATTCGGCCCTTCGAGCCTGCTCCACCATTCAATATGATCATGGCTGATCCTCTGGGCTGGATTTTGTCAGTGTGGGCGGGCTGGAGCGTGTCAGGTGGAAATCGTGCCAGGACCCCGACTCCTAATTGAAGTGCTGAAAATGTGGGATTTTCCCCTAATTGGCCAATTGATTTCCTGCGTGTGGGAACCCCTGGCCCAATGAGTCTTTTCAGATAGAAAGTCGCCTCCGATGACGTCATCAATGCTGCTGGATTTAAGGCCTGAAAGCAGCCTTGCTTCTTCTGGAGACTGCAACCTTTATGGCCATTGCTGTCTTCGACTTCTTCATCAACTATGTCCAGCAGTAGGCCAAAGTGTGCTCCACGCTTCGATGAGGCCTCCCTCCAAGCTCTGGTGGAGGGAGCGAGATCCAGGAAGGAGGTGCTGTTCCCTTCCTCAGGGA
Source organism: Squalus acanthias (assembly GCA_030390025.1). Classification (NCBI taxonomy): domain Eukaryota; kingdom Metazoa; phylum Chordata; class Chondrichthyes; order Squaliformes; family Squalidae; genus Squalus; species Squalus acanthias. The sequence goes on along the minus strand of CM059426.1, from coordinate 118,940,440 downwards.
GAAAAAAGCCACCCCAGCAGACAAAAGCTGTGTGGCTGCAAGTGGCCCAGGAGGTCAGCTCCATCTCGCTGAGCCGCAGAACCTGGCTGCAATGCAGGAAGAGGTTTCATGATCTTCTCCGAACAGGAAAAGTGAGTAAGACTTTCCCATCACCCTCAATCTGATCCCCATCACCTCTCCTCACCAGCATTCTGCTTTGCCAACCTCTTCCTCCACATTCCACTTGACACTGACATCCCTGCACCCTTACCCATTGCCTCTCTCTCTAAGGTCACATTCACTTAACTATTCGACCATGCAGCCCTCACACCCCCTATCACTGTGATGCCATGACAACAACAACTTTCAGCACACAGGGAGGGTCCTTTGTATCCTTCTAAGCATCTATGCTATGGATTCTCTACACTCACTCCTTCATTCTCACTCAAACTCCACTTGTGTCTCTCATTGCAGGAAAAGAGAGCCCACAATAAGAGGGAAAGAGCCATGACCGGAGGAGGGCCACCCTAATTAGCCCAGCTCACCCCCTGGGAGGAGGCAGGCCCTGGAGATCGCAGGAATCGAGGAGGATTCCCAAGTGGGGGACGGACAGATGGGCGCATCGCAGCAAGCTGGTGACAGAATAGTTTGGCATCTCTCTCATTGACATTGGATGAGTCACTGATAATGAATCTGATGCTCTAACAGATTGACTTATGATCATCTGCACTTTTCAATGTTCATGTAACCTTGACCTCACATCTCTAACTCTTTCCTTTACTCCTCCACAGGACCATCGAAAGCCCCCGTCCCCACTGTCCAGGAGGAAGAGCCTGAGCTTCCAGACTCCTCAGAGGAAGCTGCAACCTCTGAGAGCGCAGCGTCAGCAGAATTCAGTGCACCCAGCACCAGCGTAGACACTCACACCTCGGTGGGACCTTCGCGAGATAGAGTAGTGTTGTCACCTGGTGTATCACAGCTCACAAGTGAGCATCAGCAGATGGTGGAGACAGGGACAGCAGTGGAGAGTCCTCGTCGGAGGGCGCAGGACTCTGCCAGCTCGGCTCAGCTGCATGTCGACCCTGTGCCTCCAGGTCCATCCAGAAGGAGAGCGGTGCTTGAACTTCAGGAACAGGTACAGGAGTCTCTGGCAGGTTTTGTCTCCAGGGTTGCTGCGAGTGTGGAGCGATGGAGGAGTCCATCGCGAACATGAGCAGAGCCTTTGTGGCAGCATTGGCGCATGAATGCATCACCGCGGAAAGGATGGCAACCTCCTTGGAAAGGATGGCTACCTCCATGGTAAGGCTGGCTACCGTAGAGGAGAGGATAGCTACGGTAGAGGAGAGGATGGCTACGTCTATGGAGGAGCTTAGTCGCCAGTGTATGGAAAACATGGTAATTGTTCAGAATAGACTGACATCTCTTGAGGAGCGATGGTCAGCTATTGAGCAAACAAACCAGACCTTCATGCAAGTCCCCTGGAGTAGGACTTCCAGTGCAGAAACGGGTCCTCATGGCCCCCCTGCAGTGCAGCAAGGTGCTGTCTAGCCACTTGCTAGATCTGAAGTGGGGCTGACCCATGAGAGGGATGTTGGTGGCATACAACACGGAAGTGGGGGCTCCTCTCCAAGCGCTCACACAACCATGCCACTGCAGAGTCCTCGGTCAGAGCCCCACCAGAGTCCCCACCCAACTGAGATCGGCGTCTCAACCCCTGCACAGCCGCAGGAGCAGCAGACTGTTGCCGAGCCCTCACAGGTTCGCAACCCCAGAGAAAGCTCGCCAAAGGTGTCAAGACAGGAGCAGCAAGAAAGTGAGCAAGGGGCCTCCACATCTGCTGAAGCCACAGGGGAAGCACCATGTAGGAGCACGCCTAAGAGGAAGATAATGCACAAGTAGTCACAACGGTTGTCACTTGGGTGTAATGTTGTGTTTAATTTTGAGAAGCCATCAGTTGCTTATTGTCATAAAAAATTCTGATGGCAAACTGTTGCAGTTGTGGCGTGTGTCATTTCACTGGGACTTCCACATTGAGAGCTTAGGGCGACTTGCAATTGTCAGTATGGTGGTCAGAGTGAGAAAAAATCCGCAGGTTCTTGTCCATTGTCGATGCTCTGGTAAGAAGGTGCGAGGCTAAACTGTTTGATTGTGCAGGCTAAGCAAATCTGGCCAACATGAGTGCGTCCCTTGCATCCCGGGCAGCAATATGGTGGCGCTCTGGCGCCTTCTGGCCTGTGCATCTTCAGGTGGGTGAGCAGCAGCTTGGCGCTCCTGTTGTTGCTGCTGCTGTTGGTGCTGCTGTTGCTCATGGTTCTGCTGCTGCTGCGGCTGGTCTTCTCCGAATCTGATGTCCAGGAGGAAAGGAATTAAATGGTCGCCATGCTTCTGGTATATGCCTCAGTTGAGGAAGCGCTTAGTCAAGATGGGGAGAGGGGTTTCCAAGGAGGTCACACTGGAGATGGGTGTCAGGCTCCAAACTTCCACAACACTGAGTATGCCTGCTAAAAGTTCCCCCAGACCTGAGACAATAATGTTCTGCCACCTGCAAATGATCATCAGTGAAAACTCCTTTGTAATGGTGGAGCTGCAGCTGTTCGTAAGCAATCCAATTGTGAGGCCGCCAGCATTACCTGGCGTGTTCCAGAGGAGGCGTGAGGGATGGGGGAAATGTGTTAAAATCGGAAAGGCCTCCCAAAATGGGATTATAGAGCAATTAAGTGGTTGTTAAGGGCCTTAAGGGCCTATCCCGCCTCTTGGAGGCGGGATGGAAAGCGGATCAGAAAACACGCACTTGGGAAAATTGCTCAGAGGCTGGATGGAGGCGGGAATGGGCCCGCCCGCCAGTTTTGGTGATTTTAACAATTTGCATGCCTCCAAACCCACGTCCTCGGGGCTGGGAAAATCGAGCCCTCTATCTCAATACCATATTCCTGCTCTCTCCCCATACCCCTTGATGTCTTTTGTGTCTAGAAATCTATCTATCTCCTTCTTAAATATATTCAGTGACTTAGCCTCCACAGCCTTCTGTGGTAGAGAATTCCACAGGTTCACCACCCTCTGAGTGAAGAAATTTCTCCTCATCTCAGTCCTAAATGTCCTACCCCTTATCCTGAGACTGTGACCCCTCGTTCTAGACCCCCCAGCCAGGGGAAACATCCTCCCTGCATCCAGTCTGTCTAGTCCTGTCAGAATTTTATACATTTCAATGAGATCCCCTCTCATTCTTCTAAACTCTAGTGAATACAGGCCTAGTCGACCTAAACTCTCCTCATACGACAGTCCTGCCATCCCAGGAATCAGTCTGGTGAACCTTCGCTGCACTCCCTCTATGGCAAGTACTTATCCTTTCTTAGGTAGGGAGACCAAAACTGCACACAGTACTCCAGGTGTGGTCTCACCAAGGCCCTGTATAACTGTAGTAAGACATCCTTGCTCCTGTACTCAAATCCTCTTGCAATGAAGGCCAACATACCATTTGCCTTCCTAACTGCTTGCTGCACCTGCATGTTTGCTTTCAGTGAGTGGTGTACAAGGACACCCAGGTCCCTTTGTACATCAGCATTTCCCAAACTAACACCATTTAAATAATACTCTGCCTTTCTGTTTTTCCTACCGAAGTGGATAACTTCACATTTATCCACGTTATACTGCATCTGCCATGTATTTGCCCACTCACTCAACTTGTCTAAATCGCCTTGAAGCCTCTTTGCATCCTCCTCACAACTCACAATCCCACCTAGTTTCATGTCGTCAGCAAACTTGGAAATATTACATTTGGTTCCCTCATCCAAATCATTGATATATATTGTGAATAGCTGGGGCCCAAGCACTGATCCCTGCGGTACCCCACTGGTCACCGCCTGCCACCCTGAAAAAGACCCATTTATTCCTACTCTCTGTTTCCTGTTTGTTAACCAATTTTCAATCCATGCCAGTATATTACCCCCAATCCCATGTGCTTTAATTTTGCACACTAACCTCTTATGTGGAACTTTATCAAAGGCCTTCTGAAAATCCAAATACACCACATCCACTGGTTCTCCCTTATCTATTCTACCAGTTACATCCTCAAAAAACTCCAGTAGGTTTGTCAAACACAATTTCCCTTTCATAAATCCATGTTGACTTTGTCTAATCCCGTTGATATTTTCTAAGTGTCCTGTTATCACATCCTTTATAATAGACTCTAGCATTTTCCCTACTACTGATGTTAGGCTAACCGGTCTGTAGTTCCCTGTTTTCTCTCTCCCTCCTTTTTTAAATAGTGGGGTTACATTTGCCACCCTCCAATCTGCAGGAACTGTTCCATAATCTATAGAATTTTGGAAGATGACAACCAATGCATCCATTATTTCCATGGCTACCTCTTTTAGTACTCTAGGATGCAGATTATCAGGCCCTGAGGATTTATGAGCTTTCAGTCCCATTAATTTCCCCAGCACTATTTCTTTACTAATACTAATTTCCTTTAATTCCTCCTTCTCACTAGACCCTTGGTTCCCTAGCATTTCTGGGAAGTTATTTGTGTGAAGACAGAACCAAAGCATTTGTTTAATTGCTCTGTCATTTCCTTGTTCCCCATTATAAATTCTCCCATTTCTGACTGTAAGGGACCCACATTTGTCTTCACTAATCTTTTTCTTTTTACATACTTACCATGGATGCAGGAGCAACCAGCTCAGGAAGGTGCATCATGGGATAACAATTGGCATTTATTAATCAGGCTCCTGTCAGAATCAAGCAGCATAAATATTAATATACAAAAGCTTAACATACTTGTATAGAAGTTCTTTGTCTGCTATTTTTATAGAGTGTAAGCTATTATTGTAAATAGGTTCACAGCTCTGGTAAAATAGCAGACAAAAGAATTTCATATGAATGTGTTAAGCATTCATACACTGACATTTGAAAAGCCCAATTTCAAGGCATTTGTTTCTACGGCTCTCTCTTGCTTTCCTCTCTTGCCTCATCTGCTGCCAAAACTAGCAGCATTGAAATGATCAATCACCAGGAATGGAGAGATATATTGAGCCACTCCATTTTTGCTGCTTCCCTGCTACTTTCCCACCGATCAGGGAGAGTTAGAATCCCCCCCTTATATCCAACTGTAATACCACTTCCGAATCACCCTGTCTTTAGTACTTATTCTGAGACTGACTGTATCCACCCCAGCACTGTGTCTGAGTTGGCTGGCATCCGTCGTCATTAGCTTTAAAAAAGTGTATCACTGTGGGGCACACTTGATTGTCATTTTGTACAAAAGCACTAAGGCAAATTAAAAAGAGAACATGTCCTACAGCTTATTATTCAGAACAAATTAAAGGGGAAGGGTTAAAGCAACACAATAATAAAGCAACCAGCAAGAGAAAAAATAATGTAGAACAGACATACAAAGGGGAAAGCAAGAGAGAGCTGTGGAAACAAATGCCTTGAAATTGGGCTTTACAAATATTGGTATATGAATGCTTATCACGTTCATATAAAATTCTTTTGTCACTATTTTAACAGAGGTGCAAACCTACTTAAAATAATAGCTTAAAGTCTCTATAAAAATAGCAGACAAAGGGATTCTAAACTAGTATGTTGAGCATTTGTATATTATTATTTAAATGGCCCAATTTCAAGGCAAAAAGGTCAGAAGTTTTTGGGTGTCAATAACGTTTCTTATAGTCCAACACCACCCAGGAACAGCAGTGTAATATGTCTCAAAATATATGTCAGCTGTGGACAGAGGCTACTAGTTTCCAATGTGGGTTACAGATGTTGGAAAGGAGTTTGTGAGGCTATCAATAAAACACCCATTAAACTGCAGGTGGATCAAACTAAATTAGGTCACATTGCAGTTTCTGACCACTGAAGTAACATGTGAAAATATTCAGTGTCTATTGATACCACTGTAACAGCCAATGAGTTGGAGGCATGGTGGGACTTACAGCAAACAATGGGGGAAAAATTCAGTATCGCCCCGTTTGGGGTGCAATTATCGGCTGGGCGCAAAGATTAGCGCCTGGCGCTAATTATCGCCTCCGACTGCAAACTTGACTTTTATCGCCCCTGGAGGTGATTGGAGCACTAAATCAGGCGCTATACATCTGTCTTAAGGCGCAAAGGCCGAGGAGCGAGGCGCTAACTCAGAGCGCTGGCGAAGCTCATGTGATGTCAGTCAGCAATGGAACACAGACACAATGGCCCCGGCCAGTTCTTAAAGGGGAGGGTTGATCTTGCTTTCCATCCACATCCTGCTCATTGCAGCCTTGAATCTCGGCCTGGAGAGACCTGTACATCAAATCTGCTGGAAAGAACAATGGAGAGACACAGGGAAAGAGCACAGAGTGCAGCCCCCACAGTCTCTTCTAAATCGATACAAGGAAGGGCAAATCAAAATGAACCTGCAAAGTGCTGCTCAGTACCCAAAACTCCTTCACATAGCGTTGAATCTCTCCAGAAGTCTCTCTCTCTCTCTCTCAGAATGCGTGGTTCAAAAATGTCGTCAACAAAAAAAGGCAGGAAGCAGTCGCCTTTAAATAGCACTCCCCCAGTCCCTTCCTGACTGCAAAACACTCCCCTCAACCTGTCGTTGCTAGCGGCAGGCGGTAAGGCAGGGGGCGCCACTCAATATCCGCTCTGGGGCTCTACCGGGGCATTGCGCACTCGACTGACGTCACAATCTGCCGGCGCAGGAGATCGTGGCGGTACTGCTTAGCGCCGCCGCAAAATGTCTAGTTAATTTCGCGAGCGGCGCAAACATCGCCTGCGCCCGGGTGCTAGTTGCTTTGCGCCCCATTAGCGCCCTCTTAAGGCGCTAACGGGAGGCGCAACCAACTGAATTTTTCCCCCAATGTATTTTACAACAAACAAGTCTATTTACTCAGCAAACAGCAAAGCAAAGAAAGTCGATTTACAGAGTCTATTTAAAACAGGCCTGAGGGTGAACAGAACTCAGGACCGAAACAGCAGCAACTTCTCTGGATAAAAGTACAGTGATTTCTCCAGCAGTGGAGGATATTTACATACAAATTATGTGCATAAAATCAATCCCACTCACTTACAGCAGCACGGTCTCCAGGCGTGATTGACGGGGGAATTACCCAATCATCTCCAATCTGTCTGGGAATGTGGTGTCACTATATGCAGCCGAAAATGTTAGCCCTGTTTTTCCGATAATAAGAAAAATTGGGTGGAGCTGGTCCAAGTAAAGGCTTGCACCTGTAGCACAGAGAATGGGACTCACCTAATATTTTGATGGGAGTCCCTCCTCCAGTTTGAATAGGCTGTAGGTACAGGAAAAGCTTGTCAGAGAGCTTACGTAGGTAGCAAGGCGGCAGCTCTTAAAGGGCTGCAGCAATCTATTAAAGATAAAGTTCTGTTGGGGACAGAAAAGAGGGAGAAATTGATTACAATTGCAAAGTGGAGATATGCTTCCTTTCATGCTGAAGTGTTGGACATCTTGCAACAGGAGGTACCCCAAACAAGGGCGGCCTTACTTAGGACTGAAGATCAATCTCCAATAAAAGTATGGGTTATGGCTGAATGGAGAGAGGCTGCTGACCTAAGTCAGTGCAGTTACTCAGCTGTAAAAGAGGAAGAAGTTTGCTGGTATCTGGAGGAAGGTGAAGGCAAATACATTCCTCACTTTTGAGCATATTGCTTGCAGCATGTGTTAAGCATGGTGCTAAATCAAGCGGAGAGCTCCCACAGCCTCTGGGAGATACAATTTCAAGCATTATACACAATCGTTCCCCATTTATGTACACTGTTTCATTATGCCAAGGATGTACAGCACACTATTCTCATAGGTGGAGTTGCTGGCAGAGGAACAGCAAACAGATATTCAGGCTTCCAGCCCAAAGCCCCCTGTGCTGTATAGCTTTCTCAGTCAGGTCAGCAGCCACCGATGTAGATATAGTCCTCCCCAGAGTTTCTTCTCCTTCCAAAAATGGGTTTGTGAACTGTCGCTTACTGATGGCATGATGGCTGCTTCCTGGTCGACAAGTGCAAAATTATAACACTAGGAAGAATAAACACTGGAACTATAAACGGAATTGTCTTGGTATACAGGATACAGTATAGGAAATGATTTGGAAGTATTGGTGTAAAGATTGTTGAAACGGCCTGCAGCACGTGCAGCAGTGGTAGGTAAAGCAAATACACCTAGGAATTGATCTCGGGTGGTGGCACAGTCAATGGAACTGAATAACAGGCGCTGTGTATAACGGGCGACCAATCCGATACCGCCTGCTTTGCGCCACCGCCCGAGACCAATTTCTAGGCGGTAGACTCTTGGGTTATATAGTGTGTGGAATAGAACACAAATCACAGGGTGTGATACTGAGCCTACACAGAGCTTTCTTTAATCCCCATCTGGAGAACTATGTGCAGTTCCGGTTGCCATATTACAGGAAGGATATCATGGAACTGGAAAAGTTGCAGTTACCTGGTATCAGACACCTGAGTTACAAGGACAGATTACAGAAACAGAATTTGTTTACACTAAAGAAGGGAAGGTTGAGAGAGGTTTTCATTGATGCATTCAAGATGATTAAGGGTATAGACAAGTTGATGCTGAAAAACGGTTTGACGTGACTCCAAGAATGACATGAAGAAGCATGGGTAAAACCTAAAAGAGGGAAAGTGAATAGATTAGATATAACTATTTCTAACGGAGGGTGCTGAATGTTTGGAATGGATTACACAGGGAAGCAATCAAGACTGATAACAGTAATTTTAAGAAGGAACTGGACAGGCATTTGTCAAGAAAAACAACTGAGGAATCAAGGTAGTGAACTGTGTATTCTATTTGTGAACACTGGGGCTGGGCAAATGGACCAAAATGGTCTTTTACAATCCTGTATCTTCATCTGTTCAAATTGAGGAGCTTCAGAATGTTCAGTGAGAATGTTTGTGAGCTCAAGCTCCACTCCCGGAATTGAGCATGTAATCTGACGCAGTACCGAGCGATTGCTCTTTGGCAGAGGTGCTGTCCTTTGGATGAGACATTAAACCAAGGCCACATCTCCAAGCTCAGTCAATACTCCTGTGGAGATGCAGTGGTGGTTGTATAAATGACCAGCGATGTGGTTGTTGAGCAATAATGCTCTACATCCCAGTTGTTCTGTCGGGACAAAATGTGTAGCTATTGCTTTGAGAGGTTCCAAATTGTGACACACAGAACTCAGTTTTGAATGGGGGAGAGGGTTAAACTGTAAGAAAATGACTTACCTTTGAATTTTTGGCCTGCTTCCAGGCTCCCTGCAGATTCTCCGGTCGGTGGGGATTTGGGTACAGACCACAGTGCCATGATTCTCGGGCTACTCTGGGCTGAGGGGCTCGGCCAGCAATTCTACATGAAAATGAAATGGCAGGCAACTGATGCCCCTTCCTGCCTTATTCGCATTGGTGCCACAGATCTGCATCTACTGCAGTCACAGGCCCAGGCCCAGCTTTGCCTCTCCAGGAAAGCCTGGAAATCCTGGGGCAATATAAAAGGGATGTAAACGCTGCAAAATGGAACTTCGCCCTTTTTCATGACTTTTGCACCTGGAGAATTGGAGGTTCCCCTGGGAGCAAAGGTCTGTAAATCTATCCTAATGGTTCTGATTCTCCAATCAGGTACCTCATTTTCTGCCCATTTAAATGAATGCATGCAAAATCAGGGAGTGTGGGCCAGAATTTTCCGTGACTGTTGCTCCTTGCTAGAAAGCGTACTCAGGAAATCAATCCGAATGAAATCTCAGGAGACATTCTCAATTAGACCACACCCCCCACACTCTAGGTAGCCTAAATGCTTGTATTGTGTTTAGCATCTTTTTCAGTCCTGGATTCTGGTCCAGAAATTATATTTATTCCTTAACTCAGAGCCAATTAAATATGACATCTCTGGATTGGCATTCAGACATGAAAAGGATTGTGAAGTCCTGCACTGCTCGTACAGGTTCTTTGTAACAGAGCCTATGGTTGAAGACAGCTGAGTATGTGCTGGTCCTTGATCAAATCTGCAATATTAGCTCTCCCTAGGGTGCTGGCTAATGATCTAACTAGGAAATTATATTAACAGATGAGAAAATTAAAAAAAAATCTATATTTAGAAATGTAAAAGAGGAAAGTATCTTGCACCGAAAGCATTTTCCCACTGAAATGACCCTTCCTTCCCCTTTGTTAACAACAGTTAAACCAAACTAGAACAATCACCATAGAAAAAAAATACTCACACCAACATTTGTTCATTCAGGGGAAAGACTTGACCAATTTATTTATCTCTGTGGTTTGGTGAGTAATGTGCATTTCACACTTTTCAAAGAATGATCAGAACATACATTCAAACTACTCACCGAATAGATAACAGAGAACTAATTAAACCACATGACTTTAATGGCATTTGTAGATACTTTACTTAGATTAGCACGCTGGCTTGCATTTTAAACAGGCTTAAAGAATGTGCCAGATGTAATCATTAGAATGCGAAATAGAGCACTACCAAAAAAAGACCATTTGCCAGCTAATCAATGTCCATAAAGTTCTTAAATTATTTTTCTCTGAGTAGACATTAAGTCGCATGGTTTAATTTTATTGCACAATGGCACAAATGCAAAGTAGCTTTAAAGTTGAGTTTAATTGGCACCAGTTTATTCTGTTGCTGCTAGTTATTGTGTGGCAGAGTGTAGGACAAAATTTCCATTCAAATTCCATTAGGCTGATCTCACATTCTAAAGGAATACACAACAAATAGTGATGATGAAAAACCTCAACCCATATTTAAGATGTAGAATAAACCCAGTTACTTAATGGATGAAAAAAAATCTGGATCCTGTGGTAACCAATGTAAGAATATTTTGAGGGTTTTTTGAGGGATCAGGCATTGCAAAGAGTTAAATGACCTCAAAGCTTTCTGTGAGAACTGCTATTCTGCAGAACTCCACAGCTTTCAGACTACAGGTGCTGGGGTGCGCCACTAATGGCCTTGTTTATGCTGGAAAGGCTAGGGAAGAGAACAGGGAGGCTCCGATTTGTCTCAGCCTCATCTCTTATCCTGTACTTTAATGTGTGAAAGTGAGCCATCGGAACATACCAGCTAAATTCCTTTTACTAATTTTAGTATTGAGTGTTGCTAGACCATAGTTTAATTCAAGAATGCCAGTTTATAGTTTTTATTAAGTTAGTATTAATTTGGTCTTATTTCTGTTAGAATTAGGTTAAAGCAGACTCTCATTAGAACCTGTTTCACCCAGGTCCTGGGTTACATCATCACCATGGAAACATAAAAAGCTTGTGCTAAGGCTCTGATAAGGGATGCCCAAGGCCTGTGCTGGCCACAGACTTTACCGGGCTCCTGATTGGGTAGAATGGGGGTATAGGAGATACATGATTGGATAGATCTTTCTGTAGTTCCGGTTCTTGGGGTATATCCTAATGGGTTTGGGTCATTCTCAGTGTAGAAGAGTCAGGAAGGGCACCGTTCCGGACTGGTGCAAACGCGAATGCGAGTAGAAGGAACGAGGAATGGGCTGCGCCTACTACCCAAAGGACAGTCAGGACAGTTACAACGAGTAATGTAATTCTTAATTGTACTTTGTAAACTGCTGCTCAAATACTGTAATGTATTAAGTCTCACTTATGCTTAAATAAAATAGGAACTGTTACCAATATGGTGTCAGCTTCAAACCATTGAACAGACAGTCCAAAGGGGGACTGCCAATTTTTTCTTATACCAAAGGCACACAAGGAGGTAATAATAGGGGTACCAGCACAGACTTGAACATACCAAACATGCTAAAGCACCGTTTGTGCATGTTTTTGTTTTAATAATAGCCTTTTGTTATATTTTTTAAACAATATTTTTAAAATTTGAATTTTTGTACATTTGTTTTTAGAATATTGTTTTGTCATAATGGCCAGAATTTAATCTGGAGGTGGGTAGGGAGCGGTGGGGGCCTAGAATGGGTCTTGAAATGTGGGAGAATGGGTTTCCTGCAGGCCCTGCCGAATCTAACGGCACGGGCCTGATTAACATTTCAAAGCTCTGTTTCCCACCTGCAGCCAGCCAGATGGAGAGGCTGGCTGGCTGTCGGGCCAGTACGCCTGTGGCACTAGGCCACAGAGAGGAGGGAGGGATGGGGGATGACGAATCGGGGCCAGAGGATGATCGGTGGTGGTGGGGTGAATCAGGGCTGGATGATGACTGGGGGCCAGAGGAGCAACGGGGCCGGAAGGGGGAGGCCAGGAAGACGATTGGGTGCCGGAGGGGGAAGGTCGGAGGCCGGAAGCCGGGGGCAGGGGGGGAATCAGAGGCCTCAGAGGGGGAGGTCGGAGGCCTCAGAGGGGGAGATCGGAGGCCTCGGGGGGGCGGGGGGGGGGTCCGATCACGGGTGGTGAGTGAGGCAGGGACACTGGATCCAGCAGGTAAGTTTAAAGGCACTTACCTCCTGGATCCAGCAGTCCTTGCCTTCCTTTAGCTGGCGGGTTCCCCAAGGCCCAGGAAACCCAACCAGCCAGATTTGAAATGATGGATCACCATGTGACAGGAAGCCTCATTATAATATTTAAATGAGACCCACCTCCTGGGAGCGGGTTAGCCACCCCCCCACCACCCCCACCCCCTGTCCCCCCATCCCGCCTCCATTAAGACCGAGAAGTGGGCGGGTTGGGGTCGGGATTCAGTTTTATAACTCTTTAACCTCCCACCCAACCCAACCCACCCATTTTTGGGGGTTAAAATTCCCCCCAAAGAAACGTTTTATTAAAAAAAAGTGGATGATTGTCCATTAAGTCACCACATAGCACTTAAAAAACTTTAGCAGAACAGGAACAGATTAGAAAAGAGGACACAGGTAAAAGTGTTCTGTCAATACCCACTTTCATGGGACCAGTTGTTAGATCAAGGTAAAATTAATGATGGTTGCTTTTGATGTGCTCCAGATAAAGTAGTTCATGATGAAAGTGGTACAAGCTGAAAGCAAATCTGTCAAAAAGATCAGCAGGCACCAGAGCCCCACTGCCCACACGCACAATATCAGCATCCAAAGTGGCAAATTACCTGCCAATAACTAAGGAAAACGTTCTCCATTTGTTGTGGGTCAGCAGCGAGCCAGTTACCGAGCTTTGTCATCTGCTGCAAGGACACCCGCAGCCAACCTGGAAAATAGCGTTGGCGCGGCAGGAGGCAGTCAAGGTCACCACCATCTTCAACCTTTATGCCTCTGGCTCATTCCATGTTAGCCATGCAGGGCTGGATTTTCCTGAATCCACCCAGAAGAGTCAGGGAGAGAATTCTGCCTGTCATGTTGACACCAACCCCACCCCCACTTTTCCTGGGTTAGGAGTCTTCGCTGCTAAATTCGGCACCTTAGCGCCAGCAGTTAAGGCCGGTTTCGAGAAAAAAAATAGTGTCCGCCTTGCTCCGCCCACTTCCAGTGTGGTCCATGCTGGTCGCCATCTTGGTGAGGATGATACCACGCGTGGGACGTGTGTGTGCCGGCAGTATGCAGTGTAGGCAGATTGTGATGTCAGTCAGCATGCAACGCTGATTTGACAGCACGACATGCCATTTTGGATGTCGCCGTTCCAATCAACGCCCTCTCCGAAACATGAACTGCTGAACGTGGTCAAAATCCTGGAATTCCCTCCCTAACAGCACTGTGGGAGGACCTTCACCACACGGACTGCAGCGGTTCAAGAAGGCAGCTCATCACCACCTTCTCAAGGGCAATCAGAGATGGGCAATAAATGCTGGCCTTGCCAGCAACGCCCACATCCCATAAACGAATTAAAAAAAACTTCTCCTACCTGCACCTAAGCCAGGAGCAGTGTGTTCGGCGGCTCAGCTTCAGCAAGGAGGTGGTCACAGAACTCTGCCACCTCTTAGAACCAGACCTGCAGCCTCAGAACAGGTCGATGACAGCGTTGCCAGTGGCCCTCAAGATGACCATGGCCCTGAATTTTTTTGCCAGTGGATCCTTCCAGGCTGGAACAAGCGACATAGCAAACATCTCCCAGTTTGCCGTCCATCGTTGCATCTGGGTGGTCACAGAGGCTCTGTACTCTAGGAGAAGGGATTTCATTGTTTTCTCTCTAAACAGAGAGAAGCAGGAGGAGCACGCATGTGGCTTTGCCAGGATATCGGGCTTCCCCATGGTGCAGGGCGCCATCCACTGCACACACATGACTTTGCGGGAACCGCATATCAATAGAAACCCAAAGGCTGTCACTTAATTAATGTGGACTTGGTGTGCGACCACGCCCAGCATATCATGATGCTGAATGTCCGTTATCCTGGAGGCAGTCATGATGCCTTCATCCTGCGCCAGTCCACTTGCCAGCAATCTTCCAGCCACCATGTCGAACCCGAGGGTGGTTGCTTGGAGACAAGGGCTAGCCATTCTACAAATTCCAATATTACATTACAAAGTCAGTTCACGCAGTGCCATGTTCTGAGCTGGTGCCTGGGAGTGTCAAACTGAGTGACGGTGTTTCTTCTTCTCCATCTCTCTCCTCCTCTACTTCTTCCTGCACAGGCTGGGCCGGTGGGAGTTCTTGGGTATCAGAAAGGAGAAAGGCAAAATGGTCGGGTTGTGGTGAGGGGAGGGGGGAAAGCAAGATGTGCCTGCTTACACCATCAGCAGCTTGTAAGTGAGAAGAGATTGTGGAATGAGGGGTAAGTGGGATGTGAGAAGAAGGATTAGTTCTGTGCATACTGTTATCATCAATGTTTTCAGCCTCGCTGATCGCCACGGCTTCGGTGATGGCCCCTGCAATTATCTCCAGCACTGTCTCCTCCAGCTTGATCAGGATCTGCAGCTGTGCTTGCCTGCCACCCCACCCGCCTGTTTGCTCCTGTTCATGCTGTTCGTGTTCTACCTTGGCCTGCAAGAGAAAGGGAAGTGTGTCAGTGAATGTGGTGCAATGTCATCATTAGCCGGTTTCCTTAAAGGGGCCATGCCCAAATTTACTTTAACAGTTGTGCTGTCAGTGTTCTGCAGCATTTAGGTCCTCTTCCCTTCTCATGGGCAGAAGAGACCTCCCCAGGAGACCAACGCAGCCTGGTTGCACATTGCACAGGAGGGCACAAGCAGGGATGTCTTCAGGAGGACCAGGCTGCAGTGGCACAAACCTTTCAATGATCTCAGTAGATCACAAAATGTTACTGCAAAACCACACTCAACCTTTTTTTTGCAGAGGCCAGTGTCCGGAGAGACGAGACCGGAAGCGGACCAGGTGGGAAGCACCCAGGTGAACAGCATTTAAGGAGGGTGGTGGCTTAAACCCGAGTTCCTACAGAGTAGGAACCCCCACCCGCCCTCCTCCTCTAACCTACTAGTCTTTTAGCAGTCTAAAAACAGAGGTCACAAATTTTTTGGTCTCAGTTTCTTTTCAGCAGGGCAGGAACCGGGAGGAGCGGGAAGTCGGCGTAGGACCAAGGGGACACAAGACCGGGAAGTCAGCGAAAGACCAGGGAGGTAAGACTAACTGGTAAGTACTTTCCTCAAACCTTCCTAGAAAGTAAAACTAAAACTAGTGGGATTTGGTTAGTTTAAAAAGGAATAAGAGGAGTACAGTATACATTGGTCTAAGTAAGCTTCGGGAAAACAAAAGTCAATAAATAAACTAAAACTAGAAAATTAAAAAGTAATATAAGGGTTAAGTCATGGCAGTAGAGCTCGGACCTGTGTCATGCTCCTCCTGTAACATGTGGGAAATCAGGGACGCTTCCTGTGTCCCTGACAACCATGTGTGCGGGAAGTGTGTCCAGCTGCAGCTCATGTGGGACCGCATGACGGCCCTTGAGCTGCGGATGGACTCACTTTGGAGCATCCACGATTCTGAGAGGGTTGTGGATAACACATTTAGTGAGTTGGTCACACCGCAGGTTAAGGCCAGCGTAGATAGTACATGGGTGACCAAAAGGCAGAGCAAGGGCAGGAAGGTAGTGCAGAAATCCCCTGGGGTTGTCTCCCTTAGCAACAGGTTCACCGCCTTAGGTGCTGTTGTCGGGGGGGATGACTCATCGGGGGAAGGCACCAGCAGCCAGGCTCATGGCACCATGACTGGCTCTGTTGCAAAGAAGGGAGGGAAAAAGAGTGGCAGGGCTATAGTAATAGGGGATTCGATTGTAAGGGGAATAGATAGGGGTTTCTGTGGTCGCGACCGAGACTCCAGGATGGTATGTTGCCTCCCTGGTGCAAGGGTCAAGGATGTCTCGGCGCGGGTGCAGAACATTCTGGAGGGGGAGGGGGAACAGCCAGTTGTCGTGATACATGTTGGTACCAACGACGTAGCTAAAAAAAGGGAAGAGGTCCTACAAGTAGAATTTAGGGAGTTAGGAGCCAAGCTAAAAAGTAGGACCTCGAAGGTAGTAATCTCTGGATTACTACCAGTGCCACGTGCTAGTAAGAGTACAGAGAACAGGATAGTTAGGCTAAATACGTGGCTTGAGCAGTGGTGTAAGAGGGAGGGTTTTAAATTTTTGAGGCATTGGAACCAGTTTTGTGGTAGGTGTGACCTATACAAAAGGGACGGTCTACACCTGTGCAAAGATGGAACTGATGTTCTCGGGGTAATTTTTGATAAAGCAGTTCGGGAGCATTTAAACTAGTATGGCAGGGGGCTAGAAACCTATGTAGTGAAATAGAGGAAAGTGAAAGGCAGACAGAAATAAATGGTAAAAGAGTGAGGAACAAAAAACAAAGGGCCAAACTAATTCATAAAAAATGTGAGCATAAAAAAAGCCTGAGGGTTTTATACCTTAATGCGAGAAGCATCAGGAACAAGGTAGATGAATTAGCTGTGAAAATAGAGGTTAATAATTATGATCTAATTGGGATTACGGAAACATGGTTGCAGGGTGAGCAGGGCTGGGAGCTTAACATACAGGGGTATTCAGTATTTAGGAAGGATCGACGAAAAAGAAAGGGATAAATGCAATTGAAAGGAAGGATATTAACTCAGTTAATACAGAATCTATATGGGTGAAGCTAAGAAATAGCGAGGGGCGAAAAACATTAATAGGAGTGGTATATAGGCCTCCAAATAGTAAAATAGAGGTTGGGGAGGGCATCACGAGGGAAATTAGAGAAGCGTGCAATAAGAGCACAGCTGTCATCATAGGTGACTTTAACTTACATATAGATTGGAATAGCCTAATCAGTAAAAATAATGAGGAGGAGGAATTCCTTGAGTGTTTAAGGGATGGTTATCTGGATCAATATGTCGAGGAACCAACTCGGGAACAGGCTATATTGGACTGGGTACTGTGCAATTAGAAGGGACTAATTAGTAATCTTGTTGTACGGGGACCCTTGGGTCAGAGCGATCATAACATGATCGATTTCTCACTCGAAATGGAGAGCGAAGAAATTGACTCAGATACTAAGGTCCTGAATTTAAACAAGGGGAATTATGATGCCATTAGACGGGAACTGAGTAGGTCTGATTGGACAACGTTCCTGGGAGGACTGGAGGTAGATAAACAATGGCAAGCATTTAAAGATAGAATGACAAAATTGCAAAAATTGTTTATACCAATCTGGCATAAAAGGAAATCTAAAAAGGTGACTCAACCGTGGATAACAGGGGAAATTAGAGACAGCATAAAATCCAAAGATAGGGCGTATAAAATAGCCAAAAAAAGCGCCAGAGCGGAAGATTGGGAACAGTTTAAGATAGAGCAAAGGAGGACAAAGGGCTTAATCAAGAGGGGCAAAATAGCTTACGAAAGCAAGCTGGCGGAAAATATAAAAACTAACTCCAAAAGCTTTTATAAGTATATCAAGAGGAAAAGACTGGTGAAAACCAAAGTTGGCCCATTGCAGTCAGATACGGGGGAATATATAACGGGAAATAAGGAAATGGCAGACCAACTAAATGCATACTTTGGGTCAGTCTTTACGAAGGAAGACACAAAAAACCTCCCTGGGATATCGGGAAAAATAGGGACATTTGCAAAGGAGGAACTGACGCAAGTCAATATCTCTAAGGATATGGTGTTAAGGAAGCTAAAGGGATTGAAGGCGGACAAATCCCCAGGGCCTGATAACATGCATCCTAGGGTACTGAAGGAGGTGGCCCTAGAGATAGCGGATGCACTAAGTATGATTTTTCAGAATTCATTAGACTCGGGAACAGTGCCCATGGATTGGAGGGTAGCTAACGTTACCCCACTATTCAAAAAGGGGGGTAGGGAAAAAGCAGGTAATTACAGACCTGTAAGCCTTACATCAGTTGTGGGCAAAATGCTGGAGTCCATCATTAAGGATGAAATAGCGGAGCACTTAGCAAATGGGGACAGGATAGGACAGAGTCAACATGGATTTACAAAGGGTAAATCGTGCTTGACTAATCTATTGGAATTTTTTGAGGGAGTAACTGGTAAAATAGATGGGGGAGAGCCAGTAGATGTGGTGTACCTGGACTTCCAAAAGGCCTTCGATAAGGTCCCACATAAAAGATTAGCAGGGAAAATTGAAGCTCATGGGATAAAGGGGAAAGTATTGACGTGGATAGAGAACTGGCTGTCAGATAGAAAACAGAGAGTTGGAATAAACGGCTCATTTTCTGAATGGCAGGCAGTAACAAGTGGGGTACCACAGGGATCTGTCCTGGGTCCCCAGCTGTTCACAATTTACATTAATGACCTGGATCAGGGAGTCGGATGCAGCATTTCCAAATTTGCAGACGACACTAAACTAGGAGGGGGGGTGGGCTCAGAGGAGGAGACCAGGAAGCTCCAGAGCGATTTGGACAGACTGGGTGATTGGGCGGATAAATGGCAGATGCACTATAATGTGGACAAGTGCGAAGTTATCCACCTTGGGTGCAGGAACGGGAGGGCAAATTATTATTTAAATGGCAATAAATTGGGAGAGGGGGAAGTACAGAGAGACCTGGGTGTTCTTGTACACCAGTCACTGAAGGCGAGCATGCAGGTGCAACAGGCGATCAAGAAGGCAAACGGTATGCTGGCCTTCATAGCAAAAGGGTTGGAATACAGGAACAGGGATACCTTGCTGCAGCTGTACAGGGCACTGGTGAGACCACACCTCGAGTACTGTGTACAGTTTTGGTCGCCTCATCTGAGGAAAGATGTTCTTGCCATGGAGGGGGTGCAGCGGCGATTCACCAGGCTGATACCAGGAATGGCGGGATTGACCTATGAGGAGAGACTATGTAGTTTAGGGATGTACACACTGGAGTTTAGAAGATTGAGAGGGGACCTCATAGAAGTGTATAAAATTCTGACAGGTCTAGACAGACTAGATGCAGAAGGAATGTTTCCCTTGGCGGGTGAGAACAGAACTAGAGGACATAATTTAAGGATAAGGGCTAAACCATTTAGGACAGAAATGAGGGGGAATTTCTTCACTCAGAGGGTGGTGAACCTGTGGAACTCATTGCCACAGAGGGCAGTGTACGCCAGCTCATTAAATATATTTAAGAGGGAATTAGATGTATTTCTACAGGCAAAAGGGGTTAAGGGTTACGGAGAGAAGGCGGGGACGGGATACTGAATTGGAGGATCAGCCATGATCTCCTTAAATGGCGGAGCAGGCTCGAAGGGCCGGATGGCCTACTCCTGCTCCTATCTTCTATGTATCTATGTATCTATGTAACCTCATCCTGCTGTGCCACTCATCACATCCCCATCACTCTGCCTTCCCTACCCTACTCCTGCACATTCTTACTCACACCAACTTACCTTGCACCTCCACCCATCCCTCTCTATCTACATTATCACTTCCCCATCTCATTAGCCACCCCTCACACTCACCCTCATCATAGTCCAATCATACCAACTAACAACACAAAAGGGTAGGCACCTGGGTGATTTAGCCAATGTTCATGTGAAGTTTCTGTTAATGTGCTGTCAAACATTGAAATCTTTATTTTCAACACTTTGCGTTCTTGGACAAATTTGTGTGCACCTTCGGAAGTAGCTTAGTGAGTTGCAGTGAATGGTGAGACATAACGGTACCCCCACCCCCCCCACCCCCGCAATGGTGATGAGTGTGAAATTAATAGTTTGGGCATTGTAGGGATGCTTTATGGTGCTGGTGTGGGGTGATGCCAATGTGGCGCATCATGTGGCAGCCAGGGTGTACAGCATCAAGTGAAGTAAATCTGGCCATGGTGATGCCATTGCTGGCCTCCCGGGCAGCAATGTTGTTGGGTGATGATGCTCTGTGTCCTGTGCAGCATCAGGTGATTGCGGAGAAGGTTGATGCTGTTTTTGGTGATGTTGGTGTGACCGGTGATGTTTGTGCTGGAGCTGATCGTGGAGGGATTCAGAGGACCAAGGTGAGATCTCTTCAAGGACACCGATGTTGCTGGAATAGATGGCAGCTGAAGTTGAGATGACAGAAGCGATCTGTGAATGGTGAGAGAGCTTACTCCAAGGAGGTGACAGTGGATAGAAAGTTTACTCTAAACACTTCCAAACTGCATAAAGCTCAAAAGTGTCTTCCAAGTCCTGAAGGCTCAAGCTTCTGACATTGGAAAGTGAACAGCTGTGAAATGTTAGCTTTCATACCATTTTTGCAGCTGTCACCTCTTCATAGCAATGGGGAGACATTGAGAACCCGACCTACTTACCTGACATGATCTCTGAATGACGTGAACCCCGTTAAAAAAGTGATAAAATAGAAATAAGCTGGCAAAATAGTAGTTAACAAGCATTTAATTATCTTAAATGCCTCCCCCGCCGCTTGGTGTCGGGTCTGTTCTGAAATCGCAGACCCAACATTTTGGAAACTTACATGGAGGCAGGTTCGGAGCGGGTTCCCAACCCACTGTCAATCATTTTGATTTTGACAGCGGACCCGCCTCCGAACCCGCACTCTGAGCGCCGGCAAAATCGCTGCCATGGACCTAGAAATGCATCAGGACACAGAGGCCTAGAAATGAGCTTAGGCCAGTTTTGAAACACTAAATGGGTGCAGGGAATGACCCCTGTGCCTGAAGACCAAGACCCAAGGATCGCAACTCCTCGGCCTCATCGACATAATCTCGGCGAACTTTCGGAGCCTTTCTCGTCTCCACAGGCAGCTCGCCTAACTGGAAAATACAATTTTAGGCCGCTTGCCTTGCTACCAGACTTTAAGAAATATGTTCTAAAAAGGGTATTTTAACTCAGTAAGGACTATTTCTAACTTCATCATTTAAAATATTGTTCTGAATCAATATCTTGCTGTATCATTTGCTTTTTTTATATTAATTAACCTGTAAATAAATTTGATTCATAGTTTATACTGTTCATATTGATCTGAGGATGTGCTATATTCTATCTTTTGGGAGGTTTCTGATCACAGAAGATTGCCCTTTTGCTGTGAACATGACAAAAGTGTTGAGGAAAAGCCTGAACTGTACAAGTCATCAATGAAGAATACATCGCTTTTAGCACATCCAACGGGCCACCGATGAAGACAAGCAATAGAGTGAAGGTTCTCTGCAGTGACATACCAAATGGAATAACATCATTTGATTATGTTTATGTCCTCCGAGGAAATTACTTGTCCAGTCATACGCCCCACTTTCACTCTTCTGGATTTTGGGAGAGAAAAAGCAGAATTCCACACATGCATAATTGAACACATGTACACAACTCTGCTTACTAGGCTCTGGCTGCTGGTAAATATTTTTAGTGCTGGAAAACGAGCTGATAAGATAATCAGCTCTTTGACTGCCATTAGAAATGCAACCTTTGGTGCGTGGTGGATGAGCTCACTAGGCCAGCAATAGTCAGTCTCTGTCTGACGCAAGAAAATTGCATAAGAAATTGACCTGGTCACATCAATGTTGTGATCAAGTAAGCCTTCAGAGTTCTACCCCCTGATTGACTGAAGAAACAGTTGTTGCCAAAGAGAAGTAATTTATCTTGGTGCTGCTTCCACCTTAGAATTTAGGAGTGTCAAAAAGCAAGGTAAGTAACATGCTTTTCATTTATTTCCTTATTTAAGAAGTATAAGAAAAAATGGTTAGAATTAATAGAATAGGCTAACAAGCAATAATAAATTAATAAAAATAGAAGAGAAAAAAGATGGCAAAGCCATGGGCTTAATATTATAGAAATACAGATACCCCAACAGTTCAGTAGTTCTATTGCTATTTATGCTTATTTTTGTATTGAAGATGTAAAAACAAAGATGGCTGGTCCAGGGACCCTGAAGTTCCCAGACCTATTGGCAGTGTAAGGGTGGTTCATTTGACTGCCTGACTAGGTGGCCTACACACTGATTGCTGATATAGGACCAGGGGTACAAGGTCATCCCTTCAAGGTCACCATGCTGCTGATGCCAAACTGCCAGCTTCTGACAGTGTGAGAAATCAAGCGACTCATGAAAAGCTGCTGCAAGTTAAAACTCTTAAAGAGACAATTTCCTTTGGTGGTCACAATCTGATGGCAGCCTAATCTTATTCATATGTAGAAACTGAAGCGATGATAAATGAGGAAGAAAATATGGGGGTAATTTAACAATTTACTGGCGTGGGTCTTCACTTATTGGCGTGCATATGAAGAATTTGGGTGTAGAGTACAGTGGCCTCCGGAGGATTTTTCATCCATTACTTTTGTTATTTCAACGGACTAAGCATCCTGTGAGGCCTGCTGACCTCCGCGCCCAAATTCCCAATTTGTGCTTCTGACAGGTGAAGGTCCATGCTGGGAGCACAAATTTGTTAAGTTTTTCCGTTTAGATTTTTTTAATGAGAATCTTGCTGCATCTTTGCAGCTGTGGTCATTTTGTTCAAACCAGTAAATGCTTTTGTTGGGCGGTGGCATATTTACACACCGATAACAAGAGCAAGCATTCATTATCATGATGTGGGTACATGGGATGGACTTAGCTTTAATACTATGTTGTATTGTACATATTCCAAAACAGGTTTTCTGCTCAGTGTGGTTATGACAGGTTGTAGCTTAACTGTCTAAAGATTCCCACAAGCTGCAAGGTATATTTTAAACAAAAATATTTTTGTGGTGTCCACCCTGCGACTGTAACCATATGGGTGAAGCTTATAGCAGTGTGATGTCAGTAAGGTGTCTGAGAGTCAGCCAGATGGCAGGTCCATTTGTTTGCGGCCCAGTACCCTTGGCAAGATGACTGCTGCTACTTCCACTTGGAAACAGCAGCAGTTTCTCACTGGGCTCCAGTTCCAAGGCATGCCAGAACAAAACTCAGTTATATTGCTTAACAAATGGTTGTCAGACTTCCATGTCAACTTGTATGCCTTATGTGATGCAAATGAAGTAGTGAGCAAAGGAGATACCGCATGTAGTGAGGCTGACGGTTCATCAGGCAGAAAGGCTGACAGGTACAGTTGAGGTCACCTACTACACCCTGGAGGTTTCTAAACGGGATTTGTTAAACACGTGTAAAAGTTTATTGGATTTTGTCTGCTGGGACACATAGGGGTGGGAATACGTTTTGACCTGTTTTCGGGCCTGAAATAGGTCGTGTGCGCCAATAGTTGGTGACTTGAAGCTCACTCAAAATTGGGCCTCGGTCCTCATTAGCATATTGCCAGCCTGCAATGCTCCACAAGGATGAAGTTGAACCAGCTGCCTCTTTGTCCTGCAAGGGGGAAGAGGTGTTTGGGAGGGAGGGAGGGAAGCGGGCGATTGGGACGGAGGCGATCGGCAGAGGAGCCAAGCCAGGGCTGTCAACAATGACCCAGGCGTGGAAGCCCAGACGGGCCCTGCTTCCATCGGGTCCTTCCTCGTTTCTGGATCGCTGGGCAGAATGTGGGACTCAATGCGATCCAAGCCAATATTTTATTCTTTACTTTTACATCATCATTTTCTTTTTCCTGGACTTAACTACTTGACTCAAATGAGGAGGAAAATTTCATCACAGTGATATCTGGCGCACTGTACAGTGACAGATCGTGGATTTCATCCTATGATTCGCTACATGGTGACATCCAAACCTCACCACATCATCAAGGGAAAATACACATCTGCCTGTGGGAGAGGCAGAAAACGGGAATCTCTACATACTGTTCTTGCATGCCTCCTACTGTACTAACCTTATTAAGAGAGCCTTTGTTAGAGGCTTATGGACAGGTGGCTTGCCTGCCCTAGCTTGATTTGTAGCCCAGAGAGACCTAAAAAGATGTTGGATGAAGTAAACTAAATTCACATCAGGGCTGCAATTTTATGGACTGTAGCAACCTAAGTAAGGATTCCAGCATTTAGCTCACTGCTTTGTCCTTGTCATTTCAAATCTTTGTGAACAAATAAAGCAAATTCATAAGCAAATGGTAAGCTAAAAAAAGCTCTCTGAAAGAGCAAAGGCATATGTGATTCATAATAAAAGCATTAAGAATGTTCAGACATGCAATGAGACTACTGTGTCTAAGCAAGAAAAATGCTGAAAAGGTCACAATTCGCTATATTTGATATTAGTTTTGACTCAATGTATGCTTAAAAAGACTTTTCCATTAAGTCTACGATGATTTATGCTGAAACCTTTATACCATAACATTAAAAGATAGTTTCTGTATCGTACCCGTCCAGTTATATATTTACTTTTTATATACAGATATATATGGAAAGAAAATAGATGTACAGCATATATATCTGAATGTCCATTAGGGAATTTTATCATTTTAAATCCTTGTTTCAACCTTTTCATTGCTTTTCTGTAGATTTTAAATAAGCTGTGAATGGGCACTGCTTTTGATGACATCACCTGGGGCAACATATTGTAGTTTTGCAATGTCAGTGGGGGGGGGAAGGCATTTTATCAAGAATACAGCAGGACAGTATTTAACTATCGTTCAAACCGAAACCATGCTCCCTTCTCCCAAACACCAGCTTTGAACATATCTCAACCAATTTTGTTTCCATCACATTGCAACTAAAAGAGGTTTATACCAACACACTTTACAAGGTTCCCCCCGAGGGCAAGATATATGTGAAAAACGCTGTTCACTGCATTATTCAATGGGTATTTCTAATTGTAAAGCAATTGAGCTAACCGAATGAAAAATGTCAAGAAAAATGCCCATTAGCATTATAATATATACAAAGATAGCGGCTGTTCTGGTAACATACAGAAAAAAAACCTCTGTCTCACCTTGTTTTGCTGTCGTGTGATGCAGTCCCCCTGGGCTCTGCCACTGTGAGTGAATGGCAAAGCACGATAACGGTGGCAACAATAAAAGATACAAATCTGACGGCAACATGGATGGCTGACGTGGATGATGCATCAGACAGTTGTAACAGAATCATGGGTGTTCAAACAAGAATTTATGAACTGCAAGATCATCTAAGCCCCTCTTACTATTTCATGTTATTATTTGATTTGTTTCAAGAATATCAAATCCTGTCAGCTGGGTGCTAGTTCTTTTGTCCAGCAATTTTAAAGGCTATGATATTTGGTTTACCAAAAAGTTACGTTGGTTTAATTGGAAAATGTTCTTCATTTTGAAATATGGGCTATCTTAATTTGAATCTAAACTATAAACAAGGATGAATTTAACTTAAAAAATGATTTCACCCCAAACACAGGATAACAAATTTCAATAGTCAACATGCCAAAGCAAAACTCGGCTTTAGTTTGTTCAAAAACATATTGCTGCTGTGTTGGTATAATGTCTTCTGCATCTTATATCTGTTCAGTGGATGTGCAAAATGTTTTAAAGAACTATGATGTATAACTTTATTTTAGCATTTTGGATCATAAATATAACAGATATATATTTTCTTAAAGAGCACAAATTTAGAACAGATATAATGCAGGCACAGTGACACAATGCGTTAGGCTTACAGGCTGAGAAATTGGGTGGTTTATCGCCACCCGTTACCACCATAATCGGGTGAAAAGATGGCAGCCGCCACTTTTCCGCCAGCTGGAGGCAGGTTCTGTGGAGGCTGCCAGTTTTGGATGGCCGGCATGCTGCCGATGGCAGTGATTGCGAAAGTCACTGAAATGAAGCAGATCGTGACATCAGTGAGTGTGCAATGCTCACTTGATGCCCAATCCGTGAGATTGGACTTTGCTGCTCCATTTACCAGGATGCCTTAAGTGCAACGAGGTGAGCAAGCATTGACAAGCAGGAAGGAGGCTCCAGCAGCGGTATTTAAAGGGATTATCAGCAATCACTTACACCTGACATGTTTGTTCAGTTTGACTGGCTCTGCAACTTTCTGCAACTCCAGCAGCTTTATAAACTTATTGCAAGGTTCTAAGGTAACAGGAAGTGTTGTTGCAAGTGGAGAACACCTTCATTCTTATTTAAAGGCTTCTGCTCACAACACTTACTCACAGTCATGGGGGCTCTACTGGCAGTCCCCCTTGCGCACGAGTATCTTCGGGAGAGGGAGCGGGGGCAGTGAAGAAGGGGAGAAGATGCGTGCAGAGGGAGGAGGAGGAGGGCCAGGAGGGCTCTCAACAGGAGGCCTTGCCCACCTAGGGTCTTCCGAGAGCACTTCTCTTTTATCCATTTGAGCGAGGTGCTGTGTATTAGGAGGCTACGCTTCACCAAGGAGGTGGTCACAGAACCCTGCCACCTCCTGCAACCAGACCTGTAGACTGACAGCAGGGTGAACACGACTCTCCCAGTTGCAGTCAAGGTCACCGTGGCCCTCAATTTCTTCACCAGCAGATCCTTCCAGTCTACTGCAGGAGACATAGCTAACATCTCACAGTTCGCCATCCATCGCTGCATCTGAGATGTCATCAAGGCTCTCTACACCAGGAGAAGGGACTGCGTTGTCTTCTCTCTGAGCAGAGAGAAGCAGGACGAGCATGCATGTGGCTTTGCCAGGATAGCGGGCTTCCCCATGGTGCAGGGCACCATCGACTGCACGCATGAGACTTGCCGGGCGCCGTATAACAATCCTGAGATCTTCCGTAACCACAAAGGCTACCACTTACTTAATGTGCAGTTGGTGTGCAACCACACCCATTCCTGATGGTCAATGCCCACTATCCTGGAAGCAGCCATGATGCCTACATGCTGCGCCAGTCCGGTGTGCCAGCAATCTTCCAGCCACCACATCAAACCCGAGGGTAGCTGCTCGGAGACAAGGACTATCTGCTCTGCACCTGGCTGATGAGCTCCCTCTGTAACCCTAACACTCCTGCCCAGTCCTCATATAGTGAGAGCCATGCCTCCACCAGACTATCGGGCTACTGAAGCAACGGTTCCGCTGCCATGACCGCTCGGGATGAGTCCTCCGGTACTCGGCGGAGCGGGTGTCCTATTTTGTGGTGGTCTGCTGCATGCTTCACAACTTGGCCATCATGAGGGCGCAGCCCTTGCCAACAGGCATTGCAGGACCACCTCAGGAGGAGGACGAGGGAGAGGGGAAGGAGGCGGAAGAAGAGGGAGATGAGCAAGAGGAAGAGAAAGAGGATGAGCAGGGCAGGAGGAGGCAGGCAGAAATCCCCCCTTCTGGACGGGCTGTCCATGAACGCCTCATCAGACTCTGATTCCAATGAATGAAACCCCAGATCCCCATTTCTCACCACATCCCCATCAAACCATCCCTCTGTCACGGAATATCACAGCGTCCTCCTGGGCACAAAGCTGAAATGAGAGCCACCACAAAAGATTCCAAACAGAATAAATAAATAAATGTATGAAACATCACTTCACACATATTTACAGTAACGATATGAACTAATCACCATTATGCAATCCCTTAGTGCCTATCGTTCATGTGCCTTTGCCTACCTTAGTGCTCCTATGAAGTGCTCCCCCTGTGGCTGCAGCATGGTTGGTGGAAGACTGCTGAGTTTCCATGGGGGAGACTTCAGCTGGCCTTGCAGCATGACCTTGAGCAGCTCTGGCCCTAGAAGTCTCGGCTGCAGACTGCACCACCTCGGCATGGGCGGCAGCAGTCTGGGCTGGCTGGCTGACAGACAGCGGCAAGGGGAACAAGGGCAAGTTGCAGTGGTGGGAACAGGAATGCTGTCATCTTGAGAGAGGACAGCAGAGTCCTGCTCCACTGACCCACTGCCACTCCCCTGGGGTGGTGCCTCAGCATTCCTAGCAATCATATGGAGCACAGATTGATGTGACACCCTGCAAGTCGCGGTCGACAGTGGTAAACCCAGCACAACGACTGCATGAGAGCAGTCTGTGCTTCCGCTGTGGCACTAAGTTGTTGGGTCGCTTCCGCCTGTGCTGCAATGGCAGCCGCAACATCGCCCATCACACGTATCGTCTCGTCTGAGTCGACATGGTCTCTTCGGGAGTTTTCCATCATTTCCAGCCTGGAAATCCTGGGCTCCAAGCTCTGCAGCGAACCCTGTGCAATGTTGGAGGCGGACTCCTCCACGCTCCTTGACATTGCCAAGAGGCTCTCTGGCCGGCTTGCCATTGCACCTAGTAATTCAGTGTGCATGCCCATCACCCTTCTTCTGAAGGCCTCATCGAGGTCCTCATCTGAGTCCTGTGCAGATGAACTCGCGCGCGAACTCACCCTTCGGGGAGCTGGCCCCCGAGCTACCCTTTCCCTCTGGCCTTGCTGCAGCCCATCATGCCCGGTGCCTCACTCTGTGCAGATCCCGCTACTACACTAGCCTCTAAAGTATGTGTAGTGCCAGTTTCTGAGCTGGTGTCTGCAAGTGACGGATACAGTGAGACTGTGTCTTCCTCTTCTTCTCCCCCCTCGCTCTCGTGCATCACCTCGGGGACAGGCTGCTCCGGTGCTTGTTGCTGATTATCTGAAAGCAGAAAGACACAAGAGTCAGGTTATGGTGAGGGGAGGGGGTGAGGCAAGATATGCAGACGTACAGCATCAGTAGCTTGAAAATGGGAAGATATTGTGGGATGAGGGGGAAGTGGGACGTGAGAACATAAGAACATAAGAAATAGGAGCAGGAGTAGCCCATACGGCCCCTCGAGCCTGCTCCACCATTCAATAAGATCATGGCTGATCATCGACCTCAACTCCACTTTCCCGCCCGATCTCCATATCCCTTGATTCCCCTAGAGTCCAAAAATCTATTTATCTCAGCCTTGAATATACTCAAAGACTCAGCATTCACAGCCCTCTGGGGCAGAGAATTCCAAAGATTCACAACCCTCTGAGTGAAGAAATTCCTCCTCATCTCAGTCTTAAATGGCCGACCCCTTATCCTGAGACTATGCCCCCTAGTTCTAGACACTCCAGCCAGGGGAAACAACATCTCAGCATCTACCCTGTCATTCCCCTTCAGAATCTTGTAAGCTTCAATGAGATCACCTCTCATTCTTCTAAACTCCAGGGAGTATAGGCCCATTCTACACAATCTCTCATCATAGGACAGCCCTCTCATCCCAGGAATCAATCTAGTGAACCTAAGAAGGATTAGGAATGACCATACTGTTGTTGTCAAGGGTTTCAACTTCGCCAGTTGCCATGCCATCAACAATCTGCTGCCCAATTATCTCCAGAACTCTCTCCTCCAGCTGGCTGAGGTCCTGGATGTCAGCCTGCCCCCATTCCGTCTCCCCCCACCCCCACCTGGCTGCACCCAGCAGTTATGTGCGACCTTGGCCTGCAAGAGAAAGAGAAGTGTGTGAGTGAGTGTAGTGCAATGTGCCTGCCATAGTTGAATAGCTGTCAGTGTGTGAAATGTGGGTGTGAGTGTTGCAGCAGTCATAAGGGTGATGTGAAGCTATGATTGTGAGGTGTGAGTGGTGATAGGTAGAGATTGTTGGTAGGATTTTTTTTATTCATTGGATGTCAGCATCACTGGTAAGGCCAGCATTTACTGCCCATCCCTAATTGTCCTTGAGAAGGTGGTGGTGAGCTGTCTTCTTGAACCGCTGCAGTTTTTCCTAGCGGTTTGATACAACTGAGTGACTTGCTAGGCTATTTTAGAGGGAAGTTAAGAGTCAACCACATTGCTGTGGGTCTGGAGTCACATTTCGGCCAGACCAGGTGAGGACGGCAGATTTCCTTCCCTAAGGATATTAGTGAACCAGATGGGTTTTTAAGACAATCTAGTAGTTTCATGGTTACCATTACTGACACTAGCTTTTTTCATTCCAGATTTATTTAATTAACTAAACTCAAATTCCCCAGCTGCTGTGGTGGGATTTGAACTCATGTTTCAGTGGATCATTAGTCCAGGCCTCTAGATTACTAGTCCAGTAACATAACCACTATGCTACTATTCCCATTAATATTATTAGGTGAGTGATAGGGGTGTGGTGCATTGAGCAGTGCGTAAAGATTGCAGTGCAGATGGTAGGATATGGCATTTGCTGACGCCTTCACTCACTTTGACCACTTGCGGAGGTCATTTTAAAATAAAAATTATTCGTTTATGGGATGTGGGTGTCGCTGGCAAGGCCAGCATTTATTGCCCATCCCTAATTGCCCTTGAGAAGGTGGTGGTGAGCCACCTTCGTGAACCGCTGCAGTCCGTGTGGTGAAGGTACTCCCACAGTGCTGTTAGGGAGGGAGTTCCAGGATTTTGACCCAGCGACGATGAAGGATCGGTGATATACTTCTAAGTCAGGATGGCGTGTGACTTGGAGGGGAACTTGGAGGTGGTGGTGTTCCCAAGCGCCTGCTGCCCTTGTCCTTCTAGGTGGACGAGGTCGCGGATTTGGGAGGTGCTGCCGAAGAAGCCTTGGTGAGTTGCTGCAGTGCATCTTGTAGATACACACTGCAGCCACAATACGCCGGTCGTGGAGGGAGTGAATGTTTAAGGTGGTAGATGGGGTGCCAATCAAGTGGGCTGCTTTGTCCTGGATGGTGTCGAGCTTCTTGAGTGTTGTTGGAGCTGCACTCATCCAGGCAAGTGGAGAGTATTCCATCACACTCCTGACTTGTGCCTTGTAGATGGTGGAAAGGCTTTGGGGAGTCAGGAGGTGAGATACTCACCGCAGAATACCCAGCCTCTGACCTGCTCTTGTAGCCACAGTATTTATGTGGCTGGTCCAGTTAAGTTTTTGGTCAATGGTGACCCCCAGGATGTTGATGGTGGGGGATTCGGCGATGGTAATGCCATTGAATGTCAAGGGGCGGTGGTTAGACTTTCGCTTGTTGGAGATAGTCATTGCCTGGCACTTCTATGGCGCAAATGTTACCTGCCATTTATCAGCCCAAGCCTGAGCGTCGTCCAGGTCTTGTTGCATTCGGGCATCGGCTGCTTCATTATCTGAGGAGTTGTGAATGGCACTGAACACTGTGCAGTCATCAGCGAACATCCCCATTTCTGACCTTATGTTAGAGGGAAGGTCATTGATGAAGCAACTGAAGATGGTCTGAAGAGGTCATTAAACCTCTTTTGGCACTGGATGGTCGACCTTGGCACCACAGTGCTGGCTGTCACCTGGGTGGCTATTTCCTGCCACATCCTTTGGAAGGTGTGTGGTGAGGGCTTCCTTCCTGTCTGTGGGTAAAGGACTGCCCGCCTCCTCTCCACGGTCACAACCAGTGCCTCCAGAGTTGCGTCAGAAAATCTCTGGGCTCTCTCCCTTTGTGGACGCTCTTCCATGGCTTTGCAGTTCCTTATTATTCCTCCTCCTTCTCCTTCTCCTTCTCCTTCTTCTCCTTCTTCTCTTCTTCTTCTTCTTCTTCTTCTTCTTCTTCTGGCAGTTGCAGTTGCAACTGGCTTGACAATGAGGTGCTGTAGCATCAATGTACCTCCCCTTTAAGTACTGAATAAAGCCTGTGCCACACATGACTGGGAATTAGACTGGCCCCAATATTGGTCCACCTGTTGAGCGTTAAGCCAATGAGCAGCAGTTTTAGCGCTGAAATCAAGACTATAATCATGTTACTGAGGAGTGAGCATGAATTTTGCGTGCTACCTAGACCATCTTGAGTGGCACAGCTTAACTTCATTAGGCCTTAACACTGCTCGTTTCGTGGCTATATCCAATTTCTAGGCCACAGAGTATGGGAAACAGGCTCAATCCTCCTAACTTCACTGAATTGCCAGTCTCACATACACCACAGTGAGGATGTGTCAAGCAGCCATGGAGAGGCAAGAGAAAACCTGAAGATCGAGTCATTTTGGACTGCTTGTGTGCATCTCATAGTGGCCAACTCATTAGTGCAGAAGCTTTGGGGGCAGGTTGCCCACCTGATCCTTTGGTCAATTGATGGTGTGTTTTTAGGGAACTGGAGAGAAAATAAAACAACCTAATGCTCTCAGCAATAACATAAAATTAATGAAAATCTTTGTGAGATAATATTACAAATATAATAACACTCTCATTTTGGTGGAACAAATGAATATTAGACTTCAGCTTATTGTTCTTGTTCTTTCCCCTTATTTTGTTTCATATTTTGTGTCCCTGTGCATAGGTTTAATAAGTGACAGTTTCATTAAAAGTGGGTATTTTGCAATTAAACATTTTGAATGATGTTTAGCTGTTGGAAATTTTTTAATCTAGTTCATGTTGGAGCAGCAGGATGCACAATAGACTATTTCAAGCCTTAAGCTCTCTTAGCCTCACCAATCCAAAATTAAATTTTTTAGATTAGCTTAAAGCAGTGAAACTCATACCCTCCTTCCTACACACTGCTGCACAGAGTTTTGTCTAATTGTTTTTCTCTCTCATTTCCATTGGCCCTCTGTAATTAATGGTACTGAACCATGCAAAGGCTATATCATTTTGAATTGTATTAAACCTATTTTTAGCTTGCACAATATTCTTTATGTAAGCTGCTTTTAGGCAAACATCCATTGAAAACAAATCGAGGATTGCACTGTTATTTTAGTTAAAAATCTGGGGCATTGTAATAATTGCCCAACTTGGGATACTTAAATAGGGGTGGAATTTTTCTTTTAATGAAAAAAAAGAGAATTCCTGTTTTTCTCCATAATTAATGACCATCTAACCAAATCAGAGAGAATGAAATTTTGTTAGCGGGTTATAAAGTACTTAAAAAAAGTGTACTGTTACACTTTTCATTAAGAGAATTTTAGAGAAGTTTTGTTCGATTCCAGTGTGACTGGAAGCACAATAGTGACAAAGGACTAATGTATTCCAAGATGTGCCAACATTCCAGACACTCATGTAGTTTTCTTGCATTGATATTTTTATTTTCTTCTCCTATTTTCCCCTCAAAGGCTGTGTTGGATAGTGGGGTGTGTCTCAATGGGTACCAATGTTCTTCTGGTCCTTCACCCAAGTTGCCATCCTGCATGGGTAGTCTGGGTAGGGAATATCATCAGGCTGCTGGAGGTGGGGGACAAGCAGTGCCAAGCCCAATCTTGCACTCACCAGACATCTCCATGTACATACTTCGAGTAGAAGTCACTGGATAAAGTTCAGCAGCAGAAACTCTGCTTGGATTTATCCGCTTTCTAATCTGAAGATACTGAGGCTAATAGTAGTGACTCACTGCAGCTCCAGCTTAGAACAGCTAACTCAGTACCATAGCTAATGGCCCAGAAATTCGCCTCTCCGGCTTGCCGCGGGGGTAAGGTACGTGCGCGCACTTACCTACCGCGCCTGCCGTTGTGTTTTGGGCCCACGGGAACTTCAGCTCCTGGTCCTGCTCCAAGAGCCGGCGCGCAGTGCTTGCGTGTCCCAGGGGCGTAGTTAGTGCGATGTGTCCCCTGGAATCACGTGGGCCATGGAGAGCCAATGGCAGCAGACCATCTTTCATTCATAGATTTGACAGGAGACCTGTCAAATCTGTGAATTGAAATCGGCCCCAAAAGAACAGCTAAACTTAAAATAAATTTTTAAAAAACCATCACATTTATAAAATAACTATAGTTAAATAAATTAACCACTTTAAACGAAAATTTAAATTTTTGAAAAAATTAAAATACTTTTTAAAAGTGATAAAAATAAACTTACCTTTCTTTAAAGTATCTAAAAAAGATAAACCTGTTGAAATTTTTTTAAAATTATACTTAATTAACCACTTACCTTGTTGAAAACGGGTCCTGCGCCTCCTTTTTAATAGCGTAGTTTCTTCAATACTTACCCTCGCGTAGAAACCTGAAAAAAAATCTAAGTTTGC
Source organism: Squalus acanthias (assembly GCA_030390025.1). NCBI lineage: Eukaryota > Metazoa > Chordata > Chondrichthyes > Squaliformes > Squalidae > Squalus > Squalus acanthias. The sequence goes on along the minus strand of CM059426.1, from coordinate 118,906,542 downwards.
TGCGTGCGCGCAGCCTCTAGCACGCACGCGGTTCACCTAGGAACCGCCCCCTTCACCATACCGGAAGTTCCAGTTTCCCGCGCATGCGCAGTGCATGCAGGAAACCGGCACTTCGGGACGCATTACGGGTGAGTACGGACTGTGTACTCACCCGGGAAGGGCCGAATTTTTGGCCCAAGGTTTCCTTGGTTACACGCCTTTGAAGATTGTGGATAGAGCATAACTAAGGCTGCAGTTACACTGCCACGTTTGTCCTGACGAGGAGCAGTTTTGGGAGTTCACTGTGCATCGTGTGAAAGTGAAATATAACTTGGGAATCAGGTCCATGATCTGACTGTTGAATGACTAAAGCGAGAGTTCTGAGACCAATAATAACAACAACAACAACTTATATTTATATAGCGCCTTTAACGTAGTAAAACATCCCAAGGCGCTTCACAGGAATATTATAAGACAAAAAAATTGACACCGAGCCACATAAGGAGAAATTAGGGCAGGTGACCAAAAGCTTGGTCAAAGAGGTAGGTTTTAAGGAGCGTCTTAAAGGAGGAAAGAGAGGTAGAGAGGCGGACATGTTTAGGCAGGGAATTCCAGAGCTTAGGGCCTAGGCAACAGAAGGCATGGCCACCAATGGTTGAGCGATTATAATCAGGGATGCTCAAGAGGGCAGAATTAGGGGAATGCAGATATCTCGGGGGGTTGTGGGGCTGAAGGAGATTACAGAGATAGGGAGGGGCAAGGCCATGGAGGGATTTGAAAACAAGGATGAAAATTTTGAAATCGAGGCGTTGCTTAACCAGGAGCCAATGTAGGTCAGCGAGCACAGGGGTGATGGGTGAACAGGACTTGGTGCGAGTTAGGACACGGGCAGCCGAGTTTTAGATCACCTCAAGTTTACATAGGGTAAAATGTGGGCGGCCAACCAGGAGTGCGTTGGAATAGTCAAGTCTAGAGGTAACAAAGGCATGGATAAGGGTTTCAACAGTGGATGAGCTGAGGCAAGGGCGGAGACGGGTGATGTTATGGAGGTGGAAATAGGCGGTCTTAGTTATGCTCCGGATATGTGGTCAGAAGCTAATTTCAGGGTCCAATATGACACCAAGGTTGCAAACAGTGTGGTTCAGCCTCAGACAGATGTTAGGGAGAGGGATGGAGTCAATGGCTAGGGAACAGAGTTTGTGGCAGGGACCGAAAATAATGGCTTTGGGCTTCCGGTGCCCATAGGTGGTCTCTCACCACTTGAACTTTGCATTGAGTACAGCCCACTGTAGAACTGTATTTTAAAAGCTCTCAGGAGATCATTGAAGCTCCAGGCAAGCTTAAAAAAATCTTTCAATCTTATTAATCTTATGCCCACATTCTCAAACCATTGAAAAATAACTGCTCAGGTACAGTCTACCCTATCATAGACCATAATACATCCATTTAATCTCCTGAGGGAAAGTTCTGTATGAGTGTTTCATGATCCTCAAAGGTGATGAAACAAACTCCAGAATATTCATTCATTCTCACATTTCCACACTTCAAAACAAGTCTGTAGTCCTCCAGACAATATTTTCCTTCCAGCAGCTTAAGAACCATTGTGGCCTCTTAAAAGGATTTTGACTTATTTTAAAATACTTACATGAAGAATACATACGATAGCAATCGAGAGAACAGTTCCCTTAAAATATAGGGCGTGAAATTAGACAGGGCCTGAAAACGGGCGCGGGGATTGCAATTCGGGATTAACCCGCGCCCGTTGCAGACACCATGCCAACTTTGTGCTGCCTGCTAATGAAAATCATTGCAGCATGCAGCCAGCGCTAACCGTGCTGTTGAGTGGCTACGCGCCTCAGCAGGGGGCCCAAAATTGTGAGAGGCTAGCACCATTTACAGATAGCCTGCACTACTTAAAGCCAGCCTGCATCACTTAAAGTGGAGGTGCATTGTGGCTGGAGCAGGTGCTGGCGGTTGTTGTGGAACTCATTCTGATGTGGAAAAAGATTGAATAATGGCACAACGCGGAGATGCCGGTGTTGGACTGGGGTGGACAAAAGTAAGAAGTCGCACAACACCAGGTTATAGTCCAACAGCTTTATTTGAAATCACAAGCTTTCGGAGCGCTGCTCCTTCGTCAGGTAACACGGGAGAGAGTGGGCTCCAAGATTTTCTGACGCTGCACTGGAGGCCTTGGTGGAGGAGGTGGAGAGGAGGAGAGATGTACTGTATCCACAGGGGGCCAGGAGGCCCTCCAGACAAACTCTCAGAAAGCAGTGGCAGCAGATAGTCGTGGCGGTCAATGCTAGGAGTCAAGTCCCGAGGACCTGGATGCAGCGTCGCAAAAAGTTCAATGACTTCACACGAGTGGTCAAGGTCACTAAATGTATCTTCAAATTCCATATCCCACCACCTGCATCACTAGCCTCACACATGGCTCAATGCACCACACCTGCATCACTCACCTACCAACAATCTCTACCTATCAGGACCCATACCTAACATTCATAGCTTCACCTCACCCTCACATACTTAGCACTGCTGCAAGCCTCACACCCACATCTCACAGCTTGCACACATTGCCAGCTATTCAACCATGGGAACTACATCACCCAAACAGATTGCATGACACTCACTGACACACTTTCCTATCTCTTGCAGGACAAGGTGGCACACAACTGAAGGCAGCAGGACCTAACCGGCGGGGGACAGGCGCGCCTGCACGTCCTTACTCCCATGGAGGAGACGGTGCTCGCCATCATTGGAACAGCCATTGCTGAGACCGTGGCCAGCGATGGGGCTGAAACCACAGAAGATGATGGTATCCTCATATGTAATCCTCCTTCTCACATCCCACTTCCCCCTCATCCCACAATCTCTTCTGATTTACAAGCTGCTGATGGTGTAAGCATGCACCTCTCACTTTCCCCCAGCCTCCCCTCACCACAACTCTACCCTTGTGCCTTTCTCCTTTCAGATGCCCAAGAACTACAACCTGGCCAGGCAGTGGTGGAAGAGCAACTGGTAGAAGAGCAAAAAGACAGTGATAAAGTAGAAGCACCGTCACTCAGATACTGACACTGCACGTAATTTAGAGGATAGCTTAGTGACGGGATTTGCATGTGCTGAGACACCGGGCATGAGTGGTTTACAGCCAGGGCAGGGGGCAAGGGTAGCGCAGGTGCCAGCTCCCCCAAGCACTTCGATGGGGTAGGCTACAGAAGAAGGCACAATGAAATGCTTGGTGCATTGGCAGACCTACCAGAAAGCTTGCGTGCAATGCCAAGGAGCATGGAGGAGTCCAGAATCAACTTGGCACAGGGCTTTGCGCAGAGCTTGAAGCCCATCCTTTCCAGCATGGAAGTTGTGGCCAACTCCATTAGCACACTTGTCGACCCAACTATGATGCAGCGTCTGATGGCGGAAGTCTCAGCTTCTACTGCAGCACATGCAGAAGCCGCCCAACATCTGGGTGCTGTAGTGGAAGCTCAGACCTTTGTCATGCAAGATCAGCTTGCTGCCATGCAAGCTCACACTGCTCTCATGCAAGATCAGCTTGCTGCCATGCTAGCTCAGACTGCTGCCATCATGGTTGCGGATACCAGTGTTCAAAGGGGCTTGCAGGGTGTCACAGCTTTCCAGCAATCTATCCTCCAACAGATTACTACGATTGCTGAGGCGCCACCCCAGGAGAGTGGCAGTGGCTCCGAGGAGCACGAATCTTCTGTCCTCTCTCAGGATGACAGCATTCATACTTCCACCGCTGCCACTCTGCCAGTGCCCTTGCTGTTGCCTGTCAGCCAGCCAGCCCAGACTGCTGCCGCCCATGCTGAAATGGTGCAGTCTGCAACCGGGCCTTCTTGGCCCCAGAGCTGCTTGAGGTCGTCCTGCAAAGCCATCTGCAGTCTCGCCCACTGAAATTCAGCAGCCTTTCACCAGCCATGCTGCAGCCACTGGGGTAGCACTTCATAGGAGCACTAGCACAGGCAAAGGCACACTGAAGACAGACTCTAAGAGAATGCACAAAGGTGATTTGTTGATGTTTATATGCAATATGGCATGCATTGATTTATAAATTTGGTAGTTTGGAATGTTTATTTTGTGTTGACTTTTATTTTTGGATTGTGGCCAAGCGGAGGCTGTGATGGTCAGTCACTGAGAGAAGGTAAGGTGTGGGAATGGTGGTGAATTGGGAACTGGGGTTGCATTTACTGGTATCGCAGTTGGATGAGTTGTTCACAGACAGCTCGGCTAAAGAGTGGCTGTCTAGGTTCCCTCCTGCCTTCTCTTCCTCTTCCTCCTCCTCCTCCTCCTCCTGCTCCTCCTCCTGCTCCTCCTCCTGCTCTTCAGCTGCTCGCCATATAGGTGGTGGCAGGGGCTGTGTTCTCATGATGGTGAGGATGTGCAGCGTGCAGCAGACCACCACGAATCTTTACACACGCTCTGCCGAGTACTGCAGGGCTCCTCCAGAGTGGTCCAGGCAGTGGAAGCGTTGTTTCAGCACGTCAATGGTCTGCTCTATCATGTCTCGTCTGGCAGCATGGCTTTCATTGTATGCGTGCTGCCCATGTGTGCATGGGTTGTGCACCGGAGTCGTGAGCCATGTCACCAACGGATAGCCCTTGTCGCCCAGTAGCCATCCTCTGGTTTGTCGTGGTGGCTTAAATGCAGATGGCACGGCGGACTGCCGCAGAATGAAGGCATCATGACTGCTGCCAGGATACCGGGTATTGACCTGCATGATGCACTGAGTATGGTCGCACACCAACTGGCCGTTGAGGGAGGATTTTTTTATTCATTCAGGGGATGTGGGCATCACTGGCAAGGCCAACATTTATTGCCCATCCCTAATTGCCCTTGAGAAGGTGGCGGTGAACCACCTTCTTGAACCGCTGTAGTCCGTGAGGTGAAAGTACTCCCAGAGTGCTGTTAGGGAGGGAGTTCCAGGATTTTGACCCAGTGACGATGAGGGAATGGCGATATATTTCCAAGTCAGGCTGGTGTGTGTCTTGGATAGGAACTTGCAGGTGTTGGTGTTCCCATGTGCCTGCTGCCCTTGTCCTTCTAGGTGGTAGAGTTCACGGGTTTGGGAGGTGCTGTCAAAGAAGCCTCGGCGAGTTGCTGCAGTGGATCTTGTAGATGGTACACACTGCAGCCACGATGCGCCAGTGGTAGAGGGAGTGAATGTTTAAGGTGGTGGATGGGGTGCCAATCAAGCGGGCTGCTTTGTCCTGGATGGTGTTGAGCGTCTTGAGTGTTGTTGGAGCTGCACTCATCCAGGCAAGTGGAGAGTATTCCATCACACTCCTGAATTGTGCCTTGTAAATGGTGGAAAGGCTTTGGGGAGTCAGGAGGTGAGACACCCGCCGCAGAATACTTCCACGCCGGGCGCTAAATCTCCGGTGATAATTCGGTTACCGCCCCCAGACAGGGTGTAACTGAATTTCGCCCCCAAAGTATTTGTTTAATTTCTCTGCCATTTCCTTATTCCCCATTATAATTTCTCTTGTCTCAGCCTGTAAGTCTGAGCCACATTTACTTTCGCTAATCTTTTCCTTTTTACATACCTATAGAAGCTTTTACAATCTGTTTTTATGTCTCTCACTAGTTTACTCTCATATTCTATTTTCCCTTTCTTTATCAATTTCTTGGTCCTCCTTTGCTGAATTCTAAAATCCTCCCAATCCTCAGGCTTACTACTCTTTTTGGGAACATTATTAGCCTCTTCCTTTGACCTAATACTATCTTTAACTTCACTTGTTACCCACGATTGGACCACTTTTCCTGTGGGGTTTTTGTGCCTTAAAGGAATGTATATTTGTTGTAAATTATGTGTTCATTCTTTAAATGCTAGCCATTGCTCCTCTATCATCATACCTTTTAATGTAGTTTCCTAATCTACCTTAGCCAACTCACCCCTCATACCTACGTAGTTTGCTTTGTTTAGATTTAAGAACCTAGTTTTGGATTTAACTAAATCACTTTCAAATTCAATATAAAATTCTATCATATTATGGTCACTCTTCCCTAAAGGCCCCTTTACTACAAGGTTATTAATTAATCCTTTCTCGTTGCACAATACTGGATTTAAATAGCCTGTTCCCTAGTTGGTTCCTCAACATACTGACCTAGAAAACTATCTTGCATACATTCCATGAATTCGTCCTCCACACTATTACTGCAAATTTGGTTTGCCCAGTCTATATGTAGATTAAAGTCCCCCATGATTACTGTATTACCCTTGTTACATGCACCTCTAATTTCCTGATTTATACTCTGCCCTACATTACAACTACTGTTTGGGGGCCTATAAACAACTCCCACCAATGTTTTCTTCCCCTTGCTGTTTCTTAGCTCCACCCAAACTGCTTTTACTCCTTGATTTTCGGAGCTAAGATCATTCCTCTCTACTGTCTTTATCCCATCCTTTATTATCAGGGCTACCCCTCCTCCTTTTCCATTTTGCCTCTCTTCTAAAAGTTAAGTATCCGGGAATATTTAGTTCCCAACCTTGGCCACTTTGCAACCATGTCTCTGTTATGGCTATTAGATCAAACCTATTAACTTCAACCTGCGCTATTAATCCATCTATTTTGTTGCTAATGCTTCGCGCATTCAGATATAGTGCCTTTAGCTTTGACTTATTTTTATTTTTCCCTGATGTCATCTTAGTCACTGATGCCCTATTACCTTTGTTACTCTCTCTGTCCCTTCCTGACCCACTCTGCTTATTTTTACCCCAAACTCTACTCTGCTCTAGAACCTTGACATTTCTCTTGCTGCTTTTAAATTTACTCTTTCCTGAATCCTCCCACCCCCCCTTCATTAGTTTAAAGCCCTGTCTACTGCCCTAGTTATTCGGTTCGCCAGGACACTGGTCCCAGCCCGGTTGAAGTGGAGCCTGTCCCAACGGAACAGCTCCCTCTTTCCCCAGTATTGGTGACAGTTCCCCATGAACTGAGACCCCTTCCTCCCACACCACTCTTTGAGCCACGCAGTTAACTCTCTTACCTGCTTGTCCCTATGCCAATTTGCGCATGGCTCAGGTAACAATCCAGAGACTATTACCTTTGAGGTTCTGCTTTTTAATTTGGATCCTAGCTCCTCAAACTCCCTCAGCAGAAACTCATTCCTAGTTCTACTTATGTCATTGGTTCCTACATGGACCACGACAACTGGATCCTCCCCCTCCCACTCCAAGTTCTCCTCCAGCTGCGAGGAGATGTCTTTAACCCTGGCACCGGGCAGGCAACACAGCCTTTGGAACTCTCGGTCACAGCTGCAGAGAACAGTATCTATCCCCCTGACTATACTATCCTCTACCACTTGTCGAAGTTTCGACTTCCGAGTAAGACTCTTGAAACATATAGTATCATCAAAGGCAGGCTTTATTATTTACTTGCTTGCAAGGAGAATGCACCGTAGTCAATAGCTGCGATGACACACTGAAAAAATCACAGAAAATGGAACATCCTTATACACTGAAAATACAAGCTTTCCATATCACATGACATGTTGTTTAAGGTAAGCTAAGTTAAAAGTTGAAAAAATAGAAATGCCTTACGATGAGACTAGCTAATCTCTACAGTCATGGAGTCTGTCTATCTGTTCTTCTTCTCCCACCAAGGCCAAGGCATCTGGCTGTTTACTTCACTAGTCCTTGGTTATCTCAAGTTGATTTAGAAGAAGCCTTTTTGTTCTGTACTATGAAAACAACATAGTCTGCAAAGTTTAAATTCATCTCCATGAGAAGTCATAAACAACTTTATCTTTTCCCAAACAAGTCAGAGTCGGCCATTTTGTATCACTCTTTGTGTCTAGGAAGCCATTTTGTGTCCGAGACAAAAATACACTTCCACACACTACAACATTCCCTTTCACTCCCCCCACTTGAATGGCCTCCTGCACCATGGTGCCATGGTCAGCCTGCTCATCCATCCTGCAGGCTTTGCCCTCATCCACACAGGCAGCAAGAACCTCATACCTGTTGAACAAGGGCAAAGGCTGAGGCTCCTCCAGCACTGCACCTGGTGTCCCCTAACCTGCATGAGTTGTAGTCACACCCTCCTGCTCCTGACCACTAACCAGACCTGCACCACTACCTAACCTAAGGGGTGTGACTGCCTCCTGGATCAAAGTGTCCAGGTAACTCTCCCCATCCCTGATGCCCCGCAATGTCTGCACCTCAGACTCCAGCTCACAAACTCTGAGCTGAAGTTCCTCAAGATGCAGGCACTTACTGCAAACGTGGTTGTCCGGGATCACACTGCTCTCCACAAACTCCCACATGCTGCAGTTGTGGCACACCGCCTGCACTGCCATCTCTATATGGCCTCATGAATAATTTCAAATAGAAAAAGATTCCTGTAGACTTAACACTGAAGAGCAAATAATGCAGTAATTAATATTAAGCAAGCAGAGTAATGACTAGTTTGACTATTCACAATAGCTAATGGCCTCAGCTGTATGGTGTAAAGATTCTTCACACACTTGTGTTTATGGGTTTAAATGCTGTCAGAGATATGGATAAAATGTATTCAAATATTTCAAGCTTGTACTGAATACAGCTACTGGATACCCTTCTGTTCAAGACAACGAAGCTATATTGTGTATGCTGTTCATTGTCTTATCGTCCTCAGTCACGCTCTATCTAACTCTGCTCCCATTTGTATCTCAATTACGTACTCGATTACATCTGTCACAAAACATCAAATGCAATATGCTAAAACTAATGGGATGTAGTGCCTACCTGCTCTACAGGACTGACCTCAGCAAATGCATCAAATGGATCTTACAATATATAGTACCAAATCCACATGCTGTAGTCATGAGGTAGAGTGATAATTAATCAGCCTCAACTGGTCAATTTATCACTTCATTCCTTTTAGCATTTATAAGAGTTATACTTCTGGTGCGGAACCCCACTTTACAGGAGTGCAGATTGAGCAATTAGGTGCGGAGGCAAGCACACCGGTTGATAACCCTCCCAATTTTTGGGTTATTGATTTTAAAGACCAAAAAGTTTGCTGCTTCAAATTAGACACACTGATCTCCACGCCCGATTTTCTGATCTGCCCTACTGTTGAGCAAGGTTCCACACGGGGAGCGCTAACTGATAAAATTTACTTTTATTAGTTCTGAGCCATACTGTCTTCTTGTAAGTATAAAATAGCATTATTCTGAATAAATTGGATTTGCACAAATGCTACTTATATTTAGTCCTTTTCAGAGCATAGCCAGATAAATGGTGAAAACATGTGGAAAATCAGTTCGGTACTTTAACTGAATAGACTATGCATAGGCTAAACGGAGAGGGATCTAAAATAAAACTAATTTCTTCTAATCTGTGTGAAATTTCAATTACAAAATCGTTAGAAAAAGAACTGTAGATTCTCACCAAAAATCTTCCACGGCATTACCCAAAATTAGGCAGTTATTTATCAGTCTTAATAATTGAACTGGTAATAAGTCGCATCTTACTCATATCTCTCACAGCATATTATTTTCCATCAAATAGAAGGAATATATTTATTATCTTTTATACTTTATTCCCTACATTTATTATATCTACAGATCTCATGCAATTAAATACAACACATGTGGGAATGCAGCACTGCACAGTTAGAGACAATCTTGATATTAAGAGATGGAGATTAATCTGTCTTTGCCTCTAGCTTTTCATTCTAAAAGCTTTCTTTTTAAATTTCATTTTACCATTTAGATGAATCAAGATGTTTAAAATTTGATGTGGTACTGAAGGTCACCAGGTTTTCCTGCAGGCTGAATCTTCTGTGATTAGCTGTCCTTTTTCATTTTATAAAGTTCCAGTACAATGGAAATAATACAATGCAAGGAACAGGATGACAGGAAATGTTGTTCAGAAAGAACTCTCTCCAGCTGTTTGAGATTTCCTTTTCGTCCTGGGAAGTTCTGATGTGAAAGCTTCATAACTTAGTTTAACGGCCCCCTTTAAGGAAATAAATGCTTATCTCATTGTGCTTGGTTAACAATAATGCCACAGTGATCCCATTAATAGAATTTAACAAAGAGGGAATATATCAGAGAATTGAAATGTATTATGACTGGAATGTACTGACACTGCACAATGTTCTTTACACCTGTCACTGATGCTGAATGTGTGAAATGCGGGTATCACAGTTGAATTAAGTCAGTGCTGTTTTTGTAAAAATGTTCACTTTGCTGTGTTGTTTCTGCCTCTATAATTAGAGGTAACTAAGGATTCACGGTAGCACAAGCTGAGCTGGTCTTACTGTTTCTCCATTAGTGCCAGGAAAAAGGAGCGAGTGTTTGTCTGGACAGGAGGTTAGAAGAGAAGTATTCACATTGAGCTCCATGACTTTCCCCCTAACAAAAAAGAGGACAAATGCCAGCTGAAAACCTTGCAATAGGCTTAAAAATTAAAACTATGGAGGATGAAGGCTTTAATAACAATCTTGGGTATATCATGGAAGATGTTTGGGTGAGTGAATTTTAGGTAGATTTAGCAGTCTGTTGAGTGTCTTATTGTAGAATCGTGGAATAACAGGCAAAGGTTCAGTCAGGCTCCAGGCCAAACCGGTCGGGAAGTTGATCCAGGACAAGAATCGGCATAGCAAGATAAGTCATTTAACATTTTCTGTAGTTTACTGTGGACCAGGAGCAGCAGGAGTGCTCCTCCGGACCCTACAAAGAAACCTTTGGCCTCCACTGCCCCTGGCTTCCCTCTCCCTTTCACGACTGTGATCTCCTCCTGACTGCTCCACCCCCACCCCTCACCACCACCAAATCACTTAACTTCGTGTCCTGGGAAGCGTTCTTTCTGGTCGCGGCGACGACCTCCTGCCGCCCGATTTAAATAGCCAGAATCCGCTACCCGTCAACTTCCCTGCCGTTTTAGTCAGCAGGTCAGCCAGTCGCATGTTAATGAGGCCCGGCCATTAGAATTGGCTGGGCTTCCCTGGTGCTGGCCCTAGCTGGGCCAACTGCTTGCTAGGCCAAATTCCTGTCCAGGAATTAAAACGAACCCCATTAGTGTGTATTGCATGAGCCCTCTCATGCATTTCTCTGATCCTTCCAAATTCAGTCTGAAGCACTTTAATGAGACTGAGGCCAGATATGAATCATTGAGCTGCTTTATGTTACAGACAGCTAGTGAGAGTAACAGATGGAATCAAATCTTACTTGGATTGAAATAACGACAGAACCCACCTCAAGAACAAAAAAGTTACTACCAACCTATCCCTATTAGTGAGCTTGCTTAATTTCTCCTTATCAGCCCTCTGATTCTGACCAGCTCTGGGTTTAAGATGAGTGAGTTTCCCCTCGCTAGGCCAAGATTCCTCCTCAGAACCAACTAGCTGACTGATTGCCCCGTGTCCCTTTTCCCCGTACTCTGAGTATTCACGGGAAGTGGAAGGGAGGGCCTCCGACTCCCCTGTTCAATGTTTCGCCAGTAGGCCTGTCAACCAAACTAATTATCTCCACTTCCAAGAGTATAGTCTCTGCAACGCTTGAATAGAAACATCTTCCTAATAGGTGTGAATGTTCACTGGAATCTGTAAAATAACTTTCACTGTCTAAATTATTCTGGTTCAGTTGCCTTGTCTGAGCCACAATCTACATTTCCAAGCTCTTCTGCTGTGCGAATTTAACTCCTTGAGAGCTACATTTGACTTAAGAGTACATTACATCATGATGCTCCCATGGCCGCATAGTCAGAACTCTTGCAACATGACTAGTCACGGGATACATTTGCTTATCATTGGGTAAGCCTTTTCTATTGACTTATTAAGAGTAATTTTATCAAATTGTGCTGTCAGGATGGATCTTTGCAGGCTGGAAGCACATATTGGAAATTCAGATGCACACTCCATACAATTTTCTGTCCATTAAATTTAATGGTCACCTCTCCTACCTCTTTCCATTCTACTTGACATTTATTTTCTCCTCTGTGAAGTGTTTTGGGACATTTGCTATATTAAAAATGCCGTAGAAATGGAAGTTGTAGATTAGCAAGCCCAACACGAGGGTATCAGGGCAGTGCTGGAGATACCGTAGCTAGACATTTTGCTGCATGATATTATTGTACAAGCACATAATGTGCTTTTATGAAATTACTTTGCAACCGAGGTGTTAATCCGTTTAAAATAATAAACATTATAAGTGTCCATACATTATTATCGCACAGCTAAAATTCCAGGTTCTTACCAAGTATGATAATGGTTGCAAAATGCATACCTGTTACACAATGCCATGGCTCAGCTTGTTAAAGATATAAAAAAAATACACACTCAATGAATTTTGAGCTTGGCAGAATGCTGAGCTCTTTCTCCATCGCCTTTGTCTCCGTGCCCACTTCTTTGGCCAGGAGTCTTCCCCCCTGCACAGCTGACATCGGCCGTCTTAATTTCTCTGTTCCCCTCACTCACTCCAACCTACCCCCCTCTGAAATTGCAGCACTCCGTTCTCTCAGATCCAACCCGAACATTTTCATTAACCTGCTGACAAGGGTAGCGCTGTTTTTGTTTGGCGAACTGACCTCTACCTTGCGGAGGATGAACGTCAATTCTCTGACACCTCTTCTTACCTCCTGTTGGACCATGGCCTCACTATCGAACATCAAACCATCATTTCCAAAACTGTCACTGACCTCATCTTCTTTGGAGATCTTCCCTCCATGGCCTCCAACCTCATAGTTCCCCAACCCTGCACAGCCCACTTCTGCCTCCTTCCCAAGATCCACAAACAGGACTGCGTTGGTAGACCCATCATTTCAGCCTGTTCTTGCTCCACAGAACAGACTTCTTCCTATTTTGACTCTATTTTTTCTCCCCTTGTCCAGTCTCTTCCCATCTACAGCTGCGACTCTTCCGACGCCCTCTGCCACTTTAACAGTTTCCAGTTTCCTGGCCCTAACCATCTCCTTTTCACCATGGACGTCCAATCCCTCTACACCTTCATCTCTTACCAGGACGGCCTGAGGGCGCTCCACTTCTTTCTTGAACAGAGGCCCAACCAATCCCCATCCACCACCACCCTCCTCCGCCTGGCTGAACTTGTTCTCACATTGAACAACTTCTCCTTTGACTCCACTCACTTCCTCCAAATAAAAGGTATTGCTATGGGAACCCGCATGGGTCCTAGCTATGCCTGATTTTCGTGGGATATGTGGAACATTCTTTGTTCCAGTCCTGCTCAGGTCCCCTCCCTCACCTCTTTTTCCGGTACATTGATGATTGTATCAGTGCCATTTCCTGCTCGCTCCAAACTGGATAATTTCATCAACTTTGCTTTCAATTTCCACACTTCACCTCGCCATCTCTTCCCTTCCTCGACTTCTCTGTCTCCATTTCTGGAGAGAGGCTATCGACTAATATCCACTATAAGCCCACTGACTCCCATAGCTACCTTGACTACACTTCTTCCTACCCCGCTTCCTGTAAGGACTCTATTCCATTCTCCTAGTTTCTCCGTCTCCGTCACATCTGTTCTGATGATGCCACCTTCCATACCAATGCTTCCGATATGTCTTCCTTTTTCCTCAACCGAGGATTTCCCTCCACCATGGTTGACATGGCCCTCGACCGTGTCTGTTCCATTTCCCACACTTCTGTTCTCACCCCTTCCCCTCCCTTCTAGAACCATGATAGGGTTCCTCTTGTCCTCACCTTCCACCCCACCAGCCTCCACATTCAACAGATCATCCTTCGCCATTTCTGCCATCTCAAGCATGATCCCACCACCAAACACATCTTCTCCTTCCCTCCCCATTCAGCATTTCAAAGGGACCGTTCCCTCCGCGACACCCTGGTCCACTCCTTAATCACCCCTAGCACCCCCTCCCCTTCCCACAGCACCTTCCTGTGCAAGTGCAGGAGATGCAACATGTTCTCTTTTGCCTCCTCCCTTCCCACTGTCCAGGGCCCCAAACACTCCCTCCAGGTGAAACAGCGATTTACTTGTACTTCTTTCAATTTAGTATACTGTATTCGCCGCTCACAATATGGGCTCCTCATTGGAGAGACCAAACGCAGATTGGATGACCACTTTGCGGAACATCTCCATTCAGTCCTTAAGCGTAACCCCAAGCTTCCAGTTGCCTGCCACTTGAATTCTCTGCTCCACTCCCACTCTAACCTCTCTGTCCTTGACCTCCTATGCTGTTCCAATGAAGCTAAACGTAAGCTTGAGGAACAGCACCTCATCTTTCGATTTGGCACTTTACAGCCTTCCGGACTCAACATTGAATTCAACAATTTCAGATCATAACCTCTGCCCCCATTCCTTTGGACAGCAGCTGTTGATGATTTTGCTATCCCATCTACACCTCTTCTCAACCCATCTGTTGGTTCTTTACTTGTCCCATTACCATCTCCTTTTGCCTTGTGTCATCATCCCTTTTGTCATTTAATCTCTCCTGCCTTCCAGCCTATCACAGACCTTCCCTTTTGTTCTTTCCTCCCCTGCCCCCTTTCCCTGCCCCTGCAGTTGCTGAAAATCTGTTACATCTCTAACTTTTTCCAGATCTGACGAAAATTTCTCTCGCCACAGATGCTGCCTGACCTGTTGAGTATTTCCAGCATTTTCTGTTTTTATAGACACAGTCGCTTGACCTGTTAGGATATATCAAATTAATCAGCACATAGAGATCAGAGCACTAAACCTGACAGCACAAATTCCAAAGAATGGAACATCACAGATCAGTGCAGCTGGTCCCTGTGAATCAAAGAATTAAAGTCAAGGGGAATCTGATCTCAGTATAATCCTTAGTTAAAAAAGCGAATGTATGTAGATAATGTCTAAAGAGCCAGAGGGTAGGTACACGGAAGCTAATTAAATGTGATAGCAAAAGGTCAGGGTTTAATTTTAAGCATGTCATGAGAGACTGTGCCTGAAATGAATCTGTTCTTCCGTAATAATACAAGAACTACTAGAACAGGTTTGAAGTGGCTTCATAAAATTGATTCTGATAGAAATTAGACTTGCATGAAATACTTACAGTAGTAAACCTAACACCTTGTTAATTAAGCGATAATTAACTTTTCTTATCATTATCCTAATCTTGGAAGGAAATGGTAAGTGCCTGGTATGAAAATTCATAGACATGTATTTGAACTGTAAGAACCTGATTTTCTTGCCCATTTCAATGCATTGAATTTCTCTTTAAAGTTTTATAACTTTGTTGGGAGAGGAGAAACAACAGCTCCACATCCCTAATAGCTTAAGATGAAGAATGCAACCTTGGGGGGCTCCAATAATGAGTAAACATGCTGGGGTATTGAGCTTCATAGAACAGGAAGGTCCATTGTCTGTGAGTAGTATCCTTAAGCGAGGGAAAGAAAACGAAATCAGTCATGGTTTCCATTGTTCATCACCATTTAGCAACAGCAGGTGTAAAAGTGTGCAGACATCAAATAAAGACAAGCTCAGCTTCGGCTGTGATACTCCCACTGCCATAGTCAAAAAGCCTGGTCAAACTCAAACATTAAGAACAGATACAGAAAATGCTGGAAACACTCAGCAAGTCAGGCAGCATTTGTGGAGAGAGAAACAGAGTTAATGTTTCATGTTAATGGCCTACTGATGAAAGGTCATCAACCTGAAACATTTCTCTCTCCACAGATGCTGCCTGAGTGTTTCCAACATTTTCTGTTTTTATTTCAGATTTCCAGCATTCACAATATTTTGCTTTTGATTATGAATAGATTTTTGGGTGAGGAATCACGGGGCTGCTGGTGCCCAGTGAATCTTGGTCTAGCAGCAATCAGCACCTTCAGTTTAGGACAGGAGAACAATTTATGAAAAAAAGTGTAATCCTGATTGATTAAATATAACAACTTGTTTTTCATGAATTATAACATACCATATATGAAATGTATAAAACATATATATAACAGACTTCAAGCTGGTTTGTGCTCTATATCTATTTATCTGTCCTGTTATATAAGATCTTTGAATTGATAATGCGGTAATGTTGCCAGTCCATTGAAAACAATAATGATAATGCTGTAATGGTAGCTATAATAGTAATAGATAGAATTGCATTGATATAGCACCTTTCATGACCTCAGGACATCCCAAGCGCCTTACAAACAATTATGTACTTTTGAAATGTAGTCACATTTGTGGGAAAACTGTGGCAGCCAATTTGCGCACAGCAAGGTCCCACAAACAGCAATGAAATAAATAAATCTGTTTTAGTGATGTTGGTTGAGGGATAAATGTTGGCCAGGGAGAACTCCCTTGGCTCTTCTTCAAATAGTGCCGTAGGATCTTTTACATCCACTGGGAGGGCAGAAGGGACCTCGGTTTAACGTCTCATCCAAAAGACAACACCTCCACCAATGCAGCACTCTCTCAGTACTGCACCAGATTGCCAGCCTAGATTAGGTGCCCAAGTCTCTGGACTGAGGCTTGAACCTGTGACCTTCTGACTTAAAGGTGAGAGTGCGACCAACTGAGCCATGGCTGACATCTTCTAATGCCTGCTATGTTTATTTAGTCTGCAGAAAAGCGCTGTTGCCTCTAAAAACAATATGGCAAGAACTTCTGTTATCCTTGCTTGTTCCAGCAGTGGCAGTGTTACCTCGTTTAGCCTGTTGCAACAAACACAGCTATAAACAACATACTAGCCCCAAAAATCCATGTAAGCGCTGGGAAGTAATATTGGGTAATGCCCAGAGGTAATGGCTCAAGTGTAGCAGCAACACGTGCTTCTATTTTTTTAATGAGTGACATTGTAATGCCTGTTATACAGTCCTCTTCTGCTGGCCTTCCTATTCTTCACTCACTCAGGTTTGTAATATCAACCTTTAAAAATAACGTTGTGCTCCTTCATTTTATTTTTAAAATGACAGTCTTTCAAAATGAAGATTTCCTAGTCGCTAAGCTGCAAATAAATAAATTTGTTAGTGAATACTGCTGCAGCTAGCCTGAAAAATAAATAAATATATCCCAGCCCATGAAAAATAATCTTTGGTTTCATTTCTTAACGTCCCGGTCTTTTGAAATGAGGATTTCCTACAGTCGCTGCTGACCCAAGAATAAATCAATATCAATGCTCTCACTTCCCTTTATCTAAAATTTAAAAAAAAGAATTGCTAACCCTTTGAAAAATCAGCATTTCCTTCCACCAGCAAACTGAAAATAAATAAATAACTGCAATTACAATTGTTCATTGCTCACTCCATTTATAATTCATACTTGCCTTTCTAACAGCTGCTTGCTTAGATTCATACTAGCCTTTAAACTGATGATTTCCCCTTTATATATTTTTCATCTTACCAGACTTTCAAAATTTCTCCTGCAGCCACAGAGCTATAAATACCACTAAAACCCAGCTGCAAGTAAATAAAGCTACTGTAGTCTAGTACAACCTAAAGGTTGGGAGTTCAAATCCTACCATACCAAGTTGTGAAATTGATTTCAATAAATCTGCTAAGTTGTGGGTTGTTGTAATAAACCCCACTGGTTAACTATTATCTTTCAAGGAAGGGAACCCACCATCCCTACCTGGTAAAAGTGACATGTGACTCTACTCCACCCGATGTGGTAGAGATTCTTAATGGGGTAGAATTTCAGGCCTTGACTTGATGCAGTGGAAACAGCACGCCAACGAGCTAAGAGGCCCGAGGATCGATAGAAATTGGTCCTCCGGCCTCACCTGAATAATCAGGTCGAGCTGCTGGTCGCGCTTCCACAGGCAACTCGCCCGATGGAGAAAAACAATTTTGGGCGGCCTGCCTCGTCGGCAGCTGCCATCAGGTCAGTGCAGGGAGAAAGGTTGCAGTGGACCACGGGAGAGGGGTGTGTGAAGGGGGTGATTGCAATGCCTGTGAACACCTCTGCTGAGGGTAATGGTTGATGGGTGTTTTTGTGACTGGAAGGCTGTTTCCAGTGGGGTTCCGCAGGGCTCAGTACTAGGTCCCTTGCTTTTTGTGGTATATATCAACGATTTTGATTTGAATATAGGGGGTATGATTAAGAGGTTTGCAGATGATACTAAAATCGGCTGTGTGGTTGATACTGAAGAAGGAAGCTGTAGACTGCGGGAAGATATCAATAAATTGGTCAGGTGGGCAGAACAGTGGCAAATAGAATTCAATCCGGAGAAGTGTGAGGTAATGCATTTGGGGAGGGCTAACAAGGAAAGGGAATGCACATTAAATGGTAGGACACTGAGTAGTGTAGAGGAACAAAGGGACCTTGGAGTGCATGTCCACAGATTCCTGAAGGTAGCAGGCCAAGTAGATAAGGTGGTTAAGAAGGCATACGGAATGCTTGCCTTTATTAGCTGTGACATAGAATACAAGAGCAGGGGTGTTATGCTTCAACTGTATAAAACACTAGTTAGGCCTCAGCTAGAGTACTGCGTGCAGTTCTGGTCACCACATTACAGGAAAGACGTGATTGCACTAGAGAGAGTACAGAGGAGATTTACAAGGATGTTGCCGGGAGTAGAGAATCTTAGCTATGAGGAAAGACTGGATAGGCTGGGTCTGTTTTCCTTGGAACAGAGGAGGCTGAGGGGAGACCTTATTGAGGTGTATAAAATTATGAGGGGCATAGATAAAGTGGATAGAAAGGACCTATTTCCCTTAGCAGAGGGGTCAAAAACCAGGGGGCACAGATTTAAAGTAATTGGGGGAAGGTTTAGAGGGGATTTGAGGGGAAATTTCTTCACCCAGAGGGTTGTGGGGGTCTGGAACTCACTGCCTGAAAGGGCGGTAGAGGAAGGAACCCTAACCACATTTAAAAAGTACTTGGATGTGCACTTGGGATGCTCTAACCTGCAGGGCTACGGACCAAGAGCTGGGAAGTGGGATTAGGCTGGATAGCTCTTTGTTGGCCGGCGCGGACACGATGGGCTGAAATGGCCTCCTTCCGTGCTGTAACTTTCTATGATTCTATGATTCTACGTGTCACTTTTGGCAGTACAGCCTGGTTTTACTATTCAGTCTTAGTACTGACACACCACCGCTTCATACCTCTGGTACAGCTTCCAGTTTTACCATTCAGTCTCACTTCTTGCAGGACTGCCATATTTTACCATTAAGTCTCATATTGCCAAGTTTAAATTTTCAGACATTTAGAGGGTAATTTTAACCTCCCAGGATGAACGCAAGAGTGGCTGAAATTTCAAAAATCGAAAACCTGACCCTAACCCATCTCCAACGCGCCCACATCTGGTTTTAATGGAGGTGGGTTGAGGGGTGGGCAACTAACCTGATCTGCAGAGGTGGCACCAGAATTTAAATATTTGAATGAGGTTGTGTGCCTCAAATTTTACCACAGTTTTAAATTTCATTGCACGTGCCGTGTTTCCCAGGGCTCGAGAAACCCGACAGCTGGAGGGAGGCGAGAACGACCGGATCCAGCAGATAAGTGCCTTTACAGCACTGCTTGTGGGCCAGGAGGAGCTGGAGTGTTTCTCCACAGCCCCCCAAGCTAACCTGCTTCCCACCCCACGATGGGACACCCTCCCCGCAATCGTCCCCCCGCCTTGCATCCATGATCAGACCCCGGCCTTTCCGATCTCTCCCACCTCCGCCCTGGTCTTTCTAATCTCCCTCCGGCCTCCCTGATCCTCCCCTCCTTCCCTCCTCTTCTCTGCCCGGCTTGGGCCTACCAATGCAGGCCTTCCCACGCAGCAGCCAGCTAGCCAGCCAGCCTCTCAATCTGGCTGGCTGCAAGCCGGGAAACGGAGATAAAAATTTAAATGAGGCCCAGCCATTAAATTCATCAGGATCTCTGGGTTACCTGCATTTCTGGCTTTCCCGTTCGCTACGACCTCCCTGCCTCCCTGTAAATATCCGGACCATAGCCTCAGATACCACCATCTTTTTTTGTTTGAGTTTACATTGTATAGCACTGTGGGCGAATGATTCCACTCACATTTATGTCACAGAAGATGAGGAGGGGTTGAGCATGGCATGCAAGGTCTCTGATGTGAAATGATGGCAAGGAACAGTGATAAGAAGGGAATTTTTGAAGTATACTGTCACAATATTCATTGGGGGAGAAATTCAGTATAGCTTCCGTTTGGGGCGCTAAAAAGTTGAAGAATTAGCCCCAGGCACTTATCATTGTCGACTCCCATGAAATTCATTATTAGCACTCCAAGACGGAAGTGGAATGCCAAATCAAGCGCTACATTCCTAACTTAGGGCGCTAACCTCTGAGAGCGGGGCGCTACCGGCAGAGCGATAAAGAAGGTCATGCGCAGTCCAAACGGCACTCTTTAATCACACAGGCTGCTTCCATTTCTTAAATGGAAGGGCCAATTACGCTGTACAGCCTCATAGTTATCAGTGGTGTTTTTCAACACGACCTGGGCGACTGCTATTGCAGCCCCCATCACCTTCAGAAAGTGCAGCATTTGGAGATGTTGGAGGAAAAAGTGTAAACATTTTTGTACAGGCAGCAGACTGGTGCAAGTAATAAACGGTGCAATCACTGAAAGCGCCTTGCTCACGATGTTCAAGTGGCACAGAAGCATTCCCTTTAATTACTGCTCCTGCAGCGCACTTCTGAGTGCACAACGCCTCCTCTTACAGACGTTGTCGGCGCGAGGTGCTAAAGCAGGGGGCGATATCTTAATTGCACAAAATAATTATTCCCAGAGATTAATTACAGATATAAAAGCAAAATACTGTGGATGCTGGAAATCTGAAATAAAAACAAAAAATTCGTCGGAACTTTTTCCAGTTCTGACGGAGGGTCATCGACCTGGAACATTAACTCTGTTTCTCTCTCCACAGATGCTGCCTGACCTTAATTACAGATATGTTTGGAATACCTCGTTGATTTTCACTTTGTGCTACTCATGTGCACTGGCCCAGATTAATAGAATCTCACCATGTGAGAGGCGTTAGAGGCCTAGGCGCTACCAGTTAGCGCCAGCGCTAATTCACCACTGAAGGTCGCGTGCTGCGTTGGATTCGTCGCAGCTGGATGCTAACCCCTTAGCGCCCCGTTAGCGCCCCCGTCAGGCGCTAACGGGAGGTACTAAGGTATCGAATTTCGCGGCCACTGTCTTGAAAATACTTGGAACTTGCAAGATGCATCAAGTATTTAAACTTTTATATATTTAAAGACATGTAGTTAATAGATTCTATTAATCTGGGCCAGTGCACATGAGTAGCACAAAGTGAAAATCAACGAGGTATTCCAAATATATCTGTAATTAATCTCTGGGAATAATTATTTTGTGCAATTAAGATATCTCCTTTTAATTCATGGAAAATGGCCAGCAAAGTTGACTGCTTTGCTCGTTCATGACGAACCGTTCAAAATGAAACAGTGAACTTGTGTCAAGCGAAGTCCAACAGCCCATCTAATATGGAAGGCATAAAAATTGCATGAAAATATTCCTCACTTTCTGACACAACAAAATAATAAATTTGACATCATTCTAATTTTTAGAAATTACTGGAAGATAAAGTAAATATGTATAATTAATTCATAAAATGGGAACATCCCAATAGGCAATAATTACATGGTCTGCTCATCCACATTATTTAATAGTGGCATCTAATTGCCTCAAACTATTCTTGCAGCTCTTTCACCTTGTGATAAATCCACTCACAAGTTTCTGCAACTATGATAAGGTACAACCATTTATTAATTTCCAGGAATTACTTTACATTCCTCTGCCTAATAATTCATCTTTAGGTTAGCTAAAGAGAGTGAATAATAGAAGCTAAATTTATAGGCTCAATTTTAATGGTGTCACACCCAACTGAAACAGGGCATGCAGAGGGATAAAATTGCGACAGCGTGCAATCGCACTGCTTTTTACTCCCGGATTTTGTGAGGTGTTTAAGGCAGGTGAGGGCCTCATAAATATTCAAAATTCGGGGTCTCGACGATGCCACTTGGGCCCTGATGCAATTTTAGCCTCATGGAGCGTGAGTCGCACACAGCACTGACCATGGATGGGAAAACTGCCACGAGTTGGATCCTGGGTTATAAGAGGCCCAGGTAAGTGCTGTTTTCATTTTTTAAATCATTTTCTTGTGTGCCAAGAAGGAGCAGACGTGCTCCTCTGGGTTCCACAAGGAATCCCTGGGCCTCCCCTCCCGCAGGCTCCCCTTCCTGTGACCATAATCCCCTCAGATTCCTCCCCCTCCCCACAGTCACTTACCTTGGTGAGGACCGTTTCCCAGGATCCCTGGCGGCGGCCTGCTGACACATGATTTCCCGCTCCTGACTACTTGCCCACCAGCCACCATGTCATTCCCGCCAGCTCTGGGCAGGAGTCTGAATTGAAAAAATAAAATGAGGCCCTGGAATTAAAATGGCTCAGGCCTTACGCTGGCACAGCCATCCCAGCTTTCCACCACTGCCCCCCACACTCTGGGCTGGATTTTTCGCCCGGAGGCGGGATGGTGGTGGGTCCACTGTTTGGCGGCTTCCGGTCCCGCTGTCGGTTGCAGCCACCCTGCAATCATGATTTTCCCCAGATTGGCCTCATTAAGGACACCGTGCGCGCTACCCAGCCCAATCGGTGGGTGCGGGTCGGCTGATCGCGCTTGATGACGCGCTGGGAGCCTCTATATTTAAGGGGGCCATGTCCCCTTTGATTATCACTTTCTTTTTTCTGCACCCAAATGCTGGTTGCTGCAGGCATGGCAGCGCAATGGACCAAGGCTGTCTGTTTTGATGATGACTCCCTCCATGCTCTTGTGGAGGGAGTAAGAGAACACAAGGAGGTCCTCTTCCCTTCCAATGGACGGAGGAAGCCTCCTCAGCACACAAAGGCAGCCTGGCTGCAAATTGCTGAGGAGGTCAGTGCAAGGTCGTTGTGTACACGCACCTGGGTTCAGTGCAGGAAAAGGTTCAATGATCTGATGCGCTCAGCAAAAGTGAGTATAACATCACACTTACCTTCAGTCTGCTTCCCATCTCTTCTCATCCCCATCACTCTGCATTGGCAACCTACTCCTGCACATCCCAACTCACCCTAACATCTCTTGCACCCTCACCCATCCCTCTCTCTCTATGTACAGAATGACTACACCATCCTACTATGCACTCCTCACACTCGCTATCACTGTTATGCAATGACAACAACTAACAATGCACAGGGAGGGACCTTGGAATTGGCACCTCACTCCATCTTTGTCTCCCTCTAAGCATCTATGTTATCCATTCTTTACACTCACTCCATCAATCTCTCTGAACCTCCACTTTTGTGCCTCATTGCAGGAAAAGAGAGCCAACAATAAGAGGGAGAGGGGGAGGACAGGAAGAGGCCCACCATCCATGGTGCATCTAACGAATGCTGAGGAGGTAGCTCTGGAGATTGTTGGAGGTGCAGAGGAGCTGGAAGTGGGGGACAGAGAGACGGGCGCAGTACAGCAAGCTGGTGACAGAATTCATTTCCGACCCTCTGATTTTGCATTTATGAGTAACGCATATGGGATCTGATGTTAATAGAAATTGAGTTCTGATCATTTGCACAATGGGATCTGTCTGCAACCTACATATTACATGTCTAACTCATGCATTTACTCCCACAGGACCATCGAGAGCCCCCCTCCCCACTGTCCAGCAGGAAGAGTAGGAGGACTCCTCAGAGGAACCTCCAGACTCTGAGGGAGCAGTGTCAGCAGAAATGAGCGCACCCAGCACCAGTGCAGAGGGCGTTGGATGCTCCTAGTTCTGCTCAGCTGCATGTAGACGCTGTGCCTCTGGGGCCATCCAGAAAGAGAGCGGTGCTGGAGCTTCAGGAACAAGTGCAGGAGGCTCTGACTGGGTTTGCAACCATGGTAACTGCGAGTGTGCAGAGAATGGAGAAGTCCATGTCAAACATGAGCAAAGCCGTGGTGTATGCAATGGTGAATGTAGGTGCCGCCATGGAAAGGATGGCAACCTCCATGGAGGACATAAATCGCCAGACACAAACCAACATGGTGACTCTTCTAGATAGATGTTAAGCTATGGAGGAGAGTTGGGCATCTATCATGGAGAGGAACTGAGGCACATGGACATCCCCGTTAGGAGGACTGTCAGTACAGAGATGGGTCCACATGGCCCCACTGATGTGCAGCAAGGTGCTCCCCAGCTACTTGCTAGCAGTGAAGTGCGGGTGACCCATGAGAGGGATGGTGGTGGTCGAGAACAAGGAAGTGGGGGCTCCTCTCCAAGTGCTCACACTCCCATGCCACTGCCGAGCCCTCGGTCAGAGCCCCAGATTCCTGACCCAACTGAGATGGCCGTCTCTGCCCCTGCACAGCTGCAGGAGGAGCAGACTTTTGTGGAGCCCTCCAAGGCTCCCAAACCCAGAGGACGACTGCCAAAGGCGTCTAAGCAGGCGCAGCAGGGAAGTGAGCACACTGCCTCTACATCTGCTGAAGCTACAGGGGAAGCACCACGTAGAAGTACGTGTAAGAGAAAGCTAAAGCACAAATAGTCACAAGGGTAGTCACTTGGGTGTTTTCATATAATCCAAAGTTACGTTTGTGATCTTTATTTCTATTGTATTAAAGTAATGTGATGTCAATGATTCAATGCGTTGCCCGATGTGTGCTCAAAATTGGAAATGGCACAGTGAGGGGTGAGGGCGCCTTTCATCTGCAGTGATGGTGGGGAGAGTGATAGGAATGCACAGTTCATTGTACAGATGCTGTATGTTCTGTAATGAAGGTCCTACCAACCCTCATGTGCATGTGCCAGCCACATGTATGTGCTGCGTAGTTACATGAATCTGGCATGGATTAGTCCATCCCTTGCCTAACAGACAGCCACCTCCGCCAGGTGTTCCTCATCTGCAGCCTCATTCGGCTCTTCTTCCTCTTCCTCCTCTGAGGAGGCTGTGTGCTGAGCCACTTGTTCCTCAGGCAGCGGTAAGCAACGCTGCTGTGCGATGTTGTGTAGGGCACAGCAGACCACAATGATTCTGGACACCCTGGCTGGTGCGTACTGCAGGGCTCCACCAGATCTGTCCAGGCATCTGAAGCACATTTTGAGCAAGCCCAGGGTTTGCTCTATGATGCTTCTGGTGGAAATGTGGCTCTCATTGTAGCGCTCCTCAGCTTCGTTTGATGACCTCCTCATTAGCCATGTCTTCAGGGGATAGCTCTTGTTTCCAAGTAGCCATCTGGAAAGTTGGGTTGGCGGATTGAAGAGCTGAGGCACAGTGGATTGTATGAGTCATGGCAGCTGCCAGGGATCTTTGTGCACACATGCATAATGTTCTTCCTGTGGTTACATACCAGGTGTACGTTAAGGGAGTGGAAGCCCAGCTGGGTTGTGATGGGGTGCCCTAATGGCTACATGTGTGCAGTCTACGACGCCCTGCACCCTTGGGAAGCCTGCCATATTGGCAAACCCAACCGCCCGCGCGGTAACACTTGCTTCATCCATTGAGAAGTTTGATGTAATTGGCCGACTTGGCAAACAGGGCATCGGTAACCTGCATTATGCATCTGTGTGTGGCTGACTGGGAGATGCCGCTGATGTCTGCTGATGATCCCTGGAAGGACCCTGAAGCAAAGAAGTTGAGGGCAGTGGTAACTTTGACAGCCACTGGTGAGGAGTGTCCACCCACTCCTCTGGGCTGCAAAATTTGGTGCAGCATTGTGCAGATGTCTGCGACTACCTCTCGCAAAAGTCTCAGCCTCCTTTGGCACTGCTGCTCAGTCATGTTGAGGAAGCTCATCCTCTGCCTGTAAACCTGGTGTTGGGGGTATCTCCTGCGGCACGGTGCAGCCCTGCACTGACGCCCTCTGCCCTGTGCAGCATCAGGTGGCTGAGGAGAAGGTTGGCGCTCTTGCTGTTGGTGCTGCTGGTGTGCCTGGTTCTGCTGCTGCCGCGGCTGCTCGTCCTCTGAATCTGAGGACCATGATGAGAGGGTATAAATGGTTTCCATTCTGCTGGTATATATGTCACTTGAGGATGAAATGTTATAAGCGCTCGGTCAATGTGGAGAGAGGTTATTCCAAGGAGGTCACAGTGCATATAGATCTCAGAACAAACACTTACAACCTCAATACACCTGAAATATGTCTTCAAAATCCTGAAATCAGAAAGTTCTGGCATTTGAAATTGAACTGATGTGGCAGGTTAGCTTTTATGCTGCAGTTGCAGCTGTCAACTATTCAGCCCGTTGAAATACCCGACACAATCAGCTGGCGTGTTTGTCGAACGTCGTGGAACATGGTGAAAATGTGGCAAAATTGAAAAACCCTGTCAAAATAGCATTAAACAGGTAGTTAACAAGCTGTTAACTGCCTCTCCCATCACTTGGTGTCGGGTTTGATCTGGAGTCGCAGACCCGACACTTTGGAAAGTCGCGTGGAGGCGGGTTCGCAGCCCGCTGTCAATCATTTTGGATTTAACTCCTGACCCGCCTCCAAAGCCGCCCTCTGAGTGCTGGCAAAATCGCGGCCTCTATGTCACAATCGTGGTCCAAGTTAAATTTGGGGCTTTTGTCTGGAAACGTCTCAATTATAACAAGTATAGTAACAGCGGTGCACCTGCTTTAGAAATTTATTTTGAAGCTTGTAGGACGGAGTAGAAGGGATGTCATGTAACAAAGTGTCAATGTCTTATCCACAATAGCAGCAGAAATAATTGCTAGCTAAACCTCCTCCTTTCAATCAGTCAAGTGTTATTTTTTATGGGATGTGGGCGTCGCTGGCAAGGCCAGCATTTATTGCCCATCCCTAATTGCCCTTGAGAAGTTGGTGGTGAGCTGCCTTTTAGAACCACTGCAAGTCTGTCTTCTTTGTAGTGGTTTGTGCATGACTGAGTGGCTTGCTAGGCCATTTCAGAGAGCAGTTAAGAGTCACCCACATTGCTGTGGTTCTGGAATCACAAATAGGCCATACCAGGTAAGGACAGCAGATTTCCTTTCCTAAAGAACATTAGTGAATCAGATGGATTTTTACAACAATCTGGCAGTTTCATAGTCATCATTACTAGTACTGGTATGGGCTTTTTATTCCAGATTTATTTGATTAACTGAATTTAAATTCCCCAGCTACCATGGTGGGATTTGAACTCATACACCACAGACTATTAGTCCTGGTCTCTGGATTACTAGGCCAGTAACCATAGCCACTATGCCACCATACCCTTATGGTAAGGTGTTTGATAATGTCTATGAGAACTCTAAATTAGAACTAGGAAAGTGTACTCCTAGCTGTCCAAATTAAATGTTCATTGTGAGTGATCTATAGATTTCAACACAATTGGAGCTCATATGCTCCAACAAAGTGAAACAGAAAAATCAACATAGCTCTATCACAAAAGTTTTGCCACTAATAAATATAACATGAAATCTCAAGATTCCAAAAATACATTTTATATACTTAGGCTGAGATTTTCCTTATCTCGGAGGGTCTGCGGCGGGCAATGCCAATGGCGGGTCACGCCCCTGCTGCTGGCTCCATCCCGCTCTGGAAAATGAATTTACTTTGATAGGTCTTGTTAAGCCCACCCAGCGCGTTTCCTGGTTCAAATAGAGGAAGTGGGTCTGGTGACGTCATTCATGACACATCATCAGCCAGTTTCCTTAAAGGGACCATGGCCACATTTCTTTTGACATTTGTGCTGTCAGTGTTCTACAGCATTGAGGTGCTGTAAACACTGACAATGACTGCACAGAGGTTCAGGGCTGCACCCAGGTTCTCCCATGTCTCCCTCCATATGCTTGTAGGGAGGCCCTCTTCCCTTTCGATGGGTGGAAGACACCTCCCCAGGAGATCAAAATAGACTGGTTGCACATTACACAGGAGGGCACAAGCAGGGATGTGGTCAGGAGGACCTGGGTGCAGTGCTGCAAATGTTTCAATGATCTTATTAGATCACAAAACATTAGTACAAAGCTACATTCAACCTCATCCTGCTGTGCCTCTCATCACATCCCCATCACGCTGCCTTCCCTACCCTACTCCTGCACATCCTTACTCACATCAATTTACCATGCACCTCCACCCATCTCTCTCTATCTACATTATCACATCTCCATCTCACTAGCCACCCCTCACATTCACCCTCATCCTAGTGCAATCATACCAACTAACAACACACAAAGGTAGCCACTTGGGTGTTTTATCCAATGTTTATGTAAAGTTTCTATTAATGTGCTGTCAAACATTGAAATCTTTATTTTCAACACTTTCCTGTCTTGGACAGATTTGTGTGCACCTATGGAAGTGGCTTAGTGAGTTGCAGTGAATGGTGAGACATAACGGTATACCCCCGCAATGGTGATGAGTGTGAAAGGAATGGCTTGGTCATTGTAGGGATGCTTTATAGTGTTGGTGTGGGGTGGTGCCAACCTGGCGCATCATGTGGCAGCCAGGGTGTACAGCGTAAAGTGAAGTAAATCTGGTCATGATGAAGCCATCCCTGGCCTCCCGGAGAGCAATGTGGTTGGGTGCTGATGCCCTGTGTCCTGTGCAGCATCAGGTGATTGCGGAGAAGGTTGGTGTTGTTGTTGGTGCTGCTCATGTGCCTGGTGCTGCTGGTGTTGGGGCTGATCGTGGTGAAATTCTGAGGACCAAGGTGAGAGAGTATAAATGGCACCCATGCTGACGGAATAGATGGCAGGTGAAGTACAGATGACAGAAGTGATCTGTCAATGGTGAGAGAAGTAATGAAGTGAGACTGGATGGAGACTTGTGGAAAGACTTGCAGCCTGCAGAATCTATTGTGGAAATGCAGTGAGGAACAGCTTGTGGCTGAGGAAAGTGATCTCTGTCAGATGGGAGCTTTTACTGTACATTTGAATCTGTCAAGGAATCAGCTGGAGCAATGGCCACTGAACTCCTGCCTCAGGTTGACAGATGTGGTCACCGAACAGTGTGGTTCCCGTGGCCATGGAGTTAAAGTTAAAAAGTAAGGTAACAAAGCCTGTTAACGGTCTGGTAAGTACATTCTAATTAGTTAAATTGGGTCATCTGCCGTTCCCTGCTCAGCGCTGACAGACCCGACATTGGGAAAGGCCCATTGTGGCAGGTTGACAGTGGGTTTCCAACCCGCTGTCAAAGAAAAACACTTTCCCACCTGACCTGCCACCGATCCCGCCCGCTGACACCCCAGAAAATTCCGTCTTAATTTTAGTTTTAACATATTCTAGAATATCAAAGTTGGATAGGTATTTTTTTTAATTTCTCCAAGATATTTTAAACTGAACACACCACAAAGTTATCTTTAAAATAGCAGGGGGGTTTGTATATGGAGAAGAAATGAGGTGGAAGAACACCTGTTCCTCAATCTTCCCACAAGACGGCTGGGTAATCAATTAGTGAATGCTGATGACATATGATAGAGGAATACAGGATAAGAAAAGGTCATTATTGAGCCCTTTCCTCTATAGGCCAGGTTTATGCCTACATTATAATAACATAAGAAAATAAGAAATAGGAGCAGGATTAGGCCATGCGGCCTCTCGAGCCTGCGAGAAACAGTGTATCAGACATTTGTGCTTCACTAAGGATGACCTCACTGAAATCTGCCGCCTGCTGCAGCCAGAGCTGCAACCTCAGAGCAGGGCAAGGACCGCTTTGCTAGTGGCTCTGAAGGTGATGGTGGCCATGAACATTTTATGCTTCGGGCTTCCAGGCTGGAGCAGGAGATATTTACAACATCTCCCAGTTTGCCATCCACTGTTGCATAAGGGAGGTAACTGAGGCTCTGTATTCTAAGAGAGCTGAATACATTTCATTCTCAGGCGGAGAGAGCACGTGGCTTCACGAGGATTCCCCATGGTGCAGGGTGCCATTGACTGCACGCATGTCGTTTTGTGGGCGCCACATTTAAACTCTGGGATGTACCGAAAGGGAATCCACTCCCTCAATGTCTAGCTGGTGTGTGACAATACTCAGCGAATCATGCAGGTGAATGTCCGGTATCCTGGCAGCAGTTATGCGGCAGTCCGCTGTGCCATCTGCATTTGAGCCACCACGACAAGCCAGAGGGTGGCAACTGGGCGACAAGGGCTATCCATTAACAACATGGCTCATGACTCCGGTGCACAACCCACACACACGTGGGCAGCATTCATACAATGAAAGCCATGCTGTCACTCGAAATATCATCGAGCAGACCATTGCTATGCTGAAGCAATGTTTCCGCTGCTTGGACCTCTCTGGGGGAGCCCTGAAGTACTCGGCAGAGCGGGTGTCAAGATTCATGGTGGTCTGTTGCATCATGAGGGCACAGCCCTTGCCACCAGCTATACAGTGACCAGCTGAGGAGCAGGAGGAGAAGGAGGAGAAGCAGGAGCAGGAGGAGGAGCAGGAGGAGGAAGAGGAGAAAGAGGAAGGGAGGAGGCAACCTAGACAGCCCCTTTCTGCCCGGGCTGACTGTGACTGAGCCATCCAACTGCAATACCAGTAAACGCAACCCCAATTTCCCATTTACCAACAGTCCCACACCTTACCTTCTCTCTGTCACTGACCATCACAGCGTCCGCTTGGCCACAATGCAAAAATAAAAGCCACCACGAAATAAACATTCCAAACCAAATCTATCAATAAAATCATGTCATATTGCATACAAAAGCCAACTAATCACCCTAGAGCATTCCCTTAGTGCCTGTCTTCTATGTGCCTGTGCTTGTCCTAATGCTCTTACGCGATGCTACCCCAGTGGCTGCAGCATGGCTGGTGGAAGACTGCTGTCTTTCAGTGGATGGGACTGCAGATGGCCTTCCAAGACAACCTTGAGCAGCTCTGGACCTAGACGGCATAGCTGTGGACTGCACCACCTCGGTATGGGCGACAGCAGTCTCGGGTGGCTGGCTGACAGGCAACAGCAAAAGCAGTGGCGGAGTGGCAGTGGTGGGAGTACAAATGTTTCATCCTGAGAGAGCCATGATGTGGAGATGCCGGTGTTGGACTGGGGTGGACAAATGTGAGAAGTCGCACAACACCAGGTTATAGTCCAACAGTTTTATTTGAAATCACAAGCTTTCGGAGCGCTGCTCCTTCGTCAGGTGAAGAGAAGACATCCGAAAGCTTGTGATTTCAAATAAAACTGTTGGACTATAACCTGGTGTTGTGCGACTTCTCACATTTATCCTGAGAGAGGACAGCAGCTTCATGCTCCACGGAGCCACTGCCACACCCCTGGGGCGGCACCTCAGCAATCCTAGTAATCTGTTGGAGGACAGATTGCTGGAAAGCTGTGACACCCTGCAAGCCCCTTTCCACACTGGTATCCGCAGCCATGATGGCAGCAATCTGAGCTTGCGTGGCAGAAAGCTGAGCTTCCACTGCATCACCTATACTTTGGGTGGCTTCGCCTTGTGCTGCAATGGAAGCTGAGACATCGGCCATCAGACTCTGCATCATGGTTGGGTCACAAGTGTGCTAATAGAGTTGGCCACCACTTCCATGCTGGATAGGATGGGCTACAAGCTCTGCGCACAACAATGTGCCAAGTTGGTTCTGGACTCCTCGATGCTCCTTGTCATTGACCGCAGGCTTTCTGTCAGGCTTCCTACTGCACCAAGAATTTGATTGTGCATACCCATTAGCCTTCTTCTGTAGCCTGCCCCATCAAGTACTCATCTGAGCAGAACTCGTGTGTGTCTCATCCTCCGGGGAGCTGGCACCTGTGCTACCCTTGCCCCCTGCCCTGGCTGCAGGCCATTCATGCCCAGTGTCTCAGCACGTGCAGATCCTGCGTCTAAGCTATCCTCTAAAGTACGCAGAGTGTCAGTATCTGAGTTGGTGGTTGCGAGTGTGAAATCGAGTGACGGTGCTGTGTCTTCATCATCACTGCCTTCTTCCTCTTCCACCTGTTGCTCTTCCACCACTGCCTGGCCAGGTTGCAGTTCTTGGGTATCTGAAAGAAGCAAGGCACAAGAATAGGTTTGCGGTGCGGGGAGGGGGGAAAGTAAGAGGTGCAAGCTTACACCATCTGCAGCTTTTAAATCAAAAGACATTGTGGGATGAGGGGCAAGTGGGATGTGAGAAGGAGGTTTAGGTATGAGGATACCGTCATCTTCGATGGTTTCAGTCCCACAGCTGGCCACGCCCTCAGCGTTGGCCGCTCCAATGATGGCGACCACCATCTCCTCCATCGGGGTACGGTCATGCAGCCGTGCCTGTGCCCCGCCAGTTAGCTCCTGCTGCCTCCGATTATGCGCCAACTTGTCCTGCAACAGAGAGGGAAGTGTGTCAGTGAGGGCGGGGCAATCTGTTTGGGTGATGGGACTGTCATGGTTGAATAGCTGGCAGTGTGTATAAGCTGTGAGATGTGTGTGTGAGGCTTGAAGCAGTGCTAAGTATATGAGGGTAAGGTGAAGCTATGAATGTGAGGTATGAGTCCTGGTTGATAGAGACTGTTGCTAGGTGAGTGATGGGGGTGTGGTGCATTGAGCAGTGTGTGAGGCTAGTGGTGCAGTTGGTGGGAGATGGCATTTGAAGATGAATTCACTGACCTTGATCACTCGTGTGAGGTCATTGAACTTCTTGCGGAACTGCATCCAGGTACTCGGGGCTTGACTCCTGGCATTGCCCGCCATGGCTATCTGCTCCCACTGCCTATGCAGAGTTTGTCTGGAGGGCCTCCTGGCCCCCTGTGGATAGAGCACATCTCTCCTCCTCTCTACCTCCTCCAACAAGGCCTCCAGTGCAGCGTCAGAGAAACTTGGAGCACGCTCTCTCGCCTGTTGCGTCATAATTTTGCTCTTTCTTCCTGCTCAGACTCTCTTCCACAGGAACTTCCAACACCTGCTCCAGCCAGAATGCAGCTACCCTTTAAGCAGTGTAGGCTGGCTTTAAGTAGTGAAGGCTAGCTTTAAGTGGTGCTAGCCTTGCGCAAACATGGGCCCCCTGCTAAATTACAGCCGCTCAACAGTGCATTTAGCGAGGGCTGCATGCTGCCACCATTTAAATTAGCAGGCAGCACGAGGTTTGCATGCTGCGTGCATCAGAAGCAACGGGTGCGGGTTAATCATGCATCATGATCCCGGCGCCCGTTTTCGGGGAATATCAAATTTAGCTTCCCAAATCTGTACATAGTACTCCAGGTATGCCCTCACCAAAGCCCTATATAATTGCAGCAGGACTTCATTACTCTTTTACTCCCATCCCTTGCAATAAAGGCTAACATAGCATTTACCTTCCTAATTGCTTGCTGTACCTGCTGTTGACTTTCTGTGATTTGTGTACAATGACACCCAAATTCCTCTAAATGCCAACATTTACTAGTTTCACACCTTTGAAAACCATTCTGCTTTTCTATTCTTCCTACTAAAGTGGATAATTTCACATTTCCCCACATTATACTCTATCTGCCACCTTCTTGCCCAATCACTTAACCTGTCTATATCCCTTTGCAGTCTCTTTGCGTCCTCCTCACAGCTTACTTTCCCACCTAGCTTTGTATCGTCAGCAAACTTGGATACATTGCACTCGGTCCCCTCATCTAAATCATTGATATAGATTGTAAATAGCTGAGGCCCAAGCACTGATCCTTGTAGCAGCCCCCTAGTTACAATCTGCCAACTTGAAAATGACCCATTTATTCCTACTCTCATTTTCCTGTTCGTTAACCAAGCCTCAATTCTTGCTAATATATTACCCCAATCCCTTGAGCCCTAATCTTGTGTAATAGCCTCTTGAGTGGCATTTTATCAAATGTCTTTTGAAAATTATCTATGGCTTTCATTATTTTAAGGACTTGAACTATGCCCCCCCCGCCCCCAAACTATCTTTTCTCCACTGGTTCATATGTTCCTATGCGTCAGCCTTGGATCAGTGGTAGCACTCTCAACTTGAGCACACAATCTAGGTTGAAACTTCAGTACAGTAGTGAAGGAGTGCTCTACTGTCAGAGGTGTTACCTTTTGGATGAGATGTTAACTCAGGCCCTGTCTGACCTCTCATCTGGATATAAAATATCCTAATGCACTATTGAAAGAAAAGCAAGGGAGTTCTCCCAGCATCCTGAACAATATTTATCCCTCAACCAACATCAGTAAAACAAATGATCTGATCCATTATCTCATTGTTTTTGTGTAACCTTACTGTCTGCAAATTAGCTGCTGAGTTTTCTTATATTATAACAGTGACTACATTTCAAAAGTACTTCATCGGCCATGAAGTGCTTTGAAACATCATACGGTCATGAAAGGAGACAATATAAACACAACTTTTTGTTGATCAAAGAAAACAAGTTTAATTCTGAAAGTCTCATAAATCTTCATAAATAAATTTCAGAATCCTTAAGACTCTTCTCTACATCAATGTCCCATTGAAGGTATTATGGCCATATTTACAGGGCAATGAGTTATATAGAGTTAAGATAATCTGTTTTTACTGAAAATAAATCGTCCTCAAGACTCATCCCAGCAGTTTATTGACTTTATAGTTAATATCTTCATATTGACTTGATACAGTCAACAAATGATCAAAAGTCACATTCAAGCTTTTCTCCTTTTCTACCTTTGCTGAAGACAGTTTACAAATGTTATTTTAATGGATAGAAAATTGTGGGACGTCCCGATATTTGCTGCTGAACGGCAAGGTGCATTCATAAAAATTTACCTTACTGTGTGCACACATTTAATTCTTCCTTCAATTGTACATAACCTTACCTTTATCCACATTCAACTCCATTTGCAATTTCTTAGCCTATCTATTTATGTGGTTCAGATCCCTATGAATGCTATGAAGCTGTGTTATACTTGTTATCGGGTCACATAGCAAATTTTATAATATGATAAAAGAAGTATCTTTTCCATATCATCTTTCAAATGTGTAAACTGAAGAGGCCCCAAACTGACCCCTACAGAACCTTATTAGTGACATCTTCCCAGCCAGAGCTTTTTAATTTCTAATCACCTTCTGCTTTTCATTGCGAAGTCAGTATTAATTTGCCATTAATTTTATAAGCCATAATCTTCTTTATCAGCTGCACATTCATATATCTATATTACATATCTTCTGAAGATCTAAATAAATCACATCTGTTGAATATCCCTTGTCAAATTTAGTTGCCTCCTCCAAGAATTGTAGTAGACTCATAGAACATGACCTTTTGCTTCTAAAACTGTGCTGACTACTCCTTATGGCCTTTGTACTCACCAGGAGACTTCCCTTAGTGGCGTTATTGAGGCAGTTATGTGTGAAAGCTGAATTAATATCAGTGGAGATAGTCATTAAACCAGAACACTTCTCTAATTGCATAATTTTAGCTGTGTGTGCATTGATGCAGCTCCCTCACACTATTCAGCTCGCTAAAACTTTCAGCAAGTTTATCTCCTGCTGATGTTCAGGAGCCACTGTTTAAAACCAAATATTTTAATGTAGACAAAAGGAAGTATTTAAGTTAATCATAATTATTGAACTGTTTGCTTTTTTAAATGCTA
Organism: Squalus acanthias; assembly: GCA_030390025.1. NCBI lineage: Eukaryota > Metazoa > Chordata > Chondrichthyes > Squaliformes > Squalidae > Squalus > Squalus acanthias. The sequence continues at coordinate 118,871,228 of CM059426.1, read as the reverse complement.
TTTTTAGTGTCCCATTGAATGTTTCCCACAATCCACATATAGGAACAGGATTAAGCCATTCATTCCCTTCAGCCTGTGATGCCATTCAATTAGATCATGGCTGATCTGTACCTCAACTCCATTTACCTGTTTTTGACTCGTACCCCTTACCTAACAAAGTCTATCGATCACAGTCTTGAAAATTTCAATTGACTCAGCATCCACAGCTGAGAGCGGGAGCGGCTGATTTAAAAAGAGCGCCGAGAGCGGGACAGGCTGACTTAAAAAGAGCCGAGAGCGGAAGAGGCTGATTTAAAAAGAGCGCCGAGAGCGGGAGAGGCTGATTTAAAAAGAGCGCCAAGAGTGGGAGAGGCTGATTTAAACAGAGCGCCGAGAGCGGGACAGGCTGATTTAAACAGAGCGCCGAGAGCGGGAGTGGCTGATTTAAAAAGAGCGCCGAGAGCGGGAGAGGCTGATTTAAAAAGAGCGCCGAGAGCGGGAGAGGGTGATTTAAAAAGAGTGCCGAGAGCGGGAGTGGCTGATTTAAACAGAGCGCCGAGAGCGGGAGAGGGTGATTTAAAAAGAGCGCCGAGAGCGGGAGAGGGTGATTTAAACAGAGCGCCGAGAGCGGGAGAGGCTGATTTAAACAGAGCGCCGAGAGCGGGAGAGGCTGATTTAAACAGAGCCGAGAGCGGGAGAGGCTGATTTAAACAGAGCCGAGAGCGGGAGAGGCTGATTTAAACAGAGCTCCGAGAGCGGGAGAGACTGATTTAAACAGAGCCGAGAGCGGGAGAGGCTAATTTAAACAGAGCTCCGAGAGCGGGAGAGACTGATTTAAACAGAGCCGAGAGCGGGAGAGGCTAATTTAAACAGAGCCGAGAGTGGGAGAGGCTGATTTAAACAGAGCCGAGAGCGGGAGAGGCTGATTTAAACAGAGCTCCGAGAGCGGGAGAGGCTGATTTAAACGAAGCGCCGAGAGTGGGAGATGCTGATTTAAACAGAGCCGAGAGTGGGAGAGGCTGATTTAAACAGAGCGCCGAGAGCGGGAGCGGCTGATTTAAACAGAGCCGAGAGTGGGAGAGGCTGATTTAAACAGAGCGCCGAGAGCAGGAGAGGCTGATTTAAACAGAGCGCCGAGAGCGGGAGAGGCTGATTTAAACAGAGCGCCGAGAGCGGGAGAGGCTGATTTAAACAGAGCTCCAAGAGCGGGAGAGGCTGATTTAAACAGAGCGCCGAGAGCGGGAGAGGCTGATTTAAACAGAGCCGAGAGCGGGAGAGGCTGATTTAAACAGAGCGCCGAGAGCGGGAGAGGCTGATTTAAACAGAGCGCCGAGAGCGGGAGAGGCTGATTTAAAAAGAGCGCCGAGAGCGGGAGAGGCTGATTTAAACAGAGCCGAGAGCGGGAGAGGCTGATTTAAACAGAGCCGAGAGCGGGAGAGGCTGATTTAAACAGAGCGCCGAGAGCGGGAGAGGCTGATTTAAAAAGAGCGCCGAGAGCGGGAGAGGCTGATTTAAACAGAGCCGAGAGCGGGAGAGGCTGATTTAAACAGAGCCGAGAGCGGGAGAGGCTGATTTAAACAGAGCTCCGAGAGCGGGAGAGGCTGATTTAAAAAGAGCGCCGAGAGCGGGAGAGGCTGATTTAAACAGAGCCGAGAGCGGGAGAGGCTGATTTAAACAGAGCCGAGAGAGGGAGAGGCTGATTTAAACAGAGCTCCGAGAGCGGGAGAGGCTGATTTAAACAGAGCGCCGAGAGCGGGAGAGGCTGATTTAAACAGAGCGCCGAGAGCGGGAGAGGCTGATTTAAACAGAGCCGAGAGCGGGAGAGGCTGATTTAAACAGAGCTCTGAGAGCGGGAGAGGCTGATTTAAACAGAGCCGAGAGCGGGAGAGGCTGATTTAAACAGAGCGCCGAGAGCGGGAGAGACTGATTTAAACAGAGCCGAGAGCGGGAGAGGCTGATTTAAACAGAGCCGAGAGCGGGAGAGACTGATTTAAACAGAGCCGAGAGCGGGAGAGGCTGATTTAAACAGAGCGCCGAGAGCGGGAGAGGCTGATTTAAACAGAGCCGAGAGCGGGAGAGGCTGATTTAAACAGAGCTCTGAGAGCGGGAGAGGCTGATTTAAACAGAGCCGAGAGTGGGAGAGGCTGATTTAAACAGAGCCGAGAGCGGGAGAGGCTGATTTAAACAGAGCGCCGAGAGCGGGAGAGACTGATTTAAACGGAGCCGAGAGCGGGAGAGGCTGATTTAAACAGAGCCGAGAGTGGGAGAGGCTGATTTAAACAGAGCGCCGAGAGCGGGAGAGACTGATTTAAACAGAGCGCCGAGAGCGGGAGAGGCTGATTTAAACAGAGCCGAGAGCGGGAGAGGCTGATTTAAACAGAGCGCCGAGAGCGGGAGAGGCTGATTTAAACAGAGCCGAGAGCGGGAGAGGCTGATTTAAACAGAGCTCCGAGAGCGGGAGAGGCTGATTTAAACAGAGCCGAGAGCGGGAGATGCTGATTTAAACAGAGCCGAGAGCGGGAGATGCTGATTTAAACAGAGCCGAGAGCGGGAGAGGCTGATTTAAACAGAGCTCCGAGAGCGGGAGAGGCTGATTTAAACAGAGCTCCGAGAGTGGGAGAGGCTGATTTAAACAGGGCCGAGAGCGGGAGAGGCTGATTTAAACAGAGCGCCGAGAGCGGGAGAGGCTGATTTAAACAGAGCGCCGAGAGCGGGAGAGGCTGATTTAAACAGAGCGCCGAGAGCGGGAGAGGCTGATTTAAACAGAGCTCCGAGAGCGGGAGAGGCTGATTTAAACAGAGCTCCGAGAGTGGGAGAGGCTGATTTAAACAGGGCCGAGAGCGGGAGAGGCTGATTTAAACAGAGCTCCGAGAGCGGGAGAGACGGATTTAAACAGAGCCGAGAGTGGGAGAGGCTGATTTAAACAGAGCCGAGAGCGGGAGAGGCTGATTTAAACAGAGCCGAGAGCGGGAGAGGCTGATTTAAACAGAGCCGAGAGTGGGAGAGGCTGATTTAAACAGAGCCGAGAGCGGGAGAGGCTGATTTAAACAGAGCGCCGAGAGCGGGAGAGGCTGATTTAAACAGAGCGCCGAGAGCGGGAGTGGCTGATTTAAACAGAGCGCCGAGAGCGGGAGAGGCTGATTTAAACAGAGCCGAGAGCGGGAGAGGCTGATTTAAACAGAGCCGAGAGCGGGAGAGGCTGATTTAAACAGAGCTCCGAGAGCGGGATAGGCTGATTTAAACAGAGCCGAGAGCGGGAGAGGCTGATTTAAACAGAGCTCCGAGAGCGGGAGAGGCTGATTTAAACAGAGCCGAGAGTGGGAGAGGCTGATTTAAACAGAGCCGAGAGCGGGAGAGGCTGATTTAAACAGAGCGCCGAGAGCGGGAGAGGCTGATTTAAACAGAGCGCCGAGAGCGGGAGTGGCTGATTTAAACAGAGCCGAGAGCGGGAGAGGCTGATTTAAACAGAGCTCCGAGAGCGGGAGAGGCTGATTTAAACAGAGCCGAGAGCGGGAGAGGCTGATTTAAACAGAGCTCCGAGAGCGGGAGAGGGTGATTTAAACAAAGCCGAGAGCGGGAGAGGCTGATTTAAACAGAGCGCCGAGAGCGGGAGAGGCTGATTTAAACAGAGCTCCGAGAGCGGGAGAGACTGATTTAAACAGAGCGCCGAGAGCGGGAGAGGCTGATTTAAACAGAGCGCCGAGAGCGGGAGAGGCTGATTTAAACAGAGCGCCGAGAGCGGGAGAGACTGATTTAAACAGAGCGCCGAGAGCGGGAGAGGCTGATTTAAACAGAGCCGAGAACGGGAGAGGCTGATTTAAACAGAGCCGAGAGCGGGAGAGGCTGATTTAAACAGAGCTCCGAGAGCGGGAGAGACTGATTTAAACAGAGCGCCGAGAGCGGGAGAGGCTGATTTAAACAGAGCTCCGAGAGCGGGAGAGACTGATTTAAACAGAGCGCCGAGAGCGGGAGAGGCTGATTTAAACAGAGCGCCGAGAGCGGGAGAGGCTGATTTGAACAGAGCGCCGTGAGCGGGAGAGGCTGATTTAAACAGAGCGCCGAGAGCGGGAGAGGCTGATTTAAACAGAGCCGAGAACGGGAGAGGCTGATTTAAACAGAGCGCCGAGAGCGGGAGAGGCTGATTTAAACAGAGCGCCGAGAGCGGGAGAGGCTGATTTAAACAGAGCGCCGAGAGCGGGAGAGGCTGATTTAAACAGAGCCGAGAGCGGGAGAGGCTGATTTAAACAGAGCCGAGAGCGGGAGAGGCTGATTTAAACAGAGCTCCGAGAGCGGGAGAGACTGATTTAAACAGAGCCGACAGCGGGAGAGACTGATTTAAACAGAGCCGAGAGCGGGAGATGCTGATTTAAACAGAGCCGAGAGCAGGAGAGACTGATTTAAAAAGAGCGCCGAGAGCGGGAGAGGCTGATTTAAACAGAGCTCTGAGAGCGGGAGAGGCTGATTTAAACAGAGCTCCGAGAGCGGGAGAGGCTGATTTAAACAGAGCTCCGAGAGCGGGAGAGGCTTATTTAAACAGAGCCGAGAACGGGAGAGGCTGATTTAAACAGAGCCGAGAGCGGGAGAGGCTGATTTAAACAGAGCGCCGAGAGCGGGAGAGGCTGATTTAAACAGAGCCGAGAGCGGGAGAGGCTGATTTAAACAGAGCGCCGAGAGCGGGAGAGGCTGATTTAAACAGAGCTCCGAGAGCGGGAGAGGCTGATTTAAACAGAGCGCCGAGAGCGGGAGAGGCTGATTCAAACAGAGCTCCGAGAGCGGGAGAGACTGATTTAAACAGAGCCGAGAGCGGGAGAGGCTGATTTAAACAGAGCGCCGAGAGCGGGAGAGACTGATTTAAACAGAGCGCCGAGAGCGGGAGAGACTGATTTAAACAGAGCGCCGAGAGCGGGAGAGGCTGATTTAAACAGAGCCGAGAGCGGGAGAGGCTGATTTAAACAGAGCTCCGAGAGCGGGAGAGGCTGATTTAAACTGAGCTCCGAGAGCGGGAGAGGCTGATTTAAACAGAGCCGAGAGCGGGAGAGGCTGATTTAAACAGAGCGCCGAGAGCGGGAGAGGCTGATTTAAACAGAGCCGAGAGCGGGAGAGGCTGATTTAAACAGAGCGCCGAGAGCGGGAGAGGCTGATTTAAACAGAGCTCCGAGAGCGGGAGAGGCTGATTTAAACAGAGCCGAGAGCGGGAGAGGCTGATTTAAACAGAGCCGAGAGCGGGAGAGGCTGATTTAAACAGCCGAGAGCGGGAGAGGCTGATTTAAACAGCCGAGAGCGGGAGAGACTGATTTAAACAGCCGAGAGCGGGAGAGGCTGATTTAAACAGAGCCGAGAGTGGGACAGGCTGATTTAAACAGAGCCGAGAGCGGGAGAGGCTGATTTAAACAGAGCCGAGACGGGAGAGGCTGATTTAAACAAAGCTCCGAGAGCGGGAGAGGCTGATTTAAACAGCCGAGAGCGGGAGAGACTGATTTAAACAGCCGAGAGCGGGAGAGGCTGATTTAAACAGAGCGCCGAGAGCGGAAGAGACTGATTTAAACAGAGCGCCGAGAGCGGGAGAGGCTGATTTGAACAGTGCGCCGAGAGCGGGAGAGGCTGATTTAAACAGAGCCGAGAGCGGGAGAGGCTGATTTAAACAGAGCGCCGAGAGCGGGAGAGGCTGATTTAAACAGAGCCGAGAGCGGGAGAGGCTGATTTAAACAGAGCCGAGAGCGGGAGAGGCTGATTTAAACAGAGCCGAGAGCGGGAGAGGCTGATTTAAACAGTGCGCCGAGAGCGGGAGAGGCTGATTTAAACAGAGCGCCGAGAGCGGGAGAGACTGATTTAAACAACCGAGAGCGGGAGAGGCTGATTTAAACAGCCGAGAGCGGGAGAGGCTGATTTAAACAACCGAGAGCGGGAGAGGCTGATTTAAACAGAGCCGAGAGCGGGAGAGGCTGATTTAAACAGAGCGCTGAGAGCGGGAGAGGCTGATTTAAACAGAGCGCCGAGAGCGGGAGAGGCTGATTTAAACAGAGCCGAGAGCGGGAGAGGCTGATTTAAACAGAGCCGAGAGTGGGAGAGGCTGATTTAAACAGAACCGAGAGCGGGAGAGGCTGATTTAAACAGAGCCGAGAGCGGGAGAGGCTGATTTAAACAGAGCGCCGAGAGCGGGAGAGGCTGATTTAAACAGAGCCGAGAGCGGGAGAGGCTGATTTAAACAGAGCGCCGAGAGCGGGAGAGGCTGATTTAAACAGAGCGCCGAGAGCGGGAGAGGCTGATTTAAACAGCCGAGAGCGGGAGAGGCTGATTGAAACAGAGCGCCGAGAGCGGGAGAGACTGATTTAAACAGCCGAGAGCGGGAGAGGCTGATTTAAACAGAGCTCCGAGAGCGGGAGAGGCTGATTTAAACAGAGCCGAGAGTGGGAGAGGCTGATTTAAACAGAGCTCCGAGAGCGGGAGAGGCTGATTTAAACAGAGCCGAGAGTGGGAGAGGCTGATTTAAACAGAGCCGAGAGCGGGAGAGGCTGATTTAAACAGAGCCGAGAGTGGGAGAGGCTGATTTAAACAGAGCCGAGAGCGGGAGAGGCTGATTTAAACAGCCGAGAGCGGGAGAGGCTGATTTAAACAGAGCTCCGAGAGCGGGAGAGGCTGATTTAAACAGAGCCGAGAGTGGGAGAGGCTGATTTAAACAGAGCCGAGAGTGGGAGAGGCTGATTTAAACAGAGCCGAGAGCGGGAGAGGCTGATTTAAACAGAACCGAGAGCGGGAGAGGCTGATTTAAACAGAGCCGAGAGCGGGAGAGGCTGATTTAAACAGAGCCGAGAGCGGGAGAGGCTGATTTAAACAGAGCGCCGAGAGCGGGAGAGGCTGATTTAAACAGAGCCGAGAGCGGGAGAGGCTGATTTAAACAGAGCGGAGAGCGGGAGAGGCTGATTTAAACAGAGCGCCGAGAGCGGGAGAGACTGATTTAAACAGAGCGCCGAGAGTGGGAGAGGCTGATTTAAACAGAGCCGAGAGCGGGAGAGGCTGATTTAAACAGAGCGCCGAGAGCGGGAGAGGCTGATTTAAACAGAGCGCCGAGAGCGGGAGAGGCTGATTTAAACAGAGCGCCGAGAGCGGGAGAGGCTGATTTAAACAGAGCGCCGAGAGCGGGAGAGGCTGATTTAAACAGAGCCGAGAGCGGGAGAGGCTGATTTAAACAGAGCCGAGAGCGGGAGAGCCTGATTTAAACAGAGCGCCGAGAGCAGGAGAGGCTGATTTAAACTGAGCGCCGAGAGCGGGAGAGGCTGATTTAAACAGAGCCGAGAGCGGGAGAGGCTGATTTAAACAGAGCGCCGAGAGCGGGAGAGGCTGATTTAAACAGAGCCGAGAGCGGGAGAGGCTGATTTAAACAGAGCGCCGAGAGCGGGAGAGGCTGATTTAAACAGAGCCGAGAGCGGGAGAGGCTGATTTAAACAGAGCCGAGAGCGGGAGAGGCTGATTTAAACAGAGCCGAGAGCGGGAGAGGCTGATTTAAACAGAGCGCCGAGAGCGGGAGAGACTGATTTAAACAGAGCCGAGAGCGGGAGAGGCTGATTTAAACAGAGCCGAGAGCGGGAGAGGCTGATTTAAACAGAGCGCCGAGAGCGGGAGAGGCTGATTTAAACAGAGCGCCGAGAGCGGGAGAGGCTGATTTAAACAGAGCCGAGAGCGGGAGAGGCTGATTTAAACAGAGCCGAGAGCGGGAGAGACTGATTTAAACAGAGCCGAGAGCGGGAGAGGCTGATTTAAACAGAGCGCCGAGAGCGGGAGAGACTGATTTAAACAGAGCCGAGAGCGGGAGAGGCTGATTTAAACAGAGCCGAGAGCGGGAGAGGCTGATTTAAACAGAGCGCCGAGAGCGGGAGAGGCTGATTTAAACAGAGCGCCGAGAGCGGGAGAGGCTGATTTAAACAGAGCCGAGAGCGGGAGAGGCTGATTTAAACAGAGCCGAGAGCGGGAGAGACTGATTTAAACAGAGCCGAGAGCGGGAGAGGCTGATTTAAAAAGAGAGCCGAGAGCGGGAGAGGCTGATTTAAAAAGAGAGCCGAGAGCGGGAGAGGCTGATTTAAACAGAGCCGAGAGCGGGAGAGGCTGATTTAAACAGAGCTCCGAGAGCGGGAGAGGCTGATTTAAACAGAGCTCCGAGAGCGGGAGAGACTGATTTAAACAGAGCCGAGAGTGGGAGAGGCTGATTTAAACAGAGCGCCGAGAGCGGGAGAGGCTGATTTAAACAGAGCCGAGAGCGGGAGAGGCTGATTTAAACAGAGCTCCGAGAGCGGGAGAGGCTGATTTAAACAGAGCGCCGAGAGCGGGAGAGGCTGATTTAAACAGAGCCGAGAGCGGGAGAGGCTGATTTAAACAGAGCCGAGAGCGGGAGAGGCTGATTTAAAAAGAGAGCCGAGAGCGGGAGAGGCTGATTTAAACAGAGCCGAGAGCGGGAGAGACTGATGTAAACAGAGCCGAGAGCGGGAGAGGCTGATTTAAACAGAGCGCCGAGAGCGGGAGAGGCTGATTTAAACAGAGCCGAGAGCGGGAGAGGCTGATTTAAACAGAGCCGAGAACGGGAGAGGCTGATTTAAACAGAGCTCCGAGAGCGGGAGAGGCTGATTTAAACAGAGCTCCGAGAGCGGGAGAGGCTGATTTAAACAGAGCGCCGAGAGCGGGAGAGGCTGATTTAAACAGAGCCGAGAGCGGGAGAGGCTGATTTAAACAGAGCCGAGAACGGGAGAGGCTGATTTAAACAGAGCTCCGAGAGCGGGAGAGGCTGATTTAAACAGAGCCGAGAGCGGGAGAGGCTGATTTAAACAGAGCCGAGAGCGGGAGAGGCTGATTTAAACAGAGCGCCGAGAGCGGGAGAGGCTGATTTAAACAGAGCACCGAGAGCGGGAGAGGCTGATTTAAACAGAGCCAAGAGCGGGAGAGGCTGATTTAAACAGAGCCGAGAGCGGGAGAGGCTGATTTAAACAGAGCCGAGAGCGGGAGAGACTGATTTAAACAGAGCCGAGAGCGGGAGAGGCTGATTTAAACAGAGCGCCGAGAGTGGGAGAGGCTGATTTAAACAGAGCGCCGAGAGTGGGAGAGGCTGATTTAAACAGAGCGCCGAGAGCGGGAGAGGCTGATTTAAACAGAGCGCCGAGAGTGGGAGAGGCTGATTTAAACAGAGCACCGAGAGCGGGAGAGGCTGATTTAAACAGAGCCAAGAGCGGGAGAGGCTGATTTAAACAGAGCCGAGAGCGGGAGAGGCTGATTTAAACAGAGCCAAGAGCGGGAGAGGCTGATTTAAACAGAGCGCCGAGAGCGGGAGAGACTGATTTAAACATAGCGCCGAGAGCGGGAGAGGCTGATTTAAACAGAGCGCCGAGAGCGGGAGAGACTGATTTAAACAGAGCGCCGAGAGCGGGAGAGGCTGATTTAAACAGAGCCGAGAGCGGGAGAGACTGATTTAAACAGAGCCGAGAGCGGGTGAGACTGATTTAAACAGAGCGCCGAGAGCGGGAGAGGCTGATTTAAACAGAGCCGAGAGCGGGAGAGACTGATTTAAACAGAGCCGAGAGCGGGTGAGACTGATTTAAACAGAGCCGAGAGCGGGAGAGGCTGATTTAAACAGAGCCGAGAGCGGGAGAGACTGATTTAAACAGAGCCGAGAGCGGGTGAGACTGATTTAAACAGAGCCGAGAGCGGGAGAGGCTGATTTAAACAGAGCGCCGAGAGCGGGAGAGGCTGATTTAAAAAGAGCGCCGAGAGCGGGAGAGACTGATTTAAACAGAGCGCCGAGAGCGGGAGAGGCTGATTTAAACAGAGCCGAGAGCGGGAGAGGCTGATTTAAACAGAGCCGAGAGCGGGAGAGGCTGATTTAAACAGAGCCGAGAGCGGGAGAGGCTGATTTAAACAGAGCGCCGAGAGTGGGAGAGGCTGATTTAAACAGAGCGCCGAGAGCGGGAGAGGCTGATTTAAACAGAGCTCCGAGAGCGGGAGAGGCTGATTTAAACAGAGCTCCGAGAGCGGGAGAGGCTGATTTAAACAGAGCTCCGAGAGCGGGAGAGGCTGATTTAAACAGAGCCGAGAGTGGGAGAGCCTGATTTAAACAGAGCTCCGAGAGCGGGAGAGGCTGATTTAAACAGAGCCGAGAGCGGGAGAGGCTGATTTAAACAGAGCTCCGAGAGCGGGAGAGACTGATTTAAACAGAGCCGAGAGTGGGAGAGGCTGATTTAAACAGAGCTCCGAGAGCGGGAGAGGCTGATTTAAACAGAGCCGAGAGCGGGAGAGGCTGATTTAAACAGAGCCGAGAGTGGGAGAGGCTGATTTAAACAGAGCCGAGAGCGGGAGAGGCTGATTTAAACAGAGCGCCGAGAGCGGGAGAGACTGATTTAAACAGAGCCGAGAGCGGGAGAGACTGATTTAAACAGAGCCGAGAGCGGGAGAGGCTGATTTAAACAGAGCGCCGAGAGCGGGAGAGGCTGATTTAAACAGAGCCGAGAGCGGGAGAGGCTGATTTAAACAGAGCCGAGAGCGGGAGAGGCTGATTTAAACAGAGCCGAGAGCAGGAGAGGCTGATTTAAACAGAGCCGAGAGCGGGAGAGGCTGATTTAAACAGAGCGAGAGCGGGAGAGGCTGATTTAAACAGAGCGAGAGCGGGAGAGGCTGATTTAAACATGAGCGCCGAGAGCGGGAGAGGCTGATTTAAACAGAGCGCCGAGAGCGGGAGAGACTGATTTAAACAGAGCGCCGAGAGTGGGAGAGGCTGATTTAAACAGAGCGAGAGCGGGAGAGGCTGATTTAAACAGAGCGCCGAGAGCGGGAGAGACTGATTTAAACAGAGCGCCGAGAGTGGGAGAGGCTGATTTAAACAGAGCGAGAGCGGGAGAGGCTGATTTAAACAGAGCGCCGAGAGCGGGAGAGACTGATTTAAACAGAGCCGAGAGCGGGAGAGGCTGATTTAAACAGAGCCGAGAGTGGGAGAGGCTGATTTAAACAGAGCCGAGAGCGGGAGAGGCTGATTTAAACAGAGCCGAGAGCGGGAGAGACTGATTTAAACAGCCGAGAGCGGGAGAGGCTGATTTAAACAGAGCCGAGAGTGGGAGAGGCTGATTTAAACAGAGCCGAGAGCGGGAGAGGCTGATTTAAACAGAGCCGAGAGCGGGAGAGACTGATTTAAACAGCCGAGAGCGGGAGAGACTGATTTATACAGAGCCGAGAGCGGGAGAGGCTGATTTAAACAGAGCGCCGAGAGCGGGAGAGACTGATTTAAACAGAGCGCCGAGAGCGGGAGAGGCTGATTTAAACAGAGCGCCGAGAGCGGGAGAGGCTGATTTAAACAGAGCGCCGAGAGCGGGAGAGACTGATTTAAACAGAGCGCCGAGAGTGGGAGAGACTGATTTAAACAGCCGAGAGCGGGAGAGACTGATTTATACAGAGCCGAGAGCAGGAGAGGCTGATTTAAACAGAGCGCCGAGAGCGGGAGAGGCTGATTTAAACAGAGCCGAGAGCGGGAGAGGCTGATTTAAACAGAGCCGAGAGCGGGAGAGGCTGATTTAAACAGAGCCGAGAGCGGGAGAGGCTGATTTAAACAGAGCCGAGAGCGGGAGAGGCTGATTTAAACAGAGCCGAGAGCGGGAGAGGCTGATTTAAACAGAGCCGAGAGCGGGAGAGGCTGATTTAAACAGAGCGCCGAGAGCGGGAGAGACTGATTTAAACAGAGCGCCGAGAGCGGGAGAGGCTGATTTAAACAGAGCCGAGAGCGGGAGAGGCTGATTTAAACAGAGCGCCGAGAGCGGGAGAGGCTGATTTAAACAGAGCCGAGAGCGGGAGAGGCTGATTTAAACAGAGCCGAGAGTGGGAGAGGCTGATTTAAACAGAGCCGAGAGCGGGAGAGGCTGATTTAAACAGAGCCGAGAGCGGGAGAGGCTGATTTAAACAGAGCGCTGAGAGCGGGAGAGGCTGATTTAAACAGAGCCGAGAGCGGGAGAGGCTGATTTAAACAGAGCCGAGAGCGGGAGAGGCTGATTTAAACAGAGCCGAGAGCGGGAGAGGCTGATTTAAACAGAGCCGAGAGCGGGAGAGGCTGATTTAAACAGAGCCGAGAGCGGGAGAGGCTGATTTAAACAGAGCCGAGAGCGGGAGAGGCTGATTTAAACAGAGCCGAGAGCGGGAGAGGCTGATTTAAACAGAGCGCTGAGAGCGGGAGAGGCTGATTTAAACAGAGCCGAGAGTGGGAGAGGCTGATTTAAACAGAGCGCCGAGAGCGGGAGAGGCTGATTTAAACAGAGCCGAGAGCGGGAGAGGCTGATTTAAACAGAGCCGAGAGCGGGAGAGGCTGATTTAAACAGAGCGCTGAGAGCGGGAGAGGCTGATTTAAACAGAGCGCCGAGAGCGGGAGAGGCTGATTTAAACAGAGCCGAGAGCGGGAGAGGCTGATTTAAACAGAGCCGAGAGCGGGAGAGGCTGATTTAAACAGAGCTCCGAGAGCGGGAGAGGCTGATTTAAACAGAGCCGAGAGTGGGAGAGCCTGATTTAAACAGAGCTCCGAGAGCGGGAGAGGCTGATTTAAACAGAGCCGAGAGCGGGAGAGGCTGATTTAAACAGAGCTCCGAGAGCGGGAGAGACTGATTTAAACAGAGCCGAGAGTGGGAGAGGCTGATTTAAACAGAGCTCCGAGAGCGGGAGAGGCTGATTTAAACAGAGCCGAGAGCGGGAGAGGCTGATTTAAACAGAGCCGAGAGTGGGAGAGGCTGATTTAAACAGAGCCGAGAGCGGGAGAGGCTGATTTAAACAGAGCGCCGAGAGCGGGAGAGGCTGATTTAAACAGAGCCGAGAGCGGGAGAGGCTGATTTAAACAGAGCCGAGAGCGGGAGAGGCTGATTTAAACAGAGCCGAGAGCAGGAGAGGCTGATTTAAACAGAGCCGAGAGCGGGAGAGGCTGATTTAAACAGAGCGAGAGCGGGAGAGGCTGATTTAAACAGAGCGAGAGCGGGAGAGGCTGATTTAAACATGAGCGCCGAGAGCGGGAGAGGCTGATTTAAACAGAGCGCCGAGAGCGGGAGAGACTGATTTAAACAGAGCGCCGAGAGTGGGAGAGGCTGATTTAAACAGAGCGAGAGCGGGAGAGGCTGATTTAAACAGAGCGCCGAGAGCGGGAGAGACTGATTTAAACAGAGCGCCGAGAGTGGGAGAGGCTGATTTAAACAGAGCGAGAGCGGGAGAGGCTGATTTAAACAGAGCGCCGAGAGCGGGAGAGACTGATTTAAACAGAGCCGAGAGCGGGAGAGGCTGATTTAAACAGAGCCGAGAGTGGGAGAGGCTGATTTAAACAGAGCCGAGAGCGGGAGAGGCTGATTTAAACAGAGCCGAGAGCGGGAGAGACTGATTTAAACAGCCGAGAGCGGGAGAGGCTGATTTAAACAGAGCCGAGAGTGGGAGAGGCTGATTTAAACAGAGCCGAGAGCGGGAGAGGCTGATTTAAACAGAGCCGAGAGCGGGAGAGACTGATTTAAACAGCCGAGAGCGGGAGAGACTGATTTATACAGAGCCGAGAGCGGGAGAGGCTGATTTAAACAGAGCGCCGAGAGCGGGAGAGACTGATTTAAACAGAGCGCCGAGAGCGGGAGAGGCTGATTTAAACAGAGCGCCGAGAGCGGGAGAGGCTGATTTAAACAGAGCGCCGAGAGCGGGAGAGACTGATTTAAACAGAGCGCCGAGAGTGGGAGAGACTGATTTAAACAGCCGAGAGCGGGAGAGACTGATTTATACAGAGCCGAGAGCAGGAGAGGCTGATTTAAACAGAGCGCCGAGAGCGGGAGAGGCTGATTTAAACAGAGCCGAGAGCGGGAGAGGCTGATTTAAACAGAGCCGAGAGCGGGAGAGGCTGATTTAAACAGAGCCGAGAGCGGGAGAGGCTGATTTAAACAGAGCCGAGAGCGGGAGAGGCTGATTTAAACAGAGCCGAGAGCGGGAGAGGCTGATTTAAACAGAGCCGAGAGCGGGAGAGGCTGATTTAAACAGAGCCGAGAGCGGGAGAGGCTGATTTAAACAGAGCGCCGAGAGCGGGAGAGACTGATTTAAACAGAGCGCCGAGAGCGGGAGAGGCTGATTTAAACAGAGCCGAGAGCGGGAGAGGCTGATTTAAACAGAGCGCCGAGAGCGGGAGAGGCTGATTTAAACAGAGCCGAGAGCGGGAGAGGCTGATTTAAACAGAGCCGAGAGTGGGAGAGGCTGATTTAAACAGAGCCGAGAGCGGGAGAGGCTGATTTAAACAGAGCCGAGAGCGGGAGAGGCTGATTTAAACAGAGCGCTGAGAGCGGGAGAGGCTGATTTAAACAGAGCCGAGAGCGGGAGAGGCTGATTTAAACAGAGCCGAGAGCGGGAGAGGCTGATTTAAACAGAGCCGAGAGCGGGAGAGGCTGATTTAAACAGAGCCGAGAGCGGGAGAGGCTGATTTAAACAGAGCCGAGAGCGGGAGAGGCTGATTTAAACAGAGCCGAGAGCGGGAGAGGCTGATTTAAACAGAGCCGAGAGCGGGAGAGGCTGATTTAAACAGAGCGCTGAGAGCGGGAGAGGCTGATTTAAACAGAGCCGAGAGTGGGAGAGGCTGATTTAAACAGAGCGCCGAGAGCGGGAGAGGCTGATTTAAACAGAGCCGAGAGCGGGAGAGGCTGATTTAAACAGAGCCGAGAGCGGGAGAGGCTGATTTAAACAGAGCGCCGAGAGCGGGAGAGGCTGATTTAAACAGAGCCGAGAGCGGGAGAGGCTGATTTAAACAGAGCCGAGAGTGGGAGAGGCTGATTTAAACAGAGCGCCGAGAGCGGGAGAGGCTGATTTAAACAGAGCCGAGAGTGGGAGAGGCTGATTTAAACAGAGCTCCGAGAGCGGGAGAGGCTGATTTAAACAGAGCGCCGAGAGCGGGAGAGGCTGATTTAAACAGAGCCGAGAGTGGGAGAGGCTGATTTAAACAGAGCCGAGAGTGGGAGAGACTGATTTAAACAGAGCCGAGAGTGGGAGAGGCTGATTTAAACAGAGCTCCGAGAGCGGGAGAGGCTGATTTAAACAGAGCTCCGAGAGCGGGAGAGGCTGATTTAAACAGAGCCGAGAGTGGGAGAGGCTGATTTAAACAGAGCTCCGAGAGCGGGAGAGGCTGATTTAAACAGAGCGCCGAGAGCGGGAGAGGCTGATTTAAACAGAGCCGAGAGCGGGAGAGGCTGATTTAAACAGAGCCGAGAGCGGGAGAGGCTGATTTAAACAGAGCCGAGAGTGGGAGAGGCTGATTTAAACAGAGCGCCGAGAGCGGGAGAGACTGATTTAAACAGAGCCGAGAGTGGGAGAGGCTGATTTAAACAGAGCGCCGAGAGCGGGAGAGGCTGATTTAAACAGAGCGCCGAGAGCGGGAGAGGCTGATTTAAACAGAGCCGAGAGCGGGAGAGGCTGATTTAAACAGAGCCGAGAGCGGGAGAGGCTGATTTAAACAGAGCGCCGAGAGCGGGAGAGACTGATTTAAACAGAGCCGAGAGCGGGAGAGGCTGATTTAAACAGAGCCGAGAGCGGGAGAGGCTGATTTCAACAGAGCCGAGAGCGGGAGAGGCTGATTTAAACAGAGCCGAGAGTGGGAGAGGCTGATTTAAACAGAGCCGAGAGCGGGAGAGGCTGATTTAAACAGAGCGCTGAGAGCGGGAGAGGCTGATTTAAACAGAGCCGAGAGCGGGAGAGGCTGATTTAAACAGAGCCGAGAGCGGGAGAGGCTGATTTAAACAGAGCCGAGAGCGGGAGAGGCTGATTTAAACAGAGCCGAGAGCGGGAGAGGCTGATTTAAACAGAGCCGAGAGCGGGAGAGGCTGATTTAAACAGAGCGCCGAGAGCGGGAGAGGCTGATTTAAACAGAGCCGAGAGCGGGAGAGGCTGATTTAAACAGAGCCGAGAGCGGGAGAGGCTGATTTAAACAGAGCGCTGAGAGCGGGAGAGGCTGATTTAAACAGAGCGCCGAGAGTGAGAGAGGCTGATTTAAACAGAGCCGAGAGCGGGAGAGGCTGATTTAAACAGAGCCGAGAGCGGGAGAGGCTGATTTAAACAGAGCCGAGAGCGGGAGAGGCTGATTTAAACAGAGCCGAGAGCGGGAGAGGCTGATTTAAACAGAGCGCCGAGAGCGGGAGAGGCTGATTTAAACAGAGCCGAGAGCGGGAGAGGCTGATTTAAACAGAGCGCCGAGAGCGGGAGAGGCTGATTTAAACAGAGCCGAGAGTGGGAGAGGCTGATTTAAACAGAGCGCCGAGAGCGGGAGAGGCTGATTTAAACAGAGCCGAGAGTGGGAGAGGCTGATTTAAACAGAGCTCCGAGAGCGGGAGAGGCTGATTTAAACAGAGCTCCGAGAGCGGGAGAGGCTGATTTAAACAGAGCCGAGAGTGGGAGAGGCTGATTTAAACAGAGCTCCGAGAGCGGGAGAGGCTGATTTAAACAGAGCGCCGAGAGCGGGAGAGGCTGATTTAAACAGAGCCGAGAGCGGGAGAGGCTGATTTAAACAGAGCCGAGAGCGGGAGAGGCTGATTTAAACAGAGCCGAGAGTGGGAGAGGCTGATTTAAACAGAGCGCCGAGAGCGGGAGAGACTGATTTAAACAGAGCCGAGAGTGGGAGAGGCTGATTTAAACAGAGCGCCGAGAGCGGGAGAGGCTGATTTAAACAGAGCGCCGAGAGCGGGAGAGGCTGATTTAAACAGAGCCGAGAGCGGGAGAGGCTGATTTAAACAGAGCCGAGAGCGGGAGAGGCTGATTTAAACAGAGCGCCGAGAGCGGGAGAGACTGATTTAAACAGAGCCGAGAGCGGGAGAGGCTGATTTAAACAGAGCCGAGAGTGGGAGAGGCTGATTTCAACAGAGCCGAGAGCGGGAGAGGCTGATTTCAACAGAGCCGAGAGCGGGAGAGGCTGATTTCAACAGAGCCGAGAGCGGGAGAGGCTGATTTCAACAGAGCCGAGAGCGGGAGAGGCTGATTTCAACAGAGCCGAGAGCGGGAGAGGCTGATTTCAACAGAGCCGAGAGCGGGAGAGGCTGATTTCAACAGAGCCGAGAGCGGGAGAGGCTGATTTCAACAGAGCCGAGAGCGGGAGAGGCTGATTTCAACAGAGCCGAGAGTGGGAGAGGCTGATTTCAACAGAGCCGAGAGCGGGAGAGACTGATTTAAACAGAGCGCCGAGAGCGGGAGAGACTGATTTAAACAGAGCGCCGAGAGCGGGAGAGACTGATTTAAACAGAGCCGAGAGAGGGAGAGGCTGATTTAAACAGAGCCGAGAGCGGGAGAGGCTGATTTAAACAGAGAGCCGAGAGCGGGAGAGGCTGATTTAAACAGAGCCGAGAGCGGGAGAGGCTGATTTAAACAGAGCGCCGAGAGCGGGAGAGGCTGATTTAAACAGAGCCGAGAGCGGGAGAGGCTGATTTAAACAGAGCGCCGAGAGCGGGAGAGACTGATTTAAACAGAGCCGAGAGCGGGAGAGGTTGATTTAAACAGAGCGCCGAGAGCGGGAGTGTCTGATTTAAACAGAGCGCCGAGAGCGGGAGAGGCTGATTTAAACAGAGCTCCGAGAGCGGGAGAGGCTGATTTAAACAGAGCTCCGAGAGCGGGAGAGGCTGTTTTAAACAGAGTGTCGAGAGCAGGAGAGGCTGATTTAAACAGAGCCGAGAGCGGGAGAGGCTGATTTAAACAGAGCCGAGAGCGGGAGAGGCTGATTTAAACAGAGAGAGAGCGGGAGAGGCTGATTTAAACAGAGCCGATAGCGGGAGAGGCTGATTTAAACAGAGCCGATAGCGGGAGAGGCTGATTTAAACAGAGCGCCGAGAGCGGGAGTGTCTGATTTAAACAGAGCGCCGAGAGCGGGAGAGGCTGATTTAAACAGAGTGTCGAGAGCAGGAGAGGCTGATTTAAAAGAGCGCCGAGAGCGGGAGAGGCTGCTTTAAACAGAGCGCCGAGAGCGGGAGAGGCTGATTTAAAAGAGCGCCGAGAGCGGGAGAGGCTGATTTAAACAGAGCGCCGAGAGCGGGAGAGGTTGCCTGCGGAGCGAACAGACCTGTGAAGGGGGGGGAAAAAAATCAGTGTGAGACATCACAGGAAAGCAGGCAAGTGATTGGTTGGTGAGTGCTTCTCTCTTTTTTGCCACACTCAGGCATTGTTTTAAATTAAGAGCCATGATCTTAGATTCAAAAATATATATAGATAATTATGTGATATTCCGAACTTGAAAACTAATTAATTAAATAAAATACAATAGAGATGGCAGGGCAGGTGATGTGTTGCAGCTGTCGTATGTGGGAGCTGGTGGACCCCAGTGTGATCCACAGTGACCACATCTGCAGTAAGTGTCTGCAGCTCGAGGAACTTCGGCTCAGAGTTGATGAGCTGAAGTCCAAGATTCGGACACTGCGATGGATCAGGGAGGGGGAGAGTTACCTGGACACTTTGATCCTGGAGGCAGTCACACCCTTTAGGATAAATACTTCAAATTTGGTCCGTGGCCAGGGACAGGAGGGTGTGACTACGAGTGAGGCAGGTATGGGGATCCAGAAGGTAGCATTGGAGGAGCCTCAGCTCTTGCACTTGTCCAACAGGTACGAGGTTCTTGCAGCCTGTGTGGACAAGAGCAGGGACTGCAGGGAGGATGAGCAAACTGACCACAGCACTGTGGTTCAGGGGGCCATTCAAGTGGGGGGAGCAAAAAGAAATGTAGTAGTGGTCGTGGACAGTATAGTTAGGGGGATAGACACTGTTCTCTGCAGCCGCAAAAGAGAGTCCCGACGGTTATACTGCTGGCCCGGTGCCAGGGTAAAGGACATCTCTTCGGGGCTGGAGAGGAACTTGAAGAGGGAGGGCAAGGATCCAGTTGTCATGATCCATGTAAGAACCAATGACATAGGTAGGACTAAGAAAGAGGTTCTGCTGAGTGAGTTTGAGGAGCTAGGATCCAAATTAAAAAGCAGAACCACAATGGTAATAATCTCTGGATTACTACCTGAGCCATGAGCAAATTGGCATAGTGTCAATAAGATCAGAGAGTTGAATGAATGGCTCAAAGATTGGTGTGGGAGAAATGGGTTTCGATTCATGGGGCACTGGCACCAGTACTGGGGAAAGAGGGAGCTGTTCCGTTGGGACGGGCTTCACTTGAACCATGCTGGGACCAGTGTCCTGACGAATCGAATAACTAGGGCAGTAGATAGGGCTTTAAACTAAATAGTGGGGGGGAGGGTTCAGGTGAAGGGAATTTAGAAAGTCAAAGAGAAAGGAGAAGGCAATAGTGCAGGGTAGCGATAGGTGTAAAGAGAACCAGAGTGTGACAGGACGAGAGAGAGAGCGTACAAACATAAGCATGCAAATAGAGTCAGAGTAGAGAAAAATGGTAAAAAGACAAAATTAAAGGCTCTTCATCTGAATGCGCGCAGCATTCGTAACAAGATAGATGAGTTGACGTCACAGATAGAAATAAATGGGTATGATCTGATAGCCATTACAGAGACGTGGTTGCAAGGTGACCAAGACTGGGAACTGAATATTCAGGGGTATTTGACATTTTGGAAGGATAGGCAGAAAGGAAAAGGAGGTGGGGTAGCTCTGTTAATAAAGGATGAGATCACTGCAGTGGTGAGAATGATCAAGATGTAGAATCAGTTTGGGTGGAGATAAGAAATAGTATGGAAAAGAAGTCACTGGTGGGAGTAGTCTATAGACCCCCTAACAGTAGCTACACTGTAGGACAGAGTATAAATCAAGAAATAATGGGGGCTTGTAAGAAAGATACTGCAATAATCATCGGCGATTTTAATCTTCATATAGATTGGACAAATCAAATTGGCAAGGGTAGCCTTGAGGACGAGTTCATAGAATGTATTCGGGATGGTTTCTTAGAACAATATGTTGTGGAACCAACCAGGGAGCAGGCTATTTTAGATCTGGTAATGTGTAATGAGACAGGATTAATTAATGATCTCATTGTAAAGGATCTTCTAGGGAAGAGTGATCATAGCATGATTGAATTTCAAATTCAGTTTGAGGGTGAGAAACCTGTGTCTGAAACTAGTGTCTGAAACTTAAATAAAGGCAATTACAAAGGTATGAAGACTGTGTTGGCTAAAGTGGACTGGTAAAATAGATTAAGGGGTAAGACGATAGATAAGCAGTGGCAGACATTTAAGGAGATATTTCATAACTCTCAGTAAAGGTTTATTCCAGTGAGAAAGAAAGACTCTATGAGAAGGATAAACCATCCATGGCTAATTAAGGAAGTTAAGGATGGTATCAAATTGAAGGAAAAGGCATACATTGTTGCAAAGATTAGTGGTAGGCCAGAGGATTGGGAAATTTTTAGAAACCAGCAAAGGATGACTAAAAAAATAATAAAGAGGGAGAAGATAGATTAAACTAGCAAAAAATATCAAGACAGACAGTAAGAGCTTCTACAGTTATATAAAAAGGAAAAGAGTAGCTAAAGTAAATGTTGGTCCCTTAGAGGATGAGACTGGGGAATTAATAATGGGAAACAGGGAAATGGCAGAGACTTTGAACAAATATTTTGTATCGGTCTTCACGGTAGAAGACACTCAGCAGGCCAGACAGCATCCGTGGAGAGAGAAACAAAGTTAACGTTTCAGGTCGAAGACCTTTCGTCTGACGAAAGGTCTTCGACCTGAAACGTTAACTCTGTTTCTCTGTTTCTCTCTCCACGGATGCTGCCTGGCCTGCTGAGTTTTTCCAGCGTTTTCTGTTGTTATTTCGGATTTCCAGCATCCGCAGTATTTTGCTATTGTGTCATTGGGAAAATGCTCGAATCCATTATTAAGGATTTAGAAAATCATAATACAATCAAGCAGAGTCAACATGGCTTTATGAAAGGGAAATCATGTTTGACAAATTTACTAGACTTCTTTGAGGATGTAACGAGCAGGGTGGATAAAGGAGAACCAGTAGATGTCGTCATAGAGGGTCCATGCTGGCTCTCTGTAGAGCAATCTAGTCAGTCCCATTCCCCCGCTCTATCCCCGTAGCCCTGCAAGTTTATTTCCCTCAAATGCCTATCCAGTCTCCCCTTGAAAACATTAAGTGTCTTCGCTTCCACCACTTCCGTCGGCAGCGAGTTCCAGGTCATCACCACTCGCTGCGTAAAAAGTTTTTCCTCACATCCCCCCTGTATCTCTAGCCCAAAACCTTAAATCTGTGTCCCATAGTCCTTGTATCATCAACTAGTGGGAACAGCCTTTCCCTGTCTAGTCTATCCAAACCCGTCATAATCTTGTACACCTCTATCAAATCACCCCTCAACCTCCTTTGCTCTAATGAAAACAAATCCAGCTTCTCCAACCTGTCCTTGTAGCTGAGATCCCCTATCCCCATAGCCATTCTGGTGAATCTCCTCTGTACCCTCTCAAGGGCCTTCACATTCTTCCTAAAGTGTGGTAACCAGAACTGGACGCAATACTCCAGTTGTGGCCTAACCAGCACTTTACAAAGGTTCAGCATAACTTTTCTACTTTTGTACTCAATACCTCTATTTATGAAACCCAAGATCCCATATGCTTTGCTAACTACTCTCTCAATATGTCCTCCCACCTTCAGGGACCTATGCACATTAACTCCCAGGTCCCTCTGTCCCTGCACACTCTTTGAGACTGTGCCATTAAGTGTGTATTGCCTCTCCCTGGTCCTTCTGCCAAAATGCATCACCCCACACATCTCTGTATTAAATTCCATCTGCCACTTGTCTGCCCATTCTGCTAGCCTTTCTATGTTCTGTTGCAGTCGATTGGTATCATCCTCACTGTTTGCCACACCCCCAAGGAGCCCTTGCTTTGGTTCCCTTACCCTTCCCTCTTGTTGGAATGTACCTAGCCTGTACTTGGAACTTATCCTCCTTAAAGATCAACCATTGTTCTATTACAGTTTTTCCTGTCAGTCTTTGGTTCATTTTACCCCGGCTAGATCCTTTCGCATCCCATTGAAGTTGGCCCTATTCCAGTTTAGAAGTTGGGCCAAGAACATACTGGTCAAGGAAATTCTCCTGAACACATTTCAGAAATCTCTCCCCCTCCTTTCCTTTACCCTAGCATTATCCCAATCGATATTTGGGTCATTAAAGTCCCCCAATATCATCACCCTATAGCTCTTGCATATCTCTGCGATTTCCTTTCAGATTTGCTCCTCTACCTCCCTCTTACTATTTGGAGGCTTGTAGAATACCCCCAATAGTGTAATCATACCCTTTTTGCTCCTCAACTCTAACCAAATGGATTCTGTCCTTGTCCCTCAAGAACATCCTCCCTTTCCAACACTAAAATGTCTTCCTTAATCAGCACTCCCACCCCACCTCCCTTTTTTCCTTCCCTATATTTTCTGAACACCTTGTACCCTTGAATATTAAGTGCCCAGTCCTCACCATTTTTAAGCCACGTTTCTGTTATTGCCACAACATCGTATTGCCACACGGCTAATTGTGCTTGTAGCTCACCAACCTTATTCATCACACTTTGTGTGTTTACGTACCTGCATTCTAAACCCATTTTTGAATTTTTCGTAGTCTTTCTTAGTCTGCTCCTATCTAATATGGTACTACTTCTGCCTCTAGTACTATTTTCTTCTCTAGTACTATCCAACACACTCACTCTTCTATGCACCTTATTCCTCTTTTCTACTCCTATATGCTGGTGCCCATCCCCCTGCCAAGCTAGTTTAAACCCTCCCCAACAGCACTAACAAACCTCCCCACAAGAATATTGGTCCCGGCTCTGTTGAGGCGTAACCCGTCCGCCTTGTACAGGTCCCACCTTCCCCAGAAACGGTCCCAATGCCTCAGGAATCTAAAGCCCTCCCTCCTGCACCATCTCTCCAGCCACGCATTCATCTGTTCTATCCTCCTATTCCTTTACTCACTAGCACGTGGCACCAGGAGTAATCCAGAGATTACTATCTTTGAGGTCCTGCTTTTTAATCTCTCTCCTAGCTCCCTAAAATCTGCCTGCAGGACCTCATCCCTCTTTCTGCCTATGTTGTTGGTACCAATAAGGACAACCCTTCCCCCCTCAGAGTGTCCTGCAGCCGCTCAGTGATATCCTTGACCCTGGCACCAGGGAGGCAACATACCATCCTGGAGTCACATCTGCTGCCGTATAAACGCCTGTCTGCTCCCCTAACTATCGAACTATCGAATCCCCTACCACTATTGCTCTTCCACTCTTTTTCCTACCCCCCTGTGCAGCTGAGCCACCCGTCGTGCCGTGGACTTGACTCTGGCTGCACTCCCCAGAGGAACCACCGCCCTCACCAGTACTCAGAACAGAATACTGGTTGGAGAGCGCGATGCACTCCGGGGACTCCTGCACTACCTGCCTGGTCCTCCTCTTCTGTTTGGCCGCCACCCATTCCCTCTCTGCCTGCATACTCTTAAGCTGCGGGGTGGCCACCTCTAGAAACGTGCTATTCACGTAACTCTCAGCCTCGCGGATGCACCGCAATGACTCCAGCCGACGCTCAAGCTCTGAAACCCGGAGCTCGAGTTGCTGTAGCTGGTGAAACTTCCTGCACATGTGGTCATCCAGGCTATGCGAAGCGTCCAGGACTTCCCACATGGCACAGGATGTGCACTCCATGGGACTGAGCTGCCCTGCCATGCCTCTATTTAATAGACTAAGAACTAACCCAGCAGAAATAAACTTAAAACTTGATAAAAAACACTCCCTAGCTACTCACCAATCAGCTCTTTCCCTCTATTTTATAGGCTATTAACTAATTTAGCAGAAATAAACTTATAGGGGGAAAAATTGAGTCGCGCCCCTTTGGGGCGCTAACTTCGCCGGGGCACTCCTTTTAGCGCCCCGAAAAGATTAACGCCACCACGGCCAAAATTCACCGGTAGTGCCCCAAGAGGGAAGTGGGGTGCTACTGGAAGCGCCCCGCCTCCCTTTTGAGGCCCTGCGAGTGAATATCGCGGCGCTACGTGCCGCAGCGCCAGGCACTGCGGCAGGTCGCGCCGTGGTACTGCAGGCCTTCCTCCCATTCTTAAAGGGGAGGGGCCTAGTGCAGCGCGACCCGGGGCCCAGCTGGGCCACCAGGGATCGGAGTTCCAGCAAAAGAGCCCGGCACTCAAGAGAAGTGCTGGGCTCACAGAGCGCAACTGGCACTCCGCGGGGGGGCTGCAGAGGAAGCCGGGGACGGCAGAGGGGGCAGGTGCTGGCAGGCGGCCAGCAACAAAAATGGCCACCTGGCACCTTCCCTTTAATTAGCGCAGCCCCGGCCGCAGGCAGGCCCCCCTGACCCCGTCGGACATAGCGTCCGGCGGTAAGTCAGGGGGCGCTACCGAAGATCATGGCCGGGGGCGCGAGCGGGGCGCTGGGCACGGTAATGATGTCATCACCAGTGGCGCAGCGCTGTGGGGCACTAGCGATTACTGCCACCGCTAACCTCCTGCTGAATTTCGCAGGAGTCATTGGCGGCGCCGCGCCCAGGCGCTAGTTGCAATGTGCCCCGTTAGCACCCTCTTAGGGTGCTAACGGGAGGCGCAAAGCAACCAAATTTTTAGGCTATAAACTTTCAAAAACATTTTAGAAATAATTTTAAACATTTTTTAAAATACACTCACCAGCTACTCACCAATCCGCTTCTTCCCTTGTGCTGACGTGACTTTTTTTACACTGATGTCACTTTTTCAAAAACTGCCTCTGTTGCGTTACTGCCGCTCCTTTTAACTGCTGCGCTCTCGCTGTGCTCCCACCAGGTCCGCTCAGAAGGCATTCGATAAAGTGCCGCATAAAAGGTTACTGCACAAGATAAGAGCTCATGGTGTTGGGGGTAATATATTAGATTGGATAGAGGATTGCTTAACTAACAGAAAACACAGTCGGAATAAGTGGATCATTTTCAGGTTGGCAAACTGCAACTAGTGGGGTGCCACAGGGATCAGTGCTGGGGCCTCAACTATTTACAATCTATACTAATGACTTGGATGAAGGGACCGAGTGTACTGTTGCCAAATTTACTGACGATACAAAGATAGGTGGGAAAGCAAGTTGTGAGGAGTACACAAAGAGTCTGCAATGGGATATAGATAGGTTAAGTGAGTGGGCAAAAAATTGGCAGATGGAGTATAATGTGGGAAAATGTGAGGTTATCCAATTTGGTAGGAAGAATAATAAAGCAAAATATTATTTAAATGTAGAGAGACTACAGAATGCTGAGGTACAGAGGGATCTGGGTGTCCTCGTACATGAAACACAAAAAGTTAGCATGCAGGTACAGCAAGTAATTAGGAAGGCAAATGGAATATTGGCCTTTATTGCATGGGGAATGGAGTATAAAAGTAGGGAAGTCTTGCTACAACTGTACAGGGTGTTGGTGAGACCACACCTAGAGTACTGCGCACAGTTTTGGTCTCCTTATTTAAGGAAGGATATACTTGCATTGGAGGCAGTTCAAAGAAGGTTCACTAGGTTGATTCCTGAGATGAAGGGGTTGACTTATGAGGAAAGGTTGAGCAGGTTGGGCCTATACTCATTGGAGTTTAGAAAAATAAGAGGTGATTCTGAGGGGGCTTGATAGGGTAGATGCAGGGAGGATGTTTCCCCTTCTGGGGGAATCTAGAACTAGGGGGCATAGCTTCAGAATAAGGGGTCGTCCATTTAAAACCGAGATGAGGAGGAATTTCTTCTCTGAGGGTCGTTAGTCTTTGGAATTCTCTACCCCAGAGAGCTGTGGAGGCTGAGTCATTGAATATATTCAAGGCGGAGATAGACAGATTTTTGAAAAACAGGGGAATCAAGGGTTATGGGGAACAGGCAGGAAGTGGAGTTGAGGCCAAGATCAGATCAGCCATGAACTTATTGACAGCACCTCCAAACAGGCTTGAGGGGCCGAATGGCCTACTCCTGCTCCTATTTCTTATGTTCTTATGTTCTTTTGGGGAATCGACTTCAGATTTCCACTACCCTATGTGTGAAAAAGTGCTTCCTGATTTCACTCCTAATTCACCTACCTCTAACAAAATGCACAGCAGCAACTCGCCAAGGCTTCTTTGACAGCACCTCCCAAACCCGCAACCTCCAACACCTAAAAGGACAAGGACAGCAGGCACATGAGAACATCATCACATCCAAGTTCCCCTCCAAGTCACACACCATCATGACTTGAAAATATATCACTGCTCTTTCATTGTCACTGGGTTAAAATCCTGGAACTCCCTCCCTAACAGCACTGTGGGAGTACCTTCACCACACGGACTGCAGCGGTTCAAGAAGGCTGCTCACCACCACTTTCTCAAGGACAATTAGGGATGAACAATAAATGCTGGCTTTGCCAGCGATGCCCACATCCCAGGAACAAAAATTTTTTTTTTAGGATTATGCCCTCTTGTTCTAGATTCCTCCACCAGAGGATATAGTTCTCTGTATCTATCCTATCGAGTTCCTTTGAAAGGATTATTACTAGTCCTAACCCCTTTCGGGCTACTCCAGATCAGGCGTATTCCCCAGACGTTCACCTTCAACTAAAGTTAGAGGTAGCTGAATCCTAAAGACGCTTAATTGGGTCTAAAGGTCCAGACTATCTCTCCCTCAAGGAAAGGAACAGCCTGAAGATGTTACCGTCCTCCAGATAGCACTTTTAATAAGTTTAACTAGACTGTAACCTTCCGGATATTATGAGGGTCCGGAAAACTCCCCCAGAATTCTGCAACTCCTCACCAAAGTGTGTACAGAGATTGAGTTTGCGAGTTTGATACAGAAGTACTATTTGAGACAATTCTAAAAATATATAGATTTATTAAAGAACCGACATGTAATTACAGTTGGTGATTCAGTCGCAACATTAACAGTTCAAAATACAAAAAGCTTACAATTCTTATCATCAGAGATCCTTATTCTCAAATCTTAAATTTGTTACATTTTTACATTTCTTAGTTATTCTTATTCCAGGATATCCACCAAAATCAAATACCTTGATCCCCGAGACTCAAAGAGTTGAAAACTTACAGAGATTGCCTCTGAAGCTGAGAATCGCTTTGCCCCTTCCAGCGAATTCTGTCTTCCCATTTGTAAGTTCTATATTTATACCCTTTCTTAGTGGTATATCCTTTGAAGTTTTCTGCTGATGTAAGCTAATTATCTCTGGTCATTTTTCTGTTGACCCCTGCTATTCTTACAGTTAGTGCAGCTTGTAGCATTCAGAATTATGTCTCCTCCTTTAGGTGTTCCAAGTTCATCATAAAAAATGGTTGTAACAGATGTATCTATTTGATGTCATTCTCACGAAGGTCTTCTATTCAATTCTTAAGTCACCTCAGCTGGTTGTAAGCAGACTTCGTGTCTCCTAGGTGTTCCAAGTTGAACACAAAAACAATGTGATGGCTGTTGCATCTATTGATGTCATATTTATGAAAGTCTTCTGTTTGTATCTTTTTATAACATGTAAATTAAAAACACCTCAACCGGGTACATCATTGTCTTCTTAGTTACCTCAGTTGGTTGTACACAGACTCGTGTCTCCATGTTTCATTTGATGTTATATTTACGAAGGCATATGTTTCTTTAATTTATGTGATTCATTTCGAAGTGTTAGTTTTAGACACTTTAACAGAGTTATACCATTGTGTTCTTTCCAAGCTGCAGACTTCTAGGAACCTCTAACCCTCTGTTTCAACGAGGCTATTGTTTCAGTGTCAACAACTTATCTTATCTCAAAAGCCTGTATTCTGTTTACAGCTTCTGATTGTTAGGTTTTCAGATTTCTAAGCCCAGTTTGTCATGTTTCATAAAGTCAGAATTCTTTCATAGGATGGTGTATTTTTCTGAATATGGCTATTCCTTCACATCTTAATCATTTTAAACTCCTCGATTAGATCACCCCTAAACCTTCTAAACTCAAGGGAATACAAGCCAAGTTTATGCAACCTGTCCTCGTAATTTAACCCTCTAAGCCCCAGTAAAACTCTGCATGCTATCTCTGTCAAATAAATTATTGTCGTTCTTACTTCCATAATCTCACTTATAGTTGAACCTTCATGTAATAAAGTCTGTTATGGAAAATGGCACTTCGTAATATTGGCTGAAACATCATTACAGCTGGAAAAGGAGCTTGTATCAAGATAGGATTAACCCTTAATAAGAAAAACTTACAGGTATTCAATGCACTTCCACGAGATGTTAAGGCAAAGCCTATATTTGCCTATGGTTCAGGGAAAGCAATGGATAAATGTGCACCTATTTTAGATGTAAATGCCCCTGTTTTTCCTGATATGTTTAATTTTCTATCCTATTTATAAATCATGCTATTGATTGTTTCCCACATGGACACATGTAGAGAGATAAGTTTATCCGTGCATAATGCATAGAGAGTGAAATTGATCTTCGCTAGTAGTGCAAAACTGGATCATAGCAAGTCGGGAGCCCATTTTGCACCTTGCTCGGACGCAGTGTAAAACAAGCTGTGGATTTGATATGAGCCCGTTTTGTGCTACTGGCAAAGACCAATTTCACCACCGGATTAATTTTACCATTGAATTTTCTCAGTTCAGATTTTCTCTGTGGATTCTGAGTTTCTGCTTTTAGTTGGTTAAACAAAAAGGTACTGGAAGCCAAACGCATATGGCCACCACTAGCCCAGCTACCCCTCTCTGTTCTCCTGCTTTTGCTCTAACTACAACTGAAATGGTTTTACGTGCCCTACTTTGGAACGTGATGTTGCTTATGCAAATTAAAATAAAGAGATCCTCAACTTCACTCTGCACGCTATGGCAGATGACAAAGTTGCATCTTCTCTCTACAAATGGTTAAAGCCTACCATTTGATTCTTGTGCTTCATTTGGCATGCAGTGATGAATGGGAGCTGAATCATCTGAATTTTTTCATTGATTTTGCTCCCATTTAGTGCCATAAAGGAGGCCGAGAGCACAGTTCACAATTTGCAACTGGATGACCTCAATGGAAATAGCCCTGCAGCAGTCATTTGTACCAGTCAGTATTTGTAGTTTGCAATATTGAGGAGAAATAAAAAAAGGTAAACCAAAAGCACAAACTAAGATTTCTATCTGTAACGCATTACTATTTTGGGTGCAAGTCTGAGAGCAAGTAATATTTTCTGTGAGAAGGAAATGTGATTTAAAAAGAAGCAATCCCCTAAACCATTGGGAATAAAGATACAGCAGATAGGAATTTCTTTAGGGATACAGAAAACAAAGACTGAATAATGTGCTTCAAAATTTTTCAGTTAGAATCAACCTGCTGTTTTGTGAAAAATGTATCTTTCGGCCCCAGGGGTGAGGAAAATGTCTGAGAAGAAAAATTCGATTGCAAATGTTTGCTTCTGTATTCAGCTGGAGGCTGGGGTTGGATTTCCTCTGGTAGGAATCTTCAGTGACATCATAAACATAGCAGGAAGTTTTCCTATTTCTAGCAAAATTGTAAAAGTCTTCTAAAAGAACACATGGATTTTAGCAAGGCTTGTGACAAGGTCCCACATAGCAGATTGGTCAGAAAAGTAAAAGCACATGGGATCCAAGGGAAAGTGCAAGTTGGATTTAAAATTGGCTCAGTGGCAGGAAGCAAAGGGTAATGGTCGACGGGTGTTTTTGTGATTGGAAGGTTGTTTCCAGTGGGGTTCCGTAGGGCTCAGTACTAGGTCCCTTGCTTTTTGTGGTATATATCAATCATTTAGACTTCAATGTAGGGGCATGATTGAGAAGTTTGCAGATGATACAAAAATTGGCCGTGTGGTTGATTGTGAGGAAGAAAGCTGTAGACTGCAGGAAGATATCAATGGACAGGTCAGGTGGGCAGATAAGTGGCAAATGGAATTAAATCTGGAGAAGTGTGAGGTTATGCCTTTGGGGAGGGGTAACAAGGCAAGGGAATACACAATAAAGGGTAGGATACTGAGAACTGTAGAGGAACAGAGGGACATTGGAGTGCATGTCCACAGATCCCTGAAGGTAGCAGGATAGGTGGTGAAGAAGACATACGGGATACTTTCCTTTATTAGCTGAAGCATAGAATATAAGAGCAGTGAGGTTATGCTAGAACTGTATAAAACACTAGTTAGGCCACAGCTAGAATACTGCGCACAGTTCTGGTCACCACATTACAGGAAAGATGTGATTGCGCTAGAGAGGGTACAGAGGAGATTTACCAGGATGTTGCCACGACTGGAGAATTTTAGCTATGAGGAAAGATTGGATAGGCTGGGGTTGTTTTCTTTGGAACAGAGGAGGCTGAGGGGAGACTTAATTGAGGTGTATAAAATTATGAGGGGCCTAGATAGAGTGGATAGGATGGACCTATTTCCCTTAGCAGAGAGGCCAATAATCAAGGGACATAGATTTAAAGTAATTGGTAGAAGGATTAGAGGGGAGTTGAGGAGAAATGTTTTCACCCAGAGGGTGGTGGGGGTCTGGAACTCACTGCCTGAAAGAATGGTAGAGGCAGAAACCCTCATTACATTTAAAAGGTGCTTGGATGTGCACTTGATGTGCTGTGGCCTACAGAGCTACGGACCAAGAGCTGGAAAGTGGGATTAGGCTGGATAGCTCTTTTTCGGCCGGCACAGGCACGATAGGCCAAATGGCCGTAAATTTCTATGATTCTATGATTACATGCTTGTGATTTCACCAGGAATAGTGACCAGAGGCAACCTTCCCATTATTCATTATTCCACGATCTGGTAGGAATGAGTGGCCAAGGTAAGCAATGGGTAGAAAGTTCTGATCAGAGGCAGAGAGCGGGGCAGAGGAAAATCTCAACAAGTAATTTTAGAGGATTTGAAATGACATCTTTCCACCCCATTTTCCTCCACTCCAGGATCACCCATTTTCAGGCAGTTATATGAAACAAAATTCTCCCATAAGCATCGACAAGCTTTGATTGCAGGTATCATCAGAGCTAAACCTGATGTGCACCAGATGTTCATATACATACTTTTTCAGTAGAAGAGTCACTGGATATTGTTTAGGAGTTGGTGCCTTGGCTAACTTTCACCTTCCTAACTCAAGGGCACCAATGCCATTTGTAGCAATGCTACTGCAAAGGCTGAAATAAGTACAAACTAGGATTAAACTCAGGACCCTCCTGGCCTGTGTGACTCAGCTATTTACTGTCTTAACTAGCTGATTCATCCTGAATTGTTACTGGTGTAGCCCCTACAGTACTTTACAATGGTGGAGAACGCCTTTCCAAGAAAACAAAACCTAGTGGGGAACCTAACCTTCTCCACTTATCATAGGGTGGGTTTTATGAATTTGCATTCCCAGCTCAGAACCTCAAAAACCAAGAGCTCACATGAGGAATTTGGGTGCGGAGGCCAGCAGGGCCCATGGGATTTTCTGTCCCTTAATGTGCTCTGGGTGTATGAGTGCAGCAGGAGTGGAAGTTTGTAAAAATGTAGCCCAAAATCTCCAGTGGATCAATATATTGGGGAATTGATGTTTACAGTCCAGACCATTGGCTGATGTTTGGAGCCAGAAAGGCAGCAGAAATGAGGAGACTAAAGGAGGGAGTACATAAATTATTTAAAAAAACAAAAGAAAAAATAATGAAAGTAACCTGTGAGTATTGAATGCAGTAGCATCAAAGTTAGATGCATATTTTATCTTCTTATAATTAGAGAATCACTAACCACTACATCACTTTCAATTATAAACTATCCTTCTGAGTCTCTGAATGCCTTTTGTAGCTAGAAATCGAATCTCCTCCAGGCAACGATTGGCACTGACCTACTTCTAAAATTGAACATAGAGCTACAGCAATTATATTCCCCCTGCTCATTTTTGTTTGTGTTTAACAGCTTCCTTTTCTTATACGGTGGGCTTCCTAGAAAACATCCAGATGAAAGTGTCCTGTTCAGCCAGGATAACATGCTCTGGTGTTTAACAAGATTACGGGCATCTTTATATTTCAGTAAATACTGGCTGTTTGGTTAAACTATGGGCATAATTATCTCTAAGGATTTGATTAGTAAGACACACACCTTAGATAGCCAGGCAATAGACTTGTTAACTATTTTTTTCAATAATGTAGAGGACAGGGCAGTGTCCTATGCCCAACCATCTTTAGCTGCTTCATCAATGACTTTCCTTTCATCATAAGGTCAGAAGTGTGGATGGTCATTGATGATTGCACAGTGTTCAGTTCCATTCACAACTCCTCAGGTAATGAAGCAGCCCATGCCCGCATGCAGCAAAACCTGGACAACATTTAGGCTTGGGCTGATAAGTGGCAGGTAACATTAGCGCCACAGAAGTGCCAGGCAATGACTATCTCCAACAAGAGTGAGTCTAACCACCGGCCCTTGACATTCAACAGGATTACCATCGCCGAATCCCTCACCATCAACATCCTGGGGGTCACCATTGACCGGAAACTTAACTGGACCAGCCACATAAATACTGTGGCTACAAGAGCAGGACAGAGGCTGGGTATTCTGCGGCGAGTGACTCACCTCCTGACTCCCCAAAGCCTTTCCACCATCTAAAAAGCACAAGTCAGGAGTATGATGGAATACTCTCCACTTGCCTGGATGAGTGCAGCTCCAACAACACTCAAGAAGCTCGACACCATCCAAGACAAAGCAGCCCGCTGATTGGCACCCCATCCACCACCTTAAACATTCACTCCCTCCACCACCGGCGCACCGTGGCTGCAGTGTGTACCATCTACAAGATGCACTGCAGCAACTTGCCAAGGCTTCTTCGACAGCACCTCCCAAACCTGCGACCTCTACACTCTAGAAGGACAAGGTCAGCAGGCGCATGGGAACACCATCACCTGCACATTCTCCTCCCAGTCACACATCATCCTGACTTGGAAATGTATCGCTGATCCTTCATCGTCGCTGGGTCAAAATCCTGGAACTCCCTCCCTAACAGCACTGTGGGAGTACCTTCACCACATGGACTGCAGCGGTTCAAGAAGGTGGCTCACCACCACCTTCTCAAAGGCAATTAGGGATGGGCAATAACTGCTGCTTTTTGAATGTTGGAGCATTGTATGTGTGTCAGCATTTGTGTTTGAGAGGTTGTTTGGATGTCCATTTGCAACGGCACATAAAATTCCTTCTACTCTTCCTCACTGAACCATTGCTTAAGCAGATCTCTCCTGAGACATCATCGAGGGATTGGCGTGGTCCGTAGACTCTGATGAAAGAGTATCTTCTAGTTCATCATCTTCTCCTTTGGTGTCATATTATCCCGCATGCCTCACTCATTTTCTCTTCCTCCTGCTCCTGTTCTGCCTCCATTATAAGGAAATAAATTTGAATGTCCTTGATGAGCCCCATGGTAAGGACTCCATGGGGGTTGGAAAGAAACAGATGTCCCTGCCTGAAACTGCTAAAAGGCAGCTTGTAGAATCCTTTCATAGCAAAAGATCTGAGAAAAGATTTTTCCAATTACTTCACTCCTCTCTGATATTTCAGACAACGTCTGTGAGCAATCAAAGCTTGTGAACTCAAACACTTCCTGTTTTAACAAGTGATGCATGTAACTTATATCTCTGATCCGTACGCTTAAGTCAGGTCCAATCCTAGTGTAAATGGTGGGATTTCTGAGGCAGCAGCTTTTACCCTCCATTATGCTTCCATTTAATATGTGGTCCACTGTGGGGGCTGCCACCTTTTCTACCTGCAGCCACTTTAGTGTGTATTTCAGAAGAGATGTAACTCTGGTGTAATTCATGCATCAAATTCCGGCTCGAAACATTAGAATTACTCCACTTTTGCCCCAGAAAAATCCTGGTAATTCAGACCCATAATATCGAGATGCGCTGTGTTCTGTTTCAAAGGTGGTGTGAGATATGCAGGCCTGGAATTTTCTCATAATTTTTGGTGCAACCATACCACAAGAGTTGTGTTGCACTGCTTCATTCAGTGGAAATTCACAACCACTTACGCTGGTTTTACGTGAATTCTGTTGATCATTTGCGCTACTGCCAAGTCACTTTGCTCATTAACAAGGTTCCATCCCCCCCCCCCCCATACAAAAGACAAGAGAACACAAGTTTCCTGCATTTATAGCAGTTCTGAATGGGCATCAATTAAGTCCCCAAAATTTAGGTGCACCACAGCCTGAATTGGCATAACTGCGATTTCTGGACTTTGATCGCGATTTTCTTTGTAATTTTCTTTTTGTTGAATTTATAGACCTGCACTATATTTAAGCACCTCTATAAAAAAAGGTCAGTGAATGCATCTTCAAAAGCCATCTCCGACCTACTGCACCACTAGCCTCACACACTGCTCAATGCACCATACCCCCATCACTCACCTACCAACAATCTCTATCAATCACGATTCAAACCTCACATTTATAGCTTCACCTCACCCTCACACACTTACCACTGCTGCGAGCTTCACACCCACATCTCACACCTTGCACTCACTGCCAGCTATTCAACCATGACAGGCACTTCACCCAAACACATTGCACCACACTCACTGACACACTTCCCATTGTCTTGCAGGGCAAAGTGGCTCATAATCGTAGGCAGCAGCAGCTAACCGGTGGGGGACGGGCAAGCCTGCATATCCTGACCCAGCTGGAAGAGACAGTGCTCGACATTATTGGAGGAGCTGTCAGTGAGGCCGTGACAATCGACGAGGTTAAAAACATTGAAGCTGATGGCATGCCCATACCTAATCCTCCTTCTCACATCCCACCTCCCCCTCAACCCACAATCTCTTCTCACTTACAAGCTGCTGATAGTGTAAGCATGCTCATTTTGCTTTCCTACCCTCTTCTCACTACACTACCCTATCGCCTTTCTCCTTTCACATGGCCAAGAACTCTAAGCTTTGTAGCCAGTGCAGGAAGAGCAAGAGGAGAGTGATTGAGAAAAAGGGGCACTGCCACTCGATTTCACACTCACACACATCAGCACAGAAACTGGGACTGTGCGTACATTAGAGGGTAGTATAGAGGTGGGATCTGCACATGGTGAGTCACCGGACATGAGTGACCTGCACCCAGGGCAGGGGGCAAGGGTAGCGCAGGTGCCAGCTCCCCAGAGGGTGCAGTCACACATGAGTTCTGATCCAGAATATCCAGGTGAGGACTTCGATGGGGCGGCCTACAGAAGAAGGGTGATGGGCACGCACACAGAAATACTTGGTGCATTGGCAGGCCTGCCAGAGAGCCTGTGGTCACTGTCAAGGAGCATGGAGGAGTCCGGCAGCAACCTTGCACAGGACTTTGAGCAGAGCTTGGAGCCCATGATTTCCAGGATGGAAGTGATGGCCAACTCCATTAGAGCACTTGTGAACCCAACCATGATGCAGGGTCTGATGGGCGATGTCTCAGCTTCCATTGCAGCACAAGGCGAAGCCACCCAATGTCTGAGTGCTACAGTGGAAGCTCAGACTTCTGCCATGTAAGCTCAGACTGCTGCTATCGTGGCTGTGTTTACCAGCTTGGAAAGGGGCTTGCAGGGTGTCATAGTAGTTCAGCAATCTGTACTCCAACAGCAGTATGGGCTGACTGGCTGAGAGGCAACAGCAAGGGCACTGGGGGAGTGGCGGTGGCTCCGTGGAGCACGAATCTGCTGTCCCCTCTCAGGATGAGGGAATTCGTACTCCTACCACTGCCACTCCGCCATTGCCCTTGCTGTTGCCTGTCAGCCAGTCAGCCCAGACTGCTGCCACCCATGCCAAGGTGGTGCAGTCCACAGCCTAGCTTTCTAGGCTCAGAGCTGCTCGAGGTCGTCCTGCAAGGCCATCTGCAGTCTCCCCCACTGAAGGTCAGCAGCCTTCCACCATGCTGCAGCCTCTGTCATAGCACTTTGTAGGAGCACTAGGACAGGCAAAGATGCATGCAAGACAGGCACTAAGGGAATGCACATGGGTGATTAGTTGACGTTGTTATGTAGTATTGGATTAATTGATTTATAAATGTGGATTGGAATGTTGCTTTTGTGATGGCTTTTATTTCAGCATTGTGGCCAAGCGGATGCTGTGATGGTCAGTAACAGAGGGAGGGTAAGGTGTGGGACTATTGTTGAAAGGGGAATTGAGTTACGTTCACTGTTACCGCAGTTGGATGTGTCGATCACGGACAGCTTGGGCAGAAAGGGGCAGTCTGGGTTGCCTCCTTCCTTCCACTTCCTCCTCTTCTGCTTCTCCTCATCCTCCTCCTCTTCCTCCTCCTCAGCTGGTCGCCATATGCCTGGTGGCATGGGTTGTGCCTTCATAATGTCAAGCTTGTGGATCATGCAGCAGACCACGACAAATCTTGAGACGTGTTCTGGTGAGTACTGCAAGGCTCCTCCAGAGTGGTCCAGGCTGAGGAAGCGTTGAAGGACGCCCAAGGTCTGCTCTATCAGATTCCGTATGGCAGCATGGCTCTCATTGTACGCATGCTGCCCACATGTGGTTGAGTTGCGGAGTGGAGTCATGTGCCAGATGGTCAATGGATACGCCTTATCACACAGTAGCCACCCTCTGGTTTGTCTTGGTGGCTCAAAGACTGAGGGAACAATGGACTGGCGCAGAATAAAAGCATCATGACTGCTGCCAGGATACTGGGCATTCACCATCATGATGTGCTGAGCATGGTTGCACACCAACTGCACATTCTGCGAGTGGTAACCTTTGCTGTTACGGAACATCTTACCATTGAGATGCGGCACTCGCAAAGCCATGTGTGTGCAGTCGATGGCACCCTGCACCATGGGGAAGCCCGATATCCAGGCAAAGCCACATGCACCATCCTCCTGCTTCTCTCTGTTTAGAGAGAAGACAATGAAGTCCCCTCTCTAGCGTACAGAGCCTTTGTGACCCCTCGGATGCAGCGATGTAAAGCGAACTGCGAGATGTTTGCTATGTTGCCTGTTCCAGCCTGGAAGGATCTGCTGGTGAAACAATTCAGGGCCACGGTCACCTTGAGGGCCACTGGTAGCCCTGTTGTCGTCCTGCTCTGAGGCTGCAGGTCTGGTTCCAAGAGGTGGCAGAGTTCTGTGACCACCTCTTTGGTGAAGCGGAGCTGCTGAACTCACTGCTCCTGGCCTAGGTGCAGGTAGGAGAAGTGCTCCCTGAAGACCTGAGGTGGGTAAGGCCTCCTGCTGAGAGCCTTCCTCCTCCTCCTCCTCCTCCCTCTGCGAGCAGCTTGTCTTCTTTGCTGCCTCTGCTCCATCTCCCTGTCATGCTGCAGCGCAACGGGGAGTGGAAGTAGAGCCGCCATGACTGGGAACATGTGGTGTACTCAGAGGCCTTCCATTAGCAGTCAATGCCTTCCCAACGTCCAGCAGCACTCCCTGCACACTTTAACAACTTTTGAAATCTCTTACAGCAACTCAGTACGCCTACAAACTCTGCAAGAGTCAATACATAGCAATAATCAACTTACCTGCTGGTGGGGGTGGGGTCCCTCGTGTGTTCAGCTGTTCGTATTTTGGAGAGGGTGTTAATGGACGTCGAAAATGGCAGGTAGTGCGTCAAGTCAGCATCACAAGCTGACTGACCTCATGATCTGCCTACTCTGCATACTGCTGGCACATACACTTACTGCCCGCGCTAGCGCCCTCACCAAGATGGTGAACAGTGCAGACCGCGCTGGAAGTGGACGGAAGTGAGGCAGACATTTGTTTACAAATTCCAGCCAAAAGTACAAGCACTAAGGAGCCCAATTTCACGGCCCTTCAATTTTCCACCTCCCTCTTCTCCTTTAAGACCCTCCTTAAAAACCCATTTCTTTGACCAAGCTTTTAGTCACCATTTTTAATATCGTCTTCTTGGGCTCGGTGTCCATTTTTGTTCAATTATGCCTCTGTTTGTGCCTTGTGAAGTTTTTCGATGTTGAAGGTGCTATATAAATACAAGTTAGTTGTTACCATGAGGCAGTGGCCTTGGTCATAGGCCTTTACTAAGGGCTGTTTTTCAGCTCTATGGTGTTTTCTGGGATAAAATTGAGAGGTCGCACAACACCAGGTTATAGTCCAACAGTTTTATTTGAAATCACAAGCTTTTGGAGCTATCGATTGCCCCTTCCTCAGGTGAAGTTGGGATGCCAGCTTTTTGGGACTGTGTCAGTTTTTTAAAAAACAGCTTGTCAGCTTTTCCGGGTTTTATAGGTTGGCATGTATGCAAACTATAGATGATGCCTGCTTCATGCTGAAACTGTTTAGCTCTGTTGACCTTACAGTATTGCTTTAAAAGTCGAATCTTGATCAATGTGGAAAAATTATTAATAAACACATTGGAAAATTCTTGCAATTCAATAAGATAGTGGAGGATAATATTGTAGGCAACAGTAAATCCAATTATGATGTTCAAATGATATCATAAACCATTAGAGGCATTCTTGAATAGTTTGTTCATTCCTGAGATCCACTGCTAGATACCCAGTACTTTTTGGATTATATGGAATAATCTACTGTGACCACTTCTTTTGCTGTCACCAGGGTAGGTTGTGAGTGGGAGCAGAATAATGTGTTCTTTATGGCGAATGATCGGGTAGATTCCTGATCAGATGTGCTGGTAGTGGAGACTCAGGTGAGAGATGATTGACAAGTCAGGTGTTAAGATCTTAGGTCTATAACTTGCCTGATTCCTAAAGCGTGCAATCTCCTGGTGAGAAAAACAAAGGGGAGTGGAGGGCAGAGTACTCTTATACAAAGCTTGCAGGAGCCTCACTAGGGCCCCAAATGTAATGCAGATTTATGTCAATGACTGGGAGTTGATACTTTGGCCGCAAATTTAATAGAGGTCAGAGGGCGGGTTTGGAGTTGGGTTGGTAGCGAAAATCGGAAAAAATGACAGCGGGCTGTGCACCCGCCTCGATCCCGCCTCCATGCAACTTTGGCAAGTGTCGGGTCAACGGCTCCCGAACTGACCCGATACCAAACGGCGGGAGAGGCAGTTAACTGCTTGTTAACTGCCTGGATAATCCCATTTTAACTGGCTGTTCGGATTTTGCTGCTTTTTCTGTGTGCTGCCCGCCGTCAGAAAAACACACCAGCTGCATTGCGCCGGGTTTAGCAAGGAATTGAATTGTTGGCAGCTGCTCCAGCAGTTTAAAAGCGGTCCTGCAATATCTCTGCGCTTCAAATGCCGCAACTTAGTGGCGTGAAGTTTTGGCAAGCGTTTTTCAGCTCTACTAATCTTGTGAGTGTTGAGGCTGAAATCCATCCGCAGTGTGCACTCCTTGGAAAACCCTCTGGTCACTTTGGCTGAGCGCAAACAACCTCCATTCCTTGACTGAGATATATACCAGCGGGATGGGAACCATTTATATCCTCTCATCCTGGTCGTCTGATTCGGAGGAAGAGCAGCCGCGGCAGCAACGCAACCGGGCACAGCAGCAGCACCAACAGCAGGAGCGCCAACCTTCTCCTCAGCCACCTGATGATGCACAGGGCAGAGGGCATCAGTGCAGGGCTGCACCTCACCGCCGGAGAAACCCCCAACACCGGGTTTACAGGCCGAGGATGAGCTTCCTCAACATGAGTGAGTAGCAGTGCCAAAGGAGGCTGAGACTTCCGCGAGACATAGTCGCTGACGTCTGCGCAATGCTGCATCAACACCTGGAGCCTAGCGGAGCGTGTAGACACTCCTTACCAGTGGCTGTCAAAGTCACCACTGCACTCAACTTCTTTGCTTCGGGCTCCTTCCAGGGATCAGCTGCAGACATCAGCGGCATCTCCCAGTCAGCCGCACACGGCTGCATCATGCAGGTTACCGATGCCCTCTTTGCAAAGGCGCACACTTACATCCACTTCTCCACGGATGAAGCAAGTGTAACCGCGTGTGCGGTTGGCTTTGTAAATATGGCAGGCTTCCCAAGGGTGCAGGGCGTCGTTGACTGCACACATGTGGCCATTAGGGCACCCCATCATAACCCAGCTGTATTTGTCAACCGCAAGGGATTCCACTCCCTTCACGTCCAGCTGGTGTGTAACCACAGGAAGATCATCATGCATGTTTGCGCAAAGTACCCTGGCAGTTGCCATGACTCCTTCATCCTGCGGCAGTCTACTGTGCCTCAGTTCTTCAAGCCACCAACCCAACTTTCCGGATGGCTACTTGGCGACAAGGGCTATCCCCTGGAAAAGTGGCTCATGACACCGATGAGGAGGCCATCAAACGAGGCTGAGGAGCGGTACAATGTGAGCTACATTTGCACCAGAAGCATCATAGAGCAAAACATCGGCTTGCTCAAAATGCGATTCCGATGCCTCGACAGATCTGGTGGAGCCTTGCAGTACACACCAGCCATGGTGTCCAGAATGATCGTCGTCTGCTGTGCCCTCCACAACATCGCACAGCAGCGTGGCTTAGCGCTCCCTGAGGAACAAGTGGCTCAGCGCACAGCCTCCTCGGAAGAAGAGGAGGAGGACGAGGAAGAGGATGAGGAGAAGAAAGAGGAGGAGGATGAGGAGGAGGACGAGGAGGATGAGGAACCATGCCTTGTGGGGCCGGATGTGGACAATCCAGCAGCATGCGATCACATTGCCGGCCATCAGGCAAGGGATGCATTCATCCATGCCAGATTCGCGTAAGCTTACGCTTCAACCACAGGTGGCTGGCAGTGTGTGGACAACCTTCTTAACACGCCATACATCATCTCTCCAATAAACGGTGCTTTCATATCACTCTCAGCACCATCATTACAAATGCAAGTCGCCCAGAGCCCTCACTGTGCAACTTCCATTTCCCAGAACACATAGGTCAGAACTTCAACTCTTTGCCATCACTTTTGTTTAATCACATCACAAAAGGATAACAATCGATACTTCACAACAGAACAAAACACCCAAGTGACTGCCCTTGTGACTATTTGTGTGTTAACTTCCTCTTACGCGTGCTTCTACGTGGTGCTTCCCCTGTGGCTTCAGCTGATGTAGAGGCACCTTGCTCACTTTGATGCTGTGCCTGCTTAGAAGCCTTTGGCGGGCGTCCTCTGGGTTTGGGAGCCTGGGAGGGCTCCACAACAGTCTGCTTTTCCTGCGGCTGTACAGGGGCTGAGACAGCCATCTCAGATGGGTGCGGAATCTAGGGCTCTGATCGAGGGCTCCGCAGTGGCTAGGGAGTGTGAGCGCTTGGAGAGGAGCCCACATTTCCTTGTTGTCTGCCACCAGCATCCCTCTCATGGGTCACCCGCATTTCACTGCTTGCAAGTGGCAGTAGAGCACCTCGCTGCACATCAGTGGAGCCATGAGGACCCATCTCCGCACTGACAGTCCTCATAATGGGGACGTTCATGTACATCTGGTGCCTCTCCTCAAAAGATGGCCATCTATCCTCCATAGCAGACCATCGATTTAGAAGAGTCACCATGCTCTGTTGAGTCTGGTGACTTATGTCCTCCAAGGAGGTTGCCACCCTCTCCATGGAGGCACTTACATGCGCCATTGCCTCCACAAAGGCAGTGCTCATGTTTGAGATGGACTCCTCCATTCTCTGCACACTTGCAGTTACCCTGGATGCAAACCCTGTCACAGACTCCTGCACTTGTTCCTGGATTGACCCTTAGTGTTAGGGGGATTAAATACGTGGGGGTTACGGGGATAGGGTGGGATATGTGTCGGTGCAGGCTCGATGGGCCGAAATGGCCTCTATCTGCACTGTGGGGATTCTGTGATTCTGTGATTCTGAGTTCCAGCACCTCTCTCTTTCTGGATGGCCCCAGAGGCACAGCATCTACATGCAGCTGAGCAGAGCTAGGTGCATCCAGCACCCTCCAACGAAGACACTCCACTGCTGTCCCTGTCTCCACCATCTGCTGATGCTCTCTTGTGAGCTGTGATACACCAGGTGACAACACTACTCTATGTCGCGAAGGCCCTGCCGAGGTGTGCCTTTCTGCGCTGGTGCTGTGTGCACTGAGTCCTGGTGACACTGCTCCCTCAGAGGCTGCAGGTTCCTTTGAGGAGTCGTCCAGCTCTTCCTCCTGGACAGTGGGGAGGGGGGCTCTCAATGGTCCTGTGGAGAATAAAGGCATCAGTTAGACATATGAATTTGAGGTAGCAGACACATCCTATTGTGCAGATGATACAAAGTGAATCTTTATGAACATCATATGCCATTGCAGTCAATCATGAAATGTAAATGGAGGGAAGAAACTCTATTCTGTCACCAGCTTTGTCTAGTGTACCCGTCTCTCCGTCCCCCACTTCCAGATCCTCGCCACCTCCATCGATCTCGTGCACAGCCTCCTCAG
Organism: Squalus acanthias; assembly: GCA_030390025.1. Classification (NCBI taxonomy): domain Eukaryota; kingdom Metazoa; phylum Chordata; class Chondrichthyes; order Squaliformes; family Squalidae; genus Squalus; species Squalus acanthias. The sequence goes on along the minus strand of CM059426.1, from coordinate 118,829,104 downwards.
CACTTGTCAATTTTGCCAAGGATGGAGCCCCTCCTCCTGTCTTCGCTCTCTCCCTCTTATTGTGGGCTATCTTTTCCTGCAAGGAGGGACACAAGTGGAGTTTCAGCAAGAGTGATGGAGTAACTGTGAAGAATCCGTAACATAGAAGCTTAGAGGGAGACCAAGATGGAGTGAGGTGCCAAGAGGAAGCTGCCTCCCTGTGCATTGTTAGTTGTTGTCATTGCATAACAGTGAGAGCGAGAGTGAGGGGCGCATAGTAGGATGGTGAAGTAATTGAATACAGGGAGAGAGAGGATAGGTAAGGGTGCAAGGGAAGTAAGGGTAAGGTGGGATGTGGAGGAGCAGGCTTACAAAGCAGAGTGCTGGTGATGAGAAGAGAAGGGAAGCAAATTGAAGGTAAGTGTGATGTGATACTCACTTTTGCTGATCGCAGGAGATCATTAAACCGTTTCTGGCACTGGACCCAGGTGCGTGAACATATGGACCTAGCGCTGACTCTCCTCAGCAATGTGCAGCCAGGCTGCCTTTGTTTGCTGAGGAGGCTTCCTCCGGCCATCGGGAGGGAACAGAATCTCTCTGCACCCTCTTACTCCCTCCACAAGAGCTTGGAGGGAGTCCTCATTGAAACGTGGAGCAGCCTTCGGTTTGGAAACACTCATTGTGGCCTTGGCACATTCAGAGACCAGCAGAAACGAGAAATGAAAGGCTGTGGCTACATGGGCCCCTTAAAAACAATTGCACTAATGACGTCATCATAGGCGACTAACAGACCCGATCCCAGTCATTGAACCGGCCAGCGTGCACCACGGCACTTAAGGGGCTAATTAAATAAAAATTTCAATTCGGGAGCGGCTGAAACCGGCAGCGGGACCGGAACCCGCCCACCAGGCAACCCGACTCCAACCCGCCTCCTCCATTAAAATCGCGGCCTTTATGAGGGTTATTTTGCCCAAAGGGTGAAAACAGGAGCTAAATGGGTGCTGTGCTAATAAGAAACACCTGTTTCAAAGTCTGGATTTAGCACGCAATTTTTGGGCTAATTGATGATTATCATGATTTGAATGTGTCTGCAAGCGCTAACCAGAAACCTGCAGATTTAGCACTCAACTGCTGATTAGACACAATTGTCGTGGAGCAATATAAATGGACTCCTCTGTAAGGGTGACGTGTCTCAGACGGTGCCGGTGCGAGGTTAGGCCTTCGTTGCCTAATACTATTGCTTGCTCTGGTCTCCGGCCAGCCTTATTGCAATAAGCACCTGTGAGTGGTTCGACCCACTCGCCCTTACGGTTCTAACACTGGACTTAGGTGCAGGGAGCAGTAATGCAGAGAAAAACTCAAATAGACCCGGTTGAATAGTACGAAATGGAAATCTTTATTGCATGCGTCTAAAATCATGAAATACATGTCATAGGCGCAAATCAACGATAGTACAAGTATACATACATTCATAAAGCTTGGTCTGTGGAAATAGAGAACACACGGCACATCGTAGAAAGGGGAACACATTATATCTTAACCTTATTAAAACACCCTCCCTTAATAATACCTACACTACGTCTAGATTTGTAGGATCGGAAATTATGCTCACCACTCGTTTAATTTCGGAGAATTTTAAAGTGAGGCACTCAGCTCGTTTCGCTGCAGCGCCTGACTGTCACGTGTTTGGAAGGTTCTCTGTACCCCACTTGTTTATTTTCGCTGCTGCGACAAGCAGGCCAGACTCCCTGTTGTCATGAAGAACTCGACGGACCTCGGACACAGTTCAAAGAAGAGTCTTCCTGTGCTCGACACCGGTTGTCGGTAGACTTCAATGAAAAGTTCTTTATTTATATTTTCGGGCGCGGTCGGGGTTTACTGACCGTGGCGGCACGTGGATTCTTCTCCTTTTCTTCTCGTCTCGTCTCGTCTCTTCGGGCCTCCGGGTCCAGACACCGTTTACCGACACTCGGGATGGTGCACCCTGTTACTTGCCCTTGTTGGGGCGGCTCGTTCGATTCAGCTCCACCCAACATTCGAATAATCGACCAGTACGGCTAAAAGTCAAGAGTCAACAAAGTCCAGCCCTAAGGAAGAGCTTCAGCCAGCGATCGAGCGAGTCAAGAGACCGATGGACATTTGTTCACTATAGTTTTGGGGGGAAAAATTCTGTTGGTTGCGCCTCCCGTTAGCGCCTTAAGAGGGCGCTAATGGGGCGCAAAGCATCTAGCACCCAGGCGCGGCGAAGTTTGCGCTGCTCGCGAAATTAACTAGACATTTTGCGGCGGTGCTAAACACTACCGCCACGATCTCCTGCGCCGGCAGATCATGACGTCACTCGAGTGCGCAACTAGCCCCGGTATCGCCCCGGAGCGGATATTGAGTGGCGCCCCCTGCCTTACCGCCTGAGGCTAGCAACGACAGGTTGAGGGGAGCGTTCTGCAGTCATGCAGGGAAAGGGGGAGCGCTATTTAAAGGTGACCGCTTCCTGCCTTTTATTGTTGGTGCCATTTTTGAACTACGCATTCTGAGAGAGAGAGGGAGAGACTTCTGGAGAGATTCAACGTTGTGTGAAGGAGTTTTGGGTACTGAGCAGCACTTTGCAGGTTCATTTTGATTTGCCATTCCTTGTATCGATTTAGCAGAGACTGTGGGGGCTGCATTCTGAGCTCTTGGCCTGGTACTCTCCATTGTTCTTTCCAGCACATTTGATGTGCAGGTCTCTCCAGGCCGAGATTCAAGGCTGCAATGAGCAGGATGTGGATGGAAAGCAAGATTAACCATCCCCTTTAAGAACTGGCCCGTGCCATTGTGTGTGTGTTCCATTGCTGACTGACATTAAATGAGCTTCGCCAGCGCTCTGAGGTAGCGCCTCGCTCCTCGGCCTTTGCACCTTAAGACAGGTGTGAAGCGCCTGATATAGCGCTGCAATCACCTCCAGGGGCGATAAAAGTCAAGTTTGCAGTCGGTGGCGATAATTAGCGCCAGGCGCTAATCTTTGCGCCCGGCCGATAATTGCGCCCCAAATGGGGCGATACTGAATTTCTCCCCCATGGTGCTGTGTTCCCTTATCTCCCGCTCAAATCTTAGGGGAGAAATTCAGTATCGCCCCATTTGGGGCGCAATTATCGGCCGGGCGCAAAGATTAGCGCCTGGCGCTAATTATCGCCACCGACTGCAAACTTGACTTTTATCGCCCCTGGAGGTGATTGCAGCGCTATATCAGGCGCTTCACACCTGTCTTAAGGCGCAAAGGCCGAGGAGCGAGGCGCTACCTCAGAGCGCTGGCGAAGCTCATTTAATGTCAGTCAGCAATGGAACACACACACAATGGCACGGGCCAGTTCTTAAAGGGGATGGTTAATCTTGCTTTCCATCCACATCCTGCTCATTGCAGCCTTGAATCTCGGCCTGGAGAGACCTGCACATCAAATGTGCTGGAAAGAACAATGGAGAGTACCAGGCCAAGAGCTCAGAGTGCAGCCCCCACAGTCTCTGCTAAATCGATACAAGGAATGGCAAATCAAAATGAACCTGCAAAGTGCTGCTCAGTACCCAAAACTCCTTCACACAACGTTGAATCTCTCCAGAAGTCTCTCCCTCTCTCTCTCAGAATGCGTAGTTCAAAAATGGCACCAACAATAAAAGGCAGGAAGCGGTCACCTTTAAATAGCGCTCCCCCTTTCCCTTCATGACTGCAGAACGCTCCCCTCAACCTGTCGTTGCTAGCGTCAGGCGGTAAGGCAGGGGGCGCCACTCAATATCCGCTCCGGGGCGATACCGGGGCGTTGCGCACTCGAGTGACGTCATGATCTGCCGGCGCAGGAGATCGTGGCGGTAGTGTTTAGCGCCGCCGCAAAATGTCTAGTTAATTTCGCGAGCGGCGCAAACTTCGCCGCGCCTGGGTGCTAGATGCTTTGCGCCCCATTAGCGCCCTCTTAAGGCGCTAACGGGAGGCGCAACCAACTGAATTTTTCCCCCTTAATGTTTGTCCTTTGTGTAATATTGGTGCTCAAAACTCCCAGCATGGGGCGATTCTTCTCTTTAACGGGTTTCGGTAGCACCTGAAACTGGCCAACTATCCGTTAATGTTTTCCCCATTGTTGACCCAGCCAGGATGTGTACGAATCGTCTCCCTGACTGGTTTTGGGGGCCCCCGAATACATGTTTAATCACCCGTCAATGTCTCTCTCATTGTAGAGCCGGGGGGGTATTTGTGTATTGATGTGTCTGGATGGGCCTTCGATTGCCCAGTACAATGATCCTTACTTGTGCATGGAAAACGATTCCAGCACTTATATCATTGCTACTGTTTCAAATGCCAACGGGTTGCATCCTGTCTTTATCAATGTTTACCGAGTATGATCCAATCTTACATTGAATGTTTATTCGACGCCATCTTGTCTGCCCACTGTATTTCTGGAAGCTTCTGCCACGATGCGCGGCGGCCATTTTACAGGCTTCTGTGTCCTTTATTATCATGACAGCATTTCGTTTAATAAAACTGATCAAACGAATCTGCTTCTCTTGTGTTATTTTGAATTGCGATAATTGTGAAACTTTACACCTTGCACCCACTTCCACTGAAGGGGTGGAGCGCTCTGGCTGGCACACAGCGGCATGTTGCAGAATGGTTCAGGGACCAAGTGAGAGGGCACACAGGTTCTCGGCTGCGGCACTGGAGGTCCTCATGGAGGAGGTTCAGAGGAGTGGGGAAGTCCTGTACCTACTGGGGGGAAGGAAGCCACCTCGCCAACCTTGCCCTCCTGTCCCTCTCTCCTGCAGCAGCTGGTGTTGCTCTGCCTGGCCTCATGTCCTCCTCCTATTTCTCCTCCAGACCAAGGGGGACCCCTTGCAAGATCCCCGTGACCAAGCACTCCCTTTCTCCTGGTGACTCCTATAAGGTGGAGTAGTGCAGCACTTACTCTTTTTAGGTGAAGTCCTCAGAGAATTTCCAGAATAAATGTTGCTCGAGTGTTGGTGAAGTCTTGACAAAGTGTCCCAGAAAGTCTCCCGATGTGTTTCAACAGTCCTCTTCAAAGCTCCAGCAGCAACGACCATGAAATCGTGAGTATCCCTTTAAGTAGTGAGTATCCCTTTAAGTAGCACTTCATCAACATCGTGTTTACTCCCAAACAGCTGGTCGCTGTTAGGAGAGGGCATTAGTTGAAGCGCTAGCCAACAAAATGCCGTGCAGCCTCTTTAATGAGCATGATCAGGCATTTTAAGTGGCAATAGGCTGTTTGACTAGCCTCCGGGCGGCTGTTCCTAGCACTGGTTGAACTTCTTTACCAAGATGGCGTCTTGCGCTAAACTGTCATTTCAGCTTAAGACCCCATCTTTGGCTCCTCTTTACTTCTTTAGCGCCTAAAGTATTCGGCATAAATCGACCCCTATGTGTTTTTCATGGAATGTGTTGACAGCCTTGTAAGCCCATATAAAATGGGCGCTGGAGCGAAGTCACCTTATGACCTTTGAGAGATGACCCTAGACATTCTATTCAGGCCGAATTAGCATAACTTGGGGAAGCTATGCTCCCAACTCCATGACATTGCGCATGGCAATACAGTTTTGCCAGGCTAGAAAAACCAGCCACACCGTACGAGAAATAACTGAACTAAGCATGTTTGCAACTTACAGTCACTTCCCTCTCACTGTCTTCAAGAGCTTCAGTAGCTCACCATCTATGTCGCCGAGGCTACTGTAGGACCCTTTATATCCCCAGCCTTCCCCAGCAAGTATTCCTTCACTGAAAGCCTCACATGCTATACAGTTGCTTGGTTCATGCACATGTTATCACTTTATTATGGTCTGCATGCACACATAAGTTGCATTGCATCTCATGCCAACTGGAGATTTTTCTTGTTTAATGCATTCTTTTTGAAGGAGAAGACCACCCATAAGACCAGAGAGCCCATGGATGGTGGAACCCTCACCTCCACCCTGAGCCTCTACCCTTTCACTCCTAATGAGGAAGAAGGTTTGGGGCTACTGTGGTGGGAAGCAAGAGAGGGAGTTCGAAACGGGGAAGTCTGAGGGGAGGCGCCATTTTCTGCTCCTCTTCCATCTCATCCATTCATCTCACCTACACTGTCAAGAAAATAGATCATGACACCCTCCAGTCACTTTCTCCTGAATACGACTCAACTCCTTAGCAACCCATTCTAAGCTCTCTTTCTCTTTTTCTCCTCTAGGCGTGTCTCACGAGCTTCCAGAAACAGATGGGGAACAAGAAATGGCCCCTCTGCATCCAGGCCCGCCAACATTTCAGAGCGCGTCCCATCACTCACTCACTCTTTCTCTCTCTCACGTCCCAAAGGCATCCAGCTGGGGGGAATTAGAGAATGAGGCAGAGAGGACTGCACAGGGTGATGGATGGAAAATAAGTGGGCAGCAGGTGTTAGGGGTGAAAGGGGAGGAGAAGAATGTTGGTAACTGGAGGGCCAGGAAACGTCACCCCTCATCTGAAGGGTCTAAGAACTCCGTTCTCACAGGTCTTGCTTTTTAAAGAAGAGCATCACACATATGTGAAGGTACCAGGGTGGACTCTGGCAAGGTGCAGCAAGTGGTGGACAGTTGGAGGAGTCCACTACCCACGTCTGTGGCACCATAATTGATGACAATTTACTGGGGTATTCCCAATGGGAAAGACATTTGTGGACTCTTTAGAATAGACAGAGGGAGAGTGGAAGCCCCACAGCAGAAGGCACAAAGAGCAATGGCAAAGCAGCAGTCAGTAGTGAAAAAAAAACAGCCAAAGTTTGAAAATCATTTTAGAAATAAGAGGGTGAAATTGGTCTTCGGCGGTAGCGCAAACCAGGCGATAGTGAATCAACTTCAATAGAAAAGAAAATCGGACAGGGTGTAAAACGGGTGGCCAATTCGCTATTGCCCATTTTGTGCTACCTCCGAAGATCACTTTCACCCTCTAGGTCTTTTAAGAGTACCTGATGGATCCTTTAGATTTACTTCTGCCTTTTTGTCACTGCCTAGCAACACGGAATATCTTTTTTTATATGGGTCTGCAATTTATATTCAGCAGTAATGATGAAAAATAGGACATATGACAGCATCACCTCATTACTAACTCATTTAAATATACCGTTCATTTTTGTCATAAAGAACAGATCAGAGGAGAGGCATTAAATAGAGTAAGATTGCCAAACCGACAGGTTTCAGCTGTATCTCCGTAATGCACAAATTATATTCTGAATAAAATTGGTGAGCAGTGGCACAAATTGCAATGTGGGTTTGGTATACAGCATCAACAGAGATAGGGCTCAGAGAAGGCCAGGACTGGGAGCTAAACATTCTTGGTTACAAAATATTCAGGACAGATAGGGTGTAATTTTGACTCTGGCCGATAATGTAAAACGGACGATATCGATTCAGCCGTCTGTTATACATCTCTCCCGATTTTACTTTCCATGACTTCAATAGAAAGTAAAATGGGGAGAGATGTGTAACGGGCGACTGAATCAATATTGCCCATTTTACACTGTCGCCCAAAGTCAAAATTACCCCAATGGAGTAGGCAAGAACAAAGAGTGGCAATATTAATCAAAGATTCCTTTCCAGCACTAGAATGTTAAAGGTGATATAAGGGATAGTGAAAAGGCTGAATCTATTTATTTTAAGTTAAGGAATAATAAGATAACTGTTATTCTATTGGGAGCTTATTATAGACTGTCAAATAGAAAGAAAGAGAGAGAAAATGTTGACAGATCAGAAAAAAATGCAAGAATAACTAGGTCATAATAATGGGTGAATGTAATTATTCAGAAATAGCTGAAATAATAACGGTGAGGCTAACATTGCTCACCGTTATTACTGGGTAAATCTGACCGCAACTTCTGGAGTCCGCACATGCGCAGTTAAACGCAGAAACCCAGAAGTTGCTGTCGGGGATACCCTGCTCCTCCATAGAGTGTGCTGTTGCAGTTCTCGCCAATAGACTGAAAACACAGTAATGGCGTGAACTTAAGGCAGTTACCAATTTGTCTCACACTAAAGTCGAATGAAAAAGTTAGGGCTGTTACATTCAGGAGTAATTGGCCACGATTTTGTCATCGGTGTTGGGTTGGGTGCGGGACAGCTGGTTTCCGGCTTCCAGTCCCAACCGCAGCTGCATCTGCTCCACAGATGTGATTTTACCTTGATTGACCTTGTTAAGCCCGCCCTGCAGGCTTGCCGGCCAATTAACAGGAAGCGGGTCTGATGATGTCATCTGCCGGTTTCCTTAAAGGGACCATGCACAATTTTATTTTGACAGTTGATTTCTCAGTGTTTGAAAGCATTGAGGTGCTGAAAACACTGACAATCACTGCACAAAGGTGACCTCTTGCACCCAGGCTCTCCAATGACTCCCTCCATAGGCTGGAATAGATGGCAGCTGCAGGTGAGGTGACAGAAGCGATCTGTCACTTGTGAGAGAGGTTGTCCCAATGAGGTGGCACTGGACATATAGTTGGATTTAAAAACTTGTAAGCTAAAGAAATCTGTAAATGTTTTAAAAATGCAGTACCCAACATTTTCTTTGCTCTGAGACTCACCATGTGTAACATTGGATCCTTCACACCACTTCTGCAGCTGTCATCATTCCACAAACATTACACCAGACTCACAACATGCCACACTTACCTGGCGTAGTGTCCGGACGTCGGGAAACCCGAGCTAGAAGCGGCAAAATCCAAACAGAGGCTGAAAACTACTGGCAAGTACCTGTTAATAGGCAGGTAATTGCCTTTAATCCGCTTCCCACCTCTAGGTGTCGGGTCCACTCGCAAATCGGGGACTCGACACTTGGGAAAGCTGTTTCGAGGTGGGTTGACAGCGGGATCAGAACCCGCTGTCAATCAAATCGAATTTAACCTCTGACCCGCCTCCAAACCCGCCCTCTGAGCGCTGGCAAAATCGCGGCCATAGAGTTTTTAATGGTGTAATAAATGATAATTACTGCTGAACAACCTCTCTGGCCCTGAAAAATTAATTTTATAAGTGTGGAGTCTCATTCCCTCAGACGAAAAGTAATGTTGCAGATTTTTTTAAATAATTTTTTTTAGTTTTTCTGTTTTTCTCATATCTTTCTCCCTTAATGTCATATGTATGTCCCAATCTTTATTTTGCTTCTTGTACAATGATTTCAATATAATTTATATTTCCTCTTTTTTAATTCCTGGTTTGCAGTCTGCATGGGCTGGATTTTGTATGGAGGCGGGACTGCCGGTAAAGTTGCAGAAAGTGGGGGTGGCTGGCAAATTTGCCTCCATCCCAACTCCGTGCCCTTTTGCTAGGAGACGGGAAGCCGTCCTGCCCCGGGTCCCGTCTCCTTGAGGGAGGAAAGGGATTAAATCCTTTTAACTGCCTGTTAACAGGTAGTTAACAGGCAGAAAAAAGGATTAGTCCCATTTTACCTTTTCAAGTGTAGGCTTCCCAACCTCGGATAACCCCGCCGGGGTGGAAGAGTCGAGTAGGAGGTCTGCGGGGGTTGGAGGGGTCTGAAAGTGCAATGTAGAGAGGAGTGATGGGTGCAAGTGTGGAGTGGTAAGTATGTGAGGTGAGTGTAAAGTGTTATAACATGTTCACTTACCTTTGTTTCTGCCTACAGCCTTCAGCCGCTGTGGTTCGGGAGTCCTGACATCTTCACTGTAGATTTCACAGACTGGCTGTTGGATCCTCCGAACCAACAGTCATCTGATTTCTACAAAGTAGAAAGGTTTGATGAGTCCGGAACACAAGAGCTCATCAAACTACACAGAATGTCAGTGTTTGACAGCTTCACAGAGCTGTCAAATGCTGACATTTCTTCTTTCAAGAAATCTTGACAGATGGCACGTCAGACGTTGACGTGCTCTGTCAGTGACTTCCCCCTAATTGGCCTGCTGAGCCCGCAGGACGGGCTCAACAAGGTCATTCAGGGGAAAATCCCGCTGGTTGGCCAGAAGATGATGGAGGCGGGACTGAGATCCGGCAAGCAGCAGTCCTGCCTCCAACACGTCTCCATTCATAAAATCCAGCCCCATGTCTCAGTGAGGGTTCTTCAATCTTATTGGTTGCTGAGCCTCCCTGCTGCTTGACCTGCTCACAGACGCCCTATACAGGACACTACACTGGATCAGATGCCAGATGTTTCCGCTGACAAGCCCGCAAAAAAGTCTCTGGGTAACTGTAGATGAGGTGAATGGCGAAAGCCGGTCCTTTGCTGCTCAGAGCAATATAACTGGCAAAGAAGGGAACGGTTTATACAATGGGTTGGAAATCGGTTATCGCCCTTTTTCAGTCCGACAGCGCGTGTCCCAACCGGGAGGCCCAAGGGCGGCCCAAAATTGGTCCTCAGGCCTCATTAATATTTTTCCCGTGAGTTGCCGGCACCTGTCCTGCCTCCTGAGGCAGCTCGAGCATTTCAATAAGAAGAATATCGGGCTGCTTTCCTCATAGGCAACGGCCCAAAGGTAAGTTGTGGGAGGGGTGTTGGAGCGACACTGCGGGTGGTCGGGGGTGGGGGACGGTGGTGGTGATCACGAGGACTGATGCTCCTGGCTCCACAGTAATTTTTTTTTAAGGTCACAACGATCGATTAAGAATTCCGAGTGGCTCCTGCTCTGTTCAATCGAAACCAATTTCTGCAAGGGGGCCTAAAGCAGGCTTTATAACCCTCATTTACAGATAACACCTATTTTAGACATCTGCCAGGAATGCCTGCAAAGCCTTAATGCAGGTGCAAATTAACGAGGACCAATGTGCCCAGGCCTACTTTCTAGATCAGTGTGTTTTCAGTCCAACAAGAAAGGAGCCAGATCTGTAAAGTTTCGCAATTATCGCGATTCAAAATAACGAGATAGAAGCAGATTCGTTTGATCAGTTTATTTAAACGAAATGCTGTCATGATATAAAGGACACAGAAGCCTGTAAAATGGCCGCCGCGCATTGTGGCAGAAGCTTCCAGAAGTACAGTGGGCAGACAAGATGGCGTTCGAATAAACATTTTCAATATAAGACGGGATCATACTCGATAAGCACTGATAAAGACAGGATGTAACCTGTTTGCATTTGTGACAATAGCAAAAGATATGAGTGCTGGAATCGTTTTCCATGCACAAGTAAGGACCATTGTACTGGGCAATCGAAGGCCCATCCCAGACACATCAATACACAAATACCCCCACGGCTCTACAATGAGAGAGCCATTCTCGGGTGATTAAACAAGTATTCGGGGGCCCCCAAAACCAGCCAGGGAGACGATTCATACGACCCTGGCTGGGCCAACAATGGGGAAAACATTAACGGGTAGTTGGCCAGTCTCAGGTGCTACCGAAACCCGTTAAAGACAAGAATCACCCCATGCTGGGAGTTTTGAGCGCCAATATTTCACAAAGGACAAACATTAAGATTTGGGCGGGAGATAAGGGAACACAGCACTATAACTATAGACAACAAGGGGTAAAAATTCACTTGGTTGCGCCACCCGTTAGCGCCTTAAGAGGGCGCTAATGGGGCGCAAAGCCGCTAACGCCCAGGCGCAGCGATGTTTGCGCTGCTCGAGAACTTAACTTGAGATTGTGCGGCGGCGCTAAAACTTACCGCTGCGACCACCTGCGCGCGCAGATTGTGACGTCATTCCATGGTGCAACGCCCTTGGGGCGCCCCGGAGCGGAAATTGAGTGGCGCCCCCTGCCTTACCGCCTGGCGCTTCCAACGACCAGAAGACTGGAACGCTATCAATCACTGTGGGGCTGGGGGGGCGCTATTTAAAGGGGGCCTCTTCCTGTCTTTTATTGTTGGTGGCATTTTTGAACTACGCATTCTGAGAGAGAGAGGGAGAGACTTCTGGAGAGATTCAACGTTGTGTGAAGGAGTTTTGGGTACTGAGCAGCACTTTGCAGGTTCATTTTGATTTGCCATTCCTTGTATCGATTTAGCAGAGACCGTGGGAGCTGCACTCTGAGCTCTTTGCCTGGTGCTCTCCATTGTTCTTTCCAGCACATTTGATGTGCAAGTCTCTCCAGGCCGAGATTCAAGGCAGCAATGAACAGGATGTGGATGGAAAGCAAGATTAACCATCCCCTTTAAGAACTGGCCCGTGCCATTGTGTGTGTGTTCCATTGCTGACTGACATTACATGAGCTTCGCCAGCGCTCCGAGTTAGCGCCTCACTGCTCGGCCTTTGCGCCTTAAGAGAGGTGTGCAGCGCCTGCTTTAGCGCTCCACTCACCTCCTGGGGCGGTAAAAGTGAAGTTTCCCGTCAGTGCTGATAATTAGCGCCAGGCGCTAAAATTTGCGTCCGGACGATATTTGCGCCCCAAATGGGGCGCGACCTAATTTCTACCCCCAAATGTCCATCGGGCTCTTATTCTCTTATCTCGCTGCTGACTGCTGAGGGTTTCACTCTCTTATTCGCTTGCCGCTCCATGGACTCGCTTGACTGGTGAGCTTCTGTGTTTTTCATGGACTTTGTTGACTCTTAGCCGTACTGGTCGGTTACTCGAATGTTGGGTGGAGCTCAAACGGAACGAGCCGCCTCAACGAGGGCAAGTGACCGGGTGCACCATCCCGAGGGTCGGTAAACGGTGTCTGGACCCGAAGGCCCAAAGAGACGAGACGAGACGAGAAGAAGAGGAGAAGAATCCACGTGCCGCCGCGACCCCAACCGCGCCCGAAAATATACGACCCATTTCTTGAACTCTACAGGTTACTGCACGAACTGGCCAAAGACTCTTCTTCGAATTCTACCGACAACTGGTGTCGGTACAGGAAGACTTTTCTTTGAATTCTACAGCCGGGCCCGAGCACTGTCGAGTTCTTCATGACAACGGGGAGCCCAGCCTGCTTGCCGCAGCAGCGAAGATAAACAAGTGGGGTACAGAGACACCTCCAAACACGTGACAGTCAGGCGCTGCAGCGAAACGAGCCGAGTGCCTCACTTTAAAATTCTCCGAAGTATCACGAGTGGTGAGCATGTTTCCCGATCCTACAAATCTAGATGTAGTGTAGGTATTGATAAGGGAGGGTGGTTTTATTAAGGATAAAGTATAATGTGTTCCCCTTTTTACGATGTGCCGTGCGTTCTTCATTACCATAGACCAAGCTTTATGAATGCATGTATACTTGTACTCTCGTTAATTTGCGCCTATGACATGTACTTCATGATTTTGGACGCTATGCAACAAAGATTTCCATTTCGTACTATTCAACCAGGTCTATTTGAGTTTTTCTCTGCATTACTGCTCTCGCACCTAAGTCCAGTGTTAGAACCGTAAGGGCGAGTGGGTCGAACCACTCACAGGTGCTTATTGCAACAAGGCTGGCCGGAATAGTATTAGGCAACGAAGGCCTAACCCCGCACCAGCACCGTCTGCGATACAAGCACGACAAAACCCCTTACAGATCTGAATCCAATTCTAGCAAATTAAGTGAATGTAGGTAATGTAAGGGTAGGGGAACATCCAGGAAACTGCAATCATATCACCATTAAGTTTGATATAAAAATTAAGAAGGAGAGGGAACAGTCAACGATAAAGGTATTTGATTCAAAAAATTTCACTGAAATGAAAAGGGAATTCGTTGAGAAAAATTGATAAGACAATGGACAAACAATGGAAGGCTTTCAAGCAGAAGAAGATTAGGGTACAGACTGGACATATACCCACAAGAAACAAAAGGCTGCAGCAAAAACTGGGGTTCCTTGGATAAGTAGAGAAATTAAAATTAAAATGGGACTTAAAAAAGAAGCGCATGACAAATCCCGGGTTAAGAATCTTCTTCTTAGGCAGGCCCTCAGAACCGAGGATGACTTGCTTCCACATTAAAAATGAGTTCTCAGGTGACTGATGAGTCCAACGCGGGACCTACAGTCTCTGTCACAGGTGGGGCAGACGGTGGTTGAAGGGGCGGGTGGGTGGGGTGCTTGGGTTGACGTGCGCTCCTTCCGTTGTTTGCGCTTGGCTTCCGCTTGCTCCTGGCGAAGAGACTCGAGGTGTTCAGCGCCTTCCCGGATGCTTCTCCTCCACTTTGTGCGGTCTTGGGCCAGGGATTCCCAGGTGTCGGTGGGGATGTTACACTTTTTCAAGGAGGCTTTGAGGGTGTCCTTGAAGTGTTTCCTCTGCCCACCTGGGGCTCTCTTGCCTTGCCAGAGCTCCGAGTAGAGCGCTTGTTTTGGGAGTCTCGTATCGGGCATGCGGACAATGTGACCCGTCCATCGGAGCTGATCGAGCATGGTCAAAGCTTCGATGCTGGGATGTTGGCCTGAGCAAGAACAAGAACAAGAACAAGAATACAAAATAAACTATAGCGGAGAGGAAAATATAGAGAGGAAGCAAAAAATATAAGAAAGGCAAAGAGTGGATAGGAAGAAAGAATGGCTGGGACATAAAGGGCAATAGTAAAGGATTTTAAAAGCATATAAAAAGTGAACGAATTGTTAAAGATAGGGGAGGGTTGAGTAAAGATGGAAAAGGAAAGAACTTTGAAGTGCTGATGACATCCAAAGTGCATTACAGACAATGAAGTACTTTTGAAGTGTAGTCACTGTTGTAATGTAGGAAACACAGCAGCCAATTTGTGCACAGCAAGCTCCCAAAAACAGCAATGCGATAATGACCAGATAATCTGTTTTAGCGATGTCAGTATTGTCCAGGACTATGGGAGGACCTCCCCTGCTCTTTTTCGAATAGTTCCATGGGACCTTTTATGTTCACCTGAGAGGGCAGGCAAGGCCTCAGTTTAGCATCTCATCCAAATGACGGCACCTCCAACTGTGCAGCACTCCCTCAGTACTGCACTGAATTGTCAGCCTGGATGATGTTCTCCAGTCTCTGGAGTGGGATGTCGAACCCACAACTTTGTATCTCAGAGGTGAGAGTTCTACCACTGAGCCAAGGCCTCAATACCCTTGAGTTTAGAATGTTGAGGGTTGATCTAATTGAGAAGTATAAAATGATAAATGGATTCTATAGAATATATACAGAGAGGGGTATTTTAACACTGTGGGCAGAATTTTAACCTAGAAAAATGGGTGTGTTGCGGGAGTGGGGTTAGTTAAAGTGTTAAAAATCAGAATCCTGACCTGAATTCGCCTCCAACCCACCTACTTCTGGTTTTAACGGAGGCGGGACAGGAGGCGAGATGGGGGCTGGCATCCAACCCACTTCCAGGAGGCAGGCTGTCTATTTAAATATTATAATGAGGCTGGAAGCCTCTTTAACCTCCATTTTGTGTTTAACTGTAGCTGGTCGGGTTTTGCACACCTCGTAAAACCTGTCAGCTACAGCAAGGCGAGGACTGCTGCATCCAGGAGGTAAGTGCCTTTGCACCTACCTCCTGGATCCAGGGTCCCTGCCTAGCCCACCCCCCACGATCGAAGACCTCCCCACGAGGCCTCCGATCACTCCCCCAGGCCTATGCCCAGGCCTCCGGTCCCACCCCACCCCAGGCCTTCCCCCCCAGGCCGCCGATCCCCCCCACGAGGCCTCCCCACCCCAGGCCCCTGATCCCCCCACAAGACCTTCCCCCCCAGGTGTCCAATCCCCCCATGAGACCTCCCCGCCCCAGGCCTCCAATCCCACCACGATACCTCCCCCCCGAGGACTCTGATCCCCCCACGAGACCTTCCCCCACGAGACCTTCCCCCCAGGCCTCCGATCCCCCCACCAGACCTCCCGTCCAGGCCTCCGATCCCCCCTCCCCTCCGGCCCTCCCCATTTCGCTCCTCTGACCCGCGATCCTCTTCGGAAATTGGGAACTCTCGCCCCCAAAACTCTGTGCATGCTGAGTCAAATGACATTTTGAAGACTGATATCAGCAGATTTTTCTTTGATTTTTATTAGGTAAGAGTATCAAAGGATAAGGATCAGAGGCAGGTAAATAGAGTTGAGGTACAGATCAGCCATGATCTAATTGAATTGTGGGACAGGCTGGAGGGGCTGAATGGCCTATTCCCATTCCTATGTTCTTATATTCATTTACAGAGTTCGAAGGTGATACTTTTACTGCCTTGGAATGTGATAATTAACTGTAGTGAAAAAAACAATAACCAACTAATGAATTATCACTTAGTAGTCTGTATCCTGTGACACTTCCCATAATTTGTTGAAAAGCAAGCCCATAGAAGACAAAACTATTGGTGATGTGTTGTTACAGCTTTTCTTTATTCTTTGTACTCCACATATAGGTTGCCTAGCCAACTGAAAAATAATCGGAGGGAGGCCTGACTCTTTCAAAACATTGAAGCTGGAACCACATGATGCTTTCCATCCTGCACAAGATAAGAGTGTCATGTGGCTGCTATACTCTTTCTCTCATTATCATTCATAGTTTCATTGTATCTGCTCCATCATGAGAAAAAGGCTTGTTAGTCTAATTTGATTTGCTTCAGTTCTTTTTGGCTATAAAATGTCGAATACTCCTAGGAATAGACTTTAGAGAATATTTTCATCTTGTATACTGGATTTTAAGTTCTTTTGAAAAAAAATGAAGAAATCCATTCTTGCTTTCAGATGGTCGAGCAAGTTACTGCCAGTATCCTTTATGCCAAGGATAACTTGGTTGAGTGCAAGTTTTGTTCTGGCTTTCAGAAAAGAGTGAAGCAAGTAAGACTTCAAAAGCTGTCTTTTTATGTCAGTATTATCTTCCTTATTTCCCAGTTTTTTTTCCTAACTCTTGACTCCATACGATTTCACAGCTGCCAGCTTCCTCGCCCATGTTGCTATTCTTCATGTGTGAGCGTGGACAGTGATTGCTGGTGGTTTATTCAGCCAAAGATGGCATCACAGCTCAGTCATCGCCCGATGTGCGCACACATGCACTTTCCAGCAGAGGCCATCGGATTGTGATCAGAAACAGGAACCATGACTGATTTTTCCTTCCCTAGCCCAGGAGTGCTGGGACCAATTAAAGTGCCCTTCTGTCACCGGGGTGAAATCAGCTAACTCAAGAGTTCGACCTGTCAAAATTGTGTAATTATCCTTTGGATTGCCAGCAATTTCAGCTTGCACACCCTGACACAGAAACCCACCCCGAAGTGTTAACTGTAATAAAGCTATGGGATTAATCTTAATACTGCAATATTTCATTAAAATACACACACACTTTTAACAAAAATAAAGGCTGGCAATTCCCTCGGAGCCGCTGCCGCTCCACCACCGTAACGTCACCAAAGGTGCGGCGGAAATCCCATGTACATGTGGAAACTGGGTTTCCATCGCACTTCCAGCAAAGTTAAAAATGTTCTTGTTCTTTCTCATCTCTTTTTCAGTCGATTCTTGATACTTCCCATTTTCTCTCTATTTTTGCTACTTTAACTTTGCTTATAAATTATTTCTAAATAACATTCTGGGGTGATTTTCCCCGATACTTTAGGTGCTAAAGAGCCTCAGAGGTGGCCAAGATGGGATCTTAAGCTGAAACGACAGTTTAGCCCGCATTTAGAGTAAGATGCCATCTTGGTAAAGGAGTTGAAGTGCGTGCTAGGAACGGCTGCCTGGAGGATCGTTAAGCAGCTGATTGCTACTTAAATTGCCTGCTTGCACTCAATAAGGAGGCTGTAAGGCATTTTGGTGGCTAGCGCTTCAACTAACGCCCTCTCCTAACAGAGACCACCTGATTGGGAGTAAACAAGGTGTTGCAGAGGATTTTGAGTGCTACTTAAAGGTATATCCCATTTTACTGTTCACTTGCTGCTGGAGGTTTGAAGAGGACTTTTGAAACACATCGGGAGAGTTTCTGGGACGTTGTCAAGACTTCAACACTCTATCAACAGTTATTCCAGAAATTCTCTGAGGACTTCACCTAAAAGGAGTGAGTGCTGTGCTACTCCACCTTATTGGACATCTTATAGAAGTCATCAGGAGAAAGGGAGTGCTTAGTCATCAGCATCTTGCTAGGGGTCCCCCCTTGATCTGCTGGAGGAATGGGAGGAGGACATGAGGCCAGACAGAGCAGCACCAGCTGCTATAGGAGAGAGGGACAGCAGGGACAGGAGAGCGAGGAGGACTCCTTCTCCCCCCGTGGGTACAGGACATCCCTCCTCCTCTGGGCCTCCTCCACCAGGACCTCCAGTGCAGCATCTGATAACCTGTGCGCCCTCTCACTCAGTCCCTCAGCCATCCTGAAACGGGCCGCTGTGTGTCAGCCAGAGCACTCCACACCTTCAGTGGAAGTGGGTGCGTGGAGGCCACGAGGATTGCGTCTAATCAGCGCTTGCGTGTTAAACCTGCAGGTGTTTCTGTTTTAGCGTCTCCAGGCAAATTCAAATTATGGTAATCAGCAATTAGACCCAAAATTGCGCGCTAAAACCAGACTTTCAAACAGGCATGTCGTATTCGCGCAGCACCCATTTAGCGCCTGTTTTCATCCTTTTAGCAAAATAACCCCCTCTATGTTTTAAATTTTCTGCTACTTTTTTTTTGTTTTAAGTTCAAATAGTGTACTCTTTGGGCGGGTGGTGGGGGCAGTTTACATTCATTCTGGAGGTGTATTGGGCACTGGCAGGCTGCAAACCAATTTCACCCACTGGCCAATTCGATGTTGTAGTGCGGCCGTTAAGGCTGGTTTTCTTGAAAAAATGGCAGCCGCCTCACCTCTACCCGCTTCTGCCACGGGACATGGTGGCCGTCATTTTGGAGAGGTCGGCAGCGCTGCTATTGCTTGCGTTTGCATCGCCAATGTAAATATGCAGATGGTGACATCAATCGGCGTGCAATGCCTGAATTGACGCACGACTGCAATTTTTGACGTTGCCGCACAATATACCGCCCCCTCCTAACCATGCACGGTAGAATGTGTGTACGTACAGAGGCGATGTAAGCTCTTCTTAGAGGAACACACACATCTTTCATGTAAGTTTTGATTTCAGTTTTGGGAGTTTTTTAAATATTTTATTGGAGTAGTGGCTTGGTGCAATACATTTAAAATGTTGTTAAAGTGTGCAGGGAGTACAGGGTGTGCTGCTGGATGCTTGCAAGGCTTTGGATGTTAACGGAAGGTCTCTGAGCAGACCACTTGCTCCCAGTCCTGGGGGCTCTAGTTGCAGTCCCCCTTGGGCTGCAACATCACATGGAGGTGAAGCAGAGGCAGCAAAGAGGACAAGCTGCTCGCAGAGGGAAGAGTAAGAAGCAGAAGAGGAGGGAGCAAAAGTGGAGGAAGTGGAAGAGGAGGAAGCGGAAGGAAGGATGCAACCCAGACAGCCCCTTTATGGCCGTGATATCCGGATGGAATCATCCGCCTGTGGCACCAGTGCCCACAACCCCAATTCCCCTTTCAACATTTGTCCCACAGCTTATCTTCCTTCTGTCACTGACCATCACAGCATCCTCTTGGCCACAATGCTGAAATAAAAGCCACCACGAAGCAAACTTTCCAATCCAACTTTATCCATATATGCATCCAATATTACATCAAGAAATCAACTAATCACCCTTGTGCATTCCCTTAGTGAGTGTCTTGCGTCTGCCTTTGCCTAACCTAGAGATGTCACACAGTGCTATCCCAGTGGCTGCAGCATGGCTAGTGGAAGGCTGCTGACTTTCAGTGGGGACACTGCAAATGGCCTTGCAGAATGACCTCGAGGAGCTGGTGGCTGGGAGTGTGAAATTGAGTGACGGTGTTTCTTCTTCTTCTTGACTCTCCTCTCCCTCTTCTTGGTCAACCACTGGCTGGGCAGGCTGGATTTCTTGGGTGTCTGAAATGCGGAAGGCACAAGGGTAGGGTTGTGGTGAGGGGAAGGGGGAAAACAAGCGGTGCATGTTTACACCATGTGCAGCTTGTACATCAGAAGATATTGTGGGATGAGTGGAAGTGAGATGTGAGAAGGAGGATAACGTATGAGGATACCAGCGTCTTGAATTCTTTCGGCCCTGCCGCTGGTCAAAGGCTCAGCCATGCCCCTGCCAAGAATGGCCAGCACCGCCTCCTACATGGGGGGTGAGGGGAAACTAGAAATATGAGGTGTGTCTTGTGTTTGGTAGAGAATGTTGGTAGGTGAGTGATGGTGAGAGGCCATGCATTGAGCAGTGTGTGAGGCTAGTTGGTAGGAGACGGCTTTTGAAAATGCATTCACTGACCTTAACCTCATGTCTGAGGTCATGAGATTTCTTTGGGCAGGTCCTGGGGCAACACTACTGGCAGTGACGGCCTTGGCAATCTGAACATAAGAACATAAGAGCATAAGAATTAGGAGCAGGAGTAGGCCATACTGCCCTTCGAGCCTGCTCCATCATTCAATAAGATCATGGCTGATCATCGACCTCAACGCCACTTTCCCGCCCAATCTCCATATCCCTTGATTCCCCATGAGTCCAGAAATCCATCGATCTCAGCCTTGAATATACTTAAAGACTCAGCATTCACAGCCATTTCGAGTAGTGAATTCCAAAGATTCACAACCCTCTGAGTGTAGAAATTCCTCCTCATCTCAGACTTAAATGGCCAACCCGTTATCCTGAGACTATGCCCCCTAGTGTCCTTGTGCACCAGTCGCTGAAGGTAAGCATGCAGGTGCAGTAGGCGGTTAAGAAGGCAAATGGTATGTTGGCCTTCATAGCGAGAGGATTCGAGTACAGGAGCAAGGATGTCTTGCTGCAGTTGTACAGGGCCTTGGTGAGACCACACCTTGAGTATTGTGTGCAGTTTTGGTCACCTTATCTGAGGAAGGATGTTCTTGCCATGGAGGGAGTGCAGCAAAGATTCACCAGACTGATACCTGGGATGGCAGGAATGACGTATGAAGAGAGATTAGGTCGATTAGGCTTATATTCGCTAGAGTTTAGAAGAATGAGAGGGGATCTCATTGAAACTGATAAAATTCTAACAGGACTAGACAGACTAGATGCAGGAAGGATGTTCCCGATGGCGGGGGAGTCCAGAACCAGGGGTCACAGTCTAAGGATAAGGGGTAAGCCATTTAGGACTGAGATGAGAAGGAATTTCTTCACCCAGAGAGTGGTGAACCTGTGGAATTTTCTACCACAGAAGGCAGTTGAGGCCAATTCATTAAATATATTCAAGAAGGAGATAGATATATTTCTTAAGGCTAAAGGGATCAAGGGATATGGGGAGAAAGCAGGGACAGTGTACTGAATTTGGATGATCAGCCATAATCTCATTAAATGGCGGAACAGGCTCAAGGGGCCGAAAGGCCTACTCCTGCTCCTATCTTCTATGTTTCTATGTTAGCCATTGTATGTCCACGTTCATACCTTTTAGTGTAGTCTCCCAATCTACCATGGCCAATTTGTCCCTCATACCCTTGTAGTTTCCTCTGTTTAGATTGAAGACCTTCGTTTCAGATTGGACTCACTCTCAAGCTTAATGTAAAATTCTATCATATTATGGTCACTTGTCCCTAAAGGCCCCTTTACCACAAGAATATTGATTAGCCCTTTCTCATTACACAGTACCAGATCCAGAATAGCCTGTTCCCTGGTTGGTTCCTCCACATACTGATCCAGGAAACCATCTCGCATGCATTCCAAGAATTTGTCCTCCACACCATTAGTGGTAATTTGATTTGCCCAGTCAATATGTAGATTAAAGTCCCCCATGATTACCGTATTGCCCTTGTTACATGCACTTCCAATCTCTTGATTGATACTGTGCCCTACATTACCATTACTGTTTGGTGGCCTATGCACAATTCCCACCAATGTTTTCCGCCCTTTGCTGTTTCTTAGCTCCACCCAAACTGATTCCAGTTCTACATCACGATCTGCCAAGCCAAGATCTTTTATCTCTACTGTATCGATCTCCTCCCTTATTAACAGCGTTACGCCACCTCCTTTTCCTTTTTGTCTGTCCTTCCTAAATGTTGAGCACCCTGGAACATTCAGTTCCCAGCTTTGGTTACCCTGCAATCATGTCTCTGTAATGGCAATTACATCATACCCATTTACTTCTATTTGTGCCATTAATTCATCCACCTTGTTGCGAATGCTACATGCATTTAGATAAAGTGCCTTCAACTTTGCCTGTTTAATATTTTTCTGCACTTTGACCCTCTTTACTGTTGGCCTTTGTTTCTGCTTCCTACTAGTTTTGCTAACTACTTTTCTAACTTGCACTTCCAGCTTTGTTTCTCTCTGTTCTGGGCCCACTCTTAGGTTCCCAGCCCCCTGACAAACTAGTTTAAATCCTTCCCAACAGCACTAGTAAACTCCCCTGCGAGGATATTGGTCCCAGTTCTGCTGAGGTGTAACCCATCCAGCTTGTGCAGGTCCCACCTTCCCCAGAATCGGTCCCAATGCCTCAGGAATTTAAATCCCTCCCTCCTACACCATCTCTCCAGCCATGCATTCATCTGGTCTATTCTCCTATTTCTGCTCTCGCTAGCACGTGGCACTGGGAGTAATCCTGAGATTACTACCTTTGAGGTCTTGCTTTTTAATTTATTTCATAGCTCCCTATATTCTGCTTGCAGGACCTCGTCCCTCTTTCTACCTATGTCATTGGTACCGATATGGACCACAACCTCTGGCTGTTCACCCTCCCCCTTCAGAATGTCCTACAGCCGTTCAGTGGCATCCTTGACCCTGGCACCAGGGAGGCAACATACCATCCTGGAGTCACGTCTGCGGCCACAGAAACGTCTATTAGTTTCTCAAGTACTTTTTCTCTACTTATATTAATTACGTTAAGTTCCTCACTCTTATTAGCCCGTTGGTTCCCCACTATTGTTGCTATGCTTTTTGTGTCTTCTACTGTGAAGACAGATACAAAATATTTGTTTAAAGTCTCTGCCGTTTCCTTATTCCCCATTATAATTTCTCCTGTCACAGCCTCTAAGGGATCACCACTTACTTTTGCTACTCTCTTCCTTTTTACATACTTGTAGAAGCTCTTACAATCTGTTTTTATATTTCTTGCTAGTTTACTCTCATTCTATTTTTTCTCATCAATATTTTGGTCATCCTTTGCTGGTTTCTAAAGCTCTCCTAATCCTCAGGCTTACCATTATTCTTTGCAATACTATAAGCCTCTTCTTTTAATCTAATACTATCCTTAACTTCTTTGAGAAGTCGCACAACACCAGGTTATAGTCCAACAGTTTTATTTAAAAATACGAGCTTTCGGAGCTGCTGCCCCTTCATCAGGTAAAGGTACAGTGAGGGAATCTATTACACAGTATATATACACAGAGAGCAATTTGTCTGCAGAGATACAATCTGTTAGGAAGGCATTACATCAAAGACACATCAGAGTACAGCTAAGACAATGAGGTGGGTCACAGGGGGTCCAACATGTCAAATG
Organism: Squalus acanthias; assembly: GCA_030390025.1. Lineage (NCBI taxonomy): Eukaryota > Metazoa > Chordata > Chondrichthyes > Squaliformes > Squalidae > Squalus > Squalus acanthias. The sequence continues at coordinate 118,805,890 of CM059426.1, read as the reverse complement.
CTGCCGTCTGCAGTTGAGCTTTTAACTTTTTTTTTGGTTGTTTTTTTTGGTGTTTTTTTTTAAAACTGGAAAGACAGACAATGATGTCGAGTCACATTCTGTAGCGTGACATGAACCCGAGATCCCTATTGAGGCTGTCCTCATGGGTGCGGAACGTGGCTATCAGTTTCTGCTCGATGATTTTGCGTTGTCGTGTGTCTCAAAGGCCGCCTTGGAGAACACTAACCTGCAGATCCGAGGCTGAATGTCCCTGACTGCTGAACTGTTCCCCTACTGGGAGGTAACAATCCTGCCTGGCGATTGTTGCGCGGTGTCCGTTCATACGTTGTCTCAGTGTCTGCATGGTCTCACCGATGTACCTCTGATTGTATCTCTGCAGACAAATTGCTCTCTGTGTACATATACTGTGTAATAGATTCCCTCACTGTACCTTTACCTGACAAAGGGGCAGCAGCTCCGAAAGCTCGTAATTTTAAATAAAACTGTTGGACTATAACCTGGTGTTGTGCGACTTCTCATTTTTGTCCACCCCAGTCCAACACCGGCATCTCCGCATCTTAACTTCTTTAGTTAGCCACGGATGGATCACTTTTCACACCGAGTTTTTATTTCTCAATGGAATGTATATTTGTTGAGAATTTTTGAATATTTCTTTCAATGTTTGCCACTGCTTATCTACCATCATACCTTTTAATTTAATTCTCAATCTACCTTAGCTAACTTGCCCCTCACACCTATGTAATTGGCTTTATTTATGTTTAAGACTCTCGTTTCCGACTGAAATATTTCACTCTCAAACTCAGTGTGAAATTTTATCATATTATGATCACTTTTCCCCAGAGGATCCTTTGCTATGGGATTACTAATTAACCTTGTCTCCTTACACAATACAAGATCTAAAATAGCCTGTACCCTGGTTGATTTTCCTTCACCTAACCCTCTTCTTGGGAAAGCAGTGGATCATGCTGGGTTGTAACTCAAAGGGCAGCAGCAGCCCCCCAATTCTTTGTGTCCAAGTGGTTATTGGTGATATCTGAACACAGGCAGAAAGAATTGGAAGGCTATTCGATTATAAGGGTCATTATGGGATTAGGAGCCTTTAGCAGAATTTTTCCCTTTTCCTAGGCTAGGAACACTGGTGCCCTCAGTGACAATCTAGCTATCATTGAAATCAAGTTAGATGAGGGAATGAATTTGGGATCTTTTTGATCCATGTGGCTCAGCATCATGTCATGCAGTGCATTTCTGCACTGAGCCATTGTGTGATCCTATGCCGTGAATGTCAGAGGTTATTTGATTCCTCACTTGTATATGTGCACATCTTTCAGCAGGCATTACCAGATGGGATCAGTGCAGGAACCATGCCGGATATTTCTGTTGCCCATGGGAATCAGAAGGCCAATTATCTCAAAAGTGAAGAGCATTAAAAATCTCAAAGAAATCCTCACATCTGCTAAATTCTTATCACAACAAGACAATCAGCCCCTTTTCCTCTGCGTTATGCCCTGAGTGCACTTATTTTAAGGGCACTCGGCAGGAAAAATGGGTGTAGTTTTACCTTGTTACATCATTGCAGAGACAGCGATATACCTATGTTTTGAAGCAATATTAAGCTCCCAAGCTCCCCAAAGCCTTGGCACCTTTAAGCTGCTGCAGGGTTTGAAACCTGTAGCAGCACTGAAGCTTCCCCTTTAGTGTGGGCACGCGCCCAAAGGATGGCTGCCACATCCGTCCGGTGCATGCTCGCTGCAGGTTAATGAGCCCAACACAGAAATAGTGGTGAGCTCCCTTCGTGTGAGCACAGTGCACTTCTGATACACTGTGCTGTCTCTGCACCCAGGAGTGGGGAAGGAGGGCAAGAAAACCAGGCTCAATATGTTCCTCAATATCTAACCGACAGTTTGCGTGTTGGCGCAAATGGGTCTCCAACGCTTTCGGGTGAATTCTGCTGGACTTACAATTGATTTTATAGCTCAGTGGGAGTCTTGGCCACGCATTGTCTGTTAAATGTTCCATAAATAGTTAATTAGGGGCCAATATTCCTTGGTTTACGATCCCGGTGTACCTGTCTGCCCGTACTCTCAATTGGAACCTCCACCCACCTATTAGAAAGCAAACACCTGAAGGAAGAACAGATCTCCATAGCCCTGAACATTTTTTCTGTTTCAAGTACATATCCAGTTCCCTTTTGAAAGTCTTTTTTTTAATTTTTACTGATTGGCCCCCTTATAAATGGATCAATGAGGTCATGACCAGGGTCGGGAGTGGGGGATGGGGGGGGGGGGGTCGGCATGGTGGGAGGGGAGGGGGGGGAGGCAGTCCTGGGAAACAACCCTCAACTAATGGTCGACAAGGCCCGGATTTTCCAACTGCGTCGGCCAGTTGGGTGATGGAGATGCACCCATAGAAGCACTTGCACCTGCCAGCCACATACAAATGTGTCACCCTCTTACAGACCCCACAGACTCCAGCAAGGTCAGTGCTGCAGGGCACCAGTCATGCCGGGATCGCAACCTAAGGAATTTTGACGCCGATGTATTCATTGTTCAGCAGGACAGTGCAGCTACAATCCTTTTACACTTTATATTCTGCGCGTAGCTTTTATCACCATGCAGAAAATATTTAAACCCAGTCAGGACCATATTGGTAAAGGACAGATAGAACTAGATGTCTTGGTATTCTTTCCAAAGTTATATCATTATCCTCCAGCAGACAGGGTAGACTTTTTGTCAGAGAATTAAGGAATCTAACAGCTTGGCTACTGAACAGGTAGATTGAAGTCTCTAGACCTGTTTATTCAGGTCATGCTGACTATCTTGGATTCCTGCAAAGCTCTGACTCAGAAGTTTTGCAAACATCAGCAGTTTGTAAGCTGATTCATGGATAAGCGCCTTAAAACCCACTGCGATGAGGTAGCTCAGGATCTATTTTCCTTCAGATGTTCTTGAAGAAAGGATATATTCCCAGTTCCATCAGGGTGTTCACAGCAGCTATTTCTGCATTTGGGCCAGAATTCCCTGTGAATTCGAGTCCAAAGATACATGTAATTGGGGCATAAAACCAATATCCAGTGTAAAAGATTGAGGAAATTCGAGCGTCTGTTAGGCAGGTGCTACGCCCGAATATCCTCGGTCTTTTACACCCATTCATCGAGTCCTGCAGTGTGGCTCATTAAAATTGCTCCGCCCCCATGGTAAAGAGCAGTACACCTGAATTTCATGTAATTATGCTCATTAAAATGGGTGTAAAGTTACGCCCATAATTTTAGTTACAGCAGGAAACAAAGTCCTATTTCTGATGTTCTATACCAATTTTTAAAAAATATTTTAAAATTTATCCTCACTGAGACAGGCACTGCATTTTTTGTTTCTGTGAATGTATTTTTTATGGCATCAGTATGAATTACATTAAAAATTGGAAAACATCCATGATTGCATTTTCTTAAAAATAGTGGGGGAGAAATTCCCCTAGAGGGCCATTTGGGGCGCTAAGTCAAAAATGTTTGAAAATTTAGTGCCAGGCGCTAACCTTTTCAAACATTTGACAAATTCCCATTTTTTGCTCCAAGAGGGAAGTCGAGCGCTAAATCAAGTGCTTCACTTGCCTCTTGGAGTGCAAGAGGCGGGGAATGTCCCAATCTGGGGCGATGTGCTCAGCAGCACCACGTGTGGCCATGCATGGCACTGCCGCGTTGCAGGGGCTCTTCCCTCAATTAAAGGGAAGGGCTCCGCGCTGCATTTTTTTTTGGCATCTGCTGGAGCACTGGGGTGGCAGGAGTGCCGCGCGATCAGCTGAGTGCCGGGCTGACCGATCGCGGCGATTTTTTTCATGTCGGCTGGCCACCGTGCCTTTAAATGACACCCCGCGAGCGACTGGCCTCACTGTTTGCGACCTCTGCAGCAGTCGGTAACATCGGCCAGCGCTGCTGCGGGGCGCGAGGGGGAGTTTTTCTTCCGAGGCGCTACTGGGGCACTGCGCCCAGAGATGGCATCATGATCTCCGGGCGCAGAAGATCGGGGCGATACCTGGTAGCGCCGCCGCTAACCTCCCGTGGAATTTTGCGGGAGGCGCGGTTATCGCCTGAGGGGGGTGAAAAGCCCACCGGAGGCGCAAACGAGGGGATTTTAGCCTCCGCTGTGTGCAATGTGCATGAATGGTGGTTAGATTGTCTCAAACTTTAATTTTATACTTAATGAAGGAATATACGGTGTGAGTTCCACGCTTCCCTTCAGCCCGATTGATTACGCTAATTTCCGTTAGTTTACACTGATTTTTATTTACTGCCATACGCTGATGAGAATGAAATTTCGGTGTAAATTGTCATTGGCAAAATGGGTTGAACAGCGGGTGTAAATTTCGATGTAAGTTGCCATTTACACCTCCAGAGGAAATTCCAGGCGCATTCATATCCAAGGTGCACAAGAACTTGTTGAAATTACATCTTCTGGCTTCCAGATATGCGAAAGAGACCTGGGGGGAGAAATTCAGTATCGCCCCATTTGGGGCGCAATTATCAGCCGGGCGCAAAGTTTAGCGCCTGGCGCTACTTATCGCCTCCAACTGCAAACTTGGCTTTTATCGACCCTGGAGGTGATTGGAGCGCTAAATCAGGCACTTCACAACTGTCTTAAGGCGCAAAGGCCGAGGAGCGAGGCGCTACCTCAGAGCGCTGGCGAAGCTCATGTGATGTCAGTCAGCAATGGAACACACACACAATGGCGCCGGCCAGTTCTTAAAGGGGAGGATTGATCTTGCTCTCCATCCACATCCTGCTCATTGCAGCCTTGAATCTCGGCCTGTAGAGACCTGTACATCAAATCTACTGGAAAGAACAATGGAGAGACCCAGGGAAAGAGCTCAGAGTGCAGCCCCCACAGTGTCTTCTAAATCGATACAAGGAAGGGCAAATCAAAATGAACCTGCAAAGTGCTGCTCAGTACCCAAAACTCCTTCACACAGCGTTGAATCTCTCCAGAAGTCTCTCTCTCTCTCTCTCAGAATGCGTGGTGCAAAAATGTCACCAACAAAAAAAGGCAGGAAGCGGTCGCCTTTAAATAGCGCTCCCCCAGTCCCTTCCTGACTGCAAAACGCTCCCCTCAACCTGTCGTTGCTAGCGGCAGGCGGTAAGGCAGGGGGCACCACTCAATATCCGGTCCGGGGCGCTACCGGGGCGTTGCGCACTCGACTGACGTCACGATCTGCCGGTGCAGGAGATCGTGGTGGTAGTGTTTAGCGCTGCCGCAAAATGTCTAGTTAATTTCATGAGCGGTGCAAACATCGCCGTGCACGGGTGCTAGTTGCTTTGCGCCCCATTAGCGCCCTCTTAAGGTGCAAACGGGAGGCGCAACCAACTGAATTTTTCCCCCCTGATGTGTTACTTACTAACCATCCCAGAGAAAAATGTAACCCTGTAAATCACTCCTTCTTACATTAATTTTCTGCTCTACAAATTTACACAAACTCCCTCTGAATTCTATAGACAGATGTAGATGTTTGTGGCATATTTTGTTAAAATAGAGAATGTACAACAAATGCATTACTGTGCTTTTAGGTTGATGATCTGCAGAGGTCTTCATTTGAGTGCTTTCTCCTTTACATGGGTTACCCATGAGGTATTGACATCCATAGATAGCCCTGACATATTACTTCCACCATTCTTGCTTTGAGTAGCACCTATTGTGATTAGTAAAACTATTAAAGTGCAACTAATATGTTACTTTTGACAAAATATTCATCACATAAAATAAAATGCCACTGAAGAAAAATCTTTCACTTTTAATATCTGACTCTATAACTGCATATTTATAATGAGATCTAGTGTCACTTGAGAGGATACTTTCCCTATCCTTTATTTATATTAAGTACATTAATATTGTTTCAATGCAGTGGAAAGTTTAATTGCTCCACATAAATTAGCTTTTCCCATGGGTACTTTTATTAGCATAATAAGGAGTTCAGTTCCTCAGGATGTGATGCAACCAATTCACACAAATTCATTGTTACTGGATTGCATTTATATGACAGATTACCTTAAATCCAGTAAATTGCTGTAAAGAAGTTGGATGTGACATGGATAGGACTATAGTATGCTAAATGCTAAAGTAAGCTGAACTGCTCTGATGGCTTTGTAGGCAAATGCACTACCTGGTGCTGCATTAAATTATACAAACCAAGAGGGGCCAAGGTTTGATTTCCACTCTGCACTAATGAGTTGATCTTGACCAAGGCAGTAATCGGGTGCTATAACTGACTTCAGTATCCACAGGCTAGGCAAGGGAAAATCATCCAGGGTTCTTCCTTCTGATTGTGATCCAGTGACCAATGTTGAAAAATGTGACTGTGTGGATACTCTTTGAAAATAGGCTGAGGCTTGGCTGGCATGCCATTCCTTGTCTAGGTCCACACATGAAAAATTGTAACCTAGACAAGATACCAGAGGGCTGCAGATGCCCGTGGAAATGTACAGACAAGAGACAGCACTTTTATGAGAGAAGGGGAGAAAATTACTATAAAAATGAAGCTGGAACTTAAAATGTCATTCTATTTCTAACAGTTGCTAGTAAGTCACTTATATAATGATACAATGTTGTTGCGTCTAGCAATTTAAGCTTTGACTCTTTTCATAAATGAACAAGGCTTTAACTCAAGGTGTTATCCTTGCATAGCTAGGTCAGGATATCTGGTTAAGAACAACAGTGAAAAGTTAATAAAAGAAAATCATCTAGTGTAAAACATTGGCCCAGAATTTGCTGGAGCAGCACAGCTCGCTGGACTTTTCCCCTCACTCTTCAGATCACACTATATTTTTGCTGCAAATTACTGGAAATGTGAACTGATAATGGTGCGGTGACGTCAACGTCGCATCTGGGACCTCATGAACGTCGCGCCCAAGGGTCTATCTCCTTAACCAATGAAACAAAAGGATAGAGAAAGAAACAGATTAAATGATGGTGAAAGAAATAGGTTAAATTGATTCTATGGCGGGGGAGTGGGGCTAGTTGAAGTGCTCTTGCAGAGAGCCAGCACGGGCTCAACAGGCCGAGTGACCTCCTTGTGTGCTGTAACCATTCTATGATTCTAGAGTCAAATTAGAAACAGAAAGAGAAATAAAGCGAGGGAAAGAAAGAGGGTGAACTAAGAGAGAGAGAAAAAAAAGAGGCAGAAAGGAAAACTAAGAATTAAAAAAAAACAAGCAGAAGAAGAGGACATTATAACCCTGTTGTGTTTTGGAATTGTTCTATTGGTCTTTGAGAAGCTATGAGTGAATGGGAGGGTAGGTGTGCGAAATGTACAAACATTCGTGAGCCATGAAGTATTAAACCAGCACGATCGTTGGGAGCTTGCCACACGCTCCATGGTACATTGTAGAATGGAAAAACCCTGTGACATCACCCCACCTATGGTGGAACTGGATCACTCCATCCTCTCTGACATAATGGACAGTCTGCCTGGCAGGACAGCCAATACCTCACACAGTTGCTGCTGTGTCTCCAGCATTCTCCTTTTCATTGCTGACCCCCAGGGTCCTGTATCTCTGTCCTGTCCTGTTGAACCATTTCTTCCACTGAATCCATGTCCTGATCGTCGCGCTCCGGCTGCTGACTTCCTCAGCCACCTCAATCCAGACCCTCTTGGATGTCATATCAGGTGTCTTTTTCCTACTTGTGAAAAACAACACAACCCTCCTTGTCCCCACAGCACCAGCATTACCTCCAGGATGCATCACTCAACCTGGGAGGCACCTTCTCTCTCTTGCCAAACATCCTTCCAATAGTCAACGATTATTTCAATGTTCAAAGTTTTCTCCCTCAGCATCCCTTACAGAGGCGGACAGAGTCTTTAAATAGTGGACGGGGAATTCCATCAAGGAAACTGGAAACTTTATTTAAATGACAGTTGGCCGTTAAAATCGGCCAGCTTTACACATCGCACAGTGATGCAGGTTTGTAACCCGCTAACACGCTCGCACACTGCGTTCCCGACTCTGGGTTAATATCGGAACCTTTCTTTTCATGCAGAAAAATTGCAATGTCTGTTTAAGGTACTGCAGGCCTTTAGGAGCTTGAGGTCTGCAGCAGTCTACAAGTTGCCTGTTCCCTGATGGACAAGCTCCCTATCTTTGGCACTGCTTATGTCTTAAGCTTGTTTGTATTATGCAAATTGTACCGAAACTAGCAACTCAGTTGGATTCAGCACTGGTCCAGACAGGCGGCTGATAATCCCATCATGCCTGACTCCTGCCAGTTCTACACCAGCAAATGAAAATCGGTACCACTAGTTATTTGTGAATCACTCTTGATAGATCAACGAATAAAGCTATATCCATCCTTCGTTCAATTTTACTGTGCCAGAAAGTAATAGCAAAGTCTTCCTATATTTCAACATTTGGTTGGCATTGTTCTACAGGCAAGATTTTAAATCTAGCATCTTTTGAAATGTTTTGAACTGAAGTTCTCAAGGAAATGAACTCTGGCCACAGTTTACCATTTATTATTCACCACTGATTTTATTTTTGAGTACTTGTCAGAAACCATTGACAAAATTAGATTATTAACCATCAAGCAAATTCAATTGTTGCCATTAGGATTGCTTAGGAAAGAAAAAATAAATTAGCCCACAATAGTTATATCACATTGCTTTACAGTTACTATTGAATTCCTCCAGCTGCCACTCACTCCTGTTAGAGATAATGGGGCAAAAATTCAGTTGCTTTGCGCCTCCCGTTAGCGTCCTAAGAGGGCGCTAATGGGGCGCAAAGCAACTAGCGCCCTGGGCGTGGCGATGTATGCGCCGCTCGCGAAATTGACTAGACATTTTGCGGCAGCGCTAAACACTACCGCCACGATCTCCTGCGCTCGCAGATCATGACATCAGTCAAGCGTGCAACGCTCCGGTAGCACCCCGGACCGGATTGAGTGGCGCCCCCTGCCTTACCGCCTGCTGCTAGCAACGACAGGTTGAGGGGAGCGTTTTGCAGTCAGGAAGGGACTGGAGGAGCGCTATTTAAGGCGACCGCTTCCTGCCTTTTTTTGTCGGCGACACTTTTGCACCACGCATTCTGAGAGAGAGAGACTTCTGGAGAGATTCAACGCTGTGTGAAGGAGTTTTGGGTACTGAGCAGCACTTTGCAGATTCATTTTGATTTGACCTTCTTTGCATCGATTTAGAAGAGACTGTGGGGGCTGCACTCTGAGCTCTTTCCCTGGGCCTCTCCATTGTTCGTTCCAGTGGAATTGATGTACAGGTCTCTCCAGGCTGAGATTCAAGGCTGCAATGAGCAGGGTGTGGCTGGAGACCAAGATCGACCCTCCCATTTAAGAACTGGCCGGCGCCAGTGTGTCTGTGTTCCATTGCTGACTGGCATCACATGAGCTTCGCCAGCGCTCTGAGGTAACGCCTCGCTCCTCAGCGTTAGCGCCTTAAGAGAGGTGTGTAGCGCCTGATTTAGCGCTCCAATCACCTCCAGGGGCGATAGAAGCCAAGTTTGCAGTCAGAGACAATAACTAGCGCCAGGCGCTAAACTTTGCGCCCGGCCGATAATTGCACCCCAAATGGGGCGATACTGAATTTCTCCCCCCAATGTGCATTAAATTTAACATTGACTGTCTCCCTGATAACTTGAAAGTAGGTAACATAGTGCCAATTGGCATGTTGGATCACCAACTGGTCTCCATCCAAGTCTTTTGAAAGGAATTGCAAACATAAGGTTGGCTTTCTGACAGGGCTAATTGGAACAGTCTCAATCAGGTGGCTTCTGCCTATCAACTAGTCAAAAGATCCAGACTTCATTTGGGCTCAGAGCAAGCATATTGTATCTAATGCTGTACAGCTCTGCGCACCATCCAAGCAGCAACATACTGGCATTGGTTCACAGCCCTGCTTTCATAAATATATTTTTGATGTTTTCCATAAAGTGGAAGTCTTTTGGTAGATGGAGAAGATCAGGCAGCAAAAGGAACATGGAAACCACAGGATGTCTTAATATGAAACATCCGATCACTCAGGCACCAGAAGAACATGTCGAAGATCAGTACTGAACTGTTTGATTCGTAGACAGGCTCCAAGCACTAGGAACATATGAAAACAATAGACGGAAAAAGACCAGCTGGTCCAAAAAGCCTGTCCCATACTGTCGTGGTGCAACTTTTGCACATCATGATTCACACTGCCCCCCACTCCCCTCCATCAGTCAGCCATGCAATCTCCTGGGAGAGGCAAAAACACCCCAGGGCGGAAAAAACTCGAGGAGGTTCTTCTCCGACCCCTGAAGGTGATGAAACAAGTTCCAGGAGACTACAGTGATGTGGGGAAACATCCCCCAATGCCTCACCTACCTTTTATGTGCTGTGATGCCAGCCACAGTTAGAAACTTGTTCAGCTCTCTCTTAATCATTTGCAGAGATTCCACACTCACTGCACGAGCTGGTAACTTGTTCCATAGGTCAACAATTCTCTGTGAAAAGAAATAGCTCCTGACATCTAACCAGTTCAGTGTTTACATAATTTATACTCATGTCCCCTGGTTCTCCCTAAACTATTGATTCCAAATATCTATCTAGACAGACCTAATCCAATCCTTTATTACTTTAAAGACCGCAATCAAATATCCTAGATGGCTACAGTTTTCTGGAATAAAAGCCCCAGCTCTCTAAGCCTATCTTGGTAACTAATGGCCTTTAAACTAGGTATCAATCTAGTGGCCCTCCTCTGAACTTTTTCCAGGGTCCCTGTGTCACTCAGCATGTGAGGGGATCAAGTCTGAACACAGTATTCCAGATGAGGCCTGACCAAGGTCTTATACAAGGACAGTATAATACTTTTTGTTTTGTTATTGATCATCCCGTCAATACACCCTAGCACTCTGTTTTCTTTTGCAATATCCTCGTTGTAAAACTTCAGAGATTCATGTACTGGGACACTTTGATCTTTCTCCCAGTCAACAGCATTTAGTTCACAACCCTGCATCGATGAAAAATAAACAAATCTGTTAGGCCCAACCTCATTATTCATCTCAACATTGGCAAAATGACATGCCACATTCCTGGATAGGGTTCAACACTAAGCTTGTTGAAAAGATATCTGAACTTCAAGGTCATGTTCAGAAAAATTGAACTGCATCAACTTAATCAACTGAATCAAGATTGGACAGAGAAAGTTAAATATTTCCTCTCTGCTGCTCACATTGGCACAACTAACAACAGGAATTCACTGTATGGGGCATTACAAACATGATCCTGAGTTCTACCACTCCATCAAACAGCATGTTGCTACACCAAAATGCTATACCACTGATACACTTCAACTTTCATTTAAACATTGCAATGAAAGCATGGGAATTGGGGGTTGTAGTAGATTACAAGACTACCCTTTCAGCTCTAGGTCTGAATCCAGCTCAGCCTGAGAGGGTGAACAGAGCTTGCTTTAAGATTCTAGGAAAAATTACTTTAGGGAGTCAATCCAGTTCCGAATGGGCATAAGTACAGAGTACAAAACTGCTGATAGTTCAATACTAATTGACACTAAATTTGTAATTTTCCTCAAACAGGTTGCGTGAATGGCTGATGTAAGAAATTGAAAATTCCACTGATCTGTAACTGTTTCTGAGGCTGCAGATAAGACACATTGTTGAAGTTTTTTTTTAATTTGTTTATGGGATGTGGACGTCCCTGGCAAGCATTTATTGCCCATCCCAAATAGCCCTCGAGAAGTGGTGGTGAGCCGCCTTCTTGAACCGCTGCAGTCCGTGTGGTGAAGGTACTCCCACAGTGATGTTAGGGAGGAGTTCCAGGATTTTGACCCAGCAACGATGAAGGATCGGCGATATATTTCCAAGTCAGGATGGTGTGTGACTTGGAGGGGAACTTGGAGCTGGTGGTGTTCCCATGCGCCTGCTGCCCTTGTCCTTCTAGGTGGAAGAGGTCGCGGGTTTGGGAGGTGCTGCCAAAGAAGCCTTGGCGAGTTGCTGCAGTGCATCTTGTACACACTGCAGTCACGGTACGCCAGTGGTGGAGGGAGTGAATGTTTAAGGTGGTGGATGGGGTGCCAATCAAGCGGGCTGCTTTGTCCTGGATGGTGTCGAGCTTCTTGAGTGTTGTTGGAGCTACACTCATCCAGGCAAGTGGAGAGTATTCCATCACAGTCCTTACTTGTGCCTTGTAGATGGTGGAAAGGCTTTGGGGAGTCAGGAGGTGAGACACTCGCCACAGAATACCTAGCCTCTGACCTGCTCTTGTTGCCACAGTATTTATGTGGCTGGTCCAGTTAAGTTTCTGGTTAATGGTGACCCCAAGAATGCTGATAGTGGGGGATTCGGCGATGGTAATGCCATTGAATGTCAAGGGGAGGTGGTTAGACTCTCGCTTGTTGGAGATAGTCATTGCCTGGCACTTCTGTGGCGCAAATGTTACCTGCCACTTATCAGCCCAAGCCTGAACGTCGTCCAGGTCTTGTTGCATGCGGGCATGGACTGCTTCATTATCTGTGGAGTTGCGAATGGCGCTGAACACTGTGCAATCATCAGCGAACATACCCATTTCTGACCTTATGTTGGAGGGAGGGTCATTGATGAAGCAGCTGAAGATGGTTGGGCCTAGGACACTGCCCTGAGGAACTCCTGCAGCGATGTCCTGGGGCTGTGATGATTGAAGTAGAGCAGAATGAGCTTTGAACTTAATCTAACCTGTGCTACACTGAACCTGGGAGTGCCTGAAGTTGATACAAGGTGCAAAAAAATGGAACAGTGTTTTATTCCCTAACACCGATATCCCTCACTCTGATTGGGAGGGAATTTTCCAAATCAATGTGTATTTTTTAACTACTTTCTGCTTGATGTGATGCATCAAAATAATTTTTTTCACTTCAGTGAAAACCTTTACTACTGCTATCAAAATAGCCATGGTAACAATTTACGCTTTAGGCATTATATTAAATCAATGAAAGAATAAGGAAATTCAAAAGAAAAGAAATGGAAATGCTGGATATAGACAGAAACCTTAAATTCCCCTGAGAGGGGAGAGGGGGTGCAGGGCGGGGTGGGGGAAGGTGGGGGGTTGGGGGGAGACGTTTCCACCAGAACAGAACAAGGATCTGGTTGCCCCGGGTCCTTGCTATTTCTGTGATTTTCCTGGTCAGCCTTGTAAGGCGTCACTTCACCTGACGAAGGGGCAGCAGCTCCGAAAGCTTGTGATTTCAAATAAAACTGTTGGACTATAACCTGGTGTTGTGCGACTTCTCACTTTTGTCCACTCCAGTCCAACACCGGCATCTCCGCATCATAGCCTTGTAAGGGGCAGCCGCTGCCTGCCCTTATAAGACCAATGACATCAGAGAGCGGAGACTCCCTGCACTGGGAGATCCTGCTTCCCCGGCCCAGTTAACACCAATGGGAACGATTCTAGCATATTTTTCGTGGCCAGCAAGTTAATCAGCATCTGTAAAGAGAAAAGACAAAACAACAACTTGCATTTATATATCACCTTTAATGCAGTAAAACGTCCCAAAGTGCTTCACGGAAGTGTATTCAGACAAAAATAGATGCCAAACCAAAGAAAGAGATATTAGGAGAAGTGATTAAAAGCTTAGTCAAAGAGATGTGTTTTAAGTAGGGTCTTAAAGGAGGAGAGAGGGAGGTGGAGAAGTTTAGAGAGGGAATACCAGGGTGGATGGCCGAGATGGCTGAAGGCATGACCACTAATGAAGGGAGGGGGAATACACAAGAGGTCAGAGTCAGAGGAATGCAGAGTTCTTAGAGGGTTGTAGGGCTTGAAGAGGTTGCAGAGATGGGGAAGGATGAGGCCACGAAGGGATTTAAATAAGAAGGTGAGAACTTGAAATTGGTGGACCTGTGAAGGAATAAGCCATATAACCTATTCAGAAAAATACACTATCTTATGAAAGAATTCTGACCTTATTAAAACATGACAAACTGGGTTTGGAAATTTAGAAACCTAACTATGAAATAGCTATGAAAGCATTCTGGCTATTGAGATAAGATGGTTGTTGACCCTGAATAAATAACCTTATTGAAACAGAAGGTTAAGGGCTCCGACAGGCTGAACTTTTTGAAACGAAACAATGGTTCACCCTGGATAAGGTGTTCTAATTTACACTTCGTAAAGAAGCACATAAAGTAAGGAACATCTGCCCTCGTAAAGATAACATAAAGTAAGAAACACCTGCTGTCACACCGTTTTTTATATGGTAAACTTAGAAAACCTCGAGATGAGACATGAGTCTGGCAGAGGTCAGCAGTAAAATGACTAGAGATAATTAGCTTACATCAGCAGAAAACCTTAAAGGAAATAACACTGGAAAAGGGTATAAATATTGAACTCTCAAATGGGATAACAGACTCGCTTTAATCGGGCAAAGCGATTCTCGGCTTCAGAGGTGGCTCTGTAAGTCTCCAACTCTTTGTACCTCGGGGATCAAAGGTATTTGATTTTGGTGGATATCCTGAATAAAACCAAGAACTGTAAAACTGTAGCGAAGTTAAGATTTGAAAGTAAGGTTCTCTGATAATAGGATTGTAACTTTTCTCTTTTTGGAACTGTTAATGTTGCGATTGACTCACCAACTGTAAACTGCATGTCGGTTCTTTAATAAATCTATATATTTTTAGAATTGTCTCACATAAGACTTCTGTATCAAAAACTCGCAAACTCAATCTCTGTACACTCTTTAGTGAGGAGTTGCAGAATTATGGGGGAGTTTTCCAGACCCTCATAATATCCGGAAGGTTACAGTCTAGCTAAACTTATTAAAAGTGCTATCTGGAGGACGGTAACATTTTCAGGTTGTTCCTTTCCTTTAGGGAGAGATAGTCCGAACCTTTAGACCCAATTAAGCGTCTTTAGGATTCGGCTACCTCAAACTTTAGTTGTAAGTGAATGTCTGAGAAATACGCCTGATCCGGGGTAGCCCTAAAGGGGCTAGGACTAGTAATTATCCCTTCAGACCAGGAGCCTTGGTGCAGGACAGGATATAGGCAGCAGAGTTTTGAATGAGCTGAAGTTTACAGAGTGTGAAGGTTGGGAGAGTGGCCAGAAGAGAATTGGAATAGTTGAGTCTGGAGGCGACAAAGACATGGCTGAGGGTTTCAGCAGTAGATGGGCTAAGGCCGGTGCAGAGATGGGCAATGTTACTGATGTGGAAGTAAGTGGTCTTTTTAATGGAGAGGATATGGGGTCAGATGCTCAGTTCAGGCTAAAATAGGAAGCCGAGTCTGAACAGTTTGGTTCAACCTGAGGCAGTGGCTGGGGTAAGGCATGGAATCAATGGCAAGAGGTACAATGTTTGTTGCAGGGGCTGAAGACAATGGCTTAAGTCTTCCCAATGTTTAAAGGAAAGACTTGATTTATATAGTGCCTTTAATGAACTCAGGACATCCCTAAGCACTTTACAGCCAATGAAATAATTTTGAAATATAGTCAGTGTTGTAATGTAAGAAAACTATGGCAGCCAATTTGCACATAGCAAGGTCACACAAACTAAAATTAAACAGATGACCAGTTTATCTGTTTTAGTGATGTTTCTTGAGTGTTAAATATTGGCCAGGACACTGGAAGAACTCCCTTGCTCTTCTACACATATGGCCTTGGTGTAAAGTCGCATCTAAAAGATGGCACCTCCAGACAGTGCAGCCCTCCCTCAGTACCACACTGAAGTGTCAGCCTAGATTATGTGCTCAAATCTCTGGAGCGGGGCTTGAACCCACAACCTGACTAGAGGAAATTGTGGCTCATTTAAGACTGGATGTCAGATATGCAGTCTGATGATGCAGAGCTAGTGGAGGGGTTGAGAGAGGTGGTAAAGAGGTAAAGCTGGGTGTAATCAGCATACATGTGTAAGCTGACCCCATGTTTTTAGATGATGTTGTCAAGGGGCTTCATGTAGATGAGGAAGAGGAAGGGGCCAAGGATAGGTCCTTGGGCAACTCCAGAAGTAATGAGGTGATGGGAAGAAAAGTCCTTTCTGAAGATGCTGTGACTATGATC
Source organism: Squalus acanthias (assembly GCA_030390025.1). NCBI lineage: Eukaryota > Metazoa > Chordata > Chondrichthyes > Squaliformes > Squalidae > Squalus > Squalus acanthias. Next base: position 118,789,895 of record CM059426.1, on the reverse strand, counting down.
AGCTAGGTAAGACTGGACCCAAGTTTATTGCAGTCTGACTGAGTTGGACAACAGAGGCAAGGCGTTGGAATAGGATGGTTTAGTCGCCTGCATCAAAGGCCACAGAGAGGTCGAGAAGAACAAGGAGGGATAGTCACAGAGGATGTCATTTGTGATTTATTAGGGCAATTTCAATGCTGTGGCGAGGTGCAAACCTGATTGGTGAGGTTCAAGCATGGAATTGTGGAAAAAATGGGCATGGATTGTGAGGTGAAAACAGATTCAAGGACTTTGGAGTGGAATAGGAGGTTGGAGATAGGATAGTAGTTTGCAAGGACAGAGGGATCAGGGGAGTGAAGAGGGGTTGATGAAGGCAGTTTTGAAAGAGAGGGGCAGTACCTGACGTGAGAGAACCATTTACAATGTCAGCTAGCATGGGACCAGGAAGGGAAATTAGGTGGTCAGCAGTTTAGTGGGAATGTGATCAAGGGAGCAGGAGGTGGGGCTCATAGGCAAGATTAGCTTGAAGAGGACATGAGAGATATGAGAGAAATTAGAGAAATGTGGGTGTTCAGGCTAGGACAGGGAGGAACTATGGGAGATTTGGCTTGGTGGGCATGGGGAAGGAAGGGGATGTGGCAGAAGCAGCTAATGGATGGTCTCAGTGAAAAAGAAGTCCATGAGCTCCTCGCACTTGTTGTTGGAGATAAGGGTGGAGGAGGCAGGGCACAAGGGTTGAAGGAGATGATTGGTAATGGAGAAAAGAAGCCGGGGGTTATCTTTAGTCTCCAGGATGATTCTGGAGTAGTGAGCAACTGTAGCAGAGAACAAGGCCCAATAGCACTTGATGTAGACCAGCCAAATTTGGTACTGAATGACTAAACAAGTTGTGTTCATGTCTGTGCTTATTGGGCTTGAGGGAGCAAAGATGGGGGACCATACCAGCAGGAATGACCAGGCTGGGAAAGAGTAAGGTTTTACTGGAGACAAGGTTATCAAGCGTGCAGGAGAGGGAATGATTGGGTGGCCTGACAGCTGCAGAAGTTTTGTGGCAAATGGAGGACCAAAGGCTAAGGGCTAGAAATTCATGTACTCACCATCACTCCGTAGCGCCATGAAATGGCGATAAAATGGCGGCTGCTGCTCTTTCATTAGTTGGTAGCGAGTTCCACAGCAGCCACCATATTCCTCTTCCCCTTTGCGTAACTGGCAATGCCCTGCAAAAAAATGGTGGCGCTGGGTCCTAAGCACACCAGGTTAACCTGGCATACAAGCGGCTGACAGTGGCGATGTCTGCAGCTCTTAAAGGGACACACACATCATTCAGGTAAGTTTGAATTTAAGGGTTTGGACTGGTTTTTTTTGTGATTTTATTGAAGTGGTGGCTTGCTGCAATAGATGTGAAAAGTTTTTTAAGTGTGTATGGAGTGCTGCTGGACACTTGCAAGGGCTGGGATGGTAAATGAAGACAGAACATGCTGCAAATACTCAGCAGGTCACGCAACATCCGTAGAGAGAAAAACAAAGTTCACGTCTCAGGTCGACATGAGTATTTCCAGCATTTTATGCTGTCATTTCACATTTACAGCATCCGCTCCGGAAAGAGGAAGACACAGAAGAGGAGGAAGCTGAAGAGGAGAAATCAGACAGAAGGATGCATCCCAGACAGCCACTTTGTGGCCGGGGTATCCGGGATGGAATCCTCTGCCTGCGGTCCCACTGGCTGGGCAGACTGCATCTTCTTGTTGACCCACTGGCTGGGCAGGCTGCATTTCTTGGGTGTGTGAAATGAGGAAGGCACAAGGGTGGAGTTGTGCTGATGGGAGGGCGAGAAAGAAAGAGGTGCATGCCAGAAGGAGGATAATGTACGAGGATACCCGCATCTTGTATCCTTTCAGCCCCGCCACTGGCCAAGGGCTCAACCATGCCTCTGCCAAGAATGGCCTGCACCGTCTCCTCCAAGGGGGTGAGGTGAGGCTAGGAATGGGAGATGTGCCTCGTCATTGGTGCAGATTGTTGGTAGGTGAGTGATTGGGGGTCGTGCATTGAGCAGTGTGTGAGGCTAGTGGTGCAGTTGGTAGGAGACGGCCTTTGAAGATGCATTCACTGACCTTGACCAGTGGTCTGAGGTCATGAAGCTTCTTTGGGCACTGGAGCCAGGTGGTGGGGGTGACACTGCTGGCAATGACGGCCTTAGTGATGTACTCCCACATCCTTCTTTCTGGAGGGCCTCCTGGCTCCTTTGGGTAGAGGGCCACTCTTGCAATGTTGACCCCCTGCACTAAGTTGGAGTGTTGCATGTGAGACCCTGGGCGCCCCTTCCCTGGCTTGCTGTTAGTGTTAGTGCTAAGGCAGTTTTCCCATTTGTTGAGATTAGGAAGTTAATTAAGCTTTAACAGCTGAATATTCACATTTGGAACTTCTTCTAAATATTGAATATTTCTCAAAATGCAGAAAGGGCTGAAAAATGTATTAATTCACTGCATTTTATTTTGTATTGCTTCAGTGTGCATGGCCCCTTTAAATCACAGACCTCTTCATTGCCCACAATTCTTTGCAAGCTCCACAGTTTCGTTCACAGAGGCTGTGGAAGCTGCAACGCTGGACTTGGACAGGAACTTCGTCCCGGATCCCTCCAGCAATGCCACCAGGACGGCATTGCATGGAAGGTGAGCCATGGGTCACCTATCGCCATGCCCCCAGACCAATTTCACTCGGTTAGCTTTGCGGCCATTTCCAGCGCCAATTAACTGCTGGCGAACACGAATTTTTCCCCCTAGGAATTTGGGAGTTTGAAAGTGCCATTGTAAATGACTTGGGGGAGAGTTTTTTTCCAGGGGCAGACGTAGATTTAAGTGGGGTTGGGAGGGGGAAAGGGGATGTGAGTGGAGAGCAATACAAGGAAGTGATTAGAGATAGCCTTATCTGTGATTGACACAATCGGGGTAGAGAGGCCATGTGAGATGGCAGGTCGAGGGGCGGTCGTCAATATGGGTAGGTGAGTTTATATGGAGGGTGAAGTTAATGAAGGACAGGAGGGCAGTGAAATCTGAGGAGCGAGGGCAAAGTGAGTTAAGATGGAGATTGAAATCACTGAGGATGAGAAGTTACTCAATGCGGAGGCTGAGGGGGGAAAGGAGTGAGGATATCTCAGTGAGAAACTTGGGGGGAAAAATTCAGCTGCTTGCGCCTCCCGTTAGCGCCTTAAGAGGGCGCTAATGGGGCGTAAAGCAGCTAACGCCCGGGCGCAGCGCCGCCCACGCCTCCCGAAAAATTTAGTGGGAGGTTAGCGGCGGCGGCAGCCGGTAGCGCCCTGTGGCGCTGCGCCGCCGGCGATGACGTCATCGCCGTGCGCAGCACCCCGCTCGCGCCCCGGCCGTGATCTTCAGTCGCGCCCCCTGATTTACCGCCAGACGCTATGTCCGACGGGTTCAGGGAGGCGTACGTGCGGCCGGGGCGGCGATATTTAAAGCGGAGGTGGCAGGCGGCCATTTTTGTTGCTGGCCGCCTGCCAGCACCTGCCCCCGGCCCCCCCACCGTGAAGTGCCGGCTGCGCTCCATGAGCTCTTTTGCCGGCACTCCCGATCCCTGGGGGCCCAGCTGGGCCCCGGTTCGCGCTGCGCAGGGTCCCTCCCCTTTAAGAAGGGGAGGAAGGCCTGCAATACCACGGCGCGACGTGCCGCAGCGCGTGGCGCTGCGGCACGTAGCGCCAGGATATTCACTCGCAGCGCCCCAAGAGGGATGCGGGCTGCTTCCAGTTGCGCCCCGCTTCCCTCTTGGGGCGCAACCACTGAAGTTCCGGCGCGGGGCCGCTAATTTTTTCGGGGCGCTAAAAGTCGCGCCCCGGCGAGGTTAGCGCCCCAAATGGGGCGCGACTCAATTTTTACCCCTTGGGGTGAGGCTTGGGAAGCAGTAGCAACAAAGATTTTAAAGGAAAGGCCAGAGCGTTGGAACAAGGTGAGGTGCTCGAAAGGGGAGCAGGTGCCAGAGGATTGGGGGAGAGACCAAGGTGTGAGTTGGTGATAAGGGCAAAACCACCATCATAATGGTTTGGGCAATAAAGCAAATGTTTTGGGTATAGCCCTTCATCATAACTGAAAGTCAAAAGATCAGGAAGCATTTCAGTATGAAGGGATGTGTGAATGGGAGGGAGTGTGAAGGGAGGAGTGAAGGGAGGAGTGTGAAGGGGGGAGTGAAGGGAGGAGTGTGAAGGGGAGAGTGAAGGGAGGAGTGTGAAGGGGGGAGTGAAGGGGGTGTGAAGGGAGGAGTGAAGGGGGAGTGAAGGGGGAGTGAAGGGTGGAGTGAAGGGAGGAGCGTGAAGGGGGGAGTGAAGGGAGGAGTGTGAAGGGGGAGTGAAGGGAGGAGTGTGAAGGGGGGAGTGAAGGGGGAGTGAAGGGGGAGTGAAGGGCTGAGTGTGAAGGGAGGAGTGTGAAGGGGGGAGTGAAGGGGGAGTGAAGGGGGAGTGAACGGCTGAGTGTGAAGGGAGGAGTGTGAAGGGAGGAGTGAAGGGAGGAGTGAAGGGAGGAGTGAAGGGAGGAGTGTGAAGGGGGAGTGAAAGGAGGAGTGAAGGGGGAGTGAAGGGGGAGTGAAGGGTGAGTGAAGGGAGGAGTGAAGGGAGGAGTGAAGGGGGAGTGAAGGGAGGAGTGAAGGGGGAGTGAAGGGAGGAGAAAAGGGGGAGTGAAGGGAGGAGTGAAGGGGGAGTAAAGGGAGGAGAGAAGGGGAGTGAAGGGAGGAGTGAAGGGGGAGTAAAGGGAGGAGAAAAGGGGGAGTGAAGGGAGGAGTGAAGGGGGAGTAAAGGGAGGAGAAAAGGGGGAGTGAAGGGGGAGTGAAGGAGGAGTGAAGGGAGGAGTGAAGGGGGAGTGAAGGGGGAGTGAAGGGGGAGTGAAGGGAGGAGTGAAGGGGGAGTGAAGGGGGAGTGAAGGGGGAGTGAAGGGGGTGTGAAGGGAGGAGTGAAGGGGGAGTGAAGGGGGAGTGAAGGGAGGAGTGAAGGGGGTGTGAAGGGAGGAGTGAAGGGGGAGTGAAGGGAGGAGTGAAGGGGGAGTGAAGGGGGTGTGAAGGGAGGAGTGAAGGGGGAGTGAAGGGGGAGTGAAGGGGGGAGTGAAGGGAGGAGTGAAGGGAGGAGTGAAGGGGGTGTGAAGGGAGGAGTGAAGGGGGAGTGAAGGGAGGAGTGAAGGGGGAGTGAAGGGGGAGTGAAGGGGGGAGTGAAGGGAGGAGTGAAGGGAGGAGTGAAGGGGGGAGTGAAGGGAGGAGTGAAGGGAGAAGTGAAGGGGGAGTGAAGGGTGAGTGAAGGGGGGAGTGAAGGGAGGAGTGAAGGGAGGAGTAAAGGGGGAGTGAAGGGAGGAGTGAAGGGTGAGTGAAGGGAGGAGTGAAGGGAGGAGTGAAGGGGGAGTGAAGGGGGAGTGAAGGGAGGAGTAAAGGGGGAGTGAAGGGTGGAGTGAAGGGGGGAGTGAAGGGAGGAGTGAAGGGGTGTGAAGGGGGAGTGAAGGGAGGAGTGAAGGGAGGAGTGAAGGGAGGAGTGAAGGGTGAGTGAAGGGGGAGTGAAGGGGGGAGTGAAGGGAGGAGTGAAGGGGGAGTGAAGGGTGAGTGAAGGGGGGAGTGAAGGGAGGAGTAAAGGGGGGAGTGAAGGGAGGAGTAAAGGGGGAGTGAAGGGAGGAGTGAAGGGTGAGTGAAGGGGGAGTGAAGGGGGAGTGAAGGGTGAGTGAAGGGGGGAGTGAAGGGAGGAGTAAAGGGGGAGTGAAGGGAGGAGTTAAGGGGATACTCCCCAACAAGACTTAAGGGGGATACTCCCCAACAAGACTTCATTGCCTAGATTCCCCATGACCTTTCGTACCCCTTGCCCCTCCCAGCCACTGGAAAAGTGCCCTATATACATGGGCAGGCAGCAGCCCTTCATTGGCTGGAGGTGTCCAACAAACCATTCCTAACACTAACACTGTAAGTACTCATGAGGGACATGCCAGAAAATGGTCTGACCTTTCTCTATCCAGCAAGGTCAGGTCAATTGTGCAGAGGCACATATAGCACCTGCAGAGTACCAGTGGCATGGCACTCAGAGTGTATAATCAACCCATAAGAGAACAAACAAATGTGCAAATAGTTAAGACAGTGAAAAGACACAACAAAAAAGGATAAAGTGGAAAATTGGAGATAGAAAAAAATTGCAACAAATAAAACAAAAATGCTGTTAAGTAATTTGGGGCGAAAATGGACTTTGTTGCAGCTGTTTTCCAGGAAACGGGGACTCAGAAGTCAAATTTAAGGGCCCAATGTCAAGCGTCCAAGCAGGATTCTACTTCTTCTCACTTCTTGTAAAAACTTAATTCCTTTCTTCCAGGATCTCTGTTTCTCACATACTGGATCTGGTGACCTCATTTAATGCAACAGAGCCTCCAAAATCTCCCCCTTTTCCCTCAGCCATCCCATTTCCTGTTCCTCTGCTCTCACCCCAACCCCTTTTCAGAGAGGACAGCATATCTCTTGTCCTCACCTTCAATCCGACTAGCCTCAGCATTTACAAGATTTGCTTCCGCCACCTTAGCCACATACAACATGATCCCAATACCAAGCACATCTTCTCTTCCCCTCCCATTCCCCTTCCATTTCCACTTTCTGGAAGAACTGATCTTTTCAGGATCCTCCATTTTCTTTACAGCATGAGGTGCTGTTAATGTGGGGTGGGTTTGCTGGCATCTGGAGGGAAGAGGTTGACATTTCAGGCACAATTTTCCTTTTCAATTACACTGTTTCTTTGGCTTTACTCAGGCAGGCGGAGACCCACAACAATCTATCGGGGGCAGCTCAAGTAAGGCAGTAATAACAAAGTGACCTCATGTGTTCCAATTTCAGTCATTACTGCCACAGCAATGCTGGATACTAGTCACACCACCATTTCACTGGCATAGGGGAAATGGCCAACCCCAGTGAGTGCAATCGATCCCAGGGGGATCGATGCACTCTCACCCACTGGCAGATTTTGCCAGCATGCTGAGAGCCCTCAAACTTCTCTTTGCCTGGGTGGCAGCTGGCCTTTCGAGCTGCTACAGGTGCAGAGCCCTGCAGTAGCAGCAAGTTCCCACACCCCATGGAGGGGCTTCCCAAGTACAGGCGGAAACACTACCATGAGTTCACCAAAGAAAAGCATGATCTCAGAAAGTTCCCCAGGGTTAGAGGCGGAACTGACAGGCAGGCTCAAACTCATCAACTTTACACCGGCTGTCCCAGTAAAGAGGAAATTCTCTTTACTGGGAAAGGCTGTGCCTGACCTGTTTCCTCTTTTCTAGACCAACTAGGCATTTACAGCACTTTTTGTTTTCATTTCCAATCTGCTGCATCAGCAGGATTTGTTTCTTGCCCATTTTCTTGTCTTTTCCCTCAATGTGGGCCTCTCTCATGCCATTGAAAGGACTACTGTCACATGATCTGTAACCAAATCGCTGCTTCTTGTGTTGATGTATTTTCAGCGTTTTAGTCTTTTGTTCTTTTAATGTCTTTGATTGCCTCATTTAGATTACCTTTTATAAAATCTAATAGTTTTCTAAATGCATACACTACATAAATAAATAATAATTTTCTATTTAGTAGTTTGCAGTTCATTCAATCAATTAAGATCCCCTCTGTGATTGGAAAAATTGTGTTTCTTCCTCCCCCTTTCTTTCCTTTTTCTAACCTTAATAAAATGATTGCTTGTCTTTCAATTCTTAGTTCTGACTAAAGATAACATTTGAAACATTAAAACGTTTTTCATCTTTTCAGGAAAATCAAAAAGTTGCCTTCAGCTTTTATCATGTTCATTTCATCCACAAAAATAAAATCAAGAAAAAAAATAGAAAATGAAACAGATAAGTTCCTCCATTGCTTCAGTGAATTTGTCGACTGAGTCACTAAGTCGTACTGACCAGAAGCATTCCAAGTTTGATCCACAGTCTGTGCTAAGTTAGCTGATCATGGTCAAACTCGCTACAATTGGCCTCAGCTCCTTTTGGGTTACGAAGGCAACAAGTGACCAGAGTTCCTTTTCCTGCTTGCTAACCTGTGACCCTTGCTGTAAGTGCTGCAAGGGCTTTGTATGAGGATAAGATAATGCTTGCTTGTGATGCTCCCGACAGTCAAATAGCATGGCCACACTTACTGTCAAAGCTCACACAAGAACAATGGCCATTTGAGAGAAGTACTGGTGGGCACCAAGCAACCTTGGAACCAACGTCTTCGGAACAGGCGGAGGGCAGAAAATCAGTGGAGAAAATTAGCAAAACAAGAGAATAAAAGAAAATGAAACCAGAATATTGAAATTAAAAGAATAAAAAATAAAGTGAAGTGAAAACAAAGAATTTTTTTTTTAAATCTTGTATTGTTAATATAATTGCAAAGTAATGTAATTATAAAACCATTCCCTCAATTCATGTTGTGGAGAAATTAAATTTGAATCTGGTTGCTGACCATGTGACAGCAGCACAAAGTAACATCACCTTGCTTAATTCTATTCATGAGTATTCAAAAACTGAATATAAAGCAAAGAGCAGCAAATTAAAGAATCTATATGGAATTCCCGGTTGCATTGGATTATATTTCATCTAAGTATTTTACTATATTTTTATTGACTGATCTGTAGTAACAATCTTCCATTCAAGCCTTTTGTTGATAGATATTTACAAAATAATAATCTGTTTCATCTTGCCATCAATTGCTGCATTAGCATATGCCATGCAAGTATAGCCATTCAGTCAATGGACTACAGACATATGATGCACAGTCTGGTCAACTAAATTTGTAGACTCACATTCTTGGAAGCTTGATGGTATTCCTTTATAACAGTAATACATAAATACAATGTTTATACCCTTGGAGCTGTTATTTATGACAATTAGAGAACAATGAATATAAGACAGCCATTTAATGAAAGGATTCAGAGATCATCATAATTCACAAGCGTGAAGCTCAAATAGCTAATCAATTTACTCTAGAAATCTGTTTTTTTTAACAAGCATGGTTAAGTAAAAGAGATGCTTTTATTTTGTTTTGGGTTCTTTACATCAACAGAATTTACCATACTGGACAGCTGGCAGTATGTTCGACATTGTTACTGTTAAATGGATCTGTATTGAAGAATTAATAATTGTTAAAATTAATAATTGATTAATGGTAAACAATACCATCAGTACACCTGGAATAAACAATGATTAGGAGTGTATCATAGCTTTGTAACTATTTCCAACCATTATTTATTTCTTATGATACCAAGCGTTTGGCATTATTTTAATTTTTGGTCTATACCCCTTACATTTACCTTTACCTTCTTCCAATGCCAATTTTATACACTGCTATTATAGTCACCGAAGCCTTAAAATTACACTAATAGCATGCAAATTCCTTTGGCGGAGGTATAAACCTTTAAATGGGATAGTGCATCTGTTAAAGTAGTGGACAAAGGAATTAGATACAAATGTGTTGTGCATTCGCATGTTATCACACAACATAATTTTAAGAGCTGAGTATTTTTTGGACCTGGGTATAATGGCAACCAGCTAATGGGAAAAGAAAATTTTATGGAAAAAAAATTGGCCCCAATTTTTCTTGGGGTCTGGGGCAGAGATCCGTCATGAAAGGGACAACAGAGAACTGACAGGGGTGAAAAATCAGACAGGACCTAGAAACGCTGGGGGATAAATTTTCGAAGCAGAAAAGGAAAGATTTCCTCATGTCTTGGCCAACATTTCTCCCTCAATCAACTCCACCAAAAATGGATTGATAAATTATTCATCTCATAGTTGTTTGTGGGATCTTATTGTGTTTAAAAATTGTTGCTGTGTTTGCCGTCATAACAAAAGTCACTGTATGTAAGGTGCTTTGAGATGTTTATGAGAGCCGTGATAATGTACAATATATATTTCATATTTCACCTAAACCACATGAGCCATCTAGCCAAATACCTCTCCCTTGATAATCTCCCTGGATGGAGAATATGCACTAAATGGGGTGGCATGAGACTTCCTAATCTCCATGTTCACAAGAACACTTCATTGACACTTTCAAGAAATGAATCAAAGTCCTGAACTCACACCTCATATCCACATTTAACCCCATTGCTTCATCTTTCGTTGCTCTGGTTACAGACCATGTGGACAGGAGGAATGGGGTACAAGATTCAATGCTTGAAAAAGACATATTGGGCCAGAAATTTGGCTCTTGTCAGGTGAGTACGCGCTGTGTACTCACCCGTAAGGCCACCTGAAGTGCCAGTTTCACGCATGCACTGCGCATGCGTGGGAAACCGGAACTTCCGTTCCCCTGAAGGAAGGAGTTCAGAAGTCGAACGTGTGCGTGGTAGAGGCAGCGCGCACGCAGCGAACTTCGTTTTTTTTTCAGGTTTCTCCGTGAGTGTAAGTATGGAGAAGCTGCACTTTTAAAAAGGAGGCGCAAGGCCTGTTTTTAACAAGGTAAGTGGTTAATTAATTACAATTTAAACATTTTTTCAACAGGTTTATCTTTTTTACATACTTTAAAGAAAGGTAAGTTTATTTTTAGCACCGTTAAAAAGTATAATTAATTTTTTCAAAAATTTAAATTTTTGTTTAAAGTAGTTAATTTATGTAACTTATAGTTATTTTAAAAATGTGATGTTTTAAAAAAAAATTATTTGAAGTTTAAGTGTGGTTTTGGGGCCGATCTCTATTCATTGATTTGACAGGTCTTCCTGTCAAGTCTATGAATGAAAATGCCCTGCTCCGATTGGCTCTCCATGGCCCACGTGATCCCAGGGGACGCTTCGAACTAACTGCGCCCCTGCGATACGCAAGCACTGCGCGCCGGCAGCTGCAGGAGGCCCAGGAGCCGAAGTTCTCGTGGGCCCGAAGCACAACGGCAGGCGCGGTAGGTAAGTACGCGCGCGATGCTTGCACCCGCAGGAAGCCGGAGAGCCGAATTTCTGGCCCATTATGAAATGTTACCAATCTTATTATCTCTTTCATCATCAGCTTTTAAAACATCAAAGACTTTTGAATGAACTGCAAACAAAACTATTGCAAAATCACTCGGTCTCAGATATTGTTATTTGATCAAGCTTCTCCACTTACACTGTTAGTTCAAATTTCCCTTGCTAGTATTACTGCTGCCAATTGTGCATGCCATGGGTGTATTTTGAAATGACTTTTCACTTTTACATGTAAATTAGAAAATCTAATGCAGTTGCCCCTACAGGTTTCCAGTATAGCTCTAAGTCTCTCTTCCTATTAAATGTGTCTCCCAGTCACCTCTCTCTTGGCTTGCCATTGCACGCCCTTTTATTTTACAGTGACAGAGATTCAGTGAATGCTACTGGAAGGCAAATCTAGCCTAGTTTCCCACTCATTATGAAATCAATCTGTTCGCTATTGTAAAAATTCAGTCTCGGAGCACAGAAAGCAAAAGTAATCCTGTCTCCTGGTAGCAGTGCCTGACTTGTCTCATCATGAGAGGAATTGTAGCAGGGCATATTGGGAGGCCAGAAGAGGGGGTCATCTGAGACCCATGTGGGCCAGGAAATGAGCTACAATGAGCAGGAAAGAAAGGATTCAGATGTATAGGCTGAAGGAATTAAGAGCAAAAAATAATGAGTTAATAGGACTGTGGGTCAGTTTCTGGTTCAACCTTTGTTTCCTGTTACCCAACCCCTAAATGTTAATATTGAACACCTCAATGGTGCCATAGCAGAAGTAACAGGATCCATTGTTCAATCTGCCAACGCTCATTCCATGCAAAAATAGGTCTCATCAGTCACCAAAGAACTCTGCAACAAAAGAGATGATATTCTGGCTGTCTTCTTTGATATCGAAGGACGAACGCAAGAGGTATTGGAAAAGGGGGCAGCCCGGGATAGAAAAGTGGGAGCAGAAGGTATAGAAAAACATTTTCACTTTAATGAAACGCTGGAATTCAACAGTGTGGTCCATCTTCCAGTCTCTTCTGGCCTGTCTCAGAGCAGTGTTTAAGTTTTGATGTCTTCAAGTGGACCCTTAAGCCAATTCAGAGTGTGTATAAGGACAAATAAAAGAAAGAACTTGGATTTATATACTGCCTTTCATGACCTCAGGACATCCTAAAGTCTTTTACAGCCAATGAAGTACTTTTAAAGTGCAGTCACTGTTGTAATGTAGGAAACACGGCTGCCAATTATGCACACAGCAAGGTCCCACAAAAAAGTGTGATAATGACTAGATAATCTGTTTTATTGATGTTGGTTGAGGGATAGATATTGGCCAGTACTCCCCAGCTCTTCTTTGACTACTGCTATGGGTTCTTTCATGTAAACCTTAGAGGGCGAATGGGGCTACGGTTTAATGTCTCATCTAAAAGATAACACCTCCGACAATGCAGCACTCCCTCAGTATTGCACTGGAGTGTCAGCCTGGTTTATCTGCTCCAGTCTCAGGTTAGGGACTTAAACTCACAATCTTCTGACTCAGGGGTGGGAATACTTTGAACTGAGTCACAGCTGACTTTAACTTTGACAAATGAGAGTTGACTTTGGCTGCCATCATACTGCAGCTACCTATCTCAGATAATGAAGCAGTCCATGCCCGCATGCAACAAGACCATGACAACGTTCAGGCTTGGGCTGATAAGTGGCAGATAACATTCGCGCCACAGAAGTGCCAGGCAATGACTATCTCCCACAAGCGAGCGTCTAACCACCTCCCCTTGACATTCAACGGTATTACCATCGCTGAATCCCCCACCATCAACATCCTGGGGGGTCACCATTGACCAGAAACTTAACTGGACCAGCTACATAAATACTGTGGCAACAAGAGCAGGTCAGAGGCTAGGTATTCTGCGGCGAGTGTCTCACCTCCTGACTCCTCAAAGCCTTTCCACCATCTACAAGGTACAAGTAAGGAGTGTGATGGAATACTCTCCACTTGCCTGGAAGAGTGCAGCTCCAACAACACTCAAGAAGCTCGACACCATCCAGGACAAAGCAGCCCGCTTGATTGGCACCCCATCCACCACCTTAAACATTCACTCCCTCCACCACCGGCGTACCGTAGCTGCAGTGTGTAACATCTACAAGATGCACTGCAGCAGCTCGCCAAGGCTTCTTCGGCAGCACCTCCCAAACCCGCGACCTCTTCCACCTAGAAGGACAAGGGCAGCAGGCGCATGGGAACACCACCACCTCCAAGTTCCCCTTAAAGTCACACACCATCCTGACTTGGAAGTATATCGCCGATCCTTCATTGTCGTTGGGTCAAAATCCTGGAACTCCCTCCCTAACAGCACTGTGGGAGTACCTTCACCACACGGACTGCAGCGGTTCAAGAAGGTGGCTCACCACCACCTTCTCGAGGGCAATTTGGGATGGGCAATAAATGCTTGCCAGGGACGTCCACATCCCATAAACAAATAAAAAAAAAGTGCCTACAGGATTAATTCCACCCTAGCAGTGCCTGATTTATCGGATGATTATTTGCACTGCTTTTTTCTGCGCATGCGTACCCGTTTGGTACCGCGCATGCACACTCGATGCGGTCGGGCATGCGCAGTACCAAATGATGCAGCGGCTGTGGCCTGCACTGCCACGCTTTCCTCAGCGCCATGTGGGGACGATCAGGGGATTGAAGGGGTGGGTGGGAGGAGAGGGGATTGAAGGGGGAGAGGAGAGGGGATCCAAGGGGGGCGGGGGAGAGGAGAGGGGAACCAAGGGGGAGAGGAGAGGGGATCGAAGGGAGGAGAAGAGATGTGATGGGGGGGGGGGGGGAGAGGAGAGGGGATCCAAGGGAGGAGAAGAGATGTGATGGGGGGGGGGGGGGGGAGAGGAGAAAGGATCCAAGGGGGGGCGGTGGAGAGGAGAGGGGATCGAAAGGGGAGAGGAGAGGGGATCCAAGGGGGGGGAGAGGAGAGGGGATCGAAGGTTAGAGGAGTGGGGATCGAAGGGGGAGAGGAGAGGGGATCCAAGGGGGGAGAGGAGAGGGGATCCAAGGGGGGAGAGGAGAGGAGAGGAGAGGGGATCCAAGGGGGGAGAAGAGAGGGGATCCAAGGGAGGGGGAGAGGAGAGGCGATCCAAGGGGAAGAGGAGAGGGGATCGAAGGGGGGGAGAGGAGAGGGGATCCAAGGGAGGGGGAGAGGAGAGGGGATCGAAGGGGGAGAGGAGAGGGGATCCAAGGGGGAGAGGAGAGGGGATCGAAGGGGGAGAGGAGAGGGGATCGAAGGGGGGGAGAGGAGAGGGGATCGAAGGGGGGAGAAGCGAGGTGATGGGGGGGGAGAGGGGAGGGGATCCAAGGGGGGGAGAGGAGATTGAAGGGGTGGGAGGAGAGGGGATTCAAGGGGGAGAGAGGAGAGGGGATCGAGGGGGGGAGGAGATTGAAGGGGGGATGAGGAGAGGGGATCCAAGGGGGCGGGGGGAAGAGGGGAGGAAATCGGAGGGGGGAAAAGATCAGGAACTTGGGGGGGAGAGAAGGTCAGGAGCTCAGGGGGGGAAGGTCAGGAACTCGGGGAGAGAATGTCAGGAACTTGTTGGGGGGGGCGTGCACAGTGAGAACAGTGGGGAGGGGGAAAGAACATGATCCAGTTTTAAAGGGGGGGATGAGAGCAAGAACGTGGTCCAGATGGGAAGATAGATCACCTTCTGCCGCCCTCTGTTAGGCCTGGATCACGTTCTTCCAACCCCACCCTCTTTGCACCTGCACCACATTCTCCCTCTCCTCCCCCTGCCCCCCAGGCCGCAGTGGTTCAAGAAGGCAGCTCACGACCACCCTCTCAAGGGCAACTACAGATAGGCAATAAATAAATGATATTTTAAAAATGAGAGCGTATTCTGTGCAATGTTCCCTGTAAGCATCCGCACAGCGCTCCAGGGAACCCGCACAGCCGGCTTTTCAATACAAAAACCGGGTGATTATTTGCATGAACAAATTTGAGTTGTTCTGCGCATGTGTATCATATGGGGGGCGGAGGCTAAAGACCGTCCTGCCCCCCCCCACCAGAGCTGCGCATGCACACCCATCCTTCCAACCACGCATGCGCCTACTTTTCCTGCAGGCCCAGCGCAAGCTCCGGAGCTCGGAGCCCATTCACAGGCTGTAGGCCCAGCTCAAACCCCCGAGCTCGGAGCCCATTCACAGGCTGTAGGCCCAGCTCAAACCCCCGAGCTCGGAGCCCATTCACAGGCTGTAGGCCCAGCTCAAACCCCCGAGCTCGGAGCCCATTCACAGGCTGTAGGCCCAGCTCAAACCCCCGAGCTCGGAGCCCATTCACAGGCTGTAGGCCCAGCTCAAACCCCCGAGCTCGGAGCCCATTCACAGGCTGTAGGCCCAGCTCAAACCACCGAGCTCGGAGCCCATTCACAGGCTGTAGGCCCAGCTCAAACCCCCGAGCTCGGAGCCCATTCACAGGCTGTAGGCCCAGCTCAAACCCCCGAGCTCGGAGCCCATTCACAGGCTATAGGCCCAGCTCAAACCACCGAGCTCGGAGCCCATTCACAGGCTGTAGGCCCAGCTCAAACCCCCGAGCTCGGAGCCCATTCACAGGTTGTAGGCGCAGCTCAGGGGGGGAGAATGTCAGGAATTCGGGGGAGTGGGGGTGTGGTGGGGAGAAGGTCAGGAATTTGTTGGGAGGGGAGAGGAAGTCAGGAACTCGGGGGGGGGAGGTCAGGAACTTGGGGGGAGAGAAGGTCAGGAACTTGGGTGGGGTGGGGAGGGGAGGGCAGATACTTGTTGTGGGGGGAGAATGTCTGGAACTTGTTGGGGGTGGGGTGGTTAGAAGCTCTTAACCCAGAAGGGTCAGCCCTGTCTGTTCTCTGAAAGCAGTAGTGTTAGCACTGGGAGACTCTGTCTGGAGCCTGGCTGTCACAATGAATGAATCAAATTACACATTGCAAAGATCTTTCTTACTCAGGCAGGCAGGATCTAATTACACATTCCAGATAAACTGCTGGGTGTGTCTTGTCCACCAAGGGGATCAATCAGAAATCTGGTCTTGTCTCCAAGGGGACCAATCAGAACTTTGGTGTTGCAAATACATGCTGCCCTGATTTATACAGCCTTAGCTGTCACTTTGACTCTACTACCCAAAAGAAAGCCCTGTCTGTGTATGCTTACAAACATGAGTAGAGCTCTGGTCCCAACTTTACATGTATCAAGAGCATTGATGTCCTCAAAGCATAAGTTCTGCTTCAGTTTAGAAAGTGTCCTGGTGATCCAATGGACTCACGAGCACTTTATAAAGTAGTTTTGGCACCTTACTGCAGTTATACTTACGGGTGTGAGTTTGCCCCCTCCAAATGATCTGATATTGTTCCCCACTAGAATTGAGTGGGGTCCTGACTCCGGCATTATACTGCACTATTGCACTGCTGAGAAACAGAAACCACTTTGCAGTAATTCAAAAGCAGCAGCAGAGCCTTTGCAGCTAATTTGACTAATGCCTATCAGCATAAATTGCCTTAACTTCTGTAATTCCCAAATCAAAGTTACCCTTATCCCATGATCTGTGACCTTTAAGTATATAGCACAGTAACCTGTGTACTGAATGCTGCTGAAGCCAAGCTGTACTGAAATGAAAGGTAGTTAGGAACCAATCTTGAAATAAAGGCCTTAAAACTAAGTGCTAGATTACAGATGTACAAATGCTTAATGAGTTTATCTAAAGTTCCTCTCTCCACTATTTCAGTGGATGTGTTAATCCAATTATTATAAATAGGTTAATCTCTCAGTCACAATAGTAGAGAGGCAGAGGGAGGGGAATTTCAGATGGATGTGTTGAGAGGGAAGAGGGGAGGACTTTAGAAAAACTTACTGTTGCAAACCTGGACACTGTTTCATTAGTGAAGGGATTGGTTGCATTGCTAAAATTGTAAAGAATGCTTGCTGCATTTGTTTCACGTTAAAAGCTTCTCACAAGCAATTAAAACAGAAAGGTGCAAACATCACATGGTTATTTTTCAAATGAACTTTACTTACTCGCTGAAGGTGAGCTACAACTGTACAGCACCTCCCAAACCCACAACTTCTTCCACCTAGAAGGACAAGGGCAGCAGACGCATGGGAACACCACCACCTCCAAGTTCTCCTCCAAGTCACACATCATCCTGACATAGAAGTATATTGCCAATCCTTCATCGTCGCTGGGTCAAACTCCTGGAACTCCCTCCCTAACAGCACTGTGGGAGTACCTTCACCACATGGACTGCAGCGGTTCAAGAAGGCGGCTCACCGCCACCTTCTCAAGGGCAATTAGGGATGGGCAATAAATGCTGCCTTGCCAGCGACACCCACATCCCATAAACTAATAAAGCTAACCAGGAAATTGGAATTCATTGTCACCGAAATCGCCTTATTTTTAATTGGTAGCACACAATTGCCTGAATGCCTCCACACGCTAGTTGAGAACAGTATCCAGTTTATTTAGAGATCACGTTGTGTATCTATCGACCAAGCTGAGTATTTTTGCTGTCTTTCACAGAACTCACATGATCAGTGGTGAAGTGTACGAGTGTCAAAAATGAAGAAAAGCAAGGGAAATGTTAAATGGCATTTGGTCTGCGTGGCACTGCTTTGTTTAGATAGTTGATATTGAACATAATTATCAGGCGATTAAACATTAATTAACTGTAAACCATTTTAGACCCTACCACTGACTGAACCTCCAGTATTGTCATATCTTTTCTGAAACTTGTATGAAGAAACCTGCTGTAAAAAAATCTACCAAGGTCAAATAGCTACTTACATAATTTGATAAAGTTGTTTGGATTTAAAAGGGGAAAGTGACAAATCAGTTTTCAAGGTTATACAACAAAAACTTGCATTTATATAGCGCCTTTAACGTAGTAAAACGTCCCAATACGCTTAATGCAATGGCAATGAGTCTTTAACTGGCAAAAAATACCCTTTTAAATGTTAAAAAGGCTTTTTAACAATGGCACCGCTGAGTGAATACAACACGTTGTAATTTGGGTAGTGCTCAGCTGTCTCCATACTATTTGTAAAAAAACAAGCATCACGTTTCTGTATGACATGTTTATATGTATAAAAATGTAACGGATTAAAAATTAAACTTTGCCGCAATGAATTATTAGCATGCATAAAGTCAGAATACTGCAGACTTTACAGTGAAGTGGATTGCAAACTATCCCCGGCCAACAGTTAAGCCTAAATGGATTGCTCTTCAATAATTGGAATACTGCACGTGAGTGCTTCAGTTATGTAACAGCGATAGAAAATAACTAATAACAGTAACTGCATACAATACTTTGTTACAGCGAAACCTACTGATTATGGACAGACTTCAGATGATCTTTTGACACAGTGAAGTATGAATACGTTTCTTATTAGACTAGAGGTCGGGATATTAGAGCTACATTTAATATCTTAATCCCCAGTTTTATATGAAATATTGGAGATTATAGTTTATATTAAAGATGGACTACATTTTTAAAAAGATACATTAGGAAGCAATATTCTACTGTGTGTGTTGGGAATACGGTAATAGAAATGGAATTAGATGCTGAAACGGGCAGTTATGGTATCGAACTTTGATAGCAAAAATCAAGCACCAGAAGTCATTCTGCCTATGAAATTTCAAACAAGCAAATCTAGATCACAAACAACTTTCCTGCCATGCATTATAAAATGGGCAACTCACAAGAAGGGAAAGGAGAAGGAAAAATCATTTCGATACTACATATATCACAGAATCCCCACAGTGCAGATAGAGGCCATTTCGGCCCATCGAGCCTGCATCGACACATATCCCACCCTATCCCCGTAACCCCACGTATTTAATCCCCCTAACACTAAGGGTCAATTTATCATAGCCAAATCAACCTAACCCGCACATCTTTGGACTGTGGGAGGAAACCGGAGCACCCGGAGGAAACCCACGCAGAGAATGTGCAAACTCCACAGACAGTCACCCGAGGCCGGATTCGAACCCGGGTCCCTGGCGCTGTGAGGCAACAGTGCTAACCACTATGCCACCGTGTTGCCCATGTATGTCTGATGTGAGCGTGCAATATACTGTAGCTTGAAGTTCACATACTGCAAATCATTTCAACAAATGAAAATGCATATACGTTTTGAATGATGTGCCTACTGAGTCCTTATTCGAAAAATCTATATCTATTTTTTTATTTGTTCATGGGATGTGGGCATTGCTGGCAAGTCCAATATTTATTGCTCACTCCTAATTGCCCTTGAGAAGGTGGTGGTGAGCAGTCATTTCAGAGGATAGTTAAGAGTCAACCACATTGCTGTGGGTCTGGAGTCACATATAGGCCAGACGGGTGAGGACAGCAGATTTCCTTCCCTGAAGGACATTAGTGAACCAGATGGGTTTTTACGACAATCTATTGAGT
Source organism: Squalus acanthias (assembly GCA_030390025.1). Lineage (NCBI taxonomy): Eukaryota > Metazoa > Chordata > Chondrichthyes > Squaliformes > Squalidae > Squalus > Squalus acanthias. The sequence continues at coordinate 118,770,592 of CM059426.1, read as the reverse complement.
TATTTACATATACTTAGAGATCAAAGGAATGATTGCCTGTATCTTAATAGGCTGACGTTATTGTATGTTCACATATATTTTATGAAGGAGATGGTATAATTGTTGAGGGGGGGGGGGAATGGGGGGACCATTTTGTGCTGAGTGAACCTTCAGCAGGCCCTACAAGATTTCCCTAGTTCCAGGTAGAAGATGGATTGGGATTGGGATGTATTCCAGGTACAACTCAGCATTTATCGTGGGGAAAACTGTCGAACGCCACAGGAAGGGAATGCACCTTCTTGCAGTTACCACCGAGAAATGTGCAAAATCGCACATTCCAAGGAGTCCGTGCTTAGACCCCGTAAGTATTGGGCTGGGATTTCACTGGGATTACAAGGTTGCTCATAGTCTATATGGCGTTCATCACTACCTCCCAGAATGATTGTAATCAGAATGCACTGAAGGGTGCTCTCCTACCTCCTGTAGCCATCCAGTATGTTGAAGTAAAAGTTGTGGAACTTGTCTGGAGTGAGCATGTGTGATCTGAAGCTAGCCCTGGCCCATTTTGCTGTAGATGATGTAGAGTGTCTCTATCCGTACCTTTTGCCTCTCTTCGCCATTAACTGATAGTCTCGGTCTCATTCTTAAGCTCCCTTCAGGTTTCTATGTTATGGAGGTGAACATACACAGGTGGCGTTGTGTCAATAGGAGTCTATAAGAGGCGGGGGCGGGAGGAGATGGAGCGTGCGGGAGTCTACTTCAAGTTTTGCTGGGTCCTGAAGCTGAAGGTATTGTTCAAGCTGGGTGAGTTGAAATTTGTTAGCTAAATGATAGGAATGGATTAAACGAAAACTTAGGGAAAATTTATACTTGGTACATTAACGTTTTCGGAAAGCTATCGTTTGATTGAAAAATAGCAGTAATGGTGATTCCAAATGCTGCTTTACTTGAGATTTAACTCAATTCTAATTCAAATTGGTTTGTAAGTGACGAATAGCTGGAAATATGGTATAAGGTAAATAAAAGATGAGATATCCATGTTACAAACACTGTTGCTTTATTTTATAGCATACGGTCTAGTTAGTACAATATTAGCGGAAAAATCCGTAGTTTACAAAAATTGACAATATCCAAAACAAGATTGCATGGATACTCAAATACAAAATGTTCATATTTATCGCCCTCCCGCGGAAATAAATAAAAATAAAATAACATTGAAATACCGTGGGAACTAGTAGCAAATATATAAATGGCGCTCTCAGTTTAATGGTGTACACATCAAACGCTTGCCATCCGCTCAGAACGTGTCATTGTCCAGTTGTGAGAAGTGCTTAATGCCGCGAACAATTGTGCAACTTGTGAATAACATAACTCGACCAAAATATTGCACTCTTTGGGGAAAAGGATATTTTCTTACAAAGTATAAACAAGGATTATATAGATATATGGTATTCCAACCTTCGACGCCATGGGCAGGGTCTTTTTCGCGAAGTACAGATTGGATTATACTGATTTTCCACCCAACTTTCATGAAACATACTGATATTTCTGTAACTGTTCTGTTACACAACTGAGAAAACAAATAGAACTCACATCGGGAGGTTGAGCTTTACAGCATTGTTGCGACAATGTAGAAAAATATAACTAGCTCTGAATGAAGATCGATCTACTTGTAATATTGTACAGTTACTCGTTCTAAAGAAATCCACTTAAATGACTCAGTATAATTTTGTACATTGTAGATAATGAATTTTTAGGAAAAAAAACTCCGCTGGAATCTGCATACACATTAATTTAATGCCAATCGAATGTTCTGCCAACCAAGTCGAAGAATTTCCGGTTTGGTTCATTGAAGAAGCCGTGTAACTTGTTGAGTACAGCAGAGTCTACTTGCGGGTGTGTTCTCCCTTTAGATTCGTGTAAGCACCTTTCCCTCCCACCATCTCGGAGGCAGTAAAATCCTTTTGTTTTGTTGAAGTAAAAATTAGACATATTAATCCGCGGCGAGAGCCTCAGGAATTTCTCCACTTTTTCCATTTCTGGAAAGGGGTCTCTGATCAATTTGTCACCGTCTACAATGTGCATTTGGCTAAGGGGGAAATACTTCAGCCAGTTTTGCATATGGATATAATACAAGCTGCGATTAATTGCCTTGTAGTCAACGTTGATCTGGCCATCTCTAATCAGCAGCTCCTCGACCGACTGGAACGCTTTGTGCTTTTGCATCCGGTTGAATAATACCTGAGTATAGTCCGATATAACTCTCTCCGTTGGGTCCCTCAGTATTAGAAGGAGCCGAATAGTCTGGTTCATGTTGTAGATTCTTTCAGGCACTTTGTGTGAAGTGAAGTAGGCCGGTGTCTTTTCAACCGTGGTCTGGTGGGGATAGGAGATTGGCATTTGACTGCTATACCACTGAAGACCCTTCTCGTAATTCCCTTCCCAGTCAAAGAAATGGATTTCACTTTCCGCGGCTGTGACCTCCGGGTGGAGGTTCAGCATCTCCAGCAGAGCCCGAGTCCCACCTTTCCTCACCCCGATGATTATGGTCTGGGGAAGTCGCTGAATGGTACCGTTGGGAAAAACGGTCGGCTGGAAGATGTTGTGGCTGGAAAGGTTGTTTTGCAACACGTAACGCAGGGCGTGAGACGGGACCTCGCGGTGAAGATCGAAAGCCGGCCTGGAAGGCACAACTACCGGATGGAGCAGGAAAAGAAAAAGCCCCAGAAACAAAGTAGCCATAACGGAAGACTTCAGTCTGGATTTATTAAACCAACGGAGGGAGTACGGAGTAAACTCCACATGGAACCGCACTGAAACTCTTCGGAGATTCTTCTGGGAGCAGTACTCACTAAAGAAAGAGAAAGGAAGGTGTGTTTAAATGTGTCTCGTCATCACTAGCAAATATGACCCATTTTAACAGGTTAACTGCCTAGTTCGTCTGCAGGTTGTAACACTCATGCAGCCTGAACAAAAAGTAGAGTATTCTTGCACACATATGTTCACGTCCTTTAAAGCCTGCCGATTTCATGTTACCCGGAACGAGCAATTTAACGTATGCTGCATCTCCACAGTGTGATTCAAAAGAGAAGCAAATTGGAAACACCTGAACATGTGACTACACATAAAACAACTCTGAAATAAAAGTAGAAATGCTGGAGATACACAATGCATCTATTAGCATCTGTAGAGGGAAAGCAAAACAAGTGAAACAACAACAAATTCGGGTTCAGGGTGCAGCCCCTTCCTCAGGACTGAAAACTGGCATGGCCTGGCTAGGTGCTGAGAGACCCGCTATGTACTTCTAGCATTCTCCGTTTTTATTTCAAAAGTGTGACAATATGTTGGCTAACATAAACCACTTCACCTGAGGAAGGAGTGATAGCTCCGAAAGCTTGTGATTTCAAATAAAACTGTTGGACTATAACCTGGTGTTGTGCGACCTCTCAATTTTGTCCACCCCAGTCCAACACCGGCATCTCCGCATCATAACATAAATGACCCCAGGATTGCTTGCTAATGGAATTTAACATCAGCACTTTTCCGGAATATATTCGCATTGAACTTAAGGGCTAACCCTACTCAACAATAAGACTACTGTTCAGACAACAGCCAATGTTTCGGGAGGGAGGCGGGTAGGGAACAGAAGCGACCGACATGCTAAGTAAATGTTCTTTTTTTGACTTTAACCGAATGAGTTTCTATTTAAAAAAAAACTTTTAAAAAACGATCGAGTGTCACAACATTCCAGTCTACATCGCAACCACAGCCACACAACACACTGCACCCCGGAGCAAAGCGCCCACCAAAAGATCCTTTGTGTTTACTTTTGCTTCCCACTAGTAAGGAGGTCATTTTTCCCAATTACTGCATTTGGTATTTTTTAAATTGCCTTTCATAAAGTGCGGTTTTTATACGGTGCGGTAGAACGACAGTGAATGATGAATGGGCATTCTGGACTTATGCACCGGGGAATATCTTCTGAATACGGCGCTATTTGCTGCCATTTCCTTTACTTATTAATTAGACCAGAAACGGAGAATTCCCAACACGTTGAGGTCAATCCAGGAGAGAGGCCAGGCACAAGATCAATGGAAGGGACGACTGGGCTGCTGACGAACCTCTTCATAGCCTTGCCAATAGGCATCTATCTTTAGCTGTACTGAAGTCGAGGCAGCGATCCATTGTGAGCCCAAATCCAGAATGCACGGCAGGCCACACTGAAAGCTCTATGAAGTCTTCTGCATGCTAACAGCCGCCGACGAGAAATGTCCGTGTATTACATATGGGACTTCAAAATAGCAAGATAGTGTGATAGGGCGACTTGCACTTTGGCCTCGGTGGGGGAGGAGGGAGAGGAGATGTAATGCTCAAGGAAGTAAAGCAATGGCGTATTTTCATTAGTTGGAATAGAAGTATCTCTGACTGGTAAACAAGGCTCAGATCTGAAGAATGACCAGCGATTGGGTGGATGGCGGCCAGTGGGCAGAGGCTCTGTCAGAGACACATTTTACTGTAATCACACAGCGTTTGTTTTGAGCATGGATTTTAGAACATTCTAATGAGCACAAACATGTCAGAAAGAGGTCAATGCACTTCATTTATTCTGGTTATTTACGAATGAAAAATGCAACGCCATCGACTGAAGAGTCTTAAAAATAGAATTTCAATAAGTTGCCGATGTTTCAGAGTTTCTTTGTGTACAGTTGAAAGGATGGATAGCAGGGGTTCAATCGCAATCGGCGCTCAATACAGTAATCTGGGCAAGTTTATCCCCAGACTAGCGACTCAGTACAGCACTTCGGAAATCTATAGTAATAACCCTTGAGGTGTGGAAACGGCTTTGGCCAATTAAAGAACACTCTTGTTTCCAACGCAATTTCACTTACATTTCTAAAATTGACAAGAACGAGGTGGCAGCTGATCCGTCTTCTCAGTTCTGCCAAGTGATTTTAATCCGGCACAGTTCGATAGACTGGAAGTGAAATGAGCTTCGGCAGCCCCATCAGACTCTAACAGCCACAAGTCCATAATAACAAAAACGATAGCAATTGGACAATCTTACCCAGAGGCAGAAGACTGGTTGGTTTGCTGCAGGTATAGTCTTCAGGCGTTAGAGATAATGTACGGGGAAATTTCAAACTACATCCGGCTTATAACGTGAAATAGGAGGATGGTCGGCGGATTTATTTTTTAAACTCATCAAGGCAAGTTACCCTGCCTCAAGTTAAGAGCCGAATGTAAGTAGCTTAATGAGATTTAAGATCCTGCGAAAACTCCTTTTTAAAACCATTGTATTTATGCAAACTGAACTGGGGCATATAAACTGAAACCGCAATTATGCTCAGATGTACTTCAGAAGAGTCGATGAGCCCGGAAAGCATAAACAAACTGGTTATTTATAGGACTATAAAATAACGCAGTACCGAGTACCGAAAGACACGTCTTTCAAAATTTAGACATTTTATAAACATCCGTAAAGTATAATGCACTAGACACCTCTGAACCAGTGAGTTCTGAGAAAGGGGTTACAGGCGAAACGTTAACTTGTCTTTTCCCTTGTGCTAACGGATTTGCTGAGTATTTCCAGCATTTTCTGTTTTTATTTTAGATAATTACACACTCACCACTTCAATGCCCTACAAATCGAGTTGCAGTTTTATTTTGGTGCAGAAATACTACTTCAGGCTTCAAATGGTTAAAAAAATTGATAACATTGCAAGTAATCAAAAGAAGTGGCACTACATTTTTGGTTCAAAAGTTTTGAGATGGATTGTTTAAAAGTAATGTCCAAAACACAAAACAATCTAATCTTTTTTTAAAAAAGAAAGCATCTTGGAACCCAGCAACACTACCACTCTGCAAAGCAAGGTAAAGACAAACTCAAAACAGCTCCTGTCATCTGCTGCTTTCTTTTGGACTTATCTTATGCAACGCCTTAAAAAACTCCAAGGAGAAAACACACACGCGAGAAAAAAAACATAATTCGGTTCCAACATTACCTGTGACACAAGTCTGCTTCACAAGCCACGGTTCAAAAACGAGTCTCGCATGCCAGCGAGCGCTATGTCTTTCCCTACTCAGCTGCTGCCGTTCCCCGCAAGCTGTGTTTGCTGTTAAAATAAAGCCTACTGTTGATTCTCTCTCTCTCCCTCTCTCTCTACCTTTACTCAGAGGACTGGAGCTGCGCGATCACCTACAGACACACACAGACTCCCAGGCACAGCTGGGACATAGACTGGAAGCGTTCACTGTAAGGCGGTCCGGGCTCCGGCCGCACAAATAAGACTGACAGCGGCGCTTGTGCTCTGCTCATTGGCCGATCTCAGCCCCGCACCCTCGCTGGGCCCGCCCGCGCGTTCCCACTGACGCTCGCTCCCCTTTGCGTAACGAGGTGCCCCCGGCGCGGCTCCACCTCACTCTCACTCATCCGCTTCGTTTCTTGGGGTTGCGCCAAGTGACTTCCTGCAATGCACGTAACTCCGATTTGGGGATCAGTGAGTGAAGGTGCCTGGGAAGTTCCTGGTCGAAGGGCGGACTCGATGGCAGTTCCTGGTTGTGGTGGTTTGTTTCAATCTGCAGCGCAGGATTCCTAATCCGCGGGAAGTAGACTCAAGTCCGAATTCTGCGGGTAAACGCGCTTTCTGATTAGTTTCATCTGCTTACAGCTAAGAGCGCAATCGTTTTGCACAGCTATCAGTTATACCACTCTTGAATTTTTGTGATGTAACTTTATTTTTAAGGAGGCTGTAGGGATTATGATATTTTTCATATTTTCGGACTGTTTTCTCATATTGATTTCCCAAAGGAGACTGGAGTACAGTTGCACGGATGTTAGTCACCCTCCCGTACCTCACTCATGATCATTATTCATACATGAGCCGAGATTTACGATGGCTGGATATTCGATCATGCGATGCATCACAGTTCAGGTCCTCTGCTGTCTGCTCACGCGAACATTCCCAGTAAGAGGTCAATGAATAGTGATCAGAAACAGGACCCTGGCTGATTGTTAACCTCCTGAGACCAGGTATGCAGCGGGCAATCATGAAATCCAGACCAGAGATTGAAACTGGGACCCTCCTGCTCTGTCGGGCTCAACACCACATAAAATGCTGCATTTACTCATCGAACTGTCAATGTCTGCAGACATACTGATGGTTTCTCGCCAATGCAAAACTCTTTTGGGTGCACATTGAGGCAAAAGTGGGAGCAGAGCATTACTCTGGAGTCAAGCCTTGATTTGACTCCAGACCCCTTTTGCAAATCATCTCATACCATTTGGACTTGGCACAGTGTAAAGTATAACTCCTAAGAGATCTGAAGCCAGTTTTATAAAGTGCTTAAGCAGTCTGTTTAAGCCCTAGGCACTTTATAAACTTGCGGCAGAGTATTTTTAATGTTATTAGAAACAGATGCTCCCACCCATTTATCCCAGCATTAACACAACAGTTTTCAGGGGCTGGGTGGTCTGCACATGCATGTAAGGGTGAATATGCAGAGCTCTTTCCTGGTGGACAGTCTAATTTGCAGCCAGGTGCCGCTCTTGGTGTAATTCCGGTGTTTCTGGCTGTGCTTTACATACTACAGCTACTGGTCATAGACCAGTAGAGCAGTATAACTGAAGCCAACAATGCCCACTTATGCGAGCATTCGAGTGCATACTTTAAAAGTAACATTGGGGATTGATCACTATGCAGCAATCTCATCGAGGGGTTTAGAGGTGTCATAAGCTGCTTTTATATTGTGCCTCGTGCCATGCAGTGGTCACCAGCTCCCACACAGCGGTCTTGTACAGTCAGCAGAAACACTAAAGTCAACTTGTTAAGAGTGTCAAGATACTGGCCAGTAAGTCCCAGTTAAAAATGGGTTGCTGCTGCTCTGTGAGATCTGCACATCAAAAGCCAGCAGCACTAGCAGGACGCTAGAGCAATATATAAGCAGCTAGAAACCACAGAGTGGTGCTCACATCATTTATACCATTAGGGTAAGGTGGTCTAGCGATTATGGTATGAGACTCACAAACCAATGGTTGTGAATTCCAATCCCACCATTGTAAATTGTGAAATTGAATTCAATAAATCTGACAATTTGTGGGTTAGTGCCAGAAAATGAGAATTAAAGCTGCTGGATTGTCATAAAAAATCAAACTGTTTCACTAATGTCCTTCAGGGAAGGGAAACTGGCACGTTTACCTGGTCCGGCTGTGATTCAAGTCCCACACTCAGGGCAACTAGGAATGTGGAACAAACACTGCCTACATTACAAGATTAAATAAAAAAAATATAACCATCCTGAGATGAGATTGCAGCCCCTGAAATCACTTCAGGATATCCATTTATAAATGTCAATATTCATCAATGTGAGAGATGTCAGTACTATTTTCCATTTTGGGCACCTTCGTCAAGTACTTGGCGTAATGGGTCAGTATAATATCTTTTCACCACTGGAACCTGAGTTTGAATACAACCCAAACTAGTAAGATGAAAGCCTCTTTTCTCTACTGGTTGTAAGTAGCACATTATAACTGAAGCCATGTATAACTGGGATAAGTTTTTGACAGTCTTAACTTGATTTCTAATGGGTGTAGACTCATACTGAAACACTGCCCAGCTTTTGCCACAAATTGGCTCTATTAACAGTGCTGTCTGCACAAAATCATAAGGATGGCCAGCGTGGGAAATGGAAAAATTCACACTGGTGCAGTCGGAGCTGCTGCTCTAAAACTTGTGTTGAGACAGATTTGGGGAAGATTTCCATTATGGTCTATGTGTAATGAAAGTGCAAATCCTTTTATCAAAATAATTTACAGTTTTATTAAATGGCACACAACGAAAATCTTTCCCAATCGTTCGCACACGGAGCTTCACCTTGTATCTGGCCTGTGCTATAGCTGACTTAGGACTGGACAGACTAAGAGACAGAAGTTGAAGGGTGCTCCATTCTCCCAGTACTGAAGACTGACCTTGAGGAGCACAGTGCCATCAAAAATCTAGCAGTGAGTGACAATGAAATAAATTCTTGTAGTCCCAGATTTAATCATTTAGCATGGATGTCACCACACATCTACTGAATGGAGCATCACAGCAGTTAATGTTAGCAATTAAAGCTGCCTCTGGATGGGGGAGGGAGAAGGTTTCCAGCAACAACTTGTCAGATTTAGTTTTTATAGTTAAAATGTAACATTGCAGAGCAGAGGGAGCTTTACTCCACATCTGGCAATGACTTGGAGCTTGATATTGCCGTAGTCAAAATATGTGCTATCCCCCAGCACTAATATCCTTTTTTTTAATTCGTTCTTGGGATGTGGGCGTCGCTGGTAAGGCCAGCATTTATTGCCCAACCCTAATTGCCCTTGAGAAGGTGGTGGTGAGCTGCCTTCTTGAACCGCTGCAGTCTGCATGGTGAAGGTACTCCCATAGTGCTGTTAGGAAGGGAGTTCCAGGATTTTGACCCAGTGATGATGAAGGAACAGCAATATATTTCCAAGTCAGGATGGTAAAGGGGAACTTGGAGGTGATGATATTCCCATGTGTCTGCTGCACTTGTCCTAGCTGGTAGAGGTCGCGGGTTTGAGAGGTGTTGTCGAAGTAGCCTTGTCGAGTTGCTGCAGTGCATCTTGTAAATCATACACACTGCAGCCACGGTGCGCCGGTGGTGGAGGAAGTGAATAGTTAAGGTGGTGGATGGAGTGCCAATCAAGAGGGCTGCTTTGTCCTGGATGGTGTCGAGTCTTCTTGAGTGTTGTTGGAGCTGCACTCATCCAGGTAAATGGAGAGTATTCCATCACACTCCTGACTTGTGCCATGTAGATGGTGAAAAGACTTTGGGGAGTCAGGAGGTGAGACACTCGCCGCAGAATACCCAGCCTCTGACCTGCTTTTGTAGCTACAGTATTTATGTGGCTGGTCCAGTTAAGTTTCTGGTCAATAGTGACCCTCAAGATATTGATGTTGGGGGATTCGGCGATGGTAATGTCGTTGAATGTCAAGGGGCGGTGGTTAAACGCTCTCTTGTTGGAGATAGTCATTGCCTGGCACTTGTGTGGCGCAAATGCTACTTGCCACTTATCAGCTCAAGCCAGAATGTTGTCCAGGTCTTGCTGCATGTGGGCATGGACTGCTTCATTATCTGAGGAGTTGCAAATAGAACTGAACATTGTGCAGTGATCAGTGAACATCCCCACTTCTGACCTTATGATGGAGGGAAGGTCACTGATGAAGCAGCTGAAGATGGTTGGGCCTAGGACACTGTGCTGAGATGATTGGCCTCCAACAACCACAACCATCTTCCTTTGTGCTAGGTATGACTCCAGCCAGTGGAGCATTTTCCCTCTGATTCCCATTGACTTCAATTTTACTAGGGCTCCTTGATGCCACACTCAGTCAAGGGCACTCACTCTCACCTCACCTCTGGAATTCAGCTCTTTTGTCTTTGTTCTGACCAAGTGGTCCTGGTGGAGGTCTGGTACCGAGTGGTCCTGGCAGAACCCAAACTGAGCATTGGTGAGCAGGTTATTGGTGAGTAAGTGGCCCTTGATAGCACTGTTGATGACACCTCCATCACTTTGCTGATGATTGAGAGTAGACTGATGGGGCGGTAATTGGCTGGGTTGGATTTGTCCTGCTTTTTGTGGACAGGACATACCTGGGCAGTTTTCCACATTGTCGGGTAGATGTCAGTGTTGTAGCTGTACTGGAACAGCTTGGCTAGAGGCGTGGCTAGTTCTGGAGCACAAGTCTTCAGCATGACAGCCGGGATATTGTCAGGGCACATAGCCTTTGCTGTATCCAGTGTGCTTATCTGTTTCTTGATATCACGTGGAGTGAATCAGATTGGCTGAAGACTGGCTTCTGTGATGGTGGGGACCTCAGGAGGAGACCGAGATGGATCATCCACTCGGCACTGCTGGCTGAAGATGGTTGCAAACGCATCAGCCTTGTCTTTTGCACTCACGTACTGGGCTCCGCCATCATTGAGAATGGGGATGTTCATGGAGTCTCTTCCTCCTGTTAGTTGTTTAATGGTCCACCACCATTCATGACTGGATGTGGCAGGACTGCAGAGCTTTGATCTGATCCGTTGGTTGTGGGATCGCTTAGCTCTGTCTATAGCATGCTGCTTCCACTGTTTTGCATGCATGTAGTCCTGTGTTGCAGCTTCCCCAGGTTGGCCCATAATTTTTAGGTAAGCCTGGTGCTGCTCCTGGCATGCTCTTCTGCATTCCTCATTGAACCAGGATTGGCCCCCTGGCTTGGTGGTAATGGTAGAGTGAGGGATATTCCGGGCCATGAGGTTACAGATTGTGGTGGAATACAATTCTGCTGCTGCTGATGGCCCACAGTGCCTCATGGATACCCAGTTTTGAGCTGCTAGATCTGTTCTGAATCTATTCCATTTAGCACGATGGTAGTGCCACACAACATGATGGAGGGTGTCCTCAAGACTTCGTCTCCACAAGGTCTGTGATCACCGCTACCAATACTGCCATGGACAGATGCATCTGTGACAGGTAGTTTGGTGAGGACGAGGTCAAGTAGATTTTTCCCTCGCATTGGTTCTCTCACTACCTGCCACTGGCCCAGTCTGGCAGCTATGTCCTTCAGGACTCGGCCAGCTCGGTCAGTATTGGTGCTACTGAGCCACTCTTGGTGATGGACATTGAAGTCCCCCACCCAGAGTATATTCTGTGCCCTTGCTACCCTCAGTACTTCTTTGAAGTGGTGTTCAACATGGAGGAGTACTGATTCATCAGCTGACGGAGGGCGGTAGATGGTAATCAGCAGGAGCTTTCCTTGCCCATGTTTGACCTGATGCCATGAGACCTCATGGGGTCCGGAGTCAATGTTGAGTACTACCAGGGCCACTCCCTCCCGACTGTATACTACTGTGCCGCCACCTCTGGTGGGTCTGTCCTGCCGGTGGGACAGGACATACCCAGGGATGGTGATGGAGGAGTCTGGGACATTGGCTGAGAGGTATGTTTCTGTGAGTATGACGAGCTTGTGGGACAGATTTTCCAATTTTGGCACAATTCCCCAGATGTTAGTGAGGAGGACTTTGCAGGGTCGACTGGGCTGGGTGTGATGTTGTCATGTCCGAAGCCATTGCCTAGGTCGATGCCGTGTGTTCTGTCTGGTTTTATTCTTATTATTGATTTTCGTAGCGGTTTGTTACAACTGAGTGGCTTGCTAGGCCATTTCAGAGGGCAGTTAAGAGTCAACCAACGTGCTGTGGATCTGGAGTCACATATAGGTCAGACCAGGTAAGGATGGCAGATTTCCTTCCCTAAAGCACATTAGTGAACCAGATGGGTTTTTACGACAATCTGGTTGTTTCCTGGTCACCATTACTGATACTAGCTTTTTTTCCAGATTTATTCAATTGAATTAAATTCCACAGCTGCTGTGGTGGGATTTGAACTGACGTCTCCAGATTATTAGTCCAGGGTTCTGGATTACTCGTCCAGTAACATAACCACTATGCTGCCGTTCCCGATATCCTTGACCTTAATGAGCACAAAAATCACAGTGAAATACTAAAAGTAATGATATAGAATCAAACACGAGTTGGAGAGGTGACAATGAGTATAATTTCTCCTCGTGGTTAAGATGACAGTAAACTTTTAGCTTGGCTTTTTTTGCTTTATGGTGCTGTTGGCAAGGTTCATGCCTTGTACTCACTCCCACCTCCTGCTCTTAGATAATAAACACTAGCTGTTATTTCCCAGTAGTGATCTGTACTTTGTTATTCACTAAACACATAGTGACAGCATCACAATGATTAATCCTTTAGTTATGGCATCATCAGCTACAGAATGTGACCTACAAGTTGACGTCTACCATAAAACTCATTCGGGGAAAAAAAAAAGAAATAGAATAAAAATGTTGTTCAAACTGCACAGCATATATTATAAGAAGTAATGGGTGCATAGGGGTGATTTCAGTACTGTAAATTCAGTCATCAGTCCCCTCCCAGAATAAATGTACAGCAACAACTAGCATGCAATCCACACAACGCCTCCACCTGCAATATAAAACAGATGGTGGAGTGCCATGGAGCACCACAAAGTGAGAGGCTGCAAACAGGAGTTCATGTCTGTGATTCTTCACATGAGGAGTTCTCAGTTTCTGCTGCATCGTCAGGGGAGGCACTGAGCAGCTAGGAAGGGGAACTGGGTGGCAAAGCAGCAGGGGCCATTCTTGCCCACCCACTGGCAAGCCAGCATGAGCTTTGGTCTGGGGACAGATCTCCTGCAAGAAAATGTTTCCTCTCAGGGAAACCTGTAAGGAGAGAAAATATTAAAGAATTGTAAAAGAAACACACATTGCTGCAGTAGGTTTCTTTTACAAACCACAAAGCAACTAAGGATGGAGTGTTATAAACAGAACATGCTTTGGGGGTCAGTAGAGTATGAAATTTATATCTTGTCGTAAGCCAAATTATAATTCACTCTGAGTTTACTTGTGAGTTTTCACGCCAGTACTCACTCATTGAAATACATTTTCATACTCTACTATCTTTCACAGTGTTTCAGGATTTTGGACTTACAGTTCATGTTTACATGTTTACAATGACAGATTGCGGACCTGGAATCACCATAGTGCTTGGCGTATAAGCTGCAATCCAAAAAGCATATTTAAAATTGAAACTTCTTAAAGTACCAAATACAGGCATAATACACTGTGACAATGCTCTATGGAAATCTGTCTGTGTGACATTATTATATCTACAGTCAAGAGACTCACCGGAACTTACTTGGCACTTGAAATTATGCAGTGTGATGATTAGCTTATGTATTAAATTACATAATAACTTACATATTAACTTACATATTAAACTTTGCTTACGTATTACATTTCTCTGCTGTTTTAATGAAACTGTTAATCCATTTATTTTAAATGAATGAACAGCTTTGTTAAATAGGAGACAGAGGAATTTAATGCAAACACATTATGCTGTAACTTCAAGGTCTTGTAGAATAAGACTTCCCTACTCTGTATTCTGCTATTTTCCACAAGGAAAATTGTAGTACATAAATCACTTTTAGTTGATCAACAAAAATTCAGTTTCTATATGATTGCTTGTTGTAAATTCATACTGCCTTGGAGAATATCTTAGGATATTACTGAGTTTGTATGCAACACGCTATAGGTATACCTTGGAGCAAAGAAAACAGCTGGAACAGATCAATTACTATCCAATTTAAGGAATATCTCTATCATATTCTGGAGGATACATGGATCTGGGCTAAATTCATTTTTTCTCATAAATATAAGTGGGAAAGCAAAACAAATAAATGCAGTGGTGAAAGCCCCCCAACTGCTCTTTAAGTGCAATATATGTATATTTTAGCCTGATCTCCCAGATATTATTGCAAATATGGTTATGCTAGATTTTGTAGTTGGGAGGCTTATCATTAGTACATCTAAACCCTTGGATACAGGTCCAACCACAGACTCTTGGGAGGTTTAGCACTCATTTTAAACAAAGTTGAACCAGCCTTTAAAGATAATGGGGTGAAATTCGTCTTCCCAAGTCAATGGAATAGAAAATTGGGCGTGGTGTTAAGCGGGTTGCCAACTCGCTATGAGCCCGTTTCGTGTTACCGACGAAGACCAATTTTATCCCTAATGGATTTACAATTTAAAAAGCCTGAATGGCCTTAATATAGAAAAAAATAATTGGCTTTGTGGGGGTGGGGCAGGTCAATCTGTGAAGCGTGAACCAGTGAGAGTCATGGGCCAGCTGTATGATTAGTCAGAATCTTATACCAGCTGTATGCACTTTATTGCAGAGGTAGTGTAACACATTACCAGAATTGGGGCCCGATTTTATCGAAGCCATGCTAAACCTTTGGCTTTGTTAAGTTTTGGGAGAATACTCACCACTTAGATGTTCAATCCTAAAAATGAAATTGATGGAATACACACCACTTCCCTATTTTTTAAAAATTGCTTAATTAAAAATTATCTGATAATTCAGTTTTTAGTACTACATTCCCCAATTCATTGTGCGATTCATGTTGCTTAATTAAAATTATTGGATAACTCAAATTTTTGGTTCAAAGAAAAATGACTTGAAATTATCAGAAGTAGCTCACAAATATTGCAGGTACTACTATGTTGTGTAGAGTGTATAATGTAAAAAATAACATGAATTGTTTTATTATAAATTTATGATACAAGGGTAGATATTCCTTTTGGCGCATAATTCAATTAGGAACAGCACCATGTGGGAGGTCCTGCTGGCTTTTCTTGCATGGTTGATCCCAAGCAACCACGTCTCTGTAATGGCGATCAGATCATACCCATTTGTATCTATTTGTGCCGTCAACTCATCTATCTTGTTACGAATGCTGCGTGCATTCAGATATAGAGCTTTTAACTTTGTCTTTTTACCATTTCTCCTTGTTTTGGCCCCATTTTCTGTTGCACTCTTATTATTTAAAAAGCAAATTATTATTTAAATGGAGAGAGATTACAAAATGCTAAGTTCAGAGGGACCTGGGGGTCCTTGTGCATGAAACATAAAAAGTTAGCATGCAGGTACAGCAAGTAATCAAAAAGGCAAATGGAATGTTGGCCTTTATTACAAAGGGGTTGGAGTATAAAAGCAGGGAAGTCCTGCTACAACTGTACAGGGTATTGGTGAGACCACACCTTGAGTAATGCGTACAGTTTTGGTCTCCTTATTTAAGGAAGGATATACTTGCATTGGAAGCAGTTCAGAGACGATTCACTCGGTTGATTCCTGAGATGAGGGGATTGACTTATGAAGAAAGGTTGAGCAGGTTGGGTCTATACTCATTGGAATTTAGAAGAATGAGAGGTGATCTTATTGAAACATATAAGATACTGAGGGGGCTCGACAAGGTAGATGCAGAGAGGATGTTTCCCCTCGTGGGGAAATCTAGAACTAGGGGGCATAGTTTCAGAATAAAGGGTCGGCCTTTTAGAACTGAGATGAGGAGGTATTTCTTCTCTCAGAGGGTCGTAAATCTGTGGAATTCTGTGCCCCAGAGAGCCGTGGAGGCTGGGTCATTAAATACATTTAAGGTGGAGATAGACAGATTTTTGCAAGATAAGGAAGTGAAGGGTTATGGGGAGTGGGCAGGGAAGTGACTTTGAGCCCAAGATCAGCCATGATCTTATTGAATGGCGGAGCAGGCTCGAGGGGCCAAGTGGCCTATTCCTGTTCCTATTTCTTATGTAAGCAAATTTCAACATTTTCACAAATTTCCAATCAGTGTGTGTGGGATCACTCGGATCACTGACAGGAATTTTAAAGCATTGCATCAGCCATTCTCAACTGTCCACCAGCTGTAGAGGATTGAAGCTACGCTATTCCTGGAAAATGGAGGACTCTCACCCAACAAGCTCAGATTCATGTGGCCTCGATTTTGATATTTATTCCTTTTTTTTGTTTTACTAGGCCTGGAGTAACAGCTTGTCAGCACCCAGGACAAGCTAACATCTCACAGGACCCTGCGTCGTTCTCACCAAATGTGACAAGCACTAGTATACCTATCTATACTAACAAGGATGTTAATAGTGAGCTTGAGAAGATAGCACTGGATGAGTCACTTTCTTCAACTGCAGTGCTCAGAGATATGGACTATTCAAGAAGATCGCTATTTGTCTGCATGAGACAGTTGAGTTTGTCTAAATTTATTGCACGATCTGGCTCGGAGTGTGGAGGACGATACTAGCCACATCTTTCTGTCATACAAGAAAGCTTCTCTGGACTACGGTCTACTATGAAATGCATGGCAACGCCAGGGCATCTGCAGTAGAGACCCCAGTGCACGGGACCTAAGCACAATGGGAATATGTTTTATGAATGCTTAGATTGTTGCTTCAGAGGCCTTGGGCAGCACCCTACAAGATGCTCTTTTGTCCGGCTTCAACATGCTGGGGGATCAGATTGAGAGAACCTTAAGGCAGGGATTCACAGACCTCATTGTTACCCTGAGGTCTGCCCTGTTGCAGTTCAGTCGACATACTGACAGAGTGTCCAGCACCAAGGGCATTGCTGGAAAAGGCACAACTGTCTGCGTCAAACAATGCCACAGCTAGCCCTCATGCATAAGTGACAATAGACGTGCCTGATAGTGGGCATGACCAGCCAACCATAGCAGCAGATGTGGCTGAACCAGTTGTAGGTTGACCTCAGGAACCAATGCAAAAAGGTACGTGTCAACCTGAATCCTGAGAGGCCTCCCCCTGGAGCCAGATAGCACACTTATTTCTTGTATTTAGAAGGAGTTACTGGCTAAAGGGACCAAAAAATCAAAAAGGAATATTTGGGGGATCCGGGCCCGAACCCTGGCCAGGTAGGCCCTACCAATGCTGGCCAGCCTCCTTTCACCTGGCATACCAGCTGCTTGGCAGATCCTTGGCTCGGGCTCAGATGTAGGGGCACATGCATGGGTTAGGGTACAGAGGTTCTGCCCCCAAATAAGGCCTCACGGAAATTAGCAGTGAAGGTTCGGACTCAGATTTGCTGGGTCCTGGCCTAATTTATGGGCCTTCTGCTGCCCCTATAGAGGGAGTGCATCGAAAGGCTGTAGATTCCTGGGGGCTGTACTAATAAATTTAATAAATGGAAAATTTCCTGGAAGCAACAGATCATAGAATCAATCAACTGGTAGCTTCCTGGTTTATAAGGTCAGTTAGAAATTTATTGGGATATGTATTACACTGTGAGTGTGACTAATACACTGGAGCAATTGCCTTTTGGAATGGATCCAGATGCAATACGTGTGCTAAACTGTATAATAATAATGAAAAACAGTAATCCATGAAGGCAACACTTGTAGAACTAGAACTGTAACTGGGACTGAGTGGGATCACAGCATGCATTTAATTTCTGTGCTCTACCCTTTCAGATTCAAGTGGAATACAGGCACAAAGTAACCAAAGCAGTTTATTGACAGAAGCCCATGACGTAGCAATTGGATTTGTTTAAATGCTTCACCCAATATTAGTCGGCAGTTATCACTTGTTACTCAGTGGAAAGTTGCATAACAGGATATTGGTCACACGTTCTCAGAACTTGGGTTTGTCAGAGATTCATTCACTTTCATTTCCTTCCTGCTTACCGTACCGAGCCTTGAACAAAGATTTTTGGCTGGTGCCTCTGATGGGGTGGAAGCGGGGTGGTGTGTCCTTCGTTCAGGTGTGACCACTAATGCGCTGACTACAGTTGTATTTCTGGGGTCAACCTAGTTGGCATTCTGTGGACAAGCTCGCAACATAATACCGCACCCGTTTATGGGCAGGAAACCATGCGCTGTGGCAAGCCTTAAAGGGTCGTTGCTTTTTTGACATAGAACTGAGAGCCCTAGTAATACTGAAGTCAATGGGAATCGGGGGGAAAACTCTCCACTGGCTGGAGTCATACCGAGCACAAAGGAAGATGGTTGTGGTGGTTGGTGGTCAATCATCACAGCTCCAGGACATCGCTGCAGGAGCTCCTCAGGGCAGTATCCTAGGCCCAACCATCTTCAGCTGCTTCATCAATGACCTTCCCTCCATCATAAGGTCAAAAATGGGGATGTTCAGTGTTCAGCGCCATTCGCAACTCCTCAGATAATGAAGCAGTCCATGCCCGCATGTAACAAGACCTGGATGACGTTTAGACTTGGGCTGATAAGTGACAGGTAACATTCGCACCACACAAGTGCCAGGCAATGACTATCTCCAACAAGAGAGTGTCTAACCACTGCCCCTTGACATTCAACAGCATTACCATCGGCAAATCCCACACCATCAACATCCTGGGGGTCACCATTGACCAGAAACTTAACTGGACCAGCCACATAAATACTGTGGTAACAAGAGCAGGTCAGAGGCTAGGTATTCTGAGGCGAGTGTCTCACCTCCTGACTCCCTAAAGCCTTTCCACCATCTACAAGGCACAAGTAAGGAGTGTGATGGAATACTCTCCACTTGCCTGGATGAGTGCAGCTCCAACAACACTCAAGAAGCTTGACACCATTCAGGACAAAGCAACCCACTTGATTGGCACCCCATCCACCACCTTAAACATTCACTCCCTCCACCACTGGCGCACCGTAGCTGCAGTGTGTACCATCTACAAGATGCACTGCAGCAACTCGCCAAGGCTCCTTTGGCAGCACCTCCCAAACCCGTGACCTCTATCACCTAGAAGGACAAGGTCAGCAGGCGCATGGGAACACCACCACCTCCAAGTTCCCCTCCAAGTCACACACCATCCTGACTTGGAAGTATATTGCCATTCCTTCATCGTCGCTGGGTCAAAATCCTGGAACTCCCTACCTAACAGCACTGTGGGAGCACCTTCACTACATGGACTGCAGCGGTTCAAGAAGGCGGCTTACCACCACCTTCTCAAGGGCAATTAGGGATGGGCAATAAATGCTGGCCTTGCCAGCAACGCCCAGATCCCATGAACGAATAAAAAAAAAAGCATGCAATAGTAAACAATTGAAATGTCTGTTGTAAGTTGTACTGGATACAGGGCTACCTGGGGCTGATTTTCCTCTGTGTTGTGCCCCATGGTTTATTATTTCTGGGGTGTAATGCAGAGGTGAAAAGACGGAGTCTCCTTGCGGCTACTTTCCTTCCTGTTTGCACTTCACACACACGTCTGGATACACATTGGGTGGGATTCCTCCAGATCTGCTGGTCACTTGGCATGTCTAGATAGCAGGTTCTGGTTTGCACCTCCTGTGTTTTAAATGTGCATTAAAGAAACAAGCTGGTGGGAGAGGTTAGAAAATTAGACAGTGAGGCCTTCCACCACGTTCCTGCCTGGGCTTCAATTTCCCCAACACCCCCTCACCATGCCCCCACCCACTGCATGCAATTTCTGGTGGATAGGTGAGGCCTCCACAGTCTATGTTGACCCCAGGGATCACCAGGAGCCATGTGGTGGTAGTTCCTGGGATAGTGGCGATAAGCACCTGAAGTTACTCTTTGGAGGGAGAGAGTCTGCCAGTGGCCTCCTCTCCCTCCATTATAGGCCCCATAAAATGTTGTCCTTTTTCCTCGGAGCTCTTTTGCCCCCTTTAAATGTCCTCTGCTTCATCAGGTGTCGCAGCGCCTCAGCTTTCCTACATGTCAGCAGCAGGCTCCTGCTTGCTGATGGGGATCCTGCCGAAAATCTGTCCTGCATAGTAAATGAATTCTGACCCAGGTAAATGGGTTGGGTTTATGGCAGTGTCAAAGTAGTGTGCAGAAGTTCTGCCCTGCTGCTACCCTGTCAACAAAGAGAGAATCCAGGCCAAGGTGTCCCATTAGGAATTTCACTGTGCACGTGCTTCTTTGAGGAAGAGAGTGGGTAGGAAGAACAAGGTTTGGGTGCCAACTTGCACACAGCAAGATCTCACAAACAGCTAATCTTTTACGGTGGTGTTGGCTGAGGGATAAATGTTGGCCAGGACTCTGGGAGAATTCCTCTGCACTTTTTCGAATAGTAACATGGGAGCTTTTACATCCACCTGAACAGGCAGACCCGACCCGAGCTTCCCGCCCCCCTTCCCTGTTTGAAGACCCTCCTGAACCCCCTACCTGCAACTTACCTGAGTTCTGGGGAATATTCTTTTTATCCTGGCTGGCGGCCTCCTGCTGCCTGATATTCCGCTTCGGCCCGCTGGCCAGCTGCAGCTTCTCGCTGGTTTCAGGCAGGCATGCAGGTGCGGCGTGGGAGTTAAAATTGCCTGGGCTAAAGTTTAATGCCTCATCTAAAAGATAGCCCTCTGACAATGCAACACTCTCCCAGTACTGCTGTTTACACCGTCTCTCCGGAGTTTCTGCCAATTGGCCGAAGTTACGGTGGGATATCGGAGACCCCAGTGGAATTTGCTGCCGTAAATATTGCTACGCTAATACCACTCGGAGATTTCACGGCCGCCTTCTTTACGGGTGTAATGGAGGCTCCACAGAGCAAAGGATCAGAGAGAAAATGAGAACACAATATAAAATAGGGCAAGAATGCCCGGGAGACAATAGGCATTGGTAGCTAGGGTAGTGTCTGGCATGGAAAAAGGAGGAAAACAAATCAGGAAAGTGGCTAGGAAGTGGAAAATAAGAAAATGGAAAAGAACTGGAAATCTGGGGAAAAGGACTAAATCACAAAAGTAGAAGAAAATAGACAATGGGGGAAGAGCACCATGTGTAACAAATGGCAAACCTATTTCAAAAAAGGTTTACGATTTTGCTACACATTGCGCACCAATGGATGAAAAGAAAATGGGCAGAAGAGATGAAAGGAAGAAAGCCCTGAAACCACAGTGTAAACAGGAAAATTAAATAAAGTATGTGAACCACCCACGTATTCCTAAAATAGCACAAAAACTAGACAGAGACAAAAATTCAGTGAGGAAACTAAGAAAAGAACTTGAATTGATTTAGCACCTTATCACACCCTCAGGATGTTCTAAAAGTACTGCACTGCCAATTAATTACTGTCCAAGTGTGGTCACTGTTGTTAATTAAGTGAACACTGTAAACAATTTGTGTACAGCAAGATCCCACAGATAACACATGAAATGAATGACTGGCTAATTTTATTTTGGTGGTGTTGGCAAAGGGAGGAATTTTCAAAACGTAGAAATGATTTTTTTGCGATATTAAAGTACAAATGCTTTGTTCCTCTGCCCGCTGTTTTAACAGCCCTGCTTAAAATAGTGAACAGAGGACTGGCATAGAAACACGTGAGGTGATTATACGCTAATAGTGCAAACAATCGATTTCTAGGCTTAAAAGGTGAATGGATTGTAGATAGAGCAAAGCAAGCAAAAGGATCAACCAGGAAGGCATGGTTTGATTACATTTGGGGGACTCAGCTGGCAGTGGATCGAAGGCCAGAGAATGAAGGAAAGACGTGGTATTGAAATCAGCTGGCAGATAGGCAGAGAGTCCATGTCGGCGAAGAGCAGTCACAGCAGGCAGTACAATCTGGAGACTGCTTCATGAACAGATAAGCAGAGATTCATCAATCAATCACCGTGTACGATTCTGAGCAGCACGGAATCTTGGCAAACCTGTGATTCTTGTCTTTCAGGTGTAATAGATATGATTAGTAGTATGCTCATAGTTTAGATCTGATTTATTATCTTCCTGTAAAAATTTAGAATACAGGAAACTCGTTTAAACGCCACCTAAATATCCGGAATTCTCTAATAACCGGCAGAATTCATACTCCGAAAACTACAGTATACAGTCGTTTATAAGTTTTGTTTTACTGTTAAGTAATTAAAGAGTTATGGATTATCCTCAACTGGCAGTACTGTACTTAATCAAGTATCTTCCACCATCCATTTAACACAACATTCTGTAGGGAAGTACCTAATTATACTGCACATTTCTTGATTTTTTAATTTTTGTTTGTTAAAAATAGCCTCGGTAGATATACCTCTCCGTTATCCGGAATTTTTAATCAACCGGCACCATCCCGGTCCCGTCGGTGCCGGATACGAAAGAGTTTCCTGTAATAGAGTATTGATTGCATGCAGGCAAAGCAAAATCTTTAAACTGTACCGATACTGACTTCATATTTATCTAAGGGGCTGCCATGTTCTGCGCAAGTACACACATTGTAAAGTTTTTATGAGCAGTATTTGAAACTTTAACCCTTTCATGCAAAAATATGATCCTGTTCATTTTATGTTAGTACGCAGAAATACATTCTTTGTTTTCAATAATTACATTATGGGCGATTTTAACCCTGCTTGTCCAGCAGACACTGGGCGGGCGGGCGGGCAGTTAAAATCGGACAAGAGACTTACCCGCCGACACCTTGCTTTCTTCTCGCTGTTTTCACTTTTAACTTGCTCTTCTGAGCAGGGGGCAGGGACACCCACCTGAAACCGATGCGGTCCTATTTAAATGTGCAGATTGGGCTTCGATTACGTCATCGGGGCCCGACTGTTATTTTAACCGATGGCCTGAGCAGGGTAGCCATTGTGGCTTTCCCGCCAGGTGAAGTTAGCGGGAAGTGGAGCCAGGATCAGAAAAGACCCCAAAAGGTAAATTTTCAGAACTTTAAAAAATTTTCCTTGTGGGGCCAGGAGGAGCAGGGCCCCATGAGGAAAGTTTAAGCCTCCCCTGCCTCGGGCTCCCCCCTTCCAATGATTTACTCAGTGCTGTGTGACCTTCGGCAGCCTCCTGCTGCCCAACGTTCCGCTCCTGCCCGCTGACCAGCTGCTGCTTCTTCCTGCCGGTTTCGGGCAGGCAGCTGACCGGGGGCATGCAGTCGAGGCCTGGGAGGTAAAATTGTCGGAGCCTCACGCTGCCGAGGTCAGGGATATTTTGCGCTCACCTTGGCCCCACTCGCCTGATACCGCTGCAAGTTAAAATCAAGGCACGTGCCTGGAATAATCATCTATTTTGCTGATTTGATAAGTTGCAGCGTGCTTCTCACATCATGGTCATGGCACAGATCAATACTTTAATACCCAATTTCAGAATTAGTCATAAAATCCTAATGAATCTATTATAAAAATCAGTTACCTAGAAACAGGAGTGCAACACTTGGCCACTAGAAGAGTGTGGTGTTTCAACATTATTTCTTGTTAAAACAATGGTGTATCAATGAAAAACCCAGCAGATTGAATGGTATAGTTGGTTATTGCACTGCCTTCCACCTTTGGGACCTAGATTTGAATCCAGGCCAAACTAATGAGGGCCAATTTTAGCCGTCAACTTCGGGAAATTGCGACAATTTTAATGCATGTGGCTCTTACAGGTGAGGCTTCATGATGGCAGCATGATTTGAGAAAATCATCCCAATGGCTATCAGTTAATGTTTGTAATTATTCCCTTCACTTCCAACTTTGCAAAACTAGTTTGAAAAGGAATGCACACTAAATAAGTCTTTGTCTGCTTCACATGTGTTTTCAGTATGAGGTGGGGAAGAGCTAACGGTAATTGGGAAATACTTTGGAATATTGTTTTACTTGGAAACTTCATTTCCTGTTTTCAGAAAAGAAGAACTATAGTACAAACTGTTGTACCAGGAAAACATCTTTTTAATCCTTTTAACATAATAACAAATCAGAACATTCTGAACTACTGGAAAAGTGGGTAATGTAAAGTGATACTAGGAAAGAATCACCTCTGCGATCCCAACCAATTTCGGATGGAATCACGGGGGAGGATGATGGAAAATTCAGGCGGTGATTCCCACCACCGCCTGAACGCCCTGACAGGGATTTTCATACTTCTCACCACCAGGACCATCGCCTGCACCCACGCCCCACTCACCACCACCACCACCACATGGAAATGGCAGGTCTCTGAGATCTCCCTCCCATTCGCTCCACTTAATTCCACTTTCGAGGGCTTCCACATGGAAGCTAGCGATAAGACCCAAGAAGCAGCGATAAAGGCCCCCAGGTCCCCCACTTTTGGTCTTAGCCTTGGCCTTCCAGTGGTAGCTTGATACTGTTTTCAGGGTGCTTTTTGCCCCTTTAAAGTCCCTTGGCATCTCTTATGGTGCTGTGTCCCCACTGCCGCACTGTTGGGATTGTTCTCTTCACACTGGTATGCTCACTTTTGGTGGCGCCTGCTGTTCATCGCAAATGACCTCCGACCTAGGAAATGGGTCAGGGTTGGGGTGGAATTAGAGGGCCGGGCAGAATCCTCTCCACCAGAACTTAGCCCCAAAGAGGTAAATCCTGACTACAGTGTTCTGTTAAAGTCTAATATAGGCCATATTTAAAGCAAAATGTTTCTTTAAAAATGCATGGGTTTGTAAAGTGGTTCATATAATAACCTTTATGAATCTCCCATGAAGTTGCTCGTTGGTGAATAAGAGAATAAGCTGGTAACTTTATCTGTGTGCTCAATTTTATCTCTTAACTTTTTTGAAGTGCAGAATAGACAGCAAGATGGTAGGCAAAACGTACCAAGTTGGAGGTATGTACCTGTGTTGAGGAGTACAGAGAGGTCTTGTGGTTTTGTAGCACTGATGGGTTTCTGGGTTTAGCACGAAGGGGGAAGGGTTATGGGGTTTAACATCATTGAGTCACGATTTCTGCAGTTCGTTAGCACTGGAGAGGAACTTCTGTGGTTAAGAATGACTCGTGGGCGATCCTGGAAAATCTTGCTTTTTGTGTCCAGGACATACTCATACCAATTTTACACATAGTCAGATAGATGACAGTATTGTAGCTGTGATGGAACAGCTTGGCTAGAGGCACAGGTAATTCTGGAGCACAGGTCTTCAGCATTACAGCCGGGATGTTGTTGGGGCCTGTAGCCTTTGTTGTGTCCTATGCACTCAGCCGTTTATTGATGTCATGTGAAGTCAATTAAATTGGCTGAAGATTGTCATCTGTGATGGTGAGGACCTCAGGAGAAGGATCATCCACTCGGCACTTCTGGCTGAAGATGGTTGCAAATGTATCAGCTTCATCTTTTGCACTCACCTGCTGGGCTCCACCATCATTGAGAGAGGGGATATTTATGAAACTTGCTCCACCACTAGCGGGTTCTGTAAGGGGTATGTGATCCTCCCTGCCAGATTTTCATTTCACACTTTGTTCAGGTGATGTTTAACCCCCCAGGCAATAAAGTGGAAAATCTACCCTACAGTGTTTTCAATGATTATTTTGTTGCTATTTTACTTCCTGGGAATATTCACTGTTTGCTGTAAATGTGTTAACCTGCCTTCATCTGATTCAATATTAATTGTATATCTGAATCGACATTAATATTGATTTAAACATTTAATTTTTACATAGGGTCAGTGCTGTCTGTGCTTATCTGACTCTTGGAGGGACAGGGAGACTAGAAAGATCCTTTGGTCAAGACAGTGATTCTTTAGATATTTAGAATTTTGGATCAATGTCTCACTGTTTTATAATGAGTATTCCTCTATAGTTACTATCAAACTACAGAGGATTTTGGAGAATTCTGAGTACTTCAATTTGTATTTGTCTTCATCCCAAAGTTTTTCCAGGAATTATTTATTCTTCATCTTTGGAACTTTGATTCTAATGTTTTTAATTCTCACCAACATGTCTACCCTTTCTTAACTGTTGTGTTAGAAATTCTTGGTGTGAAAAGCAGAAAGAATAAACTTGCAGTTCCCTCTCTCAGAAGCAGCACTGACTTGCTTTATAATGAAGGTCAGCGAGAAGAATTTTAACAAGAAATCAGTGTTGCCTGACCTCTGCCATTGCATGTAACATGTGATGTTCTGGCTCGCCTTGTAGGCATGCCTAAAGTTCTGTTCACAACCTATTAAATCCATTAACTGCCTCTGTGACAGCATTTGGCATTTGTGACTTTAGAATTCTACTTGTTGTTTTTCTCAGTCCTATTAATAGGCTCAGTTATCTTCCAGTTTCCACTTCCAATGAAGGGTGTCCATCTGAAATGTTAACCTGCCTTTTCTCTTTTCTGTGTATTTCCAAATTGTGTTTGCATTTAATTTCAGATTTCCAATATTTATAGTTTGTTCTTTTAATTTGAAGTGTTTAGTTCATTGCACTTTTTCCAGGAATGCCAGTCTTGAAGAAGCCCTGTTCCTTTCTTCATTATGATTTCCATTTGACTTTTTCTCCTCTCCCCCATCATTGTGGCTTCCCTAAAACAAAAACTGAAAATGCTGGAAACATTCAACAAGTCACTCTGAATGTGGCGAGAAAAATAAGTTAACGCTTCAGGTATAGACCTTTGTTCAGAACCTTTCTTCTTTGCACTTTTGTTGACAAAATGTCTTTGCACAGTTATACTTCTCTTTGCAATGCCTGTCCTCAGCTCTGGCTCATTTCATGTGAATTCCAGTTGAACTTTCACTCTTCCTTTATTGGATCCACTTATGATCCCCATGATAGTCAACACTTCTCTGACCACTAGTCTCAGTGTATGATGTAATCTTTCTTCTCCACCATGTGCCATTGAATACATTTGCTCAACCACTCTGTCCTACAGCATTGACTCAATCTATGTCCTTTTTGTCCTGGTTCTCCATTCCACATCAAGATTTTAACCAACATTTTTTTTCATATCAGTTAGCAAGGATGAGAAACTTAAGCAACATTGAAAGGTCTCTCTTACATAGAAACATAGAAGATAGGAGCAGGAGTAGGCCATTCGGCCCCTCGAGCCTGCTCCGCCAATTAATGAGATCATGGCTGATCATCCAAATTCAGTACCCTGTCCCTGCTTTCTCCCCATATCCCTTGATCCCTTTAGCCTTAAGAAATATATCTAACTCCTTCTTGAATATATTTAATGAATTGGCCTCAACTGCCTTCTGTGGTAGAGAATTCCACAGGTTCACCACTCTTTGGGTAAAGAAATTCCTCCTCATCTCAGTCCTAAATGGCTTACCCCTTATCCTTAGACTGTGACCCCTGGTTCTGGACTCCCCCGCCATCGGGAACATCCTTCCTGCATCTAGTCTGTCTAGTCCTGTTAGAATTTTATAAGTTTCAATGAGATCCCCTCTCATTCTTCTAAACTCTAGCGAATATAAGCCTAATCGACCCAATTCTCCTCATACGTCATTCCTGCCATCCCAGGTATCAGTCTGGTGAATCTTTGCTGCACTCCCTCCATGGCAAGAACATCCTTCCTCAGATAAGGCGACCAAAACTGCACACAATACTCAAGGTGTAGTCTCACCAAGGCCCTGTACAACTGCAGCAAGACATCCTTGCTCCTGTATTCGAATCCTCTCACTATGAAGGCCAACATACCATTTGCCTTCTTAACCGCCTGCTGCACCTGCATGCTTACCTTCAGCGACTGGTGCACAAGGACACCCAGGTCTCGTTGCACTTCCCCTTTTGCACTTCCCCTTTTCCCAATCTATTGCCGTTCAGATAATAATCTGCCTTCCTGTTTTTGCCACCAAAGTGGATAACCTCGCATTTATCATGTATCCACATTATACTGCATCTGCCATGCATCTGCCCAATCACCCAACCTGTCCAAATCATACTGGAGTTTCTCTGCATCCTCCTCACAACACACACGCCCACCCAGCTTTGTGTCATCTGCAAACTTGGAGATATTACATCTAGTTCCCTCGTCTAGATTATTTATATATATTGCGAATAACTGGGGTCCTGACACCGATCCCTGCGGTACCCCACTAGTCACTGCCTGCCACTCGGAAAAAGACCCGTTTATTCCAACTCTTTGCTTCCTGTCTGCCAACCAGTTCTCTATCCAAGTCAGTACCTTACCCCCAATCCCATGTGCCTTAACTTTACACGCTAATCTCTTATGCGGGACCTTATCGAAAGCCTTCTGAAAGTCCAAATACACCACATCCACTGGTTCTCCCTTATCTATTCTACCAGTTACATCCTCAAAAAATTCCAGTAGATTAGTCAAGCATGATTTACCTTTTGTAAATCCATGTTGACTTTGTCCAATCCTGTCACTGTTTTCCAAGTGCTCTGCTATTACATCTTTTATAATGGACTCTAGCATTTTCCCCACTACCGATGTCAGGCTTACCGGTCTATAATTCCCCGTTTTCTCTCTCCCACCTTCATTTACTTCTGACCCTATTTCCCTTTCTAACTCCACTCCTGTTCAGATGCCTGTTTGCCAGATTTTCATCTTTTCATCGCCCTCCCAGCTTCCCCTTTCTGAGTCTGAATGCTCTGCCCTCAGCAAGTGATTTAGCTTCATCCCCCAATGCTTCCACCTCAATAAATTCCAAAACTCAATGTGATGTTGAACTCTTCTTTCACCACCTTTGTCTCCGTGCTTTTTTTTTGGCCAGGAGGATCCTTCTCATCAATTCAGTCCCTAAATGTTTCTTCCCAATCCTTTTCTTTGTTTGAACTGTGGTTTAACTAGTCTCATCCATCACTATCCTCGTCCACTTGGCTGAACATGTTTTTACCCGTAGCAACTTTTCCATCAACTCACTTCCTCCAGATAAAAGGATTGCTATGGTAACCAAAATGGGTTCCAGCAACGACTCTTTTTCTAGGATATGTGGAACACTTTTTGTTCCAATCCTACTCAAGCCGCTTCCCTGACCACTTCCTTCATTACACTGATGACTATGTTGCTGTTGTTTGTTGCTCTTTCTCCAATCTGGAGCATTTCATTCACCATTCTTCCATTCACCCAACTGATATCTTTATAGGTCTCTGACTCTTCCTTCCTGGATTCTTTTCTCTCCAAAATAGGGGTTCTCACAATAGGCTTTCAACAACAACAATGTACATTTATATAGGACCTTTACCATAGTAAAACATCCCAAGGTGCATCACAGGAGCGTTATCAGACCAGCTTTGTCTCCCGAGTGATATAAGGCGTTATTAGGACAAGTGACCAAAAAGAGTGTCTTAAAGGCGAAGAAAGAGGTGGAGAGGTTTAGGGAGGGAATTCCTGAGCTTAGGGCTTAGACAGCTGAAGTCGCCAATGGTGGGGCGAAGGAAATTGGGGATACACAAGAGGCGGAAATTGGGGATACACAAGAGGCCAGAATTGGAGAAACTCAGTGTTCTCAGAAGATTGTAGGGCTGGAGACGGTTACAGAGATAGGGAGGGACAAGGCCATAATCCACAGAGAAGCCCACAGACTCTAATTGGATGATGTTTTTTTCCCTTCCTGCTTTCTGCAAAGATGCCATCCCTTTCTCTATCTCCATTGTAATTATGATGTGGAGATGTCGGTGTTGGACTGGGGTGGACAAATGTGAGAAGTCGCACAACACCAGGTTATAGAACAACAGCTTTATTTGAAATCACAAGCTTTTGGAGCGCTGCTCCTTCATCAGGTGAAGTGAAGAGATACATATCGGCACAGCATATATAGTCAGGGAACACTGCCAGATGATTACAGTTAATCTTTCTAACTGCCCTTTATCACACCTCGGCAGAGAGATAATCACGGCAATCAAAGGTGTGGATGGTGTCCAAACAGGTCAGTCAGGAAAACATTACATCAAAGACAATGAGGTGGGTTCACAAGGGGTCAAATGTGGCAGATGCTGGGGTCTGTATGGAAAACAAAAAACTTTTTTTGCTGGAAATCACAGCAGGTCCGGCCGCATCTGTGTAGAGAGAACAAGCCAATGACGACTCGAGTCTGGATGACTCTACGTCAGGTGGGGTTACATGTAGCGTGACATGAACCCAAGATCCCGGTTGAGGCCGTCCTCATGGGTGCGGAACTTGGCTATCAGTTTCTGCTCGACGATTTTGCGTTGTCGTGTGTTCCTAAGGCCGCCTTGCAGAACGCTTACCCGCAGATCCGAGGCTGAATGTCCTTGACTGCTGAAGTGTTCCCCGACTGGGAGGGAACACTCCTGCCTGGCGATTGTTGCGCGGTGTCCGTTCCTACGTTGTCGCAGTGTCTGCATGGTCTCGCCGATGTACCATGCTCCGGGACATCCTTTCCTGCAACTTATGAGGTAGACAACGTTGGCCGAGTCACTTGAGTATGTACCATGTACCTGGTGGGTGGTGTCCTCACGTGTGATGATGGTATCTGTGTTGATGATCTGGCATGTCTTGCAGAGGTTGCTGTGGCAGGGTTGTGTGGTGTCGTGGTCGCTGTTTTCCTGAAAGCTGGGTAATTTGCTGCGAGCGATGGTCTGTTTGAGGTTAGGCGGCTGTTTGAAGGCGAGTAGTGGGGGCGTGGAGATGGCCTTAGCGAGGTGTTCGTCGTCATTGATGACATGTTGAAGGCTGCGAAGAACATGGCGTAGTTTCTCCGCTCCGGGGAAGTACTGGATGACGTAGGGTACTCTGTTGGTTGTGTCCCGTGTTTGTCTTCTGAGGAGGTCTATGCGATTTTTTGCTGTGGCCCGTCGGAACCCGTCGGTCTCGCGGCAGACACAGAGGAATTCATCAGGAGAATGAGGCTCCGGGAATTCTTCCATGAATCCCAAGATGTCAGCAGCGAACCCAATGAGACAATCAATGATCCGGAACAGCAGACAGAGGGACCCGCAGTGCAGCAACCAAAGAAGAAAGAGTCAAATTGGACCCCTCCGGAGGGTCGCTACCCTAAGCTTGACCTGTATGCTCAAGCTGTCAGGAGATGCATCAACGCCAGATTCATCAGCCGCACTCACAAGACAGTCCAGAATTTCACCCGAGCACAACGCAACGCCATCCACGCTCTCAAGACCAACCGCAACATCGTCATCAAACCAGCGGACAAAGGAGGAACCATCATCATACAGAACAGAATGGACTATTGCAAAGAAGCATACCGACAACTGGACAAGCAGGAACACTACAGACAGTTACCCGCAGATCCGACCAAAGAACACACCCGCCAACTCAATAGACTGATCAAGACCTTCGATCCAGACCTTCAAAGCATCCTACGTGCTCTCATCCCACGTACTCCCCACGTGGGAGACTTCTACTGCCTCCCAAAGATACACAAAGCTAACACACCCGGATGTCCTATCGTATCAGGCAACGGAACCCTGTGTGAGAACCTCTCTGGATACGTCGAGGGCATCCTGAAACCCATCGTACAGGGAACCCCCAGCTTCTGTCGTGACACTACAGACTTCTAACAGAAACTCAGCACCCACGGACCAGTTGAACCAGGAACACTCCTTGCCACGATGGACGTCTCGGCACTCTACACCAGTATCCCCCACGATGACGGCATCGCTGCGACAGCCTCAGTACTCAACACCAACAACAGCCAATCTCCAGACGCCATCCTACAACTCATCCGTTTCATCCTTGACCACAATGTCTTCATCTTCGACAACCAGTTTTTTACCCAAACACACGGAACAGCCATGGGGACCAAATTCGCACCCCAATACGCCAACATCTTCATGCACAAGTTCGAGCAAGACTTCTTCGCTGCACAGGACCTCCAACCAACGCTATACACCAGATACATCGACGACATTTTCTTCCTATGGACCCACAACGAAGAATCACTGAAAAGACTACACGATAACATCAACAAGTTCCATCCCACCATCAAACTCACCATGGACTACTCCTCAGAATCGGTTTCATTCTTGGACACATGAATCTCCATCAAAGACGGACACCTCAGCACTTCACTCTACCGCAAGCCCACGGACAACCTCACGATGCTCCACTTCTCCAGCTTCCACCCTAACCACGTTAAAGAAGCCATCCCCTATGGACAAGCCCTGCGAATACACAGGATCTGCTCAGATGAGGAGGAACGTGATGGACACCTACAGACGCTGAAAGATGCCCTTGTAAGAACGGGATATGACGCTCGACTCATCGATCAACAGTTCCGACGGGCCACAGCGAAAAATCGCATAGACCTCCTCAGAAGACAAACACGGGACACAACCAACAGAGTACCCTACGTCGTCCAGTACTTCCCCGGAGCGGAGAAACTACGCCATGTTCTTCGCAGCCTTCAACATGTCATCAATGACGACGAACACCTCGCTAAGGCCATCCCCACGCCTCCACTACTCGCCTTCAAACAGCCGCCTAACCTCAAACAGACCATCATTCGCAGCAAATTACCCAGCTTTCAGGAGAACAGCGACCACGACACCACACAACCCTGCCACAGCAACCTCTGCAAGACATGCCAGATCATCAACACAGATACCATCATCACACGTGAGGACACCACCCACCAGGTACATGGTACATACTCATGTGACTCGGCCAACGTTGTCTACCTCATACGTTGCAGGAAAGGATGCCCCGGAGCATGGTACATCGGCGAGACCATGCAGACACTGCGACAACGTATGAACGGACACCGCGCAACAATCGCCAGGCAGGAGTGTTCCCTCCCAGTCGGGGAACACTTCAGCAGTCAAGGACATTCAGCCTCCGATCTTCGGGTAAGCGTTCTGCAAGGCGGCCTTCGAGACACACGACAACGCAAAATCGTCGAGCAGAAACTGATAGCCAAGTTCCGCACCCATGAGGACGGCCTCAACCGGGATCTTGGGTTCATGTCACGCTACATGTAACCCCACCTGACGTAGAGTCATCCAGACTCGAGTCGTCATTGGCTTGTTCTCGCTACACAGA
Source organism: Squalus acanthias (assembly GCA_030390025.1). NCBI lineage: Eukaryota > Metazoa > Chordata > Chondrichthyes > Squaliformes > Squalidae > Squalus > Squalus acanthias. Next base: position 118,737,626 of record CM059426.1, on the reverse strand, counting down.
TGCGGCCGGACCTGCTGTGATTTCCAGCAAAAAAAGTTTTTTGTTTTCCATACAGACCCCAGCATCTGCCACATTTGACCCCTTGTGAACCCACCTCATTGTCTTTGATGTAATGTTTTCCTGACTGACCTGTTTGGACACCATCCACACCTTTGATTGCCGTGATTATCTCTCTGCCTAGGTGTGATAAAGGGCAGTTGGAAAGATTAACTGTAATCATCTGGCATTGTTCTCTGACTATATATGCTGTGCCGATATGTATCTCTTCACTTCACCTGACGAAGGAGTAGCGCTCCGAAAGCTTGTGATTTCAAATAAAGCTGTTGTACTATAACCTGGTGTTGTGCGACTTCTCACATTTGTCCATTGTAATTGCCTGTGATAACTCCACTCTCTACAGCAAGACCCTTTTAGGTATACTTTTTCCTCAGCTGGAGGTTTTCCTTCATCTGTTGATGACAGTGCCTTCAAATTGGCCTTCACTGTTTCCCATGCCTGTGTTCTCATCCCTCTCCCTTTTTTTTTACAACATTAGAGTCCCTACTGTGCTCACATTCTACCTACTAACCAGGAAAATACGATCAAGTCCTTAGGGGTCCTAAATTCATCACAGACAAGAAGTGCCAAATAGTCCCTTGTCTGCCAAAAATATTTGTCTCTATGTTTTCTTTGATAGTTACTGGGAATCTAGGACAACGTTGCACTTGCTACCTTTTCATCTTTTCTGGCCACCTCATTTAGTATTTGAAAACTTCATATGCAATTCCTTTTCCCCCCACGTGCTTCCCCTTAAATGTATCTATGCTATTCGCCTCAACTACTCCTTGTGGTAGCGAGTTCCATTTTCTTACCACTCTCTGGGTAAACAAGTTTCTCCTGAATTCCCCATTTGATTTATTAGTGACTATCTTATATTTATGGTCCCGAGTTGTAGTATTAATAGGTAGGAACCATTCCAGGTCTGAAGCAGTTTACAAATCCAAACTACATAACAACAGTGACTACCCTGCAGAAGTACTTCATTGGTTTCATTCAGTGAAGTGCTTTGGGACATTCTAAGAACATGAAAGGTGCTATGTAAATATAAGTTCTTTCTTTCAAAGTAATCTGTACTCAGTGAATTCTGATCTGTTTCGATATTTCTGAATTCAAATCAGTTTAATCTTTTCAGAGTGGTTGCAGCAATAGATGTTACAACAAATCATTGTTCAAAATTACATAAAAGTCAAAGAACTGTTAAAAAATAAATCTTAAGTTTAAATTTGGACTTCTAAAAAATCTGTGTTAATCAGAATTCTGTTGACTATGTTCACTCAAGCTCTGGGGAGTCCCTCGTCATTTTTGATCTTTTTGTGAGATCCATAAATTTATGCAAGGCTGTTTGTTGGTTCCTTTGGGACGTATTAATGCATATCTGTAACATATAATAAATATTTCCAAAATACATAAAAGACATTGTGAAGAGTGAGTTAGGAACAATAAACCAGCAACTGGCCCAGATTGTGTAATCTGTAAGAGTAAATTATGTTAGCAATGACGAATGGCTGTTTTTTCATAAATCATCACTTCTTGCTATGTATTCTGTTTACACAATACGTGGCTGGTATTTTTTATGCAGCAACTTATCGTTTTTGGTTACGAAATGTGGATCTGTTGCAAGGCTGTAGGATGAGAAATATTGTAAAATTATATGTATGGTGACTGTGTGACTGTTGAGGTGAATACATATTCAGTTTGAGTCTGAAACGTGCAGAGCAATGTGTTACAGCAGAGCCAGAAGGTCTTGACTAGTTATTTTACCATTTTGATTGGTGCTAATGTCAATATGTTTGTGAGATCGTCGTTCTAATTGGATCCATACAAGAAAGTTCAGCTGATAATCACCCAACCGAGTTCTAAGTATTTGGATTTACTAGTCTAGTCAATGAGGTTATGACAGATACTCAGCCCATTTTGATTGTTGAGGAGGAATGATTAGTGTGTTTTGTAAATTGTTAAGGAGTATGCCACACAAATGACTTTTTATGTTATCACATGAAAACTTTAACTATAGATATGTTGTATGTTTCAAATTCTTATGGTTTCCAATAGCCAACATTCAGAATTCACAGACCATAAGAAGCTAAAATTTCTCAGCCCCAAAGGTGATCCTATGGTGTAAGTCGGGCACAGGAAGCCTGATAGTGGCAGGAATTCTGGCAAGAACTATGACGTATATAGGACCCTGATTAACATTTTGGGAGAGAACTGGGTGGTGCCTGCATCGTGTATGCTCTGTCCAGTTTTACCCACTGGTATAGCCGAATAGGACCAAAAATAGTAAGATTAAAATGATTTTTGTGAGGCCAGGAGAATTCAGGAGAAGGATTGTTCGTCCAGGCTCCACAAAAATAATGTGGGCTGCTGCCGCCTTGGGCTTCCCCCCACCCCTCCCCCCCCCCACCCCCACACCACCACCTCCGCGATCACAACCCTCCCCTCCACCCCCACAATAGACCTACCAATATTGAGTCGGCCTGTAGCTGGCGAACTGCTCTGTCAGTTGGTCATACAACAGTTAAAATCTATTCCTGCTCTCCCCCCCACCCCACCATAGGCCTCCAGATCTCCCTACAAATCCCACTGCTGACAGCCTTCCTGTATCCAACTTGCAGCATTGGGGCAGATGAGATTTGACTCTAATCTCATTATTGATACTAACCATTGTCTACTTCCATGCTATAACAGTCATAAAGTTGGCCTTTAACTCTGTGAGCACCGAGGAAGAACTGCCAGTAAGAGAAAGATTACTTCAGATACATTCCAGAAGCTTTAATAACCAGATTTTCTGTTTCTATCTCCACAGATGCTGCCTGACCTGCTGAGTGTTTCCAGAATTTCCTGTTTTTATTTATGTTTGTTACCCTGAGCATGTGCCAGAGCAGTGGGAGGCATTCAAGGAGGAGATAGGGTTCAGAGCAAATATGTTCCCACAAACAAAAAGGGTGGAACAAATCTCGAGCCCCCTGGGTGTCAAGGGGCATACAGGGTAGGATAAGGCAAAAAAGGGAAGCTTATGTCAGATACTTAGAACTAACTACTGCAGAAAGCCTAGAGGAGTATAGAAAGTTCAGGGGTGAAATTAAAAAGGAAATTAGGAAAGCAAAGAAAGGTATGAAAAAATACTGGCAAGTAAAATCAAGGAAAACCCAAAGATGTTTTATAAATATAAAACAAGCAAGAGGATCACTAAGGAAAGAGTAGGGCCTATTAGAGACCAAAAAGATAACCTGTTTGTGGAGGCACAAGACGTGGGTGTGTTTCTTAATGAATACTTTGCAACTATCTTCACAAAAGAGAGGGATGATGCAGACATTGTAGTTAAGGAGGAGGATTGTGAAATATTAGATGAGATAAAAATAGTGAGAGAGGAGATATTAAAGGGTTTAGCATCTTTGAAAGTAGATAAATTGCCAGGCCCGGGTGAAATGTATCTCAGGCTGTTAAGAGAAGCAAAGGAGGAAATAGCGGAGGCTCTGACCATCATTTTCCAATCCTCTCTGGCTACAGGCGTGTGGTGCCGGAGGACTGCTAACATGGTACTGTTGTTTAAAAAGGAAGAAAAGGATAGACCGAATAAATACAGGCCAGTCGGCCTAATCCCAGTGGTGGGCAAATTATTGGAAAAAATTCTGAGGGACAGTATTAATCGTCATTTAGAAAGGCAAGGATTGATCAAGGACAATCAGCATGGATTTGTTGAGGGAAGGTCGTGTCTGACTAACTTGATCAAAATTTTTGAGGAGATAACAAGGAGGGTCGATGAGGGTAGTGCGATTGATGTAGTCTTCATGGTTTTAGCAAGGCTTTCGACAAGGTCCCACATGGCAGACTGGTCAGAAAAGTAAGAGGCATGGGATCCAAGGGAAAGTGGCAAGTTGGATCAAAATTTGCTCAGTGGCAGGAAGCCAATGGTAATGGTCGACGGGTGTTTTTGTGACTGGAAGGCTGCTTCCAGTGGCGTTCTGCAGGGCTCAGTACTAGGTCCCTTGCTTTTTGTGGTGTATATCAATGATTTAGACTTCAACATAGGGGGCATGCAACATAGAAGTTTGCAGATGATACAAAACTTGGTCGTGTGGTTGCTAGTGAGGTGAGGTGAGAGTGGCTGCCCTTGACGTCAAGGTAGCATTTGACCGAGTGTGGCAATCAAGGAGCCCTAGTAAAACTGAAGTCAATGGGAATCGGGGGGGAAAACGCTCCACTGGCTGGAGTCATACCTAGCACAAAAGAAGATGGTTGTGGTAGTTGGAGGTCAATCATCACAGCCCCATGACATCACTGTAGGTGTTCCTCAGGGTAGTGTCCGAGGCCATACCATCTTCAGCTGATTCATCAATGACCTTTCCCTCCATCATAAGGTCAGAAATGGGGATGTTCGCTGATCACTGCACAGTGTTCTGTGCCATTTGCAACTCCTCAGGTAATGTTCAGCCATGAACGCATTGAATGGCGGTGCAGGCTCGAAGGACCGAATGGTCTACTCCTGTACCTATTTTCTATGTTTCTATGAAGCAGTCCATGCCCGCATGCAGCAAGACCTGGATGACATTCAGGCTTGGGCTGATGTGTGACGCGAATGTTACTTGCCACTTAAGTGCCAGGCAATGAAAAACGAGAGTCTAACCACTGCCCCTTGACATTCAACGGTATTACCATTGCTGAATCCTGCACCATCAATATGCTGGGGGGTTACCATTGATCAGAAACTTAACTGAACCAGCCACATAAATACTGTGGCTACAAGAGCAGGTCAGAGGCTGGGTATTCTGCGACGAGTGTCTCACTTCCTGACTCCCCAAAGCCTTTCCACCATCTACAAGGCACAAGTCAGGGGTGTGATGGAATAGTCTCCACTTGCCTGGACGAGTGCAGCTCCAACAACACTCAAGAAGTTCGACACCATCCAGGACAAAGCAGCTCCCTTGATTGGTACCCCATCCACCATCCTAAACATTCACTCCTTCCACCACCGGCGTACCATCGGCTGCAGTGTGTACTATTTACAAGATACAATGCAGCAACTCGCCAAGGCTTCTTCGGTAGCACCTCCCAAAGCTGCGACCTCTACCACCTAGAATGACAAGAACAGCAGGTACATAGGAACACCATCATCTGCATGTTCCCCTCCAAGTTACACACCATCCTGACTTGGAAATATATCGCCGTTTCTTCATCATCACAGGGTCAAAAACCTGGAACTCCCTCCCTAACAGCACTCTGGGAGTACCTTCACCACCACCTTCTCAAGGGCAATTAGGGTTGGGCGATAATTGCTGGCTTTGCCAGTGACACCCACATCCCATGAACGAATAAAAAGAAAGATAGCTGTAGACTGCAGGAAGATATCAATGGACTGGTCAAGTGGGTAGAAAAGTGGCAAATGGAGTTCAATCCAGAGAAGTGTGAGGTAATGCATTTGGCGAGGGCTAACAAGGCAAGGAAATACACAATAAATGGTAGGATACTGAGAAGTGTAGAGGAACAGAAGGACCTTGGAGTGCATGTCCACAGATCCTTGAAGGCAGCAGGACAGGTAGATAAGGTGGTTAAGAAGGCATACGGGATACTTTCCTTTATTAGCCAAGGCATAGAATATAAGAGCAGAGAGGTTATGCTAGAACTGATTAAAACACTAGTTAGGCCACAGCTAGAGTACTGTGTACAGTTCTGGTCACCACATTACAGGAAAGATGTGATTGCACTAGAGAGGGTACAGAGGAGATTTACGAGGATGTTGCCAGGAGAGGAAAATTATAGCTATGAGGAAAGATTGGATAGCCTGGGATTGTTTTCTTTCGAACAGAGGAGGCTGAGGGGAGACTTAATTGAGGTGCATACAATTATGAAGGGCCTAGATAGAGTGGATAGGAAGGACCTATTTCCCTTAGCAGAGAGGTCAATAACCAGGGGGCATAGATTTAACGTGATTGGTAGAAGGATTAGAGGGGAGTTCAGGAGAACTTTTTTCACCCAGAGGGTGGTGGGGGTCTGGAACTCACTGCCTGAAAGGGTGGTAGAGACAGAAACCCTCATCGCATTTAAAAAGTACTTGGATATGCATTTGAAATGCTGTAAACTACAGGGCTACAGTCTAAGAGCTGGAAAGTGGGATTAGGCTGGATAGCTCTTTTTCAGCTGGCATAGTCACGATGGGCTGAATGGCCTCCTTCAGTGCCATAACTTTCTATGATTCATGTTACTGAAAATTTATCTAGATCTCAAAGCTAGGATAGACACTCTCAAAGGTATGGGGAGTTGGGATTTTCCCAGGAGAATGATGTAAGATACAAGGGCCAAAATAATTGAGAATTAGAAGGGCCCTTAGAATAAGAAAAAAAACAAAAATGTTACAGATAATAACTTTTATTTCCATGTGTAAAATTGAAATCAATAGAATAAAAATTGGTCAGATTCTATCATGAGTGCATGATCTGCCAGGTTACCACTCAGGCAGTGAAGATGAAAATCTACCCAAGCATTCCAAAATGGTTTAGATCTTTCTTTAGAGTTCCAAGTTCTGCAATCATGCTTATCAATGATCTATATAAGAGTCGAATAACTGTTTTGACTACAATCAAATGTCCTTGAGATGCATCAAAACTCATATGAATGACTTATCAGCCATATATTATATATGTAAATGGTGCACGTGTGCTTGTTTTGTCTGCCTTTGTTCAGCCATCATGATTGTGCATCTGACCGTTCTGTATTCTGATTAAACTTATCTATACGATAGCATTTTCTGTGCTTGAAAAAATTTCTCCAACAACATTTTCCACCGGAGACCTATATGAAAAGCCTGAGCCTTGAGTTTATGCAGGTTTCCAGACTCATCACTGATGAGACTTAAATTAGAAGGCTTCCACTTCAGTATACATGCGTGTGTGGAGCTCCTACAAATATATATGATTGACCACAAGACTGGCCATTCATAGATCAATGGAAAACTTCTAAGGTGATTTTTTTTGTACAAAGCATCAAAAACAAGATTGGGATCTCAAAATGTGCAGCAGGGGTGGGTGGGGCGGGTGTTTCAAGAAGTAATCAACAGAACTAATGGAATGTTGGCCTTTATCTCAAGGGGGTTTAGAATACAAAAGCGAGGAATTGATGTTTCAGTTGTATAGAGCCTTGATCAGCTCCCATCTGGAGTACTACATTCAATTTTGGGCACCACACCTCAGGAAGGATATATTGGCATTGAAGGGAGTACAGTGTAGATTCACCAGAATGATAGCAGGGCTTAAAGGGTTAAATTATGAGGCCAGGTTGCATAAACTTAGTTTCTATTCCCTTCAGTTTAAGCAGTTGAGGAGTGATCTAATGGAGCTCATTAAAATGGCATAAGGATTCGATAGGGTAGATACAGAGGGTTAGATTTTAATCTGCAGGAGCGGCAGGATTGGGAGCGGGTGGGGGTTTAAAACTGACGAAATTTACAGCGCGTCAGGAAGCCGGCTCCAACCTGCCGACTTCCGCATTTCACTGCAGCTCGTTAGGCTACATGCGATGAACCCCCTTGGGAGAGGTGGGTAGCGACTTAACATATGTTAATCACTCAATTAGAGCGATATTGACATGGGTTTCCCAAGCTTCCTGGAACTCGCCAGTGAAAGCAAGAGAAGTATACAGTGGCAACTTAGGGGCTGAAGCCATATTAGGGCAATATACCGCCCTCCCTCAGCTGATGAATCAGTACTCCTCCATGTTGAACACCGCTTGGAAGAAGCACTGAGAGTAGCAAGGGCACAGAATGTACTTTGGGTGGGGGACTTCAATGCCCATCACCAAGAGTGGCTTGGTAGCACCACTACTGACCGAGCTGGCCGAGTCCTGAAGGACATAACTGCCAGTCTGGGCCTGCGACAGGTGGTGAGTGAACCAACAAGAGGGAAAAACCTACTTGACCTCGTCCTCACCAATCTACCTGTCGCAGATTCATCTGTCCATGACAGCATTGGCAGCAGTGACGACCACACAGTCATTGTGGAGACGAAGTCCCGTCTTCACACTGAGAACACCCTCCATCGTGTTGTGTGGCACTACCACCATGCTAAATGGGATAGATTCAGAACAGATCTAGCAGCTCAAAACTGGGCACCCATGAGGCGCTGTGGGCCATCAGCAGCAGCAGAATTGTATTCCACCACAATCTGTAACCTCATGGCCCGAGTATATCCCTCACTCTACCATTACCATCAAACTAGGGGACCAACCCTGGTTCAATAAGGAATGTAGAAGAGCATGCCAGGAGCAGCACCAGGCGTACTTAAAAATGAGGTGCCAACCTGGGGAAGCTGCAACACAGGACTACATGCATGCTAAAAAGCGGAAGCAGCATGCTACAGACAGGGCTAAGCGATCCCACAATCAACGGATCAGATCAAAGCTCTGCAGTCCTTCACATCCAGTCGTGAATGGTGGTAGACCATTAAGAAACTAACGGGAGGAGGAGGCTCCAAGAATATCCCCATCCTCAATGATGGTGGAGCCCAGCACATGAGTGCAAAAGACAAGGCTGAAGCGTTTGCAACCAACTTCAGCCAGAAGTGCCGAGTGGATGATCCATATCGGCCTACTCCCAAGGTCCCCACTATCACAGAAGCCATTCTTCAGCCAATTCGATTCACTCCACGTGATATCAAGAAATGGCTGAGTGCACTGGATACAGCAAACGCTATGGGCCCCGACAACATCCCGGCTATTGGGCTGAAGACTTGTGCACCAGAACTAGCTGCGCCTCTAGCCAAGCTGTTCCAGTACAGCTACAACACTGGCATCTATGCGACAATGTGGAAAACTGCCCAGGTATGTCCTGTCCACAAAAAGCATGACAAATCCAACCCGGCCAATTACTGCCCCATCAGTCTACTCTCAATCATCAGCAAAGTGTTGGAAGGTGTCATCGACAGTGCTATCAAGCGGCACTTACTCACCAATAACCTGCTCACTGATGCCCAGTTTGGGTTCCACCAAGACCACTCGGTTCCTGACCTCATTACAGCCTTGGTCCAAACATGGACAAAGGAGCTGAATTCCAGAGGTGAGGTGAGAGTGACTGCCCTTGACATCAAGGCAGCATTTGACTGAGTCTGGCATCAAGGAGCCCTAGTAAAACTGAAGTCAATGGGAATCAGGGGGAAAACGCTCCACTGGCTGGAGTCATACCTAGCACAAAGGAAGATGCTTGTGGTGGTTGAAGGTCAATCATCACAGCCCCAGGTATTCCTCAGGGCAGTGTTATAGGCCCAACCATCTTCAGCTGCTTCATCAATGCCGTTCCCTCCAACATAAGGTCAGAAATGGGGATGTTCGCTGATGACTGCACAGTGTTCAGCGCCATTCGCAACTCCACAGATAATGAAGCAGTCCATGCCCGCATGCAACAAGACCTGGACGACGTTCAGGCTTGGGCTGATAATTGGCAGGTAACATTCGCGCCACAGAAGTGCCAGGCAATGACTATCTCCAACAAGCGAGAGTCTAACCACCTCCCCTTGACATTCAATGGCATTACCATCGCCGAATCCCCCACTATCAACATCCTGGGGGTCACCATTAACCAAAAACTTAACTAGACCAGCCACATAAATACTGTGGCAACAAGAGCAGGTCAGAGGCTAGGTATTCTGTGGCGAGTGTCTCACCTCCTGATTCCCCAAAGCCTTTCCACCATCTACAAGGCAGAAGTAAGGAGTGTGATGGAATACTCTCCACTTGCCTGGATGAGTGCAGCTCCAACAACACTTAAGAAGCTCGACACCATCCAGGACAAAGCAGCCCGCTTGATTGGCCACCCATCCACCACCTTAAACATTCACTCCCTCCACCACCGGCGTATCATGGCTGCAGTGTGTACCATCTACAAGATGCACTGCAGCAACTCGCCAAGGCTTCTTTGGCAGCACCTCCAAAACCCGTGACCTGTCCCACCTAGAAAGACAAGTGCAGCAAGCGCATGGGAACACCACCACCTCCAAGTTCCCCTCCAAGTCACACACCATCCTGACTTAGAAGTATTACGCCGATCCTTCATCGTCGCTGGGTCAAAATCCTGGAACGCCCTCCCTAACAGCACTGTGGGAGTACCGTCACCACACGGACTGTAGTGGTTCAAGAAGGCGGCTCACCACCACCTTCTCAAGGGCAACTAGGGATGGGCAATAAATGCTGGCATTGCCAGCAACGCCCACATCCCATAAACGAATAAAAAAAAAAATGCCAATAAGGACTCAGTATTGACAGCTGTTTTCTTACCTGCTTGTGGGAAAGAGTTTGTTCACAGTACTTGTGCTGAGAGTCTACACACTTCAACACTTTGGAGGTTTCTTCAACCCTTTGGAAGTGTCACCTACACTTTGGAGGTATGATCTGCACTTTGGAGCTCTGATCTATCAGATCAGCATGGGTGCCGCTTACGCTGCCTTAGTTTGGACATCAGATGTGGACCAACCCCAGCACTAGCAACAGCAGCAGGACCAACAACAGGCTGCTGCTCACAGACCTGTGGCTCCACAGGAGAGAGGAGACCAGCAGAGAGGTGCATCTCGCAGGAGGCCATACCTGGCACACAGGGTCTACAGGCAGAGGATAAGCTTCCTCGACATGTCTGACACCAGTGTCTCAGGAGGCTCAGGGTGCTACGTCAGGTGGTGGCAGACATTTGCAGCTTGCTGGAACAAGACCTGCTGCCAACTGGACCTGGTGGCCACGCTTTACCAGTGGCTGTTAAAGTCACCACCCTTAACTTTTTTGCCTCTGGATCCTTCCAGGGCTCTGCCAGAGATATTTGTAGGATTTTGCAGTCAGTGGCAAACAAATGCATAAGACAAGTGACTGTTGGTTTGTTTTCCAGGGCCGCCAATTATGTCAACTTTGCCTGCGATGATGTCAGTCAGAATAAGCAGGCGCTCAATTTTGCGGCTGTAGCTGGCTTCCCACAGGTGCAGGGCATCATTGACTGCACACACATGGCAATTAAGACACCCATAGATCACCCAGGAGTATTCATCTGCAAGGGCTTCCACTCCATCAATATGCACTGGTGTGCAACCACATAAAGATCTTTATGCAGGTGTGCACAAGAATCCCGAGCAGTCCATCCTCCCACATCTTTGCACCTGGAAGCAGAGTTACCAGCTGGCTGCTCGGTGACAAGGGATACCCACTTAAAACGTGGCTGATGACACCTCTCAGAAACCCGAGGAATGAGGCTCAGGAGAGTTACAATAAATGCCATATGACCACCAGATGTGTCATCGAATAAGCTATCAGCATGCTGAAGATGCGCTTCGGATGCCTGGACAGATCTGGAGGAGACCTTCAGTATGCACCAGCCAGGGTTTCTGAAATGGTGGTGGTGTGCTGCGCTCTGCACAAAATTGCTATTCAGCGAGGTTTGGACCTTCAAGCTGGCCAAAGCGCAGAGTGCAGAGTCTTTTTGGAGGATTCAGAAGATGAGGAGAGGAGGAGGCGGAAGGTGATGAGGGCAATGCACCACCAGCGGTGCACATTGCTACCCGGGATGTCTCATTATTGCGATGTTCACTTAGTTTCCGCTAGTTCTCCCATCTCAGAACCTCATGCAAAAGGCACTTTTGCTTCCCTCCACCCCCACCCCCCCGCCCCACCCAATGTCACTAACACAAAGCAGTCCTGCAAACAACCAAACATCTATTTCACATCCCCCCATTGGACACTGTCAATTCAGGTCTTCCCATTCATCATCATTAAACTGAGAAGGTCAGTCAGCAACCAAGAGTGGACCACATGGGAAAGTGGTGCAAAATAATATTTATGTGCATCAAATGAACAAACTAGACTTAACATTGCAAAATGTGTAACACACCCTTGTGCAACTGTAAAGGAATGAGCCAAACCTATTCAGAAAAATACACCATCCTATGAACAGAATTCTGATTTTATTAAAACATGACAAACTGGGTTTAAAAATCTAAAAGCCTCAACGTCACAAAGCTGTAAACACCATACAGGCTTTTGAGATAAAGATTGGTTATTGACACTGAGACAATGGCCTATTGAAGAAGCAAAGAGTTGGTTCCAAGGAGTCTGCAGTTTGGAACCAACACAATAGCTATACCCAGTTTAAAGTGTTAAAAATTAACACGTCGAACAGAAACACAGAACATTACATTGAAGAAGCATAGAGTTGGTTCCAAGGAGTCTGTAGTTTGGAACCAACACAATAGTAATGCCCAAGTAAAGTTTTAAAATCTAACACTTCGAACAAGAAACACAGAACATTAAAAAACCATGTGCCTTTGTAAAAGTAACATCAAATGAAACAGGAAACACGATTATATATACAACCAATTGAAGTAGCTAAGAAATGCAAAGAACACCCTAGATGAAGTGTTTTTGATTTACAAATTGTAAAAGGTACAAACAGGAGACTTTGTAAATATTACATCAATAGATGTACCAAGCAATCACATTGCTTATGTGTTGAACTTGGAACACAAGGAGATGAGAAGTCTGAAATACAAGCAGTTAAGCCAAGATTAAGAATTGAATTGAAGACCTTCGAAGGAATGGCATCAAAGAGATAAATCTGTAAGAACTATTTTATATGATAAGTTTTTGAAACACCTATACAGAGACAGAATTCTGAAAGCTAACAGCTGAATTAACAGTAAGAATAGAAAGAAGTCAACAGAGGTATGGCTAGAGATAATTAGCTTACATCAGCAGAAAACTTCAAAGGATAAACCACTAAAAAAAGTTATAAAAATAGAGCTTTTCAGATGGAAAGTCAGAATTCGCTGGAAAGGCAAGCGATTCTCAACTTCAGAGGCAGGCTCTCTAAGTTCTGCAACTCTTTGAGTCTCGGGTAATCAAGGTATTTGATTTTGGTGGATATTCTGGATTAAGAATAAGTAGAAGTGTGGAAATGTAACGAAGTTAAGATTTGAGAATAAGGATCTCTGATAAGAAATGTAAGCTATTTGTATTTTGAACTGTTAAAGTTGCGATTGAATCAACAACTGTTAGCTGAATGTCGGTTCTTTAATAAATCTATATATTTTTAGAATTATCTCACAGAGTAATTTTGTATCAACCTCGCGAACTCAATTTCTGTACACTCTTTTGTGAGGAGTTGCAGAATTCTGGGGGGGGGGGGTTTCTGGACCCTCATAATATCCGGAAGGTTACAGTCTAGTTAAACTTATTAAAAGTGCTATCTAGAGGACGGTAACATCTTCAAGCCGTTCCTTTCTTTAGGAAGAGGTAGTCTGACCTTTAGACCCAATTAAGCATCTCCAGGATTCGGCTACTGCTAACTTTAGTTGAAGGTGAACATCTGGGGAATACGCCTGATCTGGGGCAGCCCGAAAAGGGCTAGGACTGGTAATTATCCCTTCACAACTACAAATCTTTACTCCTCCTTTTCCTAGCACTTCTACATGGTGAAACCCCTGTGGCTTCAGCAGAGGTAAAGGCCAGCTGCTCAGATTCCAGCTCTGACTGTTGAGTTGCTCTTGGCCGATGTCCTCTGGGTTTTGGAGCCCGTGAGTGCCTCGCAAAAGACTGCTCCACCTGCACCTGTCAGACCTGCAGACTCGGCCATCGGGACATGAGGCAGCATGTGGGTACTGACTGAGGGGAGGGTGCAACGGTGAGAAGTGGAAGTGCTTAGAGTGGTGTCCCCACTTCCACATCCCCTTTCGCCATCATCCCTCTCTTGGCCCAGCCGCACTTCCTGCTACCACTGTGCTGGAGAGCACTTTGTTGCAGATCAGTGGGCTGCTGAAAGGCTAAGGCTAGGATATCGCTCATCCTGTTTAAGGTGGCATTCAGAGTGTGCAAGCTGTTGTTGAAGGCCTGCATGCACTTGATCGTTTGGCACGTTGATGCTCCATGCAGGTGGCCAATCTTTCCATGGAAGAAGACATCATCGCAATGGCGTGCGACAGCATGCCACTCATGCTTGAGACAGACTGCTTCAATCCTGCATAGTGTGCTTGGAACGCCTAGCAGTATATCACACATTCTCTGCTGCTGGTCAATAAGTATCTTCTTTATTGACAGCCCCCAGGGTACAGCATCTGTGTCCAGCTGAGCAGAACTTAAAGACTCCTGCACAATCCGACGCGGACTCTCCACTGCTTTCTCTGACTTCTCCATCTGCTCTTGCTCACTTGTGAAATGTGAGTCACCATGTGAAAACCCAACTATCTCTCTAACTCGTCCCGTCGAAGTGTGCGTATCTGAGCTGGTGCACGGTCTGCATAAGTCCTGAGTCAGTGGCAGTGGTGACCTCAACCACTTCCTGCTGGACACGTGACAGCCCTGTGGGAGATAAAAGACATGAATGAGTACTGTCAAGGTAAGAATGCTTGAAGTTATCCTAAAGCACATGATCATATTTCACTCCCTGTTGAAATTAAGTCAACATGACTGAGTGTTGTATGCCATGTGACTGACATTTAATTCTGTCACCAGGTAGCTGGGAGGCCCTCATCTCTGATGGCCAGGCACACCGAGACTCTGCTGATCTCCAGTGCCTTCTCCTCTGTAGCTGTTAATTGAGAGATCTGTGGCAGGCTACCTCCAGTTCTCTGTCTCTCCCTGGTGTTCTGTGCTCTCTTCTGGAGGAGGGAAAGAAGAGGCCTATGAGTGAGAGTAATGGCACGTGTTCACCCAATGGGCGAAGAGCATTTGTTGAGGGAGAGGCATGACATTGCTTAAGGATGAGGGTGGAGTGTCAGTGATGGATGGTGTAAGGGATTCCTGACCCTGCGTGTCTCGCAGCCTGTGAGATTCACGCGGCTCTGTGCAGCCTGTATGTCAGTGCGGGTCTAGGCCTGGTTGCCTGTTCTGGTCTCCAGCCAGTCTGGGAACACTAGACACACCTGTGAGTGGTTCGAATCACTCTCCCTTACGGTTCTAGACACTGGACTTAGATGCGAGAGCAGTAATGGAGATAAAACTCATGTAGACTTGGTTTGAATGGTACGAAATGGAAAATCTTTATTGCATGATACTTAAAATTATGAAATACATGTCATAAGCACAGATTAATGACAGTACAATCTTACAAACAGTTATATAGTCGATCTTAGGGAAACGAGGAACGAACGGCACAAAGTAAATAGGGGCACACATTACAGATATCCTTAATCCTTAAACCCTCCCCTATCAATATCTATCCTAAACTAGCTTCGTAGGATCTCGAGACTCATGCTCACCACTTGTGATAACTCGGAGAAATTCCGAATAGCTGATCGGATGTTTTTCACCGCAGCACCCACGTGTCGGTCAGGAGATCTCCTGGTCCCACTTGTTTACTTGCTTCTGCTGCTCCGGCTAGTAGGCTGGACCGTCTGCTGTGATGAAGACCTGTGTTGGTTGGCTTAACAGGTACTCTTGGAGCACAGTTATCAATATCATCGATACGATGTGTTTTCACGTTCCAATCTCCTTAGACACAGTCCCGTTATCGTCGATGCAATATGTTTTGTTAAAAGGTTCAAAATAGAAATCTTCCTGGCGAGGAAAACTTGGCTGATCGACCTACAGGCGCGGTCGGGGTTTACTGACCGTGGCGATGGATATGGTCTTCCTCTCTTCTCCTCTCATCTCATCTCATCTCATCTCATCTCGGGCCTTTGGTTCCGCTGCCAGTTACCAACATAGGTCTTCGTTACGCGACACGAGGTAGATCCAAACGGATCAGAAAGTTCAACAGTCTTTTCAGAAGAGGCAACGGGCAAGCAGAAGCCCAACTACGAGTACACAGGAGCAGCCACGAGGTTACGAATCGACCGGATAAAACACAGGAGCAAGCGAGCGAATGCAGGAGCAAGAGCGAGAATGGACGGTTTGGAGCCTGCAATTATAGTGCAAAAATCTTCCGTTTCCCGCCCAACTATAATGTCCATTCTTTTGTTTAGGGTTTGGCGCCCAAATGTCTTGTATGGGTGATCTCCGTTCTTAATGGGTTTCGGGGCTACTCATAAATGTCTGAGTGCCTGTTAATATTTCTCCCATTGTTAAATCGGTCGGTGTTCTCCCTGGAGGGGTTTGGGGCTTCCAAGTGTCCTGTATAACTACCTGCTAACGGCTCTCTCATCGTAGAGTCGTTGGGATTTACATATTAATGTCTTTTGGATGGGCCCTTGATTACTCGGTACAATGGCTTTCCTTTGTACCTGGGAGACCGATTCCAGTATCTATGTTTATACTGCAAACCCATAATGTCTCGTGTATTATCTTCACTGTGCTGAATCGTAATCGATCTTGCACAAATGTTTATTGGAACGCCATCTTGTCTGCCTGTTGAGAAGTCTAGAATGTTCTGTCACGAGGTGCGGCGGCCATTTTACAGGCTGCTTGTGTCCAATTTAAACCTGCCAGCATTCTGCTGAAATAAAAGCTGTTTGAACGAAACTTTGTGTTTTCTCCTCATTAATCAAATCGCGATATATTGCGAATTCTACAGTCCCTCCTGTTGATGCGAATAACTCCGCTTATCGTATCAAAAATCATAGTGGTGAGCAATATTATCTCGATTTCTCTCCGAATCCAGTAAATTAATCCCATAATTTTTAACTTAGCTAGGGTCTCCGTGTCGTCCTTATTTCCCAAGAAAATCACATTTTATATCACCGTAGGCATTATTTGCCCTTAAACTTACACCACTTGTTTTCCTTCCCGGCGTAACCAGGCCGATACCTCTCGTATCACCTGTATATTTGTCTTTTATTCAGGGAAAGGAAAAAAACAAAACCCAAAACCAAACAATCAACACCATCACCAAAATAATCAAAACCCCAACTCTTAAAACATGTCGAGTTCCCAACGTATTTACAATCTCTGAAAATCTTATATGAGTACAAACTTCCGCGGCGCACGCGGCGAGCGGGAGTGACGCCATTTTCCGATTACACGGTGCTCTCATCGTGCACGCGCACGTAACGTTCTCGCCACTCTCCCGTGTTTTCATGCTTGGTGAGGCGTTTGTCTCTTTTACAATGTATGACCAATAGGTACACTACAATAAACACTTGACATACGACTAAAATGTGGGAGGCTATTCTGATCCATGAAGGCACTTCAATATTAGTGAACAGATTCCACCACGGTGGAACTACTATGTCCAGAATGTCTGTTCCTATTTCGACAGTTTTCTGCTCTAATGTATAAAAATGTTTCTGTGATACCGCGACGGCTTTCAGAAGTTTGGTTAAATGTTCAGGGAGAGGGGGAATGAGGTATCCAAAATGCGCGACAAATCGCTGCAAGTCGGTGAAATTCTCTTTTACTGTGAGATGAACAGTGGATGGTTCAGGGATTGGGATAATTCGCTGTTGTGCTACTTGAACTTCAGCCCTGGGTTTAAAACAGAAACTGCTGTCACTCACCGGACACCGGCTACGGTTTCCATGCTGGTAGTGTTGCGCTGCAGTGGTAACACAATATGTTCCACCCCCGATGTATGCTACCTGCGGAGGCACATGATCTTGTGCCATTGCCTCCATGGTGCAATTCATGGACTTGGCGCCAGCCGTTCTGAACCCGCACTGTGGTGTTAAAAAGGCATTCAAGTGCTGGGGGCACAGTATTATGTGTGCTCCCCTGCCACGACAACCAGAGAGATCTGTACCTGTCATCGTTTGCTCCCAGCGGATGACGTAAGGTAGAACCGCTGCATAACGAATGTGGGCTCCCCCCTGAATGACACCAATGTTCTCTACCCGATATACCGGGGCGGGCTTTGCTGTGTCGCCCAAAACCGGCATGCGTAATACTATTCCCATAATAGTATGGTTTGATCGTCCGCAGTCCACGGGGACTGGGTAAGCTTCTGAAGCTAGCCTGAGCTGGCACGGACTTAATGCGTTCTGAAAAGGGTGGAGCGCCCGTAGGTGTTTGTTACTTATCCAGGACGGAACCAAACCTTGTTTTAAATCCTCCAAATTACTGCGGCCCTCGCCCAGTAACCACGCCCCGTAAAGCACGCACACCTCGTTCTGCGCAGCTTGATCGGATGCATTCCGATCTTCCCTGATCAGGGCATTTACCGTACGCGCATGTTTCTCCAGCTCTGCTATAATTTCCTTTAAATGGAGAGTCATGGCTTGGTCCTCGTGTAGACCTGACCCTACCACTTTATTCTCATCTGTTAGAATGTCTTTTAACTGTGTTTTTAAACCATTAATCTGGGTCTGCAGCTCCACACTGTCTAGAGCGTTGACCACAGATGTCCCTGTGTTAAAAGCAGTGAACGCATCGTTCACCAAACCCCTTCTTTGCCTCCCTACTTGATCCAAAACTTCCTGCGGTGCGGTGTACAAACTTGTCTTATCAATTTCTGCAAAATCAAACTCGTAAAATTGTCTGAACATCTTGGTCAACAGGACCTGATACAACTGTTCCGTCTTTTTGGGGCACCACTCTGGTAACCGTACCTCAGTGAGATTTAAAATCACCGAGGCCACCGCGTAATGTACCCCCTGAAAGAGTATCTGGTCTGTGGGGACCAGTACCAAACCATTCCCGGGTCCCTTACTAGTTTTAGGGCACCCTTCTTCCTCAGCTAGAACCACCGGAATCGTGGGCGGGGCTTTGCGTGGGCGCGTAATGAGTTCAGTGGCATTTACTGGGATCGGGGAGAATGGGGCTCCGCACCCCCTGGTGCTCGCATCCCACCTCATCCCCTGTCCGTTATCCTGCCATTGATTAATAAAAAATATGGAGATGCCTTTGGGGCAAACGTACTTTGACCCCCACATACATACATAAATTCCCTCGTCCGGTTCCCACCATTTGTCCCAACAGACTTTCACTTGTCCGTTTGTCCCCGTAATTGTCCGATGGGTATTATTACCCAGTCGTTCCCACTCGACCGAAGAGTTTCTCATAGTTTTGCTCAGCTTTCGCAGCCACCACCATCGGCTCAATGGGACCTTCCCACTACAAGTCAAACAAATCCGTTTGCCGACGGTGACGCTGATCCTGGGTGCGATGATCCTTACTTTGGGGCACAGTAAAGAAGTCTCTTGGTAGGCAAACCCCGATGTGCTGGAATACTCCGTTGAGTTCGTTCCCAGCCATCCTGGCCACCTTCCCTTGTGGAAATAGGTGCTGGTCCCCTCTGCCTTCCGTCTTCCGGTCCCATCCACCGCGATGGGGGCCGTGTCCCCGGAACATCCAAACACCACGACATCCTTGGTGCGGCCTCGATAGGCCAATCCACATCCGATTGCCACGAGCAATACTAGAATTCGTTCCATCCTTCCTTGGTTCCTGTGATCAGATAGAATGAGGTAGCCAGCCTCGCAAGAGTCTCTGGCTTTTGTGAAGGGTGAGCGGGTCCCCTGACCTCGCCTCACGTAAACTTCAACGTTTGCTGAATAAACTTCCTCTAAACCTAACCTTAAAACTCCCATCATTTATCGTTTTCTGTTAAAAACACTACAAACTTAGCCTTATTAAAATTACAACCTTAACCTTGAACTATAAACTTAAAACTTAACCTATAACTTTACAGTGCCGCCCGTTCTCAGGGCGGCCCCTTTAAATTCTGAGAAGGCTGCTGCGAGCTCTTCCCGACGGTGGGAGGGCACTGACCCTTCCCTCTGATCTGCCGCAGCCTGTTGCTGCGCTGACCCTTCCCTCTGATCTGCCGCAGCCTGTTACTGCTGCGATGTGGCCGGTCTGTACCCGGGTTATCTTAACCTGAAGTCTACGCCTTGGGGCAGTCTGGGGACATGACCACATCCTCCTGGGCTGGGGTTCTCTACTTGACCTACGGGGAGTTGCTATGGGCGGGGGTTCCGTGACGGACGGACCGGGTTCCGAGACCTCCAACGGGATGACCTGGGGTTCCATCACAGTCGCCGGCTCCGCCTCCGCCTCCGCTGACTCCGCCTCCCTAACCTCGGGGCTTGCAGTTCGTGGCTCCGCCCTGCTCGGCCCAGCAAGCGGCCCTTCACTCGTGATCTCTGCCTCCCCTGAGGACTGGACGTTCAAAGCGGGCGGCCACATCTCTGGGAGCCACATCGGTACTCTCTGTGCTCCTATAGCGGCTGGCCCTGCCTCCTCTAGCTCCTCCCTCCTGTCCTCGGGACCTGCAGCTTGTGTGTCCACCCTGTGTGGATCTCTACCTATAGGCCCCATTCCCCCCAGACCGTTCCTCAGGAACCACCCGTCATCATCACTATGCTCATCTGCACTATCCTCATCTGACCAGGGTACCCTGGGTTCTTCCTCATCTAACCCCCAACTCCAGAAAAACGCTGCATGATCGTCCGGGATGTCCCTTCCCCTGATGCAAGCTGCTATGCCTGCCTGTGTGCCTTGTGGTCCTACCTGGGGCTGTGCTTTCCCACTGGCGGGATTTACCCCTGTAGTTTTCCCCTGCGCACCCGGCTGGTACAGTTTGCATTGGTTTATGTGGAACCACTTAGTGCGCCGAGGTACTTTTACGGCGTAAACCATGGGACTCGCCTTGTCTACAATGTTGTAGGGTCCCATATACAGTGGTTCCAGACTCCCTACTCTGGCGTAGTTTCTGACCATGACCTGGTCTCCCACTTCCCACTCCCGCGTTTTGCGGGGTTCCAGCAACAAGCGATTGCCCTGATGCTGCCTTCCCATGTTCCCAGCCGCCTGCTCATAAACTTGCTTCAGGCGCTCCAAGAGAGTCTGGGCGAACTTGTCCCTGCTTATCTCTTGGAGCTGACCCTCAGTGAGCACCGGCGCTAGCACATGGGTGGGGGTTCGCATGAGCCTCCCAGTCATTACCTCGTGCGGGGAGTACCCCGTACTTTTTGACTGACTGGCCCGGACCCCCATGAGGACTAAAGGCAGAACTTCCGCCCATTTTTGGGGCGAGTTCCTAGTCTCTTTCCTCAATTTCTCCTTCAGGGTCCGGTTCATACGTTCAACAATCCCGGATGACTGGGGATTGTGTGCTACGTGCCACTTCCCTTCAATGCCCAAAAGCATGAGGGTGTTCTGCATCACCTGGCCGGTGAAATGACTCCCTTGGTCTGACTCCACAAAACGGGGGAGTCCCCACCGCGAGAACACTTCCCGGACCAAGATTTTTGCTGTACCCAGTGCTGTAGCTGTTCGACAAGGGAAGGCTTCCACCCACTTGGAAAACACATCCACCAGGACGAGGCAGTACTTATAACCTCCCTGGGTGGTGGGCAGGGGTCCTATATAGTCGATCTGTATCGACTGCCATGGTCCCTCTACCCTTCTTACGTGTCCCATGGGCACCTTCCTTTTCTGGGGGTCTGGGTTGTTTGCGGCGCACACAAGACAGTTTGCACAGAACTCGCGGACTTGTTCCCTGAGCCCTGGCCACCATCCCGCCTGCTCTACCCGTTGCCAGGTAACCTCGGGCCCGGGGTGCCCTGCCCCTGGTCCCTCGTGAGCCAACTGGAGGAATTCCCTCCTGTGCTGCTGCGGCACAACCCACTGCTCCTCGCGGAACAGCATGCCTTCCTTAACTGAGAGGGTTGCCGTACTGTACGGACCTTCTACCTGCCTCCCCTCAGCAATCGTTTTTAGGACTGTTTTTAGGGCGGGATCCTGGGCTTGGACGGTCTTGAGGTCTAGGGGCAATGCTACCCTGGTGTTCCCGGTATTCCCGTCCCCGCCTCGGACCGCTGCTATGGGTCCGGTCCTGTAGGGGTTCCAGAAAGTGCCATCGCGGGCACCCTCCCTGGCTAGCGCATCCGCCTGCCGGTTGCCCTCCCCACGGGGCTCTGTGGAGGAGTGAGCTTTCACCTTATGGATGAAAATCTCTCCTTCCTCCCCTACTGCTGCTGCTAAGATCTTTTCCAGCAAGGGCTTCACCGTTAAAGGTCGCCCGTCCGCGGAGGTGTATCCGCGGCGGGACCAAATGGCCAGGTATTCCGTACACGAATTGCAGGTGAACATACTGTCCGAGCAAATCGTGTATGGGGTTGGGAAAATGTCTGGGTGGGTCACAACGTACACCACGGCAGACAGCTCAGCCTGCTGCGCGCTCATGGTGCTAGGGAGCTTGATCGCCAGGGCAAGGTCTGCCGCAGGGTCATAAACTCCACACCCTGTGAGTCGCTCGCCAGCAGACACTGTGCTAGACCCATCAACATAAATCTCGCGCCCAGTGGGATGTATCCCGGCCCGTAAACCTATGTTGACGTCCCACACCCCTTCCACCGAACACCGGTGGGCTGTACCGGGGTATACCAAATTGGCCGCAAGCCTGGGCTCGCAAAGACCCTTTACTCTAAGATCCAACTGGGAGAGAAGAAGGGTCCAACGCGCAATGCGTGCGCTGCTTACGGTCCCGTCTTTAATCCTCCCATCCAGAAGCATCTTAGTTGGCGTGTGATGTGTGAGGAGAGTGATGGGAGAGAGCCCTGTGAAGATCGCTGATCTTTTCACAGCCCAATGCGTGGCTAAAAGGTGCCTTTCGCAATTGGAGAAACTTCTCTCCACATCCGTTAATACCCTGGATGAATAGACAACCGGCCTCAGCTTGCCGTGACGCTCTTGGAGCAGCACGGCGCTTAAGCTGTCTCCGCTGGCAGCTACCTCCAGGAAAAACTCCTTCCCCCCATCTATGGCCCCTAAGGCTGGCGCGGTCTGCAGATCCCTTTTTAACTTCTCAAAAGCTGCTTGGCAGCCCTCGTCCCAAAACCACTCCACCCCCTTATGGAGGAGTCGGAGGAGCGGCGCCGCTGTGGCCGCATAATCTTCGATAAAATCCCTGCAGTAACCGGTCAGTCCCAAGAAGGACCTCACACCCCTTACGTTGTTGGGAATCGGTAATTCTTGCACCGACTCCCTCCTTGCTTTGTCTATGGCTCTTTCCCCAGCGCGTATGGTCAGTCCCAGGAATTTTACTTCCCGCTGACCGATACGTGCTTTCTTAGGGTTTATTTTAAAACCCTTTCTCGCTAACAGTTCCAATAACTCGTCCAGTAGTGGTCCGTGCTCCTCCCTTGAGTCCGTAAATAGGAGCAAATCATCCACATACTGTACTATCTGATTGGGCTGACTAAACTCCTTAAACTTCCTGCCATACACTGATGAAAAATACTGGGGCTATTGTGGAAACCCTGTGGCAGACAGTTCCACGTGTACTGTTGCCCTTTGAAAGTAAAGGCAAACTTGTACTGGTCCTCTCGCCGCAGCGGGATGGACCAAAAACCGTTCGAGATATCCAGCACCGTGAACGTGGTCGCGGACGCTGGGATGCTCCCTATTAGGTCAGCAACTGCTGCTACTGTGGGCGCGCAGGCGGGAATGTTACTGTTAAGGACTCGGTAGTCCACCGTGGCTCTCCACGAATTATCCGGCTTCCTAACCGGCCATAATGGGGAGTTCACGTGTGTGGCTATCGGCCTTAACACGCCCTGCTGCACCAAGGAAGACATTGCTGTCTCCATATCGGGTTCTGCTTCTTTGGGGAAGTTATACTGCTTTTGGGGTCGGGTCATGGGGTCCCCATCTACGCTGACCTCAAACCCGACCACTCTCCCACAATCGTGCTTGTGGGTTGCAAACGCGTGCATATTATCTGACACGTACGTTTGCATGTCCGTTGGGACATCTGCGACCATAAGCCTGAGGTCGTAGCCTCCGGATGGCTGTACGGTACACAGGACCCCTGTTTCTTCCTCCCCCGGAATCACTATTACCTCGCCTTTTTCACCTTTAGCCCCCCAGAGACAGTGATTTCTGAGGTCCACGAGGATCCCGTGTCCCGCTAGGAGATCGGACCCGAGAATACCTCTTCCACCCCCCTTTTGCCATGCCATCAGTATACACTTCCACTTAAGGCGAAGTGTTCCTAAACGAATGGATAGCGGAAGGGAAAACGTGCCAGCCTGTTCTTTTCCTGTGAACCCTGCCAACGTGAATGGGACCTTGGTAGATAGCGGCGAGTCAAAAGGGTTATCTGTATGGATTATGGTGCAAGAAGCTCCCGTGTCCAACAAATAACTGCCCTTCTGTTTCTCTACCTCCATCTCCACCACAGGTCGCCTCCACGCATCATAGCTAAGCGGACACAGGTAGACGGGCTGTGCTGGTTCTAGTCATGGGGCACTATTAGACGGTCCTGCGGCACCTACGGGGCCGGTTGCGACCGCCACCTGTCCACGCGCATTCAAGACTAGCTTGCGCATGGCTCCTAACACTGCTTCGAGGTCGTCGGGAGGGGTGGGTGCCTTGGCTTCCTTCGCCGGGACAGGCGCCTGGGCTCGGACCGCGGGATTTTTATCCTTGGAATCCTTCCAAGGGTTCCTGCAATGCTTGCGCCAGTGCCCTGTCTTCCCACACCCGTAACAAGCATTACTTGCCTGTGGGGCGCGATTACCCTCCTGATGCCACTCTCTTTGATACGGGGCTGCGGGTCGTACCTCATGTACTCTTCCCTTAAAGGGACGTGTCGTCATACCCCTTATATTACGATAACCTAACGTGAGTCGATTCAAGACCGACTCTTCCGTAAGGTTGAGGTCATTGGGATCAAACCATGCTTTTGCCTGCTCTCTAACGGCTGGTAAACTGTTGGCTATTATGCACCTAAGCCAATGAGTTAAAGCGGCGCCTTCCACATCTTCGCGCTCGGGCGCACCTAGACAGCTGCGCTCATATACTGGCCACAGCCTGTCGGCAAAAACCTTCGGGGGTTCTCCCTCCATCTGCACTGTCTGTCCCACTCTAGCAAACGGACCTCCGTCGTTCGCCCCCAACACTTCTAGGACCTCATTCTTTAATTCCTCATAACTCTTGTTTCCCCTCTTGCTCTCGCCTGAGAGACACTGAAGGACCGAGCTGTCTAATGAGAACAGCAGCATTTTTGCTGTCTCCCCATCATCGCAGCCGTTAATGGCTGCGGCTTGCTCAACTTCTCTGAAATGTACGGAAGGGTCGTCTATCTCGGTCAGCTTCCGTACGTGATTTATCATAGCTCTCAGCTGATGTGAACTGTGAGGCAACACCAGCTGTCCGAGGAGATCCCCCGGTTCTTCCCCACCGTTTCTGCTTGGGCCCCTTTTAATACCCGTTACTGGATACAGCGATCCCTTTTCTACTTCCTTTTCAATGGGCTCTTTTGTTTCTTCCATTGCTTCCTCCCTAACCCAGGTTTCTGAATAGCTGGGTGGCGCGGAGGGCGCAGTGGCTACTACTTCTTCTGCTTGACTTGGTGGGGATTTTCTAAATCTCTCATTTACTAGCGGCTGGTGCGCCGACGGATTGATAAGGCACACCATGCCGTTCGCATTGTTCACGGCCTTTTTGAGGTTCTCTATCTCCCTTTGGCAGGCGCTATGGTCGGCTCCCTGAAACTTATCCTCAAGGGCCAACTTATATGCCGACCTAACCCCCATTAAGCTCTCTTCTTGAGTTCTTATCTGGGCAGCTTGGCGGTTACATCTTTCCTTTAACCTGCTCTCATTCAATTTTGCCTCAGTGACCTGGCACTCGAGATAATCTATCCTTGTTTTAAGGTGACTGGAGACTTCCTGGCTTTCCTGGTGTAACTCATTTAAATTCTTAATGAGCACCTCCCCTCCAGAAACCTTCTCCTCCATTTCTCCCTCTAAATGACTGATTCGAGCTACTAGCGCTGTAATGGTCTGGTTTGAAATCTGAACCTGCCTTTTGTAGCACATAAGCCAGACTGCTTTCTCAAGTGTCTTTCTATGTTCTTTACTATCTGTCCACCTTTCAGCTGCCTCTAGTGGGCTCTTATCCGCTAACAATTCACTTATCCATTTCTTAGTTAGATTAACCTTTCCAAACACATAATCCGCTATCTTTTCCTGCATAACATTTCGTACAGTCATTCCAAAATCTAACACACTACCCTCTCGCTGCCAGTGTCCTGCCGCGGTCGCCCATTTTCTGTAAGGGATTCCTGACCCTGCGTGTCTCGCAGCCTGTGAGATTCACGCGGCTCTGTGCAGCCTGTATGTCAGTGCGGGTCTAGGCCTGGTTGCCTGTTCTGGTCTCCAGCCAGTCTGGAACACTAGACACACCTGTGAGTGGTTCGAATCACTCTCCCTTACGGTTCTAGACACTGGACTTAGATGCGAGAGCAGTAATGGAGATAAAACTCATGTAGACTTGGTTTGAATGGTACGAAATGGAAAATCTTTATTGCATGATACTTAAAATTATGAAATACATGTCATAAGCACAGATTAATGACAGTACAATCTTACAAACAGTTATATAGTCGATCTTAGGGAAACGAGGAACGAACGGCACAAAGTAAATAGGGGCACACATTACAGATATCCTTAATCCTTAAACCCTCCCCTATCAATATCTATCCTAAACTAGCTTCGTAGGATCTCGAGACTCATGCTCACCACTTGTGATAACTCGGAGAAATTCCGAATAGCTGATCGGATGTTTTTCACCGCAGCACCCACGTGTCGGTCAGGAGATCTCCTGGTCCCACTTGTTTACTTGCTTCTGCTGCTCCGGCTAGTAGGCTGGACCGTCTGCTGTGATGAAGACCTGTGTTGGTTGGCTTAACAGGTACTCTTGGAGCACAGTTGTCAATATCATCAATACGATGTGTTTTCACGTTCCAATCTCCTTAGACACAGTCCCGTTATCGTCGATGCAATATGTTTTGTTAAAAGGTTCAAAATAGAAATCTTCCTAGCGAGGAAAACTTGGCTGATCGACCTACAGGCGCGGTCGGGGTTTACTGACCGTGGCGATGGATATGGTCTTCCTCTCTTCTCCTCTCATCTCATCTCATCTCATCTCATCTCGGGCCTTTGGTTCCGCTGCCAGTTACCAACATAGGTCTTCGTTACGCGACACGAGGTAGATCCGAACGGATCAGAAAGTTCAACAGTCTTTTCAGAAGAGGCAACGGGCAAGCAGAAGCCCAACTACGAGTACACAGGAGCAGCCACGAGGTTACGAATCGACCGGATAAAACACAGGAGCAAGCGAGCGAATGCAGGAGCAAGAGCGAGAATGGACGGTTTGGAGCCTGCAATTATAGTGCAAAAATCTTCCGTTTCCCGCCCAACTATAATGTCCATTCTTTTGTTTAGGGTTTGGCGCCCAAATGTCTTGTATGGGTGATCTCCGTTCTTAATGGGTTTCGGGGCTACTCATAAATGTCTGAGTGCCTGTTAATATTTCTCCCATTGTTAAATCGGTCGGTGTTCTCCCTGGAGGGGTTTGGGGCTTCCAAGTGTCCTGTATAACTACCTGCTAACGGCTCTCTCATCGTAGAGTCGTTGGGATTTACATATTAATGTCTTTTGGATGGGCCCTTGATTACTCGGTACAATGGCTTTCCTTTGTACCTGGGAGACCGATTCCAGTATCTATGTTTATACTGCAAACCCATAATGTCTCGTGTATTATCTTCACTGTGCTGAATCGTAATCGATCTTGCACAAATGTTTATTGGAACGCCATCTTGTCTGCCTGTTGAGAAGTCTAGAATGTTCTGTCACGAGGTGCGGCGGCCATTTTACAGGCTGCTTGTGTCCAATTTAAACCTGCCAGCATTCTGCTGAAATAAAAGCTGTTTGAACGAAACTTTGTGTTTTCTCCTCATTAATCAAATCGCGATATATTGCGAATTCTACAGTCCCTCCTGTTGATGCGAATAACTCCGCTTATCGTATCAAAAATCATAGTGGTGAGCAATATTATCTCGATTTCTCTCCGAATCCAGTAAATTAATCCCATAATTTTTAACTTAGCTAGGGTCTCCGTGTCGTCCTTATTTCCCAAGAAAATCACATTTTATATCACCGTAGGCATTATTTGCCCTTAAACTTACACCACTTGTTTTCCTTCCCGGCGTAACCAGGCCGATACCTCTCGTATCACCTGTATATTTGTCTTTTATTCAGGGAAAGGAAAAAAACAAAACCCAAAACCAAACAATCAACACCATCACCAAAATAATCAAAACCCCAACTCTTAAAACATGTCGAGTTCCCAACGTATTTACAATCTCTGAAAATCTTATATGAGTACAAACTTCCGCGGCGCACGCGGCGAGCGGGAGTGACGCCATTTTCCGATTACACGGTGCTCTCATCGTGCACGCGCACGTAACGTTCTCGCCACTCTCCCGTGTTTTCATGCTTGGTGAGGCGTTTGTCTCTTTTACAATGTATGACCAATAGGTACACTACAATAAACACTTGACATACGACTAAAATGTGGGAGGCTATTCTGATCCATGAAGGCACTTCAATATTAGTGAACAGATTCCACCACGGTGGAACTACTATGTCCAGAATGTCTGTTCCTATTTCGACAGTTTTCTGCTCTAATGTATAAAAATGTTTCTGTGATACCGCGACGGCTTTCAGAAGTTTGGTTAAATGTTCAGGGAGAGGGGGAATGAGGTATCCAAAATGCGCGACAAATCGCTGCAAGTCGGTGAAATTCTCTTTTACTGTGAGATGAACAGTGGATGGTTCAGGGATTGGGATAATTCGCTGTTGTGCTACTTGAACTTCAGCCCTGGGTTTAAAACAGAAACTGCTGTCACTCACCGGACACCGGCTACGGTTTCCATGCTGGTAGTGTTGCGCTGCAGTGGTAACACAATATGTTCCACCCCCGATGTATGCTACCTGCGGAGGCACATGATCTTGTGCCATTGCCTCCATGGTGCAATTCATGGACTTGGCGCCAGCCGTTCTGAACCCGCACTGTGGTGTTAAAAGGCATTCAAGTGCTGGGGGCACAGTATTATGTGTGCTCCCCTGCCACGACAACCAGAGAGATCTGTACCTGTCATCGTTTGCTCCCAGCGGATGACGTAAGGTAGAACCGCTGCATAACGAATGTGGGCTCCCCCCTGAATGACACCAATGTTCTCTACCCGATATACCGGGGCGGGCTTTGCTGTGTCGCCCAAAACCGGCATGCGTAATACTATTCCCATAATAGTATGGTTTGATCGTCCGCAGTCCACGGGGACTGGGTAAGCTTCTGAAGCTAGCCTGAGCTGGCACGGACTTAATGCGTTCTGAAAAGGGTGGAGCGCCCGTAGGTGTTTGTTACTTATCCAGGACGGAACCAAACCTTGTTTTAAATCCTCCAAATTACTGCGGCCCTCGCCCAGTAACCACGCCCCGTAAAGCACGCACACCTCGTTCTGCGCAGCTTGATCGGATGCATTCCGATCTTCCCTGATCAGGGCATTTACCGTACGCGCATGTTTCTCCAGCTCTGCTATAATTTCCTTTAAATGGAGAGTCATGGCTTGGTCCTCGTGTAGACCTGACCCTACCACTTTATTCTCATCTGTTAGAATGTCTTTTAACTGTGTTTTTAAACCATTAATCTGGGTCTGCAGCTCCACACTGTCTAGAGCGTTGACCACAGATGTCCCTGTGTTAAAAGCAGTGAACGCATCGTTCACCAAACCCCTTCTTTGCCTCCCTACTTGATCCAAAACTTCCTGCGGTGCGGTGTACAAACTTGTCTTATCAATTTCTGCAAAATCAAACTCGTAAAATTGTCTGAACATCTTGGTCAACAGGACCTGATACAACTGTTCCGTCTTTTTGGGGCACCACTCTGGTAACCGTACCTCAGTGAGATTTAAAATCACCGAGGCCACCGCGTAATGTACCCCCTGAAAGAGTATCTGGTCTGTGGGGACCAGTACCAAACCATTCCCGGGTCCCTTACTAGTTTTAGGGCACCCTTCTTCCTCAGCTAGAACCACCGGAATCGTGGGCGGGGCTTTGCGTGGGCGCGTAATGAGTTCAGTGGCATTTACTGGGATCGGGGAGAATGGGGCTCCGCACCCCCTGGTGCTCGCATCCCACCTCATCCCCTGTCCGTTATCCTGCCATTGATTAATAAAAAATATGGAGATGCCTTTGGGGCAAACGTACTTTGACCCCCACATACATACATAAATTCCCTCGTCCGGTTCCCACCATTTGTCCCAACAGACTTTCACTTGTCCGTTTGTCCCCGTAATTGTCCGATGGGTATTATTACCCAGTCGTTCCCACTCGACCGAAGAGTTTCTCATAGTTTTGCTCAGCTTTCGCAGCCACCACCATCGGCTCAATGGGACCTTCCCACTACAAGTCAAACAAATCCGTTTGCCGACGGTGACGCTGATCCTGGGTGCGATGATCCTTACTTTGGGGCACAGTAAAGAAGTCTCTTGGTAGGCAAACCCCGATGTGCTGGAATACTCCGTTGAGTTCGTTCCCAGCCATCCTGGCCACCTTCCCTTGTGGAAATAGGTGCTGGTCCCCTCTGCCTTCCGTCTTCCGGTCCCATCCACCGCGATGGGGGCCGTGTCCCCGGAACATCCAAACACCACGACATCCTTGGTGCGGCCTCGATAGGCCAATCCACATCCGATTGCCACGAGCAATACTAGAATTCGTTCCATCCTTCCTTGGTTCCTGTGATCAGATAGAATGAGGTAGCCAGCCTCGCAAGAGTCTCTGGCTTTTGTGAAGGGTGAGCGGGTCCCCTGACCTCGCCTCACGTAAACTTCAACGTTTGCTGAATAAACTTCCTCTAAACCTAACCTTAAAACTCCCATCATTTATCGTTTTCTGTTAAAAACACTACAAACTTAGCCTTATTAAAATTACAACCTTAACCTTGAACTATAAACTTAAAACTTAACCTATAACTTTACAGTGCCGCCCGTTCTCAGGGCGGCCCCTTTAAATTCTGAGAAGGCTGCTGCGAGCTCTTCCCGACGGTGGGAGGGCACTGACCCTTCCCTCTGATCTGCCGCAGCCTGTTGCTGCGCTGACCTTCCCTCTGATCTGCCGCAGCCTGTTACTGCTTGCGATGTGGCCGGTCTGTACCCGGGTTATCTTAACCTGAAGTCTACGCCTTGGGGCAGTCTGGGGACATGACCACATCCTCCTGGGCTGGGGTTCTCTACTTGACCTACGGGGAGTTGCTATGGGCGGGGGTTCGTGACGGACGGACCGGGTTCCGAGACCTCCAACGGGATGACCTGGGGTTCCATCACAGTCGCCGGCTCGCCCGCCTCCGCTGACTCCGCCTCCCTAACCTCGGGGCTTGCAGTTCGTGGCTCCGCCCTGCTCGGCCCAGCAAGCGGCCCTTCACTCGTGATCTCTGCCTCCCCTGAGGACTGGACGTTCAAAGCGGGCGGCCACATCTCTGGGAGCCACACCGGTACTCTCTGTGCTCCTATAGCGGCTGGCCCTGCCTCCTCTAGCTCCTCCCTCCTGTCCTCGGGACCTGCAGCTTGTGTGTCCACCCTGTGTGGATCTCTACCTATAGGCCCCATTCCCCCAGACCGTTCCTCAGGAACCACCCGTCATCATCACTATGCTCATCTGCACTATCCTCATCTGACCAGGGTACCCTGGGTTCTTCCTCATCTAACCCCCAACTCCAGAAAAACGCTGCATGATCGTCCGGGATGTCCCTTCCCCTGATGCAAGCTGCTATGCCTGCCTGTGTGCCTTGTGGTCCTACCTGGGGCTGTGCTTTCCCACTGGCGGGATTTACCCCTGTAGTTTTCCCCTGCGCACCCGGCTGGTACAGTTTGCATTGGTTTATGTGGAACCACTTAGTGCGCCGAGGTACTTTTACGGCGTAAACCATGGGACTCGCCTTGTCTACAATGTTGTAGGGTCCCATATACAGTGGTTCCAGACTCCCTACTCTGGCGTAGTTTCTGACCATGACCTGGTCTCCCACTTCCCACTCCCGCGTTTTGCGGGGTTCCAGCAACAAGCGATTGCCCTGATGCTGCCTTCCCATGTTCCCAGCCGCCTGCTCATAAACTTGCTTCAGGCGCCTCCAAGAGAGTCTGGGCGAACTTGTCCCTGCTTATCTCTTGGAGCTGACCCTCAGTGAGCACCGGCGCTAGCACATGGGTGGGGGTTTCGCATGAGCCTCCCGGTCATTACCTCGTGCGGGGAGTACCCCGTACTTTTTGACTGACTGGCCCGGACCCCCATGAGGACTAAAGGCAGAA